>OX638372.1:50924527-51577027 GCA_951812925.1 Calliopum simillimum
TAGTTTGAATTTTCGTTTTTTTGCAAGTGAATTTTTTTTTTTTTTTTAATTTAAATATAATTTTAAATTGTATAAAAAAAACTATTAAAAAGATAATTCTAAACATTGAACGCAAACAAAATAAAGTTCAAATGAAAAATTATTTAAATTAGAAAAATAGGAGTAGTTAAGAGAAGAAGAAAAAAATTCTTTCAGTGTAGCTTTTAATTGTAGCCATAGTGTTTTGATACCAGTGTGGCTGTGCGTGAGAATATCGCTGTGTGTGTGTGTGTGTGTTTGTATGTGTAGATGTGTCTTTAAAAACGGCAGCTTAGGCGCGTATTATAGAAATTCATATCTCTATGACAATCCGGTTCAATTACTGTAATCTACTATGTTTTGTTAAAACGCTGGTGTTGTTTTTGTTTATACATTTGTTGTTGCATTTGTTGTTGTTGTTTTTTGTCATACTATTTGCCGCCTACATTTTAAGCTGAACATTCGGTGCATACTGGTTTATTTTCCTCTACCGCGAAGGTACTCGCTGTTATTGGATTTGCACATTTCTGCATGTAGACAGAGAGAGAAAGATAATTAATTCAAATTTCATATAATTAAAATTAAGCATTTCACTTACCTTGCACTTAAAACAGTCCCGATGCCATTTGGCATTTAACGCTACAATTGCATTTTCCGTTATTGGCTTAGAACAGCCAGCGCAACGTGCTGCAAACAATTCCTCAAAATCAGTTTTACAATACGCCTGTCCGTCACGCTCATAAAATGAGGTGCCAACCAGAGGTTTTCTACATGGACCACCACAGATGAAACAGTCTTCATGCCATGTTCGACCCAAGGCTTTGATTGTACGCTAGAAAGTGGAAAACAGTATATATTTAGAGGTTTGGATTTAGGGTTTTAATCTGGTTAGTGTGCCCCTTCCTATGGTTAAATAAAGCACCTACAATTTTCAGGTAGTTTCCCAACGAAAAATTACATTTTGAAAATTAATAAAATAAAAACCTTAGTACTAATAATGCTATCAGTTGCGTTATAGGCTAGACAGATGACAGCTCAAATCCGGATTATTGACGTAATAAAGCGAATCTTTTTATTGCATGATTTTAGGCATTTTTTAAATACATATTTCATAGACATTGACTAACAGAAAATTTTCCAATTCAGGGGCCAAAAAATTCTAAAACATCAAAAACAAGATTAATAGTGAGATAAGCATCAGAAAAGCTAATTATAAATTTTTGGCTCCTGAATTAGGAAATTTCCTTTGAGTCAATGTCAATGAAATATGTATTTAAAGAATGCCTAAAATCATACAATAAAAAAATTCGCATTATTACTTCTATAATCTAGATTTAAGCTGTCGTCTGTCTGGGGCATAAAACCATATGTTTGAAATATCTTCATATTAAAATTAAGAAATAATGCCTCAAATTTATATAACAGCAGTAATTTATATTTAAAGTTAAAAATTTTTTTCATCCCACACTTTACACCACTGAAATGAGCTTATTAAACATACAAGTCTGTGTCATCATTATCGTAAAATCTCAAATTTTTTTAGTTTTTAAACAATGCTGGACAGCTGTGAGTTGTCATATTAAAGCAGACAGTTTATTTTAATGAACTGTAAAACAAATTATTAATTTTTATGCATTTAAACATTCCACGTGCTCGCCGAATAAGTCCCGATTTTTGCAAACACCACCCCTATTTCTTTCGATTTATTTGGAAAACACCCCATGTTAAGTATCTCCTGACTATTCTGGTGATGCAAAAGGTCATTTTTTAACCGTTGCGGGCATTATTTTGTTCAGTTCTGGAGACATGAAGGTGATATATCAAGGCTTAACCGCCAAAAATAGTCAACCGACAGAAAACAAATTTTACAGTAGAAACTTTTTTGAAATTTCCTTGCATACATTTTAGTGCAAAAGTCAAAAATGCTTTGGCTATAACTTCTTAATGATACATTTTAGTGTTATGAAATTTTAAAGGAAGATGCATATATACGCGAGTTATCGATTTCTATCGAAAAACGGAATTCTGATATGGTGTCGGTTAAGTCTTTTGGGCGGTTAAGGCTCAATATGTAGGGTATAGTGGGGATAGGTGGCTCACATTTTTTGTTTACGGTTATATTTTTTTACTAATTCGTGATAGAATACATTCTTATAAGAAATAACAAAGAATAAGCATCACTCTAAATATTCCAGTATTATTAAGAATAAAATGTTACTTTTTCTTAAAATTATTCAGTTTAAATTTTCAAGTCAAATGGTCCAAGTATTCCCATCCATGGGGATACTTGGACAACCCCATGTGGATACTTGAACCACCGTCCAAGGCAGTATGAAAGATTGTACGAATATATCAAAAGATGATTATTAGTTTCTTTGTGAAAACTATTTCTTGTAAAACAATACATTACATTTATAAAGCATGAAATCTAGACGAATCTTTTATTCATTCGAAGTTTTTGTTTTCTTTCTTTTCTGGAAGTTTTTGAGAAGTTTTTCTTATCATGATTTTCCTTGATCAATTTTCTTTGAGGTGAGTCTGTAGCAATGACACTGCTTCCTCGTTTTCTTCCCTGTGTTGTAGACTTCCGTGGTTTAGCTTTCGGGAATCATCGTAAGTCTTCTCGTGATCATCCTGGCAGAAACCCACGCATTCTGTAAATCAACGGAAGAGCATCAAGGTCGATATGAGGAGATATTTCAGACTGAATTGAGTCGTTGCTTTCAGCGGTAGTGTTCTGAAGAGTAATTCCATTTTCTATAATGGAGGTTTCTTCAATATCTTTATCAACGACCTCCTCTGTGTCCATGTTTTTGTTTGTAAATTCACTTCCAAGAAAGCTTGATGCAGAGAATGTATGCGGATTGAAAGGAATAAGTCGTCTTTTGAAATCCAGATTTTGTGTTCATCATGTGTAAAGCGCACGCATTCCGCGACCTTGTAAATTGTTAGTGGCAGTTTCAAAGACTTTATCATTACATCCAAAACCGGTTATAGGCTGCTTTGAACGTACCGTAGCAAGTTCTGTCTAATGGCTGCAAATTATGAGAAGTGTGTGGAGGCAAAGTTAAGAGTGTGATGCCTAGTTGCATTGCCGAATTCAAAGCCCCGATAGATAAGTAACTTTCGTGGTTATCCAAAATTAATAACTTTGAAAAATTGAAATTAAAAACTGGTTCATGTATCCTTACAAAAAATGGTTCATGTATCCCCACAAGCTATTAGTAAATTGGAAATAATTTTAAGCTGAATGAGATATTTCAATGTAGCAGAATCATTTGTGAAAATGACAGAATTTGCATGAAATTATATCGAGACAGTGCCACAAGTCCAACACAAGAAACTTTTTTTCGGAATAACTTAATGCCACGTTTGAAGCACTTTCGGGCGGGTAAAGACTTTGTTTATTTAGGTTACCGACAGAGTTAACAACACACATGATAATCACGTAAGAAGTCCTAGATAGTAAGCAGATATCCCTAGTGGTTTATGTATCCTCATGACATACCTATACCCACTCTCCCCTGTGTATTTATCGCTCAAGTTACTTTTTTGTCGGGTATGAGTTTCTCGAGATGTACTTTGTTCTAGATATGAGTTTTAAGTAAGTTGCGCTGTTTTTGGACTGTTTCCACAGTACAAGCCAAGATTTATTTTTAAAATTTCTAAATTTTCTGGCGTTATTGCGTATGGCGTTATTTCCAAATGTAGATCAAATTACTTCGCTAACACTGTTCTCGCATATTGAATACCTTTGAGATATAGCATGTCTCAAATTTGTTGTTCGGTGGCACTGTGCAAATGTAACACGGGTGGCTTTGGACTCATTGAGCTTAAATTTTTAATCAAAGTTCCACATGCAAATTTCATTGAGAGCAATTTGCAGTTGTTTGGGAATGTGAAAATAATTTTTAAGTTCTAATTCGACAACTTCCGAACATTTTTATTTTCTTTCGGCTAAAATTCTTTAAGGGTAACTGAATAAGATGCAAAGGAATATCCCGACAATACAAAATGTTAAACAACGATTGAAAATAAGTGTCAATCTGGGATATAAGTAGGTCATGGGGTCTTAACTGGAACTTTAACTGGCATTTCGGCATTAAATTTCACACAAAATTTTAAAGTTAAATTTAGGCTGGATATTGTGAAAACGGCCCTTAGAGTATTAAATTTTCACGAAACTAAGGATGCACCAGTTTTCATTTTCTATTTCCAAAAAAAAAAACCGTTTTGATGAAAATTGATCATTAGTATTGGGCTTGGTGATCATCGTGAACATAGCAGTGTTGATAGTGGTCTTGAAATTATATCAGCGTCTTGCTCTGGAAAAATTACCAAGACTAATTTTAATTTTTTAATTTTGCTCATCACTAATGATAATTTAAGCTTTAGACTTTGAATGCTATTTCTACAGTGGAAAAACAAATGCCAACTATAGATTATAACACAAGTGCACTCACTGAGTCAGATATACAGATGTGGCATATTTTTTCTCTAAAATGTGAAAGGAAAAAAATAATTTAATTTGGTATTTTTTTGGGTGTGGTCCAATACTTCCGTGAAATATAACTAAATACCTTATCATTCGTAGAACCAATGACGTTTTCGACCTACCGCCTGCCTGGCAAATAACATTGAAAAAATATTAATTAACAATTAAAGAGAATTTCCTAATGAGTTAAAAAGAGGCGTGCTGCTGTGCAGTGGGAGGGAGTTTATTCCGTGTTTTCTTTGTTTTTTAGGTTTAAATGCCGTATTTACTTAGTAAGTGAAATTGTTGAAGCGTATTAACGTAATAATATTTACGTTTTTAATTTTTAAATACCCAGTTTTATTTGCTTAGATTTATTTTATTTTTTGTTTTGTTCGCTACGATTTTTCTACACTTGAGTGACTCATTTATTTTGCTATGACACTGGAATAAAGTGTGAGGAATTATGGCAGTATTTGCAGCATCAGTAGCTTTTCTTAGCAGATGTCACATTCTTCTTGGTTTTTTATTTGATATCCGAGTTAAATACCCGTAGTTTCTACGTTTGATTTTTTATTTTTATTTTTTTTAACATCAGCTGACAGTAATCGCTCGAAAATGACAAGGTCAAATTATGAAATATGAAAAAATGATTTATTTACTATCGGAAATCGAGAATTATCCGCTGCCGCAAGTATAAATATGTCAATATTTAAAAGAAGCCAATACATTTCATAAAAGTTAGTGCGCATTTGTTTATACTGAATTAATATAAAACTAACTATCGTGTTTACCAAAAAATAATTTTATGTTAATGTGTGAAAAAAAAGTGTCATATGACCTTAATAAGTGAGTCAAATAAAAATGTTAAAAACAATGTGCTTGCAATTAAGCAAAAATCATTTCAAATCACAAGTAGAGCCCACACATATACGAAAAATTAAGTCTCAAAAAGTAGTACAATCGAAAAATGTGGCTATGAATAAGTGTGCAACGATGGGCAACATATAAAAGCTTGGAGCCAAACAGCAACAAACTATAACAACTATAAAAAAAAGATATTAAGATATTATTTGTCTGATCATATGCACATTAAACCAAAAAACAATTGCGGCGCTACGGACATAAGCGCCCTAAGTTGACTTAGAGCGTTTTTGCATCCATCGGTTTTTTGAAATGTTTGGATCCTCAAATATATGAGTACTTAATATCAACTTCCAATTCCGATCACAAAATGTGGTAGAGCAATATGTAGAAGAGTTGCGTGCAAGAAGGGCGTAGTGCGACTTGGGGCGTTATTGCATAAATCAGTTTCGCTGTAGGAAAAACGGTTTTTACTCAAAACCAAGGTGCCTAACGAAAAAAGTGCTTACGACAAAAGTGCTTAGAATTTTTCATGGAGTACGTGTGAATTTTTCTAGAATTTTTTGGAACATTTTATAATTTTTCAAAAAAATTTAAAAAAAAAATAATAAAAAAATCTAAAAAAAATTCAGACGCATTCTTTGGACAATTCTTAGCATTTTTTGCCTAATACACTTTAGCGTCAGGCACCTTGGTCTTGGAGTAAAAACTAAATTTTATTGCCAGGTGCAAATTTAGATGCAAATGTATCCATGCATTTTATAAAATTAAATGATTGAGGTTAAAAGTATTTTTCATTCCCCTCATTTACAAAAAAAAATCATTAAAATCGGAGCACATTTGCCGGTTTCCCAAACAAAATGCTAACGTTACTCCACTGATAGTCAAATAGATTTATGCAATAACGCCCTATAATTTAAATTTTCCTTCTTCGATAATTCTGTCAATATGCATTAATATTACTTATGTATTAGTGGCACTCATTTTCGAATTTTGTTAGTGTTAATTAAATAAATTTGTTTTACAAGTTTTAAATGATGATTTGTTCTTTCTACAGCATTTAGAAACTTTAAATTGAATTATCTCGAAATGCCATTTTTCGACTTAGGGCATTATTGCACGCAACTCCTGAACTGTCATTGGTTTGAATTCAAGTGCAGTAAATTTAGGTATGGTGCTGCAACCTGCGTTTTCGTTAGAAAAACCTGTATTTGGTATCAAAATGTTTACTACAAATGGTTATATTTGATGCACTAAAAATGGTAAAACACCAACCAAATGTGCATCAAAAAGGTTAGCACGTCCGATTAGGTCAAAACATGCCCTGAATCAGAACAACATCACTCTTATACTACGTTTCCACTGGAGCCTTATGAGGAGATTAAAGGCTGTTTCACGATTTAATCCTAAATCTGCGCTTTTATCACATGATTTACTATACGAAAACAAATCAATTTCTGCCGAGATTTATTTTAAATCTGCGTATAAATCTCGGAAAATTTTGGCTATTTTCGACTAATTTTGACAATTTGCATTAAATGTCATTTAAAATAAAGCAATTGGAAAATAAATATTGAAAAGAAAAGGAAAATAACTTTCTTTTTCGCGCTTTTGACATTTACCGTCAAAAATAAATCTCTTTTGGCCGATGAAAACGGGTGGGATTTAATAGCGAGAATATAAAAGGTGAAAATGTCAATTCAAAATGTTATTCTTATGCTTTATTCTTGGTATAGAACTTATGACTATGGTGTTAGTGAAAATTACCCTGCAGGACCGACGGAGTCGATTGTCTCATTTGTCCAAACTTTGGTCTAGTTTTTTTGTAAGTAGTCCATAATGGACTACACCTAAAACCAGAATAAATTCACTTAAATTAACAATTGTATCAAAAATTTTCCAAATGTAATGGAAAACCGGTCAATTCTATCAAAAATGATCCAAATGTAATGCATAATCCGTCATTAAACCAAAAGTGGTCCAATTGTGTGTCGATTATATCAGTTAAATTATAACGTTACTGAGTACGTACTGTTTGCCAGTTCGTCGATTGTGAAGAAGAGCAAACGATAGTGTATCGGACTAATGACTTGCGCAGCGTGAAGAGGCCCGGGTTCAAATACTCCACTCAGTGATTTTCAATTCCAATTTTTAAATTTCTATTAATTTGTACACAATTTGTCTGAAGAGCCTTCGGAGCAGAAAATGAAAAATTTATATCCAACATAGCCGAGGTTCGAACCCGGAACACATTGTTCAGAAATATTTATACATATATCAAACTATTTAGCACATTTGGCAATGAAACCTTTTGAAATTTTTGTGTAAGTTAAACTCGAATTTCAAATTAATTTGTTGAAATTTATGAATAAAATAAAAAAAAAAATTGGCTTTTTTCTGGTCCGAATGTAATGCATAAGGAGACAACTGACCTTTTTCTAGTCCGATTGTAATGCATAAAGAGACAATTGGTTACGCCCAATGACAAACAATGAACAACGTAAATAGAACTTTATATGTGATGGGACCAAAGTTTGGACTAGTCGGTTTCTCGCAGGGAGTAATTTGCAAACTAGTTTTGGAATAGTCCGCGGTCCTGCAGGACAGTAATGAAAATATATTTTTTATGGAATATTTGAAATTTTTTTTATTATTTTCAAAATTTTTGTCCAAAATATTTTCGACCTTTCTTTATCGATCGGTTTCAGTTTCTAGCTCTATAGATAAGAATGCAATTTCTTATACCTTAATCACTGGGTCTTTTTTCAAGGTATTTATTTTTTCTTTATTTTATTCAAAAAAAAAACTTTTATAAGTATGACAAGTTTATATGAAAAACTTTTATAAAGAAACTTTTATCCTTAAAAGTTTTTAAAAAGATTTTGAATTTATATAAAAGTTTATATAACCTTTAAAAAAACTTTTAAAACTAAAAGTTTTTTATAAAAGCTTTTTTTTTACTTTTATTTTAAAAGCTTTTGAAAGGTTTTTTAATCTTTTATTTTAAAAAGTTTATACTTTTATCTAAGTCCAGACCTAACTTTTAAAACAGTTTTGTCTTACTCAAAACAAAATCAGAAATTTTTCTATGGTTCACACTGAAAACTTTATATTAAGTACTAAAAATATCAATTACAATTTTTTTTAATTTGGAAAATAAAGCAAAATATACCAAATTTTGTGGTAAAGTGTAGAGTTTAAAAATAAACATTAAAAAAAAAGTTGATTAACAAAATTAACATGCGTCGGCTATTTACTACTGATACCATTTTTGGCAATAGACGAACAAAAACTGGCTTAAGAAATTCATTCGAGCAGAAACACATGTACCAAGACACTGAAGTCAATTAAAATTGAACAAACAAAAAAAGTTGTGTTATATAGAGACCCAGAGAACGTAACAGCTGTGGGTTGGTAAAACATTGAATGAATGATGATGATGATGATGAAGACGCTTATGTTGATTATGATGTTGCTTTGTACCTACTACATATGAATGAAAGTTTTGTTAATCTTTAGCTGATGCTGATGCTGATGCTGAAGACTCATCTCGTTATGGGGTTCAAGTGACAATCAAGCAGTGAAAATAAATTAAAACATCATAATGCGTAGGCAGGACTTTTGTTGAGTTTTACTGAATTTTGTTTTGAATCTGTTATTATAAAAGTTTTGTGCTTCATTTATAAAAGGGAATTATGTTCTCTTTTGTAGAATTATTCAAGATTTAAAAATAATTATTTATATTTAAGAAAATGAGCTCATCTTAAAGGAATTTTCTATATGAAAGATTAAAGAAGAGTCAACAAAATTTGAATTTTTAAGGGTTTCAAAATTCTTTTAGTTGAAATATTTCTGTTAGCATCGTCACTATATCTATAGTCAGTAAAAATTAAATCTTATATTAAAAATAAACTTCTTGCTTCAAAAGTGTTGCTACTTTGTTTAAAGATCTTAATTCCTGTAAATAAGATGACAAATGCACAGATATGCTCAGATAATAGCCTGAGATAACGTTTCGTGGGGATTAATGCCTGCTTGGAAATGAATTCGCTAGAAATGTCACAGCAATACTTTTATTACCGATAGCGAATGGGTAGGTACCACTCACTACATAAACATAAGTTTAACATTGAGAACCCCAGGAGTAACAAAACTCCAGATGGCCGAATGACAATCTGGCCAATTCTGAATCGCAGAAGGTCTCATATCTCTAGAAAAGCCTGTAATAAAATGGGTGGTTGGTTTCTTGATCTCTCTCACGGAGCGGGTTTATATGATGTGGGAGAATTAGTCAATACAAGGACTCGCAACATACCCTTAATTTATTGAAGAGGATTTGGGAGTAAAGGTGCTGTCTGTTTACAAAACTTTTTTCAAGTAAATACCACAATGAAACATTTTTGGTATAAGTTTGTCCGTAAACCCATGTTTGCTATGCAATCGAACTTAAGTTACTGTACCTTCTTATTTCCAAACCTAAGCTTCATTGAAGAAAACTGTTAGGAACACTTTAATCGGGGTTCATTTTAAAATTCTCCGTTTTAACAAAAATCTAAAATTCTCAATTTTAAATAAAAACTGTAAATTGAGTCGCTCAGAAACCAATACGGGTCCAAAAAAAAAGAAATTGAAAAAATTTGTGTTTTTAATAATATTTATTTTTAAATTCTTCTGAAGTTATATTAAGAAATATTCAGTAGCTTTATAAAAAAGTACTTTTTGGGCTATTTAAAGTTAAGAAACGCCCAAGACGAATATTATTTATTCTACTCAAATTTGCAAAAATCAAAAGATGGACTTAAGATTGGCTTCTGACTCAATTCAAAAGTCAAAAGATTGCTATGGTCTTGGTCTTGGTCTTGCTCACGATGATAATCAAGGCCAAGAATGCTTTTTAGTCTTCCAAATTTATAGTTAATAGGTGTATCACGCCCATTTTAAGCAAAAAATCATATCCCAATTCGAAATTTGTCATCTTAAAAACCCAACTGCTTTGTAAGGATAAGTTTTGGAAATTTTGAATACTCAACAATCTTTAGAAATTTTTTCAAGACCAGGAGCAAGACCGAGACCAAGACTTAATGACCAAGATCAAGACCAAGACTAAATATCAAAACCAAGACCAAGACTCAATGTGCAAGAACAAGACCAAGACTATAACTTCTATGGTCTTGGTCTTGGTCTTGGTTTGCTCATCACTATATGAAACTCTTAACGCAGGCCTAGAAAAATTTCCCTCGCACAGTAAAAATTGTAGTTTTATTTTAATACCAAAAAGTATTTATATAGAACAATGACAAAAAAAGTATTAAATTAAAACTTTTTGGAATAAATTTTAAACTTTTTTGGTATAAATTTTAAACTTTTTTGTAAATAATTTTGAATTTCATACCAAAATAGTTTGAAATTAATAATAAAGTTAATCAAAAGTTACAAAAGTAAACTTTCAGTTTTTAGTGTGCGGTGTAAAAAAACTCAATACCAACTTTGTATGGGAGATTATTCTGATGTCCCAATTTGCTAGTTTCGCGTTAAGAGTTTATTATACTCAAGCAATTTAACTGACAAAATTCATTGAACTTGATTATTGTAAAGATATTATTTATGCGTTTTCTTCAATTCATTGAACTGAATTCACTGACGTATCATATCATTGCAACAGATTTCAAATGAGTTGTTTACTTATTCATTTCAGAAAAGAAAAAGAAATAAATTACACTAAATTGAATGATTTCAATTTGGATGATTAAATTTAATTTAATGGGATGCGCTCATCTTAAAAATATATGAATGCTTATGTACGTACATATACGCCAAAGATCACACGTTTCGGGCATTTTAATGGAATTTAAAAGTAAAACAAAGCGCAATCAATTAAACTGAAACAATTAATTAAAATCTAAATGCGTCTTTAGCGAAAATAATAAAAAATGACCTCAGCTCAAAACTGCAAGAGCTGTATACATTGTAGCTATGTACATATATGTTTATCTCTTCAATCAAGTTTCCCCCAAAAAAAGGTACTTAAATATATGGTAATATACAATTTTCGACTTACCTCTGTTATTGGCTGCTTACATGCAAAACAGGTACCCGAATAATTTTTCACAAAACATTTTGAACACACCGGTTCACCTTCTTGTATATTAAATGTTGCTTCCTCAATTGGTGTATTACAATCTTTGCAGGCAAAATGTTCGGGATGCCAAGTTTTACCCAGCGCGGTTATAATGCGTTGTGTGATCACCTCATTACATTTGTGACAAATCGAATCAGACTGTAAAGAAAAGTATAAAAAAAAATAATTAGCGTTACATTATAGTATAATGTATTCTTTTATGGTTATTATACACATTATGGTGTAACGAACAAATAAATAGGTTTATATGTTCATTAGGTTACCGGACATAATCCCAACGGACATAATCCCCATTTCGTAAATGGGGGTTATGTCCGAAAAATTTAATTAAGATTGAACAAAATTTTTGCAATAATCCATTTAAAAAATTTATATAGTGTTGGATGTTATGGACTGATCCGCGGCCGAAGGCCGCCGCGAAGCCGGTGTTGAATTCTTGGGAGTTTTAAATCCAGAGCTGCGGCCGCAGGCCGCCCACTTACCCCTACTCTTATGAAAAATTACTGTGGCTAGCAAACTAGGTGTTGGATATATTAAAGACTGATTCGCGGCCGTTATGGGGACTATGTCCGTTTTTTCCTGGGGATTATGTCCGAAACACTTGCGGACATAATCCCCATTGAAAAAATGGGGATTATGTCCGAATTACTTGCGGACATAATCCCCATATCGTGAATGGGGATTATGTCCGTGGGGATTATGTCACGGCACCTGTTCATTAGATAGGGTCAAAAGTTAGATGGACTTTTAAAAACGCTATATATGCACATCATTATATTTCTTCGTTCCGAGAAAAATCAAATTAAAATTTTTTTTTAAGTATTAATAATATTCGTCTCTGAAAAATCGATTTTTTTGACTTTTTCAATTTCGCGGTCGGAAAAACAAACACAAAAGCAGGGCATCTTACGAAAAAAGTCTAATGAACATTTATTGCTAAGAATCATCCAAATAATACGTGTGAACTTTTTCAGAATATTTGGAACTGTTTAAATTTTTTTTTTCGCTAATTTTTGAAAACATAAAATGTTTCAAAAAATTTTGAAATAATTCACACCTATTTTTTGAAGAATTCTAACCATCTTATGCAAGAATATAATTTTTATTTTTGAAGGAAATACCCATTTTGTGAAGAAAAATAAATTATGAGCAAAAATCATGATTTTATTTTCCAAAAACAACTCCATTGGTTTGTTTTTTTTATTGAAAAAAAAAATTATGCAAACATCGTGTCTAAGAGTCCACGGTGTGCCTTAACCCGTTCTAAATCGGACGTCGTAGCACATCAAATTTTTTTCCAGATTCTGTTTACTTATCGTTCAGATGATGTATAAAAAAATTTTCACTCGTGACTCCTCGACTAAATTTTGAGATAATCGCTTTTCCAATTGGGGCATTTTCCCATACAAAAAGAAAAAAAAAATTTTTTAACTACATACATTAAACAAAAATTAAAATAATCACAATCGATGGGTTTTGCGATGCTTAACGCGAATCCAACCTCAGAATTGCTCTATCTTGTATAGTTTATGAGATATTGTAACCTAGAGACCAAAAAAGTCGTTTTTTGCCATTTTTTGAAGCTATATAACTATGTAACATATCACTTATTTGTCAAATGTGGCTAAAATACTTGAAAGCCCTAATCTGTTCCTTTAAAACCTAATTTAAATTTTATTTATATCTTCATGCTTATAAGAGATATCGTAGACCGAAATATTATCAAAACGGGTTTTTGCACTTTTGTGTCTTTTTAGGTTAGGATATCATTGAGGAAAAAAAAGATATCAACATAATTTAAATTAGGTTTTAAAGGCAAAGATTAGGACTTACCAGATTTAACGAAATTAAAATTTCTTTCACATTTTAAACATGTTCAACGAACCGACCATTTCAAAATTCAGCCGTATGCCATACACGTAACAGCAACACTCGGGGTGTCAAACGGCTGAATTTAGAAGTAGTCGGTTCCTTGAACATGTTTAAAATGTAAAAGAAATTTTAATTTCGTTAAATCTGGTAAGCAATTTTGAAGTCCTAATTTTTGCCTTTAAAACCTTATTTAAATTATGTTGATATCTTTTTTTTCCTCAAAGATATCCTAACCCTAAAAGACACAAAAGTGCGAAAAACCCGTTTTGACAATATTTCGGTCTACGATATCTCTTAGAAGCATGAAGATATTTATATAATTCGAATAAGATTTTAAAGGAAAAGATTAGGGCTTTCAAGTATTTAAGTCACATTTGACGACTAAATGATATGGTACATAGTTATATAGTTTCAAGAAATGGCAAAAAACGACTTTTTTTGGTTTTTAGGTTACAATATCTCATAAACTATACAAGATAGAGCAATTCTGAAGTTGGATTCGCGTTTAGCATCGCAAAACCCATCGATTGTGATTATTTTAATTTTTGTTTAATGTAGTTAAAAAAATTTTTTTTTCTTTTTGTATGGCAAAATGCCCCAATTGGAAAAGCGATTATCTCAAAATTTAGTCGAGGAGTCACGAGTGAAAATTTTTTTATACATCTTCTGAACGATAAGTAAACAGAATCTGGAAAAAAATTTGATGTGCTACGACGTCCGATTTAGAACGGGTTAAGGCACGCCGTGAGTCTTTCTAACTTTTGAGACGGTATCGGGATGACTTTTTTTTTGCTTCATACAAATCGAATCAGTTTAATGAACATACTTATGAACAGCTTAAGGCCAGAATCAAAAAATTTATTCTCGGAAACATTAGTCTTTCTTTCAAAGAAATGTGCAAGATTTTACGGAGCTTAATTTTACGGTTAATGTATTGGTATATATGTATGTAAGTGCATAGCATTGCATAAATAACGTGCAACGTACACATTAAGGTATGAAGCTTATGCAAGAACCATCGAGAAAGTTACACTTAACGAAGCGTTTGAAAGATAAGGCACAAGTTCAATTTTCCTGCGATTATCGTGCCGTAGTGTTTAAAGTGTGCACTACATAAAGAAAACAAAATTGTCGGAAGTGGCAGAAACATGGTTATTTTAACAACGTTGCTACCCAAATTTTGAGCATGGCTCGCTCTTAGCAGTTTTAACAATGTGCGTTGCTAAATGAGTTTCAACTACGTTCGTGAGTGATTTAACAACGCTCGTTGCTAAATAAAATACAAAAAAAATATATTTTTTTTTTTATTATTTTTTAAATTCCAATTTTTTCCTGTCAAAAACAATGAAATTATTTTCTTTTTGATTTTTCAATTTTTGCTTTAAATAAATATTTTTTTGTTTGATATTGGGGAGATTTGAACCTGGAACCTGTCGTCTGACAGATGCGGATATTAACGAACTCAGCCACTACCATCATTATTGTCAGGTTGACTGAAAGTCTATTTGTTTTAATATTAGCTTCTACCACGTTCATGAGTGTTTTGACTACGTTTCGTAGCTGATTTGGATTTTACTATGTTTCGTGGTGGTTTGACCACGTTTCGTTGCTGATTTAGATTTAACAACGCTTGGCATCCAGCGTTGCTTAGTAATTTTCAACCACGTTCGTGAGTGATTTAGCATCGTACCATACGAATATTATCTTGGAGAGTTGTTAAATCCAAATTAGCAACAAAACGTAGTTAAAACACTCCAGACCGTGGTAGAAACTCATTTAACAACGCAAGTTATGCTTTTTTCTTCGCTCCGTGTAGATTTTATTCTGAGCCACATTTTCCTCTCATCATTAATAAACTCATCATTAAAACTACTTAGATTTATCTCTTTGAAACAAAGTCAATATTGCCTTCTTAAAATGTCTACATTAATCGGTCAAACACCGGAAAATTTAAGATTCCTGAAACTATTCTGGACAACTTTTCTTAGCCCACTTTTTCGAAATTCGCAAAACCAGCGGAGTAATTGGAGCCGTAAGTTTTGAAAGTGAAATAAGTCCATAAAGGAGCAAAAATAATGTGATACACATTTTGTGCCATAATCATCGGTTATTTGACCGATACATATTATTTTTTCAACTTAATGCCATCAATTTCACATAATTAAGTAAACCTTTCGTGAAAACAAAGTACAATTTTATTAATTTCTAACAAAATTCCAATCAAGCTATAGTTGTTCAAAATAGTCCTGAGAATCTTGCATTTTCCGGTATTCAACCGATTTCTCCCCACCCTGTATATAATTTATAACTTCTATGTAGATCTATCTGGCAGACTGAAAATTGCTGATATCTATTGTTATGTCCACCTCCTATGCAAATTTTAAGATTTTTCGGGGTTAGCCCAGGAAGTGCAAAGTCAAATTTCGAAAATTTGATGTAAATAAAAATGTATGTACAGTTCTATCTTGATATTTGGCAGGGTCATGATAGCTCAACATAAATCTACTAGCATAAATCACTTTAGTAAGATCCGAAAACTGAACTGGCCTATAAGATTACAAATCAAAGATCGCGGGCTTCATTTCCGTTCTATTTCCTTCTCGTCTCTTAAAAATACTGCATTGTTTTTCGATTTATTTTTAATTTATCTCCACATTCCGTGGCTTCCTGTTTGTGAAAAGAACACCCGATATTTCGACAAACCATGATTAACTGAAACGCTATTAAGTTTAAAGGCATAACAATTGCTTCAGACTACTATAGGTAATTCATCTTTGTAATGTAAAAAGAATTAAATATATCCAAGGAATTTGTCGCATTGTGCCTTGATCTTGAGCTCACTGTGTCCTTTTCGAAGCCAGAGCATAAGGTGCCAGATGACATTCCTTATTGCTATTATTTCACAATAGTAACATATCTTGTCACATTTGAAGTGTCATTATCCTGGCATTTACTGTATTGCCACAAGATTTGAAGACTTTGAAGAACATCAGGGTCAGGGCCTAAGCTGGAAATGCTTGTTTTTTAAATCAAGGAGACAATAATATAAATTTATATGACTAACAGCCTATTTAAAATGCAACACTTGTCAGTGTTGCCACATCATTATTATTATTAATGACGATTTCTACAACAGGCCCAAAAAATATGTGCACGTCCATTCTTTATCGATTGTTTTTCAACGATAAACAATAATGTTAACAGAAAGAAAATTAAAAAAACAAATAATAATTTAACGCTTGAGTGCATTAAAATAAAAATAATTACAATATCAATTGTAATTTAAAGCATTCGATGAGGTTTTGCACGAATTGTGTCAATTTTGACAGCAACACCATATGTGGTTCAATGTTAAGCGGCGGTATTGCATGCTAAAAATGGCACCAGTGGGTGGTGGCGAGGTGGACGATGTCATTTTTACATTTCTCATACCGCAAATGCAATACTATTCTTTTTTTTTTTTTTTTGTTTTTTTGCTCAAAGGTATGTTGTCATCACTTCGAAGTTCCTAAAAATAAAACTCATTTAAATGTTTTGTCAATATTTATACCGAAATGGTGGAAGAAATAAACACAAATGTTATTCTTTCTTATTTTGTGCATATTATGATTAAATAATTATTGGCGAAAAAAACAATGAATAACAAAGAAAAATGTAAAAAAACTGCCAAAAAAAAAGTTGAAGAATGGGCTGCAATTAACCTACTTCATTTTCAAAACAATCTGATTATTTTGTAAACAAAATTTTCGTTTTACCTTCAAGTGCAATTTGATGTCTTTTGCGCTACTCAAATTGTTTACGTTTATTTGAGTAAAAATGGCAGCAACATTTTTTATCCACCACTAAATTTGGAAGCTATTTATGAAATTACACATAAGATGTCACCCCACAACGCTAAATTTATGTTTCCGATCCTCACTCAAATACATAGGAACAAAAGTGCTTACCCAAAGACTATCTACTTAATAGGGATACTGTTAAAAAATTAGATGGTTATATAATTTCTTTCACTATGAAAATAAGGATTAGATTATAATGAAAATTTATTTCATTGAATTTGATGAAACTTATTGTAAATAGATATTTTCATTAAAGTTTCATTAAATCTAATGGAACAAATTTTCACTTTCGTTAAATTTAATGAAACTTTTTGGAAAATTTTCTTTACAAGTTTCATTAAATTCAATGAAAGTTAAAATTTGTTGCAATAAATTTAACGAAACTTTAATGAAATTTTTAATTTTAACAATGCCATTTTATTGGAATTTTTTTTTAATTTAAGAAAAATTTGGTGTGCCAACTGATATCCTGACACAAAGATCTGCCGATTTGAAGAAAATAAATGCAATAAAAATTCGTTTGTTTTAATTTGCTTGTTTTTAGCTCTATTTTAAAAATATTTCGGTTCGAAAGCTTTAAACTTGACCAAAATACTTGTCATACCCATTATATCTAGACCAGTCATGAGCACTAAACCATTAATCAACAACGATAACCATAGTAGATGCATGTATTCTCCTGTAATTCCTAGGAGGAGCATAGGACCAAAATAAAACGTCTTCATTTGTCACGATCATTTGCGATGACTTCTATTTCTTGTCACTACTTTCCCTATTCTTGGATTTCCTTATCCACGTCCACTATTGCCTCGACTCCACTCAAGTGCCTGGCAGACTTCGCTGTGTGGTTTGCGAAAGTATGACTAATCCATCCCTACTTGCATAGATTGATATCGTTTGCTTTAGGCCTCTGATTGCATTTTTAGTGTATTTAGTTCGGCGTTTGAGATAGTGCGAAGTGATCTTGTTTGATTTTTCTTTAACCAGTTATAATTTTAAAATGGCGTGGCTCCTTACCTATTATTTCTGAGGGTTGAAGCTATATAATAAACTGGTATGACAAGTATTTTGGCCAAGTTTTGAGCTTTCACGCCGATGTATTTTCAAAGTAGAGCTAAAAAGGAGCAAATTAAAAAAAAAAAATTTCTTTGCATTTGTTTTCTTTAAATCAGCGTGCCAGATCTTTATGTCAGGATATTAGTTGCGCACCAAACTTTTCTCAAATTAAAAAAAAAATTCCAACAAAATGGAATTTTTTAAATTAAAATCCGTGTGAGTGCAAAATGCTTCTGCAAATGCAAATTTCAAAAATTGCTAAAAAATACTAGTGCCAGGATAATTACTAGCACACCAGGCTTAAATTTTACCTACAACTATACACTACCGATTCATACCAAAATTTTGAAAATCCATGTAAGTGCAGTCTTACTGTCATTGGCTCCCCGCCTAATAGATTTAGTGATAATAAGTAGTAAATTTTTCATTCAATGAGGCTGAAAATCTTTTCACTATCATTAAATAAATTTGTTGTTAATGAAAAAATTTATAATATCACTAAATTAAGTCGAGAAATTGATCATAATCTGTTATTAAATTTAGTGGGAGTGGAAAAATTTTCACTATCAAAATATTTGAGTACCCTAAATGCAAAACTAGATAATCCACTTCAAGCCAAACTGAGAAAATCGCAAAAAACGATTAACCATTGATTTCTATATGACCTACAGTGCTGTGCAAAACATTTGCAACCAAAAACACTTGAAACTGAATCACCAATTTTCGGCCACTAAAACAGATACAAATAAAAAATCTTTTCTGAGGAGTCCAAGTTTAATTTATGCGGATCGAGTGGTAACAGTCTTATGAGAAGACCAAGGAGAGAAAGGCTATCTATCATAGGGGTTGTAGTATCATGGTCTGAGAATGCTTCTCTGCGCAAGGAATCAGTCCAATTCAAAGTGTTGAAGGCATAATGTAGTCGTAAAGATTATAAAGACATACTACAATATACTATGATGCCATATGCAACTTAGGAAAATGACACTAAAACGGATATTCCTGCATGATAACAACCCTAAGCACACGTCGAAAGTGGTAAAAGATTGGATAAAATGGCAAAATATTGATGTTCATCAATGCCCCACGGAGTCGCCAGAACCCAATCAATTCGTCAAGTCACGAAAATGCATTGCTTTTTATGCAATCAAAAATTTATAAAACAGGATGAGTTGTTTTATGAAGTTAAAAAACGGTAGCAGGATATTCCGCATTTATTTAAAAATAGTTTTATAGCATCCATGCCAAAAAGATGCACTGTTGTTATGAAAAACAGGGGTTATTCCATTAAATATTGATTTTTTTAGCTATTAATTTTTAATTTAGATTAATAGTTGCAAATGTTTTGCACAGCCAATACCGATATATTTTTATATTGCACTTAAGTTTTAGTTTTGTATTAGTGATGTATGGACTTTTTATTTTTGTTCTATAAACAACAATATAAATGACATAAAACCTCATACCAAGTTTTTTATTTGCATCTGTTTTAGTAGCCGAAAATTGGTGATTCAGTTTCAAGCGTTTTTGGTTGCAAATGTTATGCCCAGCACTGGATATGAATTTTCACTGATTAAGTCAGATTTTATATATGAAATTCCCAAGAATGGTTCTTAATAAACAGTTTTTTTATATTTCATAATTTTTAGGCATGATGATAAAAATAATCTTTTAATGCAAATAGTACCAAAAGTATAAATAGACAGCTATTTAGCTTAATTAAAACAAGTTAGCGGTTAACAGTTTGTTTAAATTTACTTGGTTACCTTAACAAATATTAATTTCCGTTTCTATAGCCTCATTAAAAAATTATATTTACATAACAATACACTCGTAGATGTCGTTGTTTATTTTTGTTTTTTAGGTTTATTTGCATTTGTTTTTATTGCAACCTGCCGTTTTGCTGCCAGAAAACAAGTTGGCTTAAATGTCAATTTTGACAAATTTATACAAGCACCGATACCTATTATTATTATTTTTTATATATTTATATTTGAATTTATTTTATTACAAACATAACTTACTGAAAATTGTGATTTTGTATAAGAAAAAAAATATAAAACTCGTTGAAGTTGACTTTGAGATTTTATAGGTTTTCTTTTTGAGGTTTCTAGGTTGATATGTTTTAGTACCACAATAAAGGAGTGCTATTAGTGATATCATTGATTTCTTTGACATTTTTACTTCCTTGATATTTGTCATCATTGCATGCATGTAAGTAACCTACTTCAATGTACACCTCTTCTGTGCCATACATATTATCTATCTTTATTGATTGCTTTTGATAATGATATTTAATTATGTGACATTCTTTGCGCCACTTAACCCGCTGTCATCGGTTTGTCATGCTATTATTGTGGCTGCTATTGTGAATATGCCATTATGTGTCGTTTTTTAAGTGTTATTTAATTAAATAACATTTCATCCATTTGATAACATTGATACGATTGTTGTCGTTGTTTTTATTTTGTTTATTTGCAAACATTAATAAAGATAACTTTTTATGATGTTAAATTATTGGTCGGAGTACAACTGAATTGACAATAGTTTTAGTATCTTCTTTATCTTGTGCATATATACATATTGAATCACATTTTATTTTTCCGTAACTCCTAAAGTTAATATATGTACAGCTGTGTGCGAAATAATAGCAGTGGCATATAATGAAAACTTTGCATTAAAAAACACACGTTCATAAATACCATAGTATTGAATTTTTCACTTAATTTTATTAGTTTATGCCTAATGAATAGAAATAAATGTTAATATCCATAATATAAGGTTTCATCCTCGAGGAACTAGATCGACTCCTCTTGACCGTGGGCATGCTGTGTGGTTGTGCCTTTGTTTTCTTTTTTGGTCTTATTAGTTTATGGCAAGTTTTGTTTTTTCTAATTTCTTTTGAGTTCTTTTTAGAGTTCAGTAAATTTTTTTGGTTTTAAATTTCACTTCCACAGGATGGGAGGTGCCACGCCCTCATGTCCGATTTCACCCAGTTTTTTCTCAGAGCTTGCATTTATAGCTCTTAGTGTCCTAGTAAAATTTAGTTTGATTATCTATCTCAAGAGATGCTGTCAATATAGCGTTTTGCTTATATGGGAGGTGCCACGCCCTCTTGTCCGAATCCGCCCAGTTTTTGCTTAGAGCTTACAATTAGTAGTATTTATTTGTTATTTTTTTGGTTTGTCGTGAAAAATACGCCTTAAGTTGCATTTTGAATATATTTTTTGCATGGGCGGTAGGCGTGTTCTTTGGCCGATTTTAACAACAGAGACAGTGTACCAAATTTCATTGAATTATCTTGCTCAGTTTTCCCAAAAAATGTATTTCCACACACAGCCAGCCAGCCAGCCAGACAGACGGACATGGCTATATCGAGAAGGTGGTGACGCTGATCAAGAATATATATACTTTTCTATATCTATCATGCCTCCTTCTCAGCGTTACAAATTGAAGGAAATAGTAAATATACCCTTGGTGTAAAGTATAATTAAATGGTCAACATGTTATGGATTGATCCTTGTTGAATAGTACCTTCGAGGCATGGAATCAATCCGACGTTGGAGTTTCTCGACAGGAATATATATAGGATTTTGCTTTCCCACTGCTTCTTTGACATCGTCTCAAAAGTTCTCGATCGGGGTAAGGTCAGGAGACTAAGCTGACCAGCTAATAACGTCAACGTTCTTTGAAGTAAACTGATTTTTCGTTAACCTGCTGATGTATTTTGAGTCGTTGTCTTGCTGGATACACTAATTTCAGCGGCATTTGGCATTTAGCATAGAACAACATAGTTGGCTCCATCATTTGTGCATATAAAGGAGCATGCATAGTATTTTGTACTCACTGAAACGGACCTTTACTAAACTATTGTAAGAGAAGCATTCTCAAACATTTATTTTAGTGCTGCCATGATTCACCGTCCTGAAAACATATTTTGGATCAATTAGAGTTTCACGTCTTGGAATATAATGCCTGTATCCTCTAGAGCCTGCCAATACCATTTTTATTTCGTGGGACCGTAAAATCTTATGACATTTTGAAGGTCACAAATTAATGATATTTTCCAAATTTAGTTTTATTCTGGTTATACTTCTTCCATGCCATGGGTGAAAATGGGACACACTTCTGGGATTTCTGCGAGAGAACTTGGCTCGAATGAGCTTTTTTCTAACTATGGAAGAGTCTACAAACAGATTTAACTCCTCTTTAAAGGGATTTCCTCTTACACTTTATGGTTTAGAAAAAGCTTGTTTTCGGCTTCTTACTTCTGGTTTTTTTACCCAATTTTTGACGTTCGGTTTCATTTTTGCAGAGCCGCTCCAAAATGCAGTGTAAATTTCCAGGATATGCCTTCATAAAACAGCTTCTTTATTGTTTTGCGCTTCTCATAAGGGCAATGCAATATTCGGCTCATTTTTAAGAATTTATATGATTTTATTTTAACATGTTGAGATGAAGTTAACTCGTCTTCAAGATAAAATATTATCATTGATCTTTTGACTTCCACTTCAACTTATAAGCTGAACTTACTTTGATCGCAATGCTATTATTTTTCTCAATGCAAAAATCACAGGATAGTGGAAAATTTCGCGGGGATTTTGTTGGTTGTTAATTATACACCAACCAAATATGTTTCTAAAACGGCGTTGTAACGACACACATTTTGACTATGAAACATTTTAATTTTATGTATTTGTTGGTTAAAGTAGCTAAAACCCTATGATAAGTACATCATATAGCACTGCTATTATTTCGCACACAGCTGTAGGCCTGCATTGAATGCGATATTTTACGATGACTTTGATTTTTCTCCGTAACTTTTCCACTTGACTTTTGGTCTACCACGTTTTCTACTGCATTGTGGATTTCACTCAAAGGTTTGGCAACAAACTTTTTTGGATTATTTCCGGATTCACTTAGATTATTTGATTTGAACTGTTATTTTACAATATAGACATATAGCCCAATTTGTATATCTAAATGCCTCAAGATATCCTCGTAAAAATTCTAGCAGTCTTGTTTAAAATTTTTTCTTGGTTAAAAGTGGAGCTAAGCGATATTTTTCACAAACTTTAGATCAATGAATTTGATAAAGTATTATCAAAAACCAACTTTATTTTGATGGCTTGCCGAATGCTTAAGTCAATCGGCAGTGTAGATCTTTCCGGAAGTACCAAACCCACCTGATTGTGCTCGCAGTCGCGAAGCAACTGGTCGCTTGAATAGGATATTTGTTCACACTGCAGTAAGAAAAAGTCCACGAAAAAGTTTTTCCTGTTCTTGGAGGCACTTTTGTCCAAGTAAAACTATGGTTTTCAAGTAGCATAACCTTTTTAAGCAAGGTAGGAACTCATTTGAAAACAATCCGCGGTCAGGACTGTCTATCGAGATGAACAATCAGGAAATCATTAAAAACTTGATATTAGAAGCTTCCCGATCAAAAAAGACACTGCTCGCAGAATTTGTATGAGTATTAGATACAACTTATTTTGAATTTCTTCACTTTGGGACTCAGAAGGGATCCTGTTGATTGATTACAAAGATAAAGTTGTCCCACTATTCGGAAAATGCTACGCTTCAATGTTAGGGCGGTTCAAGGAAGCTGTCAAAAAAAAAGTTGTGCAAAATTGAATAAAGATGTTCACAGTCTGATCGAGAACGCGCCTGTTTATAAAAGCCGTTCGAAATTTTAGCTCACTCACCTTACAGTCCTGACCTTGCTCTCAGCGATTATTGCCTACTCCCAAACTTGAAAAAAACTTCTGGGGAAGAAATTTTCATTGATGAAAAATTTAAAGATTCAGTTTGTAGGATTTTTTTTTAACAGAGGTAAAAAAGTATAAGTTAAGTGAAAGATCAGAAAATGTATTAGGGTAGCAGTTGAATATATTAAACACGAAAAATAAATTTGTAGTTTTATTTCAACTCCCTACCGCGGACTTAAAAACGTTCCCCCGTATGTATATAGATTTTCATGGCGTACATTTGGATAATGAAATTTCAATAATGAAATTTCGTTTTTCCATAAATCATTAGCCACTCTAAAAGAAAAATCTCTATACAAAAAAGAAGAGGAGTTTGTAACAAAAGCTCTATGATGCTCGTGTAAGCATTGACAACCTCAGACATTCAGCGTAAGGGCATTTCCCAGGTGACGAACGTGGCCATCGTACACATTTACAGTGCAAAAACGTGGAAGTAAAACATATTTTTATTTTAGTTTTTACTTAACATTATAGCTCTTAGGTAGCATTATAATTAGTGCAAACTTTAATAGCAGGCGAAGTCCTGGTTCTAAGACACACGCAAAAAAAGACGCAGAACGAACGTGACAAAAATAGAAGTAGTTTTCGTGCCTATTCAAAGAAAGTAAGAATTCAGCGAAACAAGAATTTTAGAATCTTATGCAATAAAGTTACTTTATAATGAATATTGTTTGATTCATATATCTTCTGTACTTTTCTTTGTTTTGATCATACTCTGAATCGATACGTGACATTTTTTCCACCATGCAAAGTTTAAATTGAAAATCTTTCAAAAAACCAGGATTTCCCAGTGAATGTTGGATCTCCTTATCTTGTTAAGTTGACGTGGCATCACCAATTTTTCCAAAGAATGTCATTTGTCCCTATCGATTTTACATGTGTACCACATCTCATAAATTATGAATTTCTTTTTTTAGGGGCGTGGCATCGCCCATTTTCCCAAGGAACATTTTTTATCCTGGCGCTTTGTATACATGTATCAAATCTCATTCAAGTGCGATAAATATTTTCGGAGATATGATGAAGTGGTTTTTGGGAGGGCGTGATACCCCCATTTTTTCCAGTACAAATTATTTTTCTTGGTGTTTTATACATACATATGTACCAAATTTAATCCATGTAAGCTAAATAGTTTCATAGATATGATGATTTAATTTTTTGGCTCATGGTGGACCTTTTGGCGGAAATGCCGATATACTATTGCGCCAATTTTACTGAAATGACAACGAATGGTTGGAACAACTTGTTTTGTAAATAAAATCTTATCGCCATTTAACTGTAGTACAAATACCCCTTTTCTTACGCTTAATATTTTTGTATGCTATGTTAATAATTACTTAATTTATTTCATATTTATATGTGCGGTATTGTTATGAATTATTTTTTGTTTCTTTGTTTTTGACATTGCGCAATGCATCAACATTTTTATCAATTAACAGCTGACTTTGTGGAACTTAATCCAGTAAAAATTAAATAATGAGATCATCGACATTGTTGCGTGCAATTGATTTATAGATTGAATAAATTAGTTCAAAAGAATAAAGCAATTTAATCTTAAAAAATATATGCAGATATAAATTTTTCCGCTCAAAGAATAAGGATCATTCATTATACGCTACCAAAGAAAGGTGCGTCATTTTCTCAAAAATATAGTTTCTACTATATACATACATATTGTTAAGTAACATTTCTCTTAACTACACAAATATATGTACATAATTTAAAATAATTGTAAAGAAAAAACCCAAGCAATTATTAGATTATTTTGATTAAAAAACACATTTTAACAGCAATTTTCGCAAAACCTTCTTATCGCAAAAATGAAGGTGGTATGTAGTAAGTTCTGCACAACTTGCCGGCAACACACAATGAATACAACAATGTACTATATGTACATTCCTAGCTACACTACTTTTTTCCCCTGTTTTGCTTATCTGCAAAATTAGCAAACGACATTTTTTTTTTTTGGCCATTTATTGATATTGCACGGGGAATTTAATTAATATAATGATAATAATATTGGCTTTCTTCCTAAAAGCTTTTATTTTGAAAAAAAAAAAAACGATAAGTTAATTATTTTAGTTTTACTTTTGTGTAATTGAAAATTTAAAAATAAAATTTTGTACCTTCAGACCAAGTATTGAAAGAAACAATAACCAAAATATTGTCTACAATAAAATTGGTAGCATATATCTACTTATTGAAAATAAACGCGATCATGTCAATGGCACGCCCACTTCCCACATAGCTAAAATTTTAAAAACCCCTTAAATTTGGAAATATATAAAGTACAACAATAATATTTGACATCTGCGATATAATCATAGGTCTAGCTATTAGTTGAAAATGAGCGTGATCGGATCCAGGAAACGCCCATTTCCCTTATAGTTTAAAATTTTAAATCGCTTTAACTTCAGAAATTGATATCTGAGATAGAATCGTTAGCATCTAGCTCTTAGTTTCATTATGTTAGTGATGAGCAAAATAAGTCTTGGTCTTGGTCATTTTTCGAGACCAAGACTAAGACGCTGATATCTTTGCAAGACCAAGACCAAAACTGCTATGATCTTGGTCTTGGTTACGATAATCGTCGTCTTGGTAATTTGTAGATAATAGCTGTTTTACGCCCGTTTCGAGGATAAAATCATCCCTCTATTTGAAATTTGGCATCTTAAAAACCTAACTGCTTTAGAAAACTACACAGAGCCAAATTGACCACATAAAACAGAACAAAAATAAGAATATTTCTCTATGGTTTTCAACTAAAAAGAAAGTCAAATCAAAACCATAGAGAAAATCTTCTTAAAATTTTTGTTGCCATTTATATAAAAATATTCTAATATTAAGAAGAAATCTCATCGTTCGTGGAGATTTCTCTGAGGAAAATTTCCATTGTTTTCTATTTTTAAAAGGAATTTATAGTAAAATGGGTTGATACGACAACCTTCTTCTTTTTATAGGTAATTTTTGCTCTGTGTAAGGTTTCGAAATAATTTCTAGAAATTCTTTCAAGATCAAGACCAAGACTCAATATGCAAGATCAAGACCAAGACCACTATAATCTTGTTCTTAGTCTTTTTTTTGCTCATTACTACGAAATAAATAATTTTATTAGAAAATTGCCCACCACTTTGGATCCGCCATTTTGTTTTCAAAAAAATGTATACCAAATTTGGAATCAGCGACTTCAAAAAATCCCATAGCCACAATTTGTTTGTGGTGGATTCCAATTTTTTTGAGAAAATTTAGCATATTAGGCTCCTGGAAACAACGCCATAGGAAATAATTGCAGAAATTTTTTTGGAAATAAAGTTAGAAAAATCTCCATGCAAAATTCTGGCCTTATTCTTATTTTGTATTGCAAATAAAGCCATAAATTCATTTCCTAGTTAATTTTTTGACTTTATTTCCAAAAATTTACGCCACAAAATTTCTCGCTTTGTTTGAAAAAATATTCTGGCGTATTTTTTTAAGCCACGTAACTTTTAGAAATACAGTCATATATTTCTCAAAAAAATACCAGAAAAGTTTTTGGCAAAATGGAAATAAGGCCAGAGTTTTTGTCTTTATTTAAAAAAAAAATGTTTGGCTTTATGTCCTCTGAAAGTATTTGCAAAAATTTTGGCGTTATTTCCAAAAACTGTTCGGGAGCCGCATTTTGGATCCGCTATTTTGTTTTCAAAGAAGTTGATCCCTAACTTGTTATAAGTGAACTCAAACCCTCCAATCATAATTTTTTAGTGATATATTTTTTTGATAAAACTGTCCACCATTTTGGATAAGCCATTTTTTTTTACAAAAAAACTTAATCCCGAATACAGAATCTACTACCTCCAAAACTCCTATATCCACAATTTTGTCGTGATATAAGTAATGTTTTTTTTTTTTTGAGAAAATTTTCCACCATTTTGGATCAGGTTATAAACTTTTCAGTGCCTGTCAGAGAGAAACGCAATGCTTAATTATTGCGGCCACCGTCAAGGTCAAATGACACCACACAAGAACGCTCTATGTATACATAGATCATAAAACTCACTTGGCGCCGTCTGTTGTGAAAAATTGCTTATTGTTTTTAGTTGGTAACACACTCTGGTTTTAAGACATGCTACGCTAGCTACAATTAATTTCATTAGTACTATACGAGGGGTACTATTTATGTTTCGGGAACTGGCAACACAATGTCAATAGCTAAAATCTGGCAACATCATAATAAAGTTTGACATTTTTTTGCATAAACGGATTCACAACGTTTTGATGTACAAGTGCTATTTGTTTTGTTTACAGTGAGTTAGTCCCTTTTCTGTGGACCCTTGCGTATAAATTCCTTAGCAAATCACTCATACGTCATGTCATATACTTTCTGTTTATGAATTAAAAACAATAAAAAACACAATAAAAGACTTTAATATAAACAAAGAGTAGGTTTGGATGAATTAAATTATTTTTTATTGAAATTTCAATCATTCAATATCAAAGCAAAGATGACATAATATGCAAACAAATTTTGTGTTTTTTTTTTTTTGTATTTCTTTATTTGCACTTTATAATATTTATTACATAAACATATTCTATTTATTTCTCTTTTTGTTTACCCTCTAAATTAAACCCTGAAACGCGTACTAATTTTCATAATAAAAATTAAAAATAAAAAACCACAAATATATTGTATTTACTTATTTAGATATGATGATTCCAAAACTAATACTAAATCTTAGTATCTTTTTAATACAAACAAATTCAAATGTACATGCGATCAATCGCCACTTAACCACATTAACCAACACAATCAAATGCATATGAAGGAGTGTTTCATAAATCAAAATATTTAAACTTGACTTGTGGTCAAATAATGTGCTATAGTATTACTCACCATTTTTCGATGTTGTTGTTATTGTTTTTGTTGATGGTGGTGTTGGTGGTGGTGGTATTTGTTATTGTTTTGCTAACAATTTCAAATTGTTTTAGATTGTTGCTTTAAATTTACTAAATCTTGTGCGAAGATTTTGTTGTTTTCTTTTCAAAATTATGACTTCTGTTTTGTCGTCACCGTTAATTATTTTCAGTGTAATTTCGATATTCTCTGTTTTCTTTCGCTTGAACCACCTGTTTTTTACTCAATGCTGCACTTGAAAAAAAAGTTAAAGTCAAAGGTTTTAATTTTGCTTTGTAATTTGTATATTTTACGCATTTATGTAAAAAGAATTTATTATAAAAATTTTTGATGTTTGTTTTTTTATTAATTTTTCACAGAATAATTCTGAAACAATTGAAGCAATTCTCAAAGCTTTGAATAAAAAATCATTTTCAACAAAACAAAATGAGAATATAAAACGACACGATACCGAAAAAATCCATAGGCGCAGCAAAGTGATTAGCAGCAAAGGTAAGTGACGACAAAGGGATGTGTGTTAATAACAAAATAAAAAAGGATATATGCCTACTATTGAAGCATTTGTTCAAAAAGTTTTTGTGTAGAGAATATTGAAAGCTTCTGTAAGCTATTGTATGAATATGGCGGCAGTATAAAAAGCTTCTATTAAACTTGTAATAATTTATAAATTATTATTTTTTGGTTTGTTAAACACTTGATGAGACGAAAGGATTTTCACTCATTTTTTTTTTTAGTTTTATTGTTATTTTTAAGATATGTATAACTTGAGTAATTTTTTGTAAAGTAGAAAAAAATAAAAAATTTTCCTATGCACTAAATAACTCAATTTCTACAAGATTTTCTTAAACTTTGCAATCAGAAAAACCTTGCACGCAAACAATAAACTTTTAATGGTTTCCATGGGATACAATTAACCTTGAGCCTAACTATAGGAATGCGCAACTACTTATTCCTTGTAATCGCCAAGTAGAGAGTTGCATTCAATAGTTACATAAAATAAAAAATTCCTTTGGTTGATATATTCGGGGACACTACGAAATGACGTCCAACACATTATGAAATAAAACCTACAATACCAGAAAAAACTGAAACGAAGATCATTAAATATTTAATACAACATTAGCCTTCGCTGAAAACCGAGTAAAGCTATGGGAATGTCATTTTGCAAATTCATGAGTCCAACATCTACTTACAATATCACCTTATACATAATATTGTAACGTCAGAACTACAACTAGTTAACTCCTAAATTATCATTCTGCCTAAACAGAGTCCCCTAAAGTGGCACTATTCCAAAGTTATAAGAAAACTAGTAAGGTTATTATCTTTGGCCTGGCCAAAAATTAAATACCCTACACTGCATTTCAAGTATAGCCATTTGAAACTTTTACTTATATGGGAGGTGCCACGCACTCTTGACTGAATTCACTTGCTTAGATATTGCAAGTATATGTGTGAAATAAGGTTTCATTATATTGAAAAAGGTTTTCAGTAAAGCATTTTGAAACTTTTGCTCATATGGGAGGTACCTCGTCCTATTCTCCGACTTCGCTTAGTGTTTTCACCAAGCTTGCAAATAATGTTCTTAGTGTTTGAGTGAAATTCGGTTGGGTTATCTCAAAAAACCCTTTCTATACAGCATTTTGAAACTTTTCCTTATATGGAAGGTGCCACGCCCTCTTGTCCGGGTTCGCCTGGTTTTTTTCAGAGCTTGCATTTATAGATCTGAGTGTTTGAGTGCAATTTGATTAACTTTTCAGTATAACATTTTGAAACTTTTGTTTACATGGGAGGTGCTGCGCCTTCAAGTCCAAATTGGCCTAGTTTTTGCTTAGAGCTTATACTTATGATCTCTAGTATTTATGTGTATTTTGCTTCTGTTATTGCAAATATTGCTCTTATTGTCGCATTTTAAATATATTTTTTTGTATGGACGGTAAGCGTGTCCGTTGACCGATTTTAATCCACCGAGCTTACTTTTACGGCAAACCCACTGTACTAAATTTCATCGAATTATCTTGCTTAGTTTTCGGACAGCCAGCCAGACAGACATGGCAATATCGACTCAGGAGATGACGCTAAGCAAGAATATACATGTATTTTTTTCTATACCTGCCACACCTCTTTTTCTGCGTTACAAACGGAAGGACAAAGTGAATATACCCTGGGTGCAGGGTAAAAAAACAAAACAAGAAAAATCGAAATCGAAAACCTCAAAACTAGAAAATTGGTTGAAGTAGTTGAAGTATTGACGTGAAGATATGAAGATATTAGGTGTTATTTTTGTACCTTGTTAAGAAAACGTTAAAAATGGCCAACATGTGGGGGTTTCAACGGTTAAAATTTTATACAAAAATATTCCTCGCAATATCCTGCATAAGTTTGCTGAACACATGATACACCTCAGATGTAAGGATCAGTAGGTAAATTCATCGATTTAACACAAGAATGCGGTATTTTTGTGAGAAAATCCAAAAAATTCTCAAAGTAGAAATTACAAAAAAAATCCCGTGTCTCGTCGTTTTCTCCAGCACGTCAGATTTTTTTTTTAATCGATTTTGGAAGTTTCTTAATCCACTGTACATGAAAAAAAACAGAAATAACGCATTCTTGTGTTAAATCGATGAATTTAGCTACTTGATCCTTACATCTGAGGTGTATTATGTGTTCAGCAAACTTATGCAAGATATTGCGCGAAATATTTTTGTAGAAAATTTTTTCCCTTACAATCCCCACATGTTGGTCATTTTTACCCTTTTCTTAAAAAGGTAAAAAAAATGACACTTAAAACAGGAGAATATTGAGCCAGTATGTACTACAGAAATATTTGCTACAAAATTTCACTACTAGTTGCTAAACACTTAAAGGTCAAAAATTAAGCCCGAAACCAAAAAAAATCGTTAAAATCAGTTAGGACTTTTCACATTGCATATTAATTACATCTCTGAGGCGCTTTTCTTAAGTTTAAAGAATATTTCCTCTTTGGTAACCTTTAGTAAAATTTTTTGTAAAAAATTTTTGCAGATTTTTTAACCCATTTCAGACCAGCTTTTTTGAGATATTCAAACCAAAATTGACTCAGACACTAAGAATTATAAATGAAAGCTCTCAGCCAAAATTGGGTGAAATCGGACAAGGGGCGTGACACCTCCCATATAAGCAAAAGTTTCAAAATGGTATACTGAAAGAGTTTTTTGAGATAATCCAACTAAATTTCACTCTGACACTAAAAACTATAAATGCAAGCTCTGAACAAAACCTGGGTGTACTCGGACAAGAGGGCGTGGCACCTCCCATATAAGCAAAATTTTCAAAATACTGCAGTGTAGGGTATTTATTTTTTGGCCAGGCCAAAAGTTGCACCCTTACTAGTTTTTCTTGTGTCGAACCGTGTAATCTCAGCTCAAATTGCGGTTCTCATACTTTGGATACTCAAGTCCGTCTGGCGCCCGCTATAACTGAACTTTTAGTATTTCAGTCAATTGACTAAGAACTTTTCCCATACAAATTGTGTAGGAGGGCGCTACCTTGTACCCAATACTTCGAAGAACTTGGTACTCTCCAGCGCTATTAAGAGCTGTTGAGATCAAAAGTTGAACCAAATCGACATTTATTTTCGTTTGTGTCAATCCAAAACAATAGGGAAAAGAAGAGAGTAAGCATTTGAGTAGAATTCGGTATTTCATGTTTGAAAAAGAAAATTCTTACAAGGTAACAGGGTTGACAGTTGGAATTTCAGAACGGAAATGCTTTAAAAACAACATGACATTGCTTGGGCTTGAAAGAATTTTCAAAGATTTATTTGAATTGCATATTGGTATGGATTTTAACGAACGAAAAAGCTTCCCAAATTGGAAAAGCAAAATAAACTTTTAACGCGATGATATCAGTTGTTTAATTAATTCATATATTTTTTTTATCGTTGTTGTTTTTATTATTATGAAATCTTTAAGTTTTGAGTAACACAACAACAACAACAATACAATATTTGTTTACAACATAATTGACATAATTAGCACTAACGTTTTTTATTGCTTTTTTTCGCGGTGTTGAAATTTTACTTTTTTCACACTTTCTGTTAATTTTGTTTGCTTTTAGTTTTTATTTTTTTTTTTTAATCTGTTTTATCATTAAAATCTTCGATCTTTCTTTTTGCTCACTTTTTTAATGGATTTTCTTTTTTAACTTTTATATTTATTTTTTTTTTTTTTCAAAAAAAAACAGTTACAACTGAAAACTCCACGAGCTCAATACAAATTTCGACCAATGCGTTGAAGGCGTCGGAACAAACTAAAAATCGTTCAACGAGTAAAAAGCGCGAAAGCAGTAAAACAGCAACTGCTGGTGCTGCTGCTGCTGATGATTCTGCTGCCGGTACTTCTGCTGCCGCCGGTGCTCATGGTGGCTTTGAATTCGACAGAACTACGGCAAGCGAAACAGAGAGTGAAGTTGACAACTCATTGCGTGAAATCGAGAGCGGGAATGATGGTAATTGTGGACGGAATAAATTTGATGTGCATATCAGTAAGAAGAAACGCATGGAAGCGTTGGAGATACAGGAGCAACGTTTGCTAAGACGACGGGAACAAATGCTGCGGCACGAGCAATTCCAGAAACATTTGCAATATCAGCAGCAGCAATATCACAAACACCAGCAGCAACAGCAGCAACATTTTGAACAACAGATACAAAATCAACTGGAGGTAAGAAGATATTTATTGCAAAATTAAATTATGTATGGGTGAGTCGCCAAAAAATGTAGCAAAACATGCTTTTTTTGTCCCACCTATTTTTTTAATTTTTTTTATCACTCGAAGGTATAGAATGTGATGATCTGAACCTCTGGAACATTTTTGAAAATTGAACATAAACTTTCAGGGTTGCCATATGTTTTTTTTTAAATTCCGCTTAAACAATTGTTTAAAATAAAATTGGAGTCTCAAAAAGCTTAAATAAACTTTAGATGTATCCAATATAAATTTTTAGAGTTGCCAGATAGTTGCTTTCAAAAATTTATTTTAGATCTTCCTTTTTACATTTGCCATTATAATTACACACTAAGAAGTGTGGCAACCGTGAACATTTTTGTGTACTTTCGGAAAAGTTTATCTGAGCGGTTCTGAAACCAAAAATTTTAATTTAGTCAAAAGAAGTATGAATCATATAAGATTTTCGAAAACAACCAGTTGGCAATCCTAAAATTTTATGTTGAATTTTTAAAAAGCTTTTTAAGCGTCTAAAAACTAAATTTAAGTTTTTATTTCTTAAAAAATGGTTTAAGCAAAAGTAACAAAAAAAAAACCTGGTGGCAACACCAAAAGTTTTGTAAAATTTTAAAAAAGTTTATCTGAGCGTTTCTGAAACCAAAAATTTTAATTTAGTCAAAAAAAAAATAAGAATTATGCAAGATTTTCGAAAATAATCATGTGGCAACTCTAAAAATGTATGTTGGATTTTTAAAAAGTTTATTTGAGAGTTTTAAGACTAAATTTTAATTTTTATTTTTTAAATAAATAGTTTAAGCAAAACTGACAAAAAAAAACCAGGTGTAGGGTTACGAAACTGCGAATGATAAAATGTTGCAAAAAACGACGGAGAATGATGATACGGAGAATGACGAAATGTTGCAAAATCAGTAATATCACAATGAAAATAGCAATTTTTTTCTAAAAAGTTTAAACTGGTGACTAGCCCCTGTAATTGTTTCTTGATTTACTTATATAAAGATAAAATAATATGTTAAGGGCCAATTTCACAATGTTCAGTTAAAATTTAACTTCCAGATAAATAAAAATTTTGTATGAAATTTAATGTCAAAGTGCCAGTTAAAGTTCCAGTTAAGGCTTAACTGAACATTGTGAAATTGGCCCTTAAAAAAAAACTTACGCATAGAATGATGCATACTTGCGTTCTTTACAAAATTTTAAAACTTTAGAAAAAAATACACACTAACACTCACTGTCGTAAAACCAAAACTGACTCTTCACTCTCAGTCCTCTATTTACTCAACATTAAAAAAGTTTACAGTTAGAATAAAAAAAACCGAGCGGAGATAATTTTAATTGAGGGACCAACTTTTATGGTTGTCAATTCTACATAAAAAAAAATTCCAATTGTTAACACAGAAAAACAGTAGGTGAAATATATATATATGAACAAACAATGTCGTATAAGTTTTTTTTAGATAATAACGTAATATGCAAAACGGGCAAATTAAGTGCACTAAGAGGCGGTTAGGGACAGGACGGAGAATTACTTTTTAACACTTTATGTTGTAATTTCATAGTAAAATATTAAAAATAATTTTTTTCCCAAGCAATTCGTTTAGAAGCTCAGCTCTGTATTAAATAGTTCAAATAACTCATTTTAAATTTAAACATGGTTTTGAGCCTCGCGAAATTTTTTGGAGACTCACCCGTATAGGAAAATCATATGCCAAATACTCATGGTTGTTTTGATGAAACGGTAGGTAAGATGGAAATGTGGAAAAAGTTGGCATTTCGCGAAATAACGCAAAAATACATATTCCATATAAAAAAAAATTAATTAAAAAAAACACAACAAACAAAAATAAAAATAGTAATTATAGACGTGTTTTGCAATTCTGAATCCGAATCCAGCCTCGTAAAGTTTTTGAGTTATCCTAGCGTAAGCAAGCAAAAAACCTTTAACTTTCTAGATAAACACAATTTAAATTATGTTTAAAAGATAAAACTACTTTATCGGATTGTAAGGATGAATGGATATGTCAAAACCAATGCGAGATGTAGCAATTCTAAGGCTGGATTCGGATTCAGCATTGCAAAATCCATTGAAAATTACTATTTTTATTTTTGTTTCCTGAATAAAATAGAATTTTTTTTGGATAAATTTTGAGAAATTATATAATATCTCAGAAAATTCTGAAAAATTCACACGCATTCCTTATGCCATACGCACTTTTACGTAAGATGCTTTATTTGTACACTATACTGTTAATTACTTTCGAACCAATATCGATTACTCGAATTTTTTTCTGAAATACAGTTCCTAGTCATGTGGAGAGTACCCACATATTTTTAATAATTTGCTCAGAGGCGGAGAAGTTGCTTAAATTTTTATTTATTTGAAATAGGGATTTTCAATAATAACAGAAAAATTTTGGTCGAAAAAAAAAAGTAATATTATAGAATCTGATCTGTGTTAAATATTTTAGAAAATTTTTGTTTCCAAAATTTTACTATTTAGTCGCTGCAAAAAATCATATTTCTTGAAAGCCTTTTTACGTTTAAATTTTTACTGCCATACCTAAATTGGAGCGTTAGACGAGCGTCAGCGTAATTTAACCATCTCTGTTTCGGTGTGCTCCATACAAATTGTATGGGCATGAAACAGACAGAGATGATAAAATACGCGTGACGCTGGTCTAACGCTCCAATTTAGGTATGGCAGTAAGAATTTAAACGTAAAAAGGCTTTCAAGAAATATGATTTTTTGCAGCGACTAAATAGTAAAATTTTGGAAACAAAAATTTTTTTGAGAAATTTTTGGTTAAATTTTCTTTATACAGTTTCACCTTCTGATGCTTAGTATCAAAATGTTTCTTCCATCTGAAACGTGTACACCAAGGGTGTCAGCGTTTTCAAATCACTGAGCCAAACGCATGCAGCGCAGTCAGTGTTGCTTTTACAACAACTTTAAATTCGAGTTACAACAAACAAAAAAACAATTTTTTGTTGTTTTTTCATGCCTCGTTTACAACAACAATAATACTTCAACAATTTTCAAAATTTCTAAGAACTAGGACACACACAAAAATTAGGGGAAATCACGCGTTGATGCGCAATGCCCTTGCGTCGTTGCGAAAGTGTAATTTGCTAAAGTTTGATATTAGTAAAATAACAAAATATTGCCGAAAATTTCGCACTACTTTTGCAATTTCTCAAGATGGAAATATTCACATTGATCGTTCAGGCGTTAGTGCGTAAAAGACTTGCATTTTCGCTACTGCGCATCAACGCATTAATACCCATATTGTTTGTTGTTTTTGATGCGACGTAGTCTTTGTTGTTGTTTTATGTTGGTTCGAGTTCGATTTTGTGTGTACGCAAAAAAAGCAACAAAAAAGCGAAATTTTGACGAGCGTGAAAAAAAAACAAAAATTATTTCTGTGAATGTTGAACAGAAATATTGATGTTGTTGGGATTGTTGTACAGAATTATTGATGTTGTTGGGTCGAGCCAAAATTGGCTCACTTTTCTTCTACGCTGACACCCTTGGTGTACACAGAGCGAAGAAAAAACCACGTTCGTGAGTGTTTTAACTACGTTTCGTTGCTGATTTGGATTTACCAACGCACCAAGCTCATATTTGTATGGTGCGTTGCTAAATCACTCACAAACGTGGTTGAAACTTATTCAACAACGCTGGTTTCAAGCGTTGTTAAATCCATATCAGCAACGAAACGTAGTCAAAACACTACGAAACGTAGTAAAATTCAAATCAGCTACGAAACATAGTTAAAACACTCACGAAACGGAGTTAAATCCAAATCAGCTCATTTCGAAACAAATAGACTTTCAGTCAACTTTACAATAATGATGCCCGTAGCTGAGTTGCTAACGTCCGCATCTATCACACAACAGGTTCCAGGTTCAAATCACCCCAATATCAAAACAAAAAAAAAAATTTTTATTTAAAACATATAGCCCAGGAAAATAAGACGAAAAAAGAGCTTCTTCTTTCAGCGGCATTTTAATTTTGTTTGTACAACTTCTCATTGAAGAGTTATTGCAATTTAAAAAGTAAGATATTTTAATATGAACTCATAGGTAGTATTTCATTTCATAATAGTTAACAACTTTTTAAATTGGGTGATCTCCTAAACTAGAAGTCGTACGCAAATACTTTTAACGTACTTTTTTAGGAAATTTCCTGTGCTACTAAATTGGAGAGCAACATTTTTCTGTAAAAGTTAGCATTGGCGAAATATTTGCAAAAAACTAATTTTAGCGACCTTTGAGCCTTAATAACTTTTTATGCGCACACGACTTTGCAATGAACTTTTCACAGTTTTTGTATCATACATAAATAAAGACAATTCCGGTGAAAAATTTCCACTGGGAATTTTTTCACAGAAAATGTCTTATTTTCCTGGGCTAATAAAATTGAAAATAAAAAAGAAAATAATAACCGTATTCACGATCTTGTTGCATCGTAGCAAATGCAAATTTGCAAGAGTAAATAATTGTGAGCACACACTGTTGTAAATTGATATTGCAAACTTTTCAGAACAGCTGTTTTTTGTTTTGCTGTCAAATATTTTTTGAATTTAAAATTTATTTGGTATCTTATTTTGATTTAAAAGAAAGTTTATTCAATAATTGTGCGTTATTTAGAAAAAAATCACAATTTTATTAATTACATACAATGCTCTTAATGCAAACATTACTTAGAAATCTTTGTTAATTAAACTAAAACGAAATAATTGAAGTTTAATTACATTTGTTTACATTTTGATTTCAATTTGTGACATGTATGGTTGTCAAAAACATATAAGTCAGTAAGCAATTGTGCCAATCACAAATGAAAAATATAAAATCAGTCACAATAGACTATTGGAAATCAATCGTGCAATAGGTTTTTGTGTTGCAAATTTGGTCTTGCTTACAAGACTGTTGCTTTTGAAAATTCAATGGAATTTGTTTTTGTAATTTAAAATAATTTTGCATTTGCTACGATGCAATAAGATCGTGAATACGGTTAATATCAGTTTTCATTGTCGTTGACAGGAAAAAATTCAAAAAATTTTTTTTTCTTTTGTATTTAGCAACGCGCGTTGTTAAATCACTCACAAACGTAGTTGAAACCCATTTAGCAACGTGCGTCGTTAAAACTGCCACAAACGAGCCATGCTCAAAGTTTGGGTCGCAACGTGGGTAAAATAACTACGTTTCTGCCACTTTTGACAATGTTGTTTTCTCTGTATAGTTTGAAGCGCTTAATGATGAACAAAATTAGTCTTCGTACATATGTATTTATTTGGTATTGAGACTTGATCTTGAACTTGGTAATTTTTTGGGACCAATACCAAAGCAATCAAAATGATAATCAAGACCAGGACGGCTATTAAATAGACCGGGTCGATTTTGTATGAAACGAAATAAAATAATCCCGAAACCGACTTGGCGTCTTCCGTATTCAGAGATGATTTTATACTCGAAATGAGCATGACACCCCTACTAAATATAAATGACTAAGATTGAATAGTAGACCGGGTCGATATTTAGATTCATAATTTTTTTTATTCTGAGTAAAGCCATTGGAGCACTTTTTTGGTTAAGTGGAGAGGATTATTCAATCACTACAGACCAGATCGCTCTAAGTCTTGGTATTGGTATTGGTAATTGAGTCTTGGTCTCTGTCTTGATTCTGACATTAAAATAAATCATTTATAGCCTTATCATGTATGACGAACGAATAAAGTGACTGATTTTCACTCATTGAAATCAGCTGGTTACCATTTTTTATTAAGAACTTACTATGACCTAAGCGTTGATTTTAGTTCAAAGAATAAATTTTGTAAGCATAAACTTTCAATAATCTCTTAACTGGAAAGACGTAAGCAGTTGAAAATCAGTCACTTGATTCGTTCGTCATAGATGATAAGGCTTTTAGTAAAAAATTTCTGAAACTCATTGTTCAAAGGTTTTGTAATTTTAAAATGCCGACTTCCTTATTCAGAGAAGATTTTATACTCGAAATGAGCATGCCACCCCTACTAAATATAAATAACTAAGATTGAATAGTAGACCGGGTCGAAGTTTGGATTCATCTCGTAACCGCTGCTATACAATTGGCCAATCTGCATCAGTTTTTTTTTTTTTTTATTCTGAGGAAAACTAATAGAGCACATTTGATTCTACTGGAGGCCTTTTTGGCTCAAAAACATGCTTTTTGGTCATAACATTTTTTTTTTTTTTTCATTAGAAAATAGATACCCAATAGTGCTTTAGGGATAAAGATTATGTTCTTTAAAAAAAATTTGGCGTTAAAATTTTTTTTTTTTTTGGATATAGATAATATTCGGTTACAAAAATCTGTTTTGATTTTGACCTTAAGAATAAAACATTTATAGCCTTATCATGTATGACGAACGAATCAAGTAACTGTAACCAGCTGATATCAATGAGTGAAAATCAGTGACTATTCGTTCGTCATACATGATAAGGCTATAAATGTTTTATTTTTAATGTCAGAATCAAGACAGAGACCAAGACTCAATTACCAATACCAATTCCAAGACTTAGAGCGCTCTCCACTTAACCGCAGGCTCTCGGTGTTCGAACTGTCGTCTTAACATGTTTATTTTCCTTTCAAATGATAAAATACAATATGTATCACTTTTGGTAACTTTTGTAAGTGAGTCAAGATATGTAAAACTCAAAACGGCATCAATAGTTCTACCTCAGCAATATGTAGTTCTACCTCGGGTGCTTCATCTGATTTTTGATGCTAACAGTAATTGACAACGCTTCTAAAATTGCTTTAAGCGAAATCTAGAATCCGAGGAAACCAGTAAGTCTTCCTGATGCGGACAATAATTTTGTCTCAACCCAGAGTTCTTAGTGACTTGTTTTATGTAGTTTGGCTGCAATTTTTAAGGAGAGCATATAGCTAAAGCAATCGTCTGCATCGAATTCAATTCTTCGCGATAGTTTTCATTTCTCACCAAGACATTCCTTCTGCAGCAATCTTTTTCAAATGACATTTTGTCCATCACGTCGGTTGCTTAGATTGCAGATTCCACTTTGACATGAAATTCTTTTGGTTTTTTTATGAAAAGTGTGTTCTATCCACTCCCTCGTTTTGAAATATGTTGTTTATCTTTGGTATAGGATTTAAGTACATTGGAGTTATCGGAAATATCACATATTTATATAGCCAGTCTCTAATTTGACTGCTCCAACTATGAACAAGACATTACAAATTTCATTATGTGTCAGTACAATTGACCATTTCATCTCTAAAGTGGATAACTAATAAAAACAATATCTTCTCAAAATAGGAACAGCAAGCGGACGAAGAGTATAAACTGCATCGCTCTCAACATGCAAACAATCAAATATCAACAGGACAAAAAGGAGCAGCATCCAATGAAGATCATCAACAACAACAACAGCAACAAGAGCAACAACAACAGCAACAACAGCAACATCAACAACAACAACAGCAGCAGCAAGACCAGCAGCCACAAAAGCAACGACAAAAACAACGACAACAGCAAGCAACAACACCAAATGCAACGTCAACTGTTAACAGCAGCAGCGCGAGCACCACTCAACGTGAAACATCAAAACCTCGTCCTGCTGTTATACCATGTAGCCGCTATAAGACACGTCTTCATAAGAAAAAACGTAATCCATTGCTGCCTCCGCCACCAGCACCGACTGCCACACCATTAACATCGGCACGTACTCCGCGTTCGGCTCGTTCAACGCGTTCAGCTGCTCGTTTCTCTTATATGGCGCGACAAACGACTGGCTCAGTCGAGGAACTACCTCATACCGCAAGATCAACGCAGCAGCGTCGGCGGGTGACGCATACCGGCAGAGACGTCAACGACAACAATGACAACAACAATAACAATAATAACAACAGCAACATGACGTCACATCGAGATGCCAGTGAAGCTCTGGAAGCCTTAACAGCTGCAATCAACAAACAACGATCGTCTGATACTGAAACTGTAGCTGCTGCTGCTGCTATCGCTGCAGCGCTTGGTTCGGCAAATTTCAACGAAAACGACGAAGCTTTTACTCTGCTACAGAGCAGCGTCATCGTTGATGTATTGGCCAATTGTATAGCAAATGTTAAAATGAATGATAACATTACCGACGACGAAGAGGATGAAGAGGACGATGATATAGAACAAACGCGAAATAAAAGAGTAACCAATGCATCAGCTGATGTGAATAATAGAGAGGTTGAAGATCGTAGCTCCCATGGCGGTGGAGGAGATCATCATTGTAATATGTGAGTACAAAGACAAATGTTCTGCACACCTCATGCTCGGTTCAACCGATAAACATACATATGTATTTAGAACTTCTAGTCTTAGACTCCTTAATATGAATGTCAAATTCTCTAGTGACTTGAAAACAATTTACGATTAGGGTTACGCTAATCGGGCCGAGTTAAATGTTAGCAACACTCACTGTTTTCTTACAGTCTGGAAGAATGTACTCTGACTTCCCTCATAAATATTTCGATATCATCAACTATTGATATTCCGGGCTTATCAGTTCAAACTTACCTAAAGTGTACAGATCATGTGGACAAAGAAGTTTCGCCCTCACCTTTATCAGAACTTTACTGTAGTACAACTTTTTTCGATTTGTCGACAGATTCCAGCAATTATTGTATTTTAGCACGATGCAAAAAATATTTATATATGTACTTTTATATTTTTCATCCTTGTGTTACTTATTTCACCGAAATTGGAATGATAAATACTGGAAAATAGTTCCGCATAACTGTTTTCCAAAAGTTAGAATGCATGCGGAATAGTATTTTATTTTTGGTTTGCTGAGGACCGGCTGAACAGCGTGGTTAACACATTTATATCATTTAAGAATTGCCCAATGGTCAAAATTTGACCACAAATGTATAAAATAATTTTGGTACTTTTTCGACAGTTTTAGTACTTTTTTTGCTATTGGAAATAGAAAAATTCTTTTATCATCCCTGGTACAATGACAAATGTAAAATTAAAAGAAAACAAAAATCATGACGTCAGTGTCAGCATTTTGTCGTTCTCTTTGTGCTGTATCCTCTTTTCAGCTCTGTGTGACCACGTATTTTGTTGTTGTTAATATTGAAAAATTTGTATTTAGTTTTGGTAGGCTTAAGGGCAACATATTAAAATAATTTTAACTTTTTGTACATCTACACACAAATACCCTTCTAATGGTGTATAAGTCAAAGTCGTACTTCATTTCTAACAATGTAAAAAAGGTAGGACAAATTTTTGTCTTGCGTAATATATTGATTTTAATATTATGTCAGCAGGTGCTTAGGGAAAATTCGTAAACTGCTACTTTTAGCTCAGATATTCTTCAAAGTATTCCGGCGCTCCATCAGACCTGTCCATTTAATATCACTATCGATAATTCAGTACCCATATTTATTTAAGGGTGTCTGTTCTTTGTTTTTTAGAAGAGACCTCTCAAAATATCAAGCTTAATGGCCAATAATCAGATACAAAAAGAAAAATTTCGAAATCTTAAAATGTAGCGTGACTCGCGAAATTACTTCCTTCAAACAAAATTGCATGGGTGTTTTTTGTAGAATTGTAAGAAAATTCAAGAAATGAAGTTGGACTAAATGTCATTGCTGACCCCGTCTTTGTTTTATGACCCCAAACAGTAGGTTCCAATGAGTCTATATTTGAAAAAATGGAAAAAAACTGATTACGCAAAAAATTGTTTGCATGTTAAAAAATGCAAACCGAAAAGTCTTGTCTGATCTCCTTCAGGAGTTTTTACGAATGAATAAAATGATGCTGATTCTGGCCAAAAGTCGGAAAAATAACGCTGGAATTTTCAAACTAGGCAGACTTAAGTCCAAAAAATTTCTTACAACATGTGTGAATTTGGACGAAATTGACCGACGACCACGCTTTTCACATAACCTAAAATTAATTTTGAACATAACTCCTACATTTTTCATCAGAAATAGTTTAGATTAGTAAAATAAAGTATCCAAATAATAAATGACATTTACAAAAAATGGGCAAAAATCAAATACGTCCACCTCACATAAAACCTAAAATGAATTTTGACACTGCGGGTGATATGGCACCATATCATGGATAATTTGGCACCCAAAGTGGATTTTAAATGATGTACATGTTTCATGTTACCACATACAGCACATTACGCACTGGATCCAATCGTCTATTTTAGTGGTTAGTTCATATTCTTCACTGCATCCAACGCATTCATTTTCGCCTAAGTCTTCAGATCCATCAGATTAATCTTAAAATCAGCTTCATCGAAAGAAGCATAGTTACCAACTTGCGTTTATAAGTTTTCTTCTTTGGTTGTGTTTTTCTTTTCAAATTTTTTGTTTTCTGCTGGACCATATTTTTGGGAGACGTTAGAATCCTTGCTGTTTGTTTTCTCGTACTCGGCCTATAACTTTTCGATGTCGTTGGTAGGTACAGGCGCCATTTCATTTAAGACATGTTCAGGCTTTTCTAGCATATCCTAGGGAAAACCTCAAATTAATCAAATAAAAATGAAAATGCAATCAGCCATATTTTGTCCTCGATTTTTCTCAATGCAATTCTGTAAAAAGGCGTGATCTGGAACTTTATTTGGACTTTCCTCAATGATGAGCCCGTGTTATTACAGATGCTGGTAGTTGGCCCTTCACATCCAGAGTTCAGTCAAGCTTATGTTCAACAAAATATTGAAAGCCGAAATACAAAGATTTAGCACTAAAAATATTTGTACTCCCGAATATCTTATAACATGCAAAGGGAGATATGGGTGATTCTCAGATAACTGTACTTTTTGTGTCCTCTGGCGATTTCACCTATACAGCAGGCTTTTTTTTCACAAAAAATTACGCTATAAGTTAGAAACTATGTTTTTCTAATAGAGCGGATCAATTTTACCACCAAATAATTATTGGTCTACTGTGAAAGTTTGGAAATACACCCCAAATGTCACAAGCGTGGCATGTCCTACCCCTACTTTTTATACACAAAACGATGAAAAACGACCTAAAAACGGAAATAGAACAGAAAACAAGTTACTACACATATTAAGAAAATACTTAAGGCTACAATATTCTGAGCTCATCTGCAGTTTTAAATAAATTTTAGAGGGCAAAATTTCGAATTGAAAACTGTCCCCTAGTTTTGGAAAAAAAAAAAATCTTGAAAGCATTATGCTACTACTGCATGGTACTACTGTTTCAGTCAATAGATTGCAATACATATGCATTAATTCTGATCACTATCCATCATCCAAAGGTCATCATGTCCAGACGCGTCCAAAAAGAAATCCGTTTGCGTTTTATAGGGCAGTTTATAAACAAAAACAGTTTTTTTAAAAAATTATGGTCACAAACGTGGCACTCGGCACTCCCAGGTAGTACATTCTATTTAATGCATGAAACAATTTTTTTGTAGGATTTGCAGACATGACCCCAAATTCTTTCGGAAAAATCTTGTACTCAAAGGCGTGCTTTACAATGAGCGATAAACTACAAAAATGTCACAAACGTGGCGCATCAAAAATGTCACAAACGTGGCACTTTTTATCAGTCTGCAAAAAACATATTTCATATAAAGTTTGAGTACACAGATGTTTAGTTGAAGGCTATTAATTATGTTTTTAATATAAAAATTTTTCTACACCATCAGAATCCTGAGTTATCCTTGCTCAAAAGTGAAAAAATCACTGTTTTGACATCTACTTAAAGCTATAGAACAAAAACAACAACAAGTGAAATTAATTTTTGTCAGTGGATTCAGACAGCCAAATTTATTGTCAACAAGACATAGTTTACCGTTTTTCAATTGGATTCCCAGCTTCTGAGTTATAAGCGTTTAAAGTAAGGACATCTTTCGATAACATACAAAGGATTTTTCGAGACCGAAAAGTTACAAAAAATCAAGTTTTATTATTTTTATCAATAACATATTCAATTACAAAAAATTTCGAGACCTTGCAGACCATAATCGCATGAAAAATGACAGTTCTATGCTAGATTTAGTGCAAGGCCCTACTAAACTACTGCTTTGCAAATTAACGGAATCAAAATTTCATCTGTTCATTCACTAAATCTACAATAGAGCCTTATTTTTTCATCCGATTTTAGACTGCAAGGGCTTAAAATTTTTGTGATAAAATATATTTTTGATAGAAATAATAAAACTTACCATTTTTGTTAATTTTTCGGTCCAGAAAATCCTTTTTGTGTTATTGAGAGGTATCCGTTTTTTAAAGGCTTATAACTCGGAAACTGGGAATCCAATTGAAAATCGGTATATTATGTCTTGTTGATAATAAATACGGCTGTCAGAATCCATTGACAAAAATTAATTTTACTTGTTGTTGTTTTTGTTAAGTAGATGTCAAAACTGCGATTTTTTCACTTTTGAGCAAGGATATCTAAGGATATTGATGTAAAAAAAAAAAATTTAAGATCAGATTCGTAATTACGAGATTCTAATCCACCATAAACGGCTATAAAAACAGAGGACAGGAAACCTTAGTTGATCTTTAGGGCGGTAGGGTATAAAAAAATGGACCACTGGAGACATGACACCGTCGCAAAATTAGTCTTGAAGTGTAAATTTGTCATTATATGCAATATATCTCTCATCAAAACGCTTCAAAACCATCATTTTTCCATACTGTGGCTAAAATGTCACAAACGTGGCAATTTGGTCACAAACGTGGCAGCAAAATTTCTTTATTTCAACCTCAAAGCCGTAAATTCACACTTGTAGTTGATCTACTTAAAAGGTGAGTTTTAAGAGTGTGGTTACACAAAATAGCATGAAGAAAATTGCAAAAATCCAAAAAAATTATCTGCCAATTTTACAACTCGAAAAAGCACAGTTATCTAAGAATCACCCATATGGCATCAGAACCATAGCACCCGCAGTAGTGGGGTGCCATATCTCCCTTTTGGTATATACCGAGTGAAAATGCCACGACTCGAACAAATATGCTCACGCGAGCTCGTATTCATCCGAAAACGAAATCACATTCAAATCTGTTTGTTTTGATAAATGAATAATAAAGCTGTACCAAATTCTCACCGCCCCACAGTGTTTTACGTAGAACAAGCTAGGTGGACAAAATTCATTAACAGATATCTAAATATTAGTAATGAGGTAATGTTAACAATAGCTCCCGTACATAATATACTGACTTTTTTATGTGTAAAAATTTGAAGGTGACAAACAACTGAGTGCAGAAGTCAACTTATGAGTGAAAGTTCAATTTCAAATATTTATTATTTTCATTAAGCAATAAAGCAACTTCATTTTATTGTGGCCAAATCAATATTTTGTGACAATTTTAGTGATGGATTTTATAGCAAAAAGAACGTATTTTATGTTTTAGTTAAAGTTTTTTCATTTCCTCCTTTGGGTAATGTGTAAGAAAGCTTCGAAAACAGATAAAAAAGTTATTCTTTTTTTTTCGTTTTCCAACTTTAATGGAGACGAAATTGCATGTATCCGCTTGTACCCAGTCTAAATTTTAGATATATGTTAGCTGCATCTATTCCCTTGATGAATATATTAGTTTCAACCTGCGCACTGCTGTTCATCTATTTTATTTTAATTTTTTTCAGAATACCTTTAAATATAAATATATTTTTTTTTTTAAATTTATATTCGAATTTTTTGCTTTGCCTTAAAAAGGTCGTAATTTTATGACGTTTTATTATTTTTCAACTTTAAAGGAGCTGGAACTGCATGTACCCGCTTGTACCCAGTCTTGATTTTGGATATAAGTTAGCTACATCTATTCCCTTAATGAATATAGTAGTTTTAACTTGCACATTAGTGTTCATTTTGACAAGGTCAAAAAAAATGACTGTCTTTACGATTTCATAGTATCAAAATTCAAAGTGTTTGATGTAACTGAAGACTGTGTGAGGGTAATTAAGGAGAAAATTGCCAACTGTTCTTCAAAAATCGATCTAAAGTGGGTTTCTGCAGAGAAGTCTAAAGACCGCTTTATGATAAAGCTTAAAAGCTGGTTGGATGGTGAGGATTTTAAATTTGGTATATTTTCTTCACAACCACTACCACGAATAAGGATTTATTATCTATGCTACTCTTAACTTCTGATCCTTTTATAAACTCCATAAGAGAAATACCAAAAAAAGCGAGATAAATTGTGTGCAGAGGTCTTAAAACAAATTATCCCTCCTACAATAGTTCCACAATCACTACCAAATATCTTGCCAGAACCTGAGGAAGATTATATTGTATCAGATTCATCGAATGAAATTAACGATGAAACTGAGCAGTAATTGTTGTGGCGAGGGTTAGCTTCGAAGCGACAAATTTTTAACAGCGAAAACGCAAATTTAAATTTATCAAAGATTTATTTAATTCTATTAAATTATAGTATATATTTTACTTTACGTTAACACGCGCGCTTTAAAACAATTTGTCTTTCACATAACCCTTTGTAAAAACAACTAACTAATTTTGCTTTTCGTTTATGTAGCTAAGGCTATGCAGCTGCAAACAAGAGCAATAAAAGAACCGCTATCCCACACAGATTTACAAAATAACAGCAACTTAAAAGACAAATTGTTTTCTAATGCGTGTGCAACAAAAATTGAAAAATGAAAAAATATGCAAAACAGTTATGAAGTTAACTTTAAACATATGAACAAATATTTAAATATTTATGTTTGAAATGTATGTGCATAAGCGGATTTTTAAATACAGTGAAGCAAAGTTAATGAGGTTAAGTAAATTTTAGCAATGTAATAATTTTGTAATTTTCGGCGGCAACATTCTCCCCCTCGTAAGCGAGCGCCATAGAATCGAGCTTCTCATCTAGGTTTTGCCGACGTCAAGTACTGCTATTTTTGTCGCAGGTCTCTGCAATACACCATTTTGAGTCTGCACTGTCGCTCTTCGCACCTGTCCATCTTTCGCAGTCACTACATCGATAACCCTGCCTTTCGGCCAGCAATTTCGTGGAAGGTTTTCATCTACGATAACAACGACGTTTCCTATTGATAACGGTGGCACCTTGGTATACCATTTACCTCTGTTTGTGAGAGTTGGCACATACTCCTTTATCCAGCGTTGCCAAAAGCGATCAACGAACGTTTGAGTTTGTCGCCAACGTTGTTTTAGATCAGCACACTCCGTGCTAATTGACTTGTAGCCACTCGAAGATCCCAACAGCAAGTGGTTTGGCGTAATAGCTTCATCATCATTACTTTCTAATGACACGAATGTTAGTGGGCGAGAGTTGATCATAAATTCGACTTCATACAAGGCATTTTTTAAAGTTTCGTCATTGAAGTTCATAGAAGGGGTCAAGACATTAAGAACAGTTTTTATTGACCTGATCAGCCTTTCCCAGGCCCCACCCATGTGTGGGGCAGCTGGTGGGTTAAATTTCCATATCATGGTGTCGAACCTTGTAGAAATCGTAGCATAATCCAGTTTTTGAGGCTCTGCACCTAATATTTTGGCGGTAGCTTTAAAATTTGTGCCGTTGTCGGTGTAAATTTCTCGTGGAGTCCCTCTTCTTGAAGTGAAGTTCCTTATGCACATAACACATGAACTGGTGTCTAGGCTGTGAGATATTTCAATGTGCACAGCACGTAGTGTCAAGCAAGTGAATATCACGCCCCATCGCTTTTCTTTTCGTCTGCCAACGGATACATAAAGTGGACCAAAATAGTCGATCCCAACGAACGTAAATGGTCGCTCAAAGGTTGCCAATCTCGCTGGCGGCAGAGGTGCCATTTGTGGCGCAAGTGGTACAGCAGTATTGTTTTTGCAGCGTTGACATAATCGCCGTACGCTTTTATACAGTACTCGCAGTCGAGCAATATAAAATCGCCCTTTAATATTGTTTATTACGGTCTCGTGCGAGACGTGATGAAAACTTTCGTGAAAGTAGCGAACAAGTAAAAACGTTATGTGGCTTGATGTAGGTAGAATAATGACATCTTCGTTGTTGAGATATTCAGCTCTGCCTCGAGCTCGTAATATGCCATCATCGTCGATATAAATATTCAAAGATATTAATTTGCTGTTCTTTTTGATCGACTTACCACTTTTTAGCGCATACATTTCCTCTAAGTACTCACTGCGTTGAGCCTGCCGAATAAGTGCACATCTGGCTTTCGTGATCATCTCGAATGAAACTTTTTGTGGACATGACATCTTTGTTGAAAGTGCTTTGAGCTTTTCTATATAGAGAATGAATGTCGCTACAGCCCGGTATAAGCGCTTCCAATCGGAAAAATACTCGATGTTCATGGTGATAATATTAGCTGTCTTGTCTATAAGTAGTACATGATGTTTTACCTCACTGGTGTTGATTTCGCCCAAGTCATCACATGAAGGCCACTCGCTGGCATCTCTTAAGAGAAAATCTGGGCCCGAAAACCATGCCGCTGCATCTACTTGCGAACGAACTTTTGTAGCAAGATCTGCTGGGTTTTGTTTTGACGGAACCCATCGCCAGTGCGCTATGTTAGTACTTTCCAGGATTTCGCCTACTCTGTGCATAACGAATTGCTGAAACTTTCTGGGGTCCATACGTAGCCATTGCAACACCGTCTTTGAATCCGTCCAAAAGAATTGAGAGTTGATTTTCAAGCGACGAATTTTGAGTATCTTACTGGCTAGCCTCACACCCACCACAGCAGCTTGCAGCTCAAGTCTAGGTATGGAAACTGGCTTCAACGGAGTTACTTTTGATTTCCCAGCAACAATTGAGAGTGCATACTGATTGCAATATTTTACCCGCACATAGCAGACTGCTGCGTAGGCATCTTCTCCGGCGTCAACAAAAGTATGCAGTTGGATATCTATAGCTGAATCAAGAGGCGACGTGTAGCAACGTGGAATTTCGACTTCGGATATGAAAGCGATTGTAGCCTTCCATTGATGCCACTTTAGGCAAAGGGAATCGCTCAATTCGTTGTCCCAGCCAATGCCGCTGCGCCACACTTCTTGAAGGAGTATTTTTAGGCCGGTGGTGTAGCATGATAAAAAACCAAGGGGGTCGAATATGGACATGAGCACTTGGAGAAGCTCCCTTTTGGTTGGTACTACTCCTTCAGCAAATACGTCACGACGCAGCCGTGCAAACCTGAAAATATATTTGAACACGTCTTTGTTGGGGTCCCAATACATACCCAATATTTTTTCAGTAGCGCCCAATTGTAATGGGACTTGTTCTGTGGATGAACCGTCACGTAGTTGCATCAAAACGTCGTTAGAATTCGAGGCCCAATTACGAATATGGAATCCAGCTGTGGAATGTATTTGTTTTACTTGTTGCGCTAACTCGATTGCCTCTTGGTCGCTATTTACGCTGTCAATAAAGTCGTCGACGTAATGATTATTTTGAATGGCCTCCACGGCGCGAGGATATTTATCCTTGAACTTTTCGGCATTGTAGTCGCGCACATAATGTGCGATGCAAGGAGCGCAGCATATACCAAAAGTTAAGGCACGCATTACATAAACGCTTGGATGCTGCTGTGGATCGTTTTTGTCCCACCAGAGAAACCGCTGCACGTTCATGTCTTTCTCGATCACGTTGATTTGGTGGAACATTTCGGCAATGTCCCCGCAGATCGCCACCTTTCCAACTCGGAAATTCAGCAACACCTCGATCAACGATTTAAGCAAGTCTGGGCCGCTCATGATAAAATCGTTAAGAGAAACGCCATTCGATTTTGCTGCGGCATCCCACACCAGGCGTATTTTACCCGGCTTGTTTGGATTTAATGCAATAAATACCGGTAGGTACCACACGCGTCCTGTCTGAGTATCGATTTCGTGTGACGTCAGCTTTCTGGCGTATCCCTTTGACAGCAAGTTGTCTATTTGCTTTTGCAGCACGTCTCTTAAATTTATTTCCTTACTGAATTTTTTATGAAGGCACATAAGACGTTTGTGCGCATTTGCATAGCTGTCTGGTAGCTGCAGTATATCACTTTTCCAAAGTAAGCCGACTTCATATCGATCGCCAACTTTTTGACACGTTGATTTTAAAATATTTAGTGCTTCAGCATCATCTTGCGATACGATTGAATTTTGACTTGGAGTTTCTAAATTAAAATACTCTTTAACAGCTTCATGCAGCTCATCATACCCCTTGGAGCAATCGCAAGTATGTATATTTAGCCGATGTACTCGCCCACGGTGTTCACCACAACCTTGAATAGTCCACCCTATACGAGATTTTGTCGCAATTGGCTGGTCCCACGCACCCTCTTTCATTTTCAGCGGCACTGCAATTTTCCAGTTATCCACACCTATCAAAATTGTTGGCTTTGCGTTTTTGTATGAGTCTATAGGTATACCTGCCAGATACGGGAACTTTTCTTCGATTTCATCCATATGAAGTGATTGTTTAGGTAACCCAAGACTCTCTACTGTATGCACACCTTGCAGCACAAAACGAGCTCCGTTACGTACATTTGATATTTCAATTGAGGCTCTCACAGACAACTTTTCTTGGCGAGTGGTATCGCCGGTCCATTTAAGGCACAGTGGGTCGTTTACGCCTTCTAAATCAAGAAGATCGAACGTTTCTTTTTCAATTAAGGTTACTGAGGATCCCTCGTCCAAGAATGCAAAGGTTTCTAAAACTTTTCCTTTCGAATGCATACGAATTGGCAAAATTCTGAAGTATGGTCTATGTGGCTGCTCCGTGGCGCGATGAGAGTTGATAGATTCGTTGCGCACTTCATGAGTTGAACTGGCTTTCACTGTTGCAGTGCTCTGATTGCCTGGTGACGAGTTGTGCGGAGTAACATTCTTGTGAAGCAGTCGGTGATGCTTTGCTTTACAGCCATCGATACCACATTCTGTATTTAAAAAGCACTTTCGGCGATGCACATGGAGGCACTGGCGACACAAATTGTTCATTTTTACAATATCCCACTTCTCATTCAACGGAAGATTTTTAAAGTCTTCACATTGTGAAACTTTATGGTGACTGCCCTCACATACAAAGCACTTCCCTTGCACAGGAGTTATTTCTTCGCGTGAATGTGTATTAATAGATGCACCTTTGGTATAAAAGATGGCTGGAACCACTGTGCTGGCTGCATCCGCGATTTGAAAAATCCACTCGCTGAAAATTTTTATGATGGGGACTTTTTCATCCTTTGGGTGCATGGCCCAATTCAATTTGTATTGGCTTGATAATTTATCCACCAATTCTTTAACCAACATGGGGTTATTTAAATGTGCATCTAGTTTGCACACCTCCATTGTGGAACAAATGTTTTTTACACAGAATGCATATTCAATAATTGCTTCTAATTTATCTTTTGGAGGTGGCAGCTTCCTAGCTTTATCAATAACGTGCTCAAGAATGAGCTCTGGTCGTCCGAAGCACATTTTCAAAGTTTGCATAATTTCGGGCACCATTGCTGGCAGCATCAACTTATTTCTTACAACCTCTCTCGCTCTGCCTTTCAAGCAAGCCTGCAATCGGATTAGGTTTTCCGCATTTGAGTAACCTGCGACCGATGTGCTTGTCTCGAAGCTGCTCAGGAAGAGTGGCCACTCCTCTGGATCGCCGTAGAAATGTGGCAAATCTTTCGAAACCACTTGGCGCGCCGCCAATTGAGACGCACTTGGACCTACTGCAAAAGAAAAATTTGTAGCACCCGCATTATTTGAAAAATTAATTTGGGAGGAATCATTGCCACTCAGCTGCGATAAAATTTGGTATTTTTTCTCCAAAAATTCTTGTTGAATTTTTTGTTGCTCTTCCAACATTTTCAGCTGCAAGTCCCACTGTGTATTAGAATTTTCAACCGACTGCTTTGGTGCTGCTTGCTGTTGAACACCTGAAAAGGGAAACAATAAGGGATCTACCCGTGTTGTCAACTCACTTCGCGCTCTTGCTGCTGCTATCGGGGCTTGCACGTAGTTCAGAGGGATTTGCATGTTAGATGTAATCATTGGTCTTGCTGAGTAAACATTCTGTTGTCCAACGCAACCTGAAGAAAGACTCGCCTGAGTATTATATACGTAAGGAGTACTGCCTTGCATGTGAAACGGCATGGAAATAGTATTGAATCCGTAATGAACAGTTGCTGGTGCGCTTACTTGGTTGAGATGAGATGCACTTGTTGCTGCAGCAAAACTAAATTTCTCCTGTGCAATATCTAGCACCTGCCTCTCGTTCATAGTAGTGATGTTCGCTGCTTGCGCCATTGCTGTCAGTTGCTCTCTGCCGGCAGCTGCCGGGGATGACTCTGCTTGCGGTAGCGGCATAAGCGAAGCCTCACTAACACTTTGAGTGGTGGCATGTGGTGCGGAGTTCGTAGAAGTTGTCACCGTCACATTTGGATTACAAAAATCGCAACTCCAGGTCAAGTCGGTTATACCAATATTTTCACCTGCGCATTCGATGTGGTACTTTAAATTACATTGGTCACATTGGACCATGTGGCCACTATCTTTCTCATTGCACTTTTTGCAATTGTAATCACGACCCATTAGTTTGTTTTAGAATTAAATTTCAAGAAATGAAAGTTTAATTTCAATTTAAATTATTTTTAGAAAAAATTAAACAAATTGTTTTAAAGAAATGTTGTGGCGAGGGTTAGCTTCGAAGCGACAAATTTTTAACAGCGAAAACGCAAATTTAAATTTATCAAAGATTTATTTAATTCTATTAAATTATAGTATATATTTTACTTTACGTTAACACGCGCGCTTTAAAACAATTTGTCTTTCACATAACCCTTTGTAAAAACAACTAACTAATTTTGCTTTTCGTTTATGTAGCTAAGGCTATGCAGCTGCAAACAAGAGCAATAAAAGAACCGCTATCCCACACAGATTTACAAAATAACAGCAACTTAAAAGACAAATTGTTTTCTAATGCGTGTGCAACAAAAATTGAAAAATGAAAAAATATGCAAAACAGTTATGAAGTTAACTTTAAACATATGAACAAATATTTAAATATTTATGTTTGAAATGTATGTGCATAAGCGGATTTTTAAATACAGTGAAGCAAAGTTAATGAGGTTAAGTAAATTTTAGCAATGTAATAATTTTGTAATTTTCGGCGGCAACAGTTGGTTTTTATACTTTTCCAACATAAAAAAATTCCGTTGTTTTATTTCTTTTTTGGTTTTTTGTTTAATTTTTTTTAGAGAACAATTCAACGATACCAATTTTTGCGGATTCAAACCCTCTCTATTAAGATCTTTTTCCTATATATCCCTTTCTTATATATATGAATTGAAAATATTGAAATAAAATAAAATTAATCTGTATGAAAACTCCCCAATGAGCAATTCCTGGTTATGATGGTGATCTATGCCGAATAGGAAAAAATGTTTCAGACAAAAGTGTCGTATTTTTGCACGTAAAATCAGAATCCTCAATAAAAATTGGAAGTTTCCATATAAAATTTTGAAGTTTCTTCCGTCAACCGCGGGAGGAGAGGTGTAGAGGGTCAAAATTGGTATCGTTGCACTGCCCTCTTAAAAATATTGGACACGTGTTTTTTTTCTATTTTATTTAACGTGCAGCATTAAAAACACTTGACCGTTCCGGAAATTTTGGAACACCCTGTATATCAAAATATTAATAATATGTCGTAATAAGGCTTACACTACCCAAAAATATCAAAAAATAATTTTGTCCAGCTAGCTTGTTCTACGTGAAACACTGTGCGCCCTGCTGTCTCTCAAAGTATATGAAAAACAAAAGTCTGTCGTTTACATTTCCAAAATTTTTTTAAAAATCCCATGCGATATGGATACAAAAGATATTATTGCAAATACAGCTAAACGAACAACATACCACGAAGTCTCTCGCGCAGTTGAATTGAACTGTGTCCGTATATAAATGCTATGAAAGCTGCAAGTATTGAAAATGATAGTGGTGCCATATCACCCAGTGGTGCCACATCTACCTCCTTTACCCTACCAAATCAAACCAAAAATCGTTGAGATCAGGCAGGACTTTTTGTTGGCGCACTAGCTTTCAACATGCTTGATAGAAATTTGAGCCTCTCGGAAAGATACCAATTTTGATTTTAATTTATTTCTTTTATGAAAGTTAGTGATGCACCAAAATATTCCGAAAATAACAGAGCTAAAGGCTTGTAGTCGAAAAAATGTTTAAAATTGTAAACAAAACTTGTCCAACGAGTCGTTTTTAAAATATCTCACCAAAATTTCGGAAAATAAATTTTTTTTTTTTACTTTTGGTCAGAAAATTTGGATTTTACCGAACTGTGCGTGCCTTCAGAACTATTCATTTGATATCATTTTATTATAAGTAATTCAATATATATATTCACTGTCCCTACTCTATCTATCAACCTTCTCTCAAACCTTTCTCCACTTCTTGAACTCAACCAAAGCGATTCGTTGCACTTAAAGGTTTTATTCCCTGAGTGTTGGTTTAAAACTTTTGCATATTTTGCACCAAACTTTTCTGCTGCTATCTCATCAATCCAAAACCATTTCAGGACCGTTTGAATAGTTATGTTCAGAACTTTGACTGAAAAGCAATAAACAAAGTTAGATCTCCGGCTAACAACTTATCAGTTTCTAATTAAAAAATAATTTTTTAAGTAACTGCAACTGTCTCGTGGTCTACATTTCATTGACATTCATAAGGGGCGTGGTAAAATGCACTGTTATAAGAAACAGCGAAGCAAAGTACTCAAAGATAAAGTTTGTAGAATAAGCATTTGTTGTTTTTATTTAATTCATTTCCGATGTCAATTGACTTTTCCATATTGTCCCGTGCACCGCCGCTCTTTGACCAAAGAACGCTAATATTAATTTGTCTCTTACCTGTCTCCACCAACATGCTACCGCTCTCCCACAATGCACGTTGCTACATATTATAAAACTCGCTAGAGGAAAGATAAATGTTTAAATAAATAAAAGAAACAACGATTCTCTACGGTGCGCCGCCGCCGTCTTCACCATACCCCTAGACAACAAAATGAATGCGGCGGGCGCGCAAACCACACAGTTCATACCACCGCGCGCATCCAACAGTAGAATGCGATAAATGTCGATGACATCATTTTGAGAATGAATATTCCGACGACGGGGCTAGTAGACGGTTGACTGACTGACTGACTGGGTGCCTTTCAGATAGGATTGTATGTAGTTAGTTTAGAGCTGAGTGTTGAGTTAGCAAACTGATATGAGATATTGTTGTTGTTGCTGTTATTGTTATTTTTATTAATAAATACCAAAAGTAAATAAAAAAAACATAAACATTTTAAATAAAACAAAATGAGAAATCACCATAGGTATGTGGTACCGAATTTATGGATATGTAAATTGCTTGCCCTCTAAACCCGGGGTGCTTTTTTAAGACCAACAATAAAATGCGTTAACTGCAATCTATCGCTGTTACCAGTGTCAATCAGCTGGCCATTATAAATCGCAGTTTCATATATGTAGGTAGGAAGAACCAAAGCAAACAATCCATAAAGTTACCAGTCAGCAAAAAAACCTCGCATACGACACAAATTGTTTTGCAATGACTATTGAGATTTATAGATTTTATTGTTGTTTTTGTTTAAACTGCACTTTGTTGTTGAGTTTCAGAGTCATTTGATTAATTGCCATCTGACAGTTGCGAATCTGCACTTAAAACGATTGAGCTGTCAATATTGACAACAGTGTTTGAATACAAGTTGTTGTTGATTAAATTATTGCCAAAGGTTAATTGCTGAAGATGTTTCCTGAACTGCGCCTACGTTTCTTTTGAATTATGTCTCACTACATACATGCATACATACACATGTGCATACATAAATATTTTACTTATATGTTAGGGTGGTGCTAATTCTTAAGTTTATTTGAAACATGTTTTGTTAAATCACATACGTAGTAGATAATAGTAACTAGAATCTCATTAAATGTGCAGAAAGCGGGGCGCTGATTTCACCAAAAAGGTCACTTGTTGTCACTTAAAAATAAGTGTTTTCGAAGTAATTTTTTAATAATATTTGAATTCTTCAAATCTTTTAAAACTTTAATTTTATTTACCACTAGCCCTGCCACTTAACCCTTGTTGATAGTCCACCATAGATATTTTCTCTCAAGTATGCTTAGATGTTCTTCGTTTTGACTATGAAGCCTTCGGGAACCTTCGGGTATTCCAAAAAACTATTAACTAAAGCTTTTCAAAAGTCCACAATAGATATGGTCCCCTTAGTAAACATAAATTTTCTTCGTTTTGACTATCAAGCCTTCGTATGACCTTCGAGAACCTTCGTGTAACCCAGAAAACTATCAATTAAAGCTTGTTGATAGTCCGCCATATATGTTTTCCTCCTACTATGCTCAGATATTCTTCGTTTTGCCTATGAAGCCTTCATGTGACCTTCGAAAAACTTTGTGTGTCCCAAAAAACTATCAATAAAGACTTGTTGATAGTTAGATATTCTTCGGTTTGACAATGAAGCCTTCGGGTATTCTAAAAAACTATCATTTAAAGCTTGTTGATAGTCTTCAATAAATATTTCCCCCTTAGTATACCTAAATAAGTTATGATGGCAATTGCCATCTCCCGCGCTAACCTAACCTAACCTATACCTAAATATTATTCGTTTTGACTTTCAAGCCTTCGAGTCTTCTTCGGAAACACTCGTGTATAGCATAAAAACCATCCCATACATAAGATATATTCATTGCCAAATGTTCAGCTCAATTGGCCAAATGGTTTATGGATGATAATGCTTCACAATTCACTTTGTCCTTCCGTACGTAAGGCAGAGAAGGAGGCGGTGCAGATATAGAAAAGTATATATTCTTGATCAACGTCAGCTCCTGTGTTGATATAGCCGTGTCCGTCCGTCTGGTTGGTTGGCTGGGTGTCTGTCTGTCTGTGAAAATATTTTTTACGGGAAAACTAACCAAGATAATTCGGTGAAATTTGGTACAGTGGTTTGCCGTTAGCTTGAGGGATTGAAAATGAGCGAAATCGGTGAACGGACACGCCTACCGCCCATACAAAAATATATTCAAAATGCAACTTTAAGAGTATTTTTCACGGTAATGCAACCAAAATACACATAAATACTAAGAATTGTAAGCGCAAGCTCTGAGCGAAAACTGGGCGAATTCGGACAAGAGGGCGTAACACCTCCCATATAAGCAAAAGCTTCAAAACGCTTTACTGAAAGGGTTTTTGAAGACAATCGAACTAAATTTTACTCAGACACTAATAACTGAGGAGTTATTTTTCAAAAGGGCGTAAAACCATGTTAAACAAATTTTCAGTAATGAGAAAAAACTTTTATGGGCTGTTTACAATAACATATTTTTTTTTAATGTCTCCTGTATTATAGTGAGTTGACCAAAGATTCTAATCCCCTTAACATTGTTGTTGTAACATATTTGCAGTAATTGCAAAAAGTAAAAAACATTTGGAAATAAGCCCTTTTGTTCTGAAACGTTTGGAAATAAGCCCTTTTGTTTCAAAATCACTCTTATTTCACCATTTGGAAGTTTATTTTGATGTCTATAGGTATGGTATGTAAGCACCTATATAGCCTGGGGCATATAAAAAATATTGAAAGTTTTTTTGGCCACTATTCAAAATACGTCTTTTTATATCAAACTCTAAAAATGTCTATGAAATTATATGGAAATAAGCCCTTTTGTTCTGAAATGCGACTTTTGATCACGATTTCATCTTAGAAAAATGCATTTTTTGATGACTAGAGGATGCATTTTGGCATGGTAATGGCGATGGCATCCTTAGGTTTGTTCGAGGTTGGAAGTGGTTTTACGCCCTTTTGAAAAATCACTCCTCAACTGTAAATGCAAGCTCCAAGCACAAACTGGGTGAAATCAGACAAGAGGGCATGGCACCTCCCATTTAAGAAAAAGTTTCATATTGCTGTACAGCCATTCCATGCCCAGCGTAACAAGATCTGCCACACCCCTTCTGATTTTGCTGAAATTTGGTACATGGTTTCGTTTTATGCCTTAACTTTGAGAAATGGAAAAACAAAAATTTTGCAATTTTTTTCGTGGCTTGGAAAAATCGGTAAAATGTGACAAACTCTCCTCAAATAATTGTCAATAACTTGGCCATTTCTTAACCGATTTTCATGTTTAGACCTGTTGTGGAAAGGTATTGAATAAAAAGTCAATAAAAAGTACTAAATTTACTACTTTTTTAGTACTAAACTACAAAAAACGTGCCCAGGTACACGTTTTTTGCCTTCCAAAATATATTTTTTGGAAAGAAAAAAAAAATCTTTCATATGAAAAAGAGGGAAAATTGGTATGTCTCAAGGCTTAGAAGTTATGATTTTTTGAAAATTTGAAAAAAAGGTTTGACCACAAAATGGCCCATAACTGAAACATTTCTTAACCCATTTTCATGTTTGAACCATTTTTGGAAAGGTATTGAATCACGCTATGCGCACAAAGCATACTTTTTTTTTGCTAAAAAGTACTTAATTTACTGCTATTTTAGTACTAAGCGACAAAAAACGCTATAGCACCTATTTTCGACGTTCCAAAATATTTTTCTAGAATAGAAGACAAAACCACCTTTCACATGAATTTAAAATGAACATGGTATCTTTTATGATATACGAGTAATGATGTTTTGAACATTTCAGTACATGCAATAATTCGTGTTATGTAAGTTTTTTTGTTATTAACATCATTTTTAATTCTTCGAAAGATTTTTTAAATGAAATACGCCTTGCTGCTATACGGTTACGCACCGAATTTAGAGGCCGAAAAAAAAAAATGTTTTTTCCTTAAAATTCTTTCGATATTAGCTTTCAAACTGGGGGTGGTCATTCGAACTTTTTTGTTTTTGTGTGGGGGTCGATACTATCTAGTGTGCCCCGGCCTATGATCATTTCAGTCTCACACTGCTACTTCTAAGGTCTAAATAAATAGATAAAATTTTTCTTACATTTTTTTTTTTTTCAATGTCAAATTAATAACAGTTTGTCTGCAGTAGCTTTGATTGTAATATCAATGTGTTAATAAATGATGTTTTTATTGATTCGGTTAAATTATCATTTAACCTTTGAAATATGACTTTTCTGTCTCTCGTGTTTTGCCCTTTATTCACACTTCCATAAAGTAAAGTACAAATTAGTTTGATAGTTATAGCATTTAGTTTTGCTTTAGTAATTTAAAAGCCTCTAACTTCCCAACTCATCACATGATTTATAACTCTTTTATGGTGCGAATATGTAAATTATACATAAGGTCTCTGTCCTGTGCTTTGCGTCCCCCTTTCCAGTTATACTACGCTAACCAAGCCATGCTATGCGTCTTGTTTGATCAATATTTCATTTCTCTTAATTAATTCTCCACGCTGCACAGTGATATGACTCCAATCATTTGTTGGAAAAATAAAAAAGACTGCGGCTATTTTTCGTGATATCTTCGGTTGAATATTGTTTTGCCGTATACGCCCTTTCGTTTAGAAAGCAAAAGCAAATAACTGTGCTTTAGCCGACGATATGTTTATTACAGCAACATACCTACTGACATACAGCGCACAGTGACTTTTATATCAAAATTTTTTGTCCACTTGGGAACGCACTTTACAAATATTTCAATGATGGGAGTAATTGAATAAAGAAAAAAAAAGCCACCGTTTTTTAAAAAAAATTTGGTTCTTATCCTCGTTCTGGGGAATCAAACTCAAAAAATTGCAGGCGAAAAATTTACAAAACTCTATAACTCAAGAGCTATTTACCCGATTTTTATGATTGTCTTTTTAATGGGTAGATGCATTACACTGTGAGGATTTGTAATATTTATTTCTTCTAAATTCATTTGACTTTGACACGATTTGTTGTCCCTCACTTTTGTCCGAGAAATCTTTATAACTCGGGAACCATTAGTCCGGTTTGAGTGATGTTTTGTTTTTGTCTATAGAAATGTTGTTGTTTCTATTTCGGTTCTAAGGTGTTTTAGTTTTTATCGTCGTCTCGTTTCTAAATTTAAAGTCTGGAAAGATATTGAAACGAAGAGGAGTATTTGTCGAGGGGTCAAGAAAACGAAGCATAAGTGTGATTGAAAACGAAGCATAGGTATGATTGCTTCGTTTTCCTAACCCCTTGATATAAACTGCTCGTTGTTCCTATGTATTGAAATATGTTGAAATATATTAGAACGACAAGGAGTGGAAAACGAAGCCTGAGTATGATTGCATCGTTTTCTTAACCCTTCGATATGCACTCCTTGTTGTATGTTAAAACTAAAACGCCTCAAATCCGAAGTAGAAACGACAATTGGGAATAGGAGTGAATATCTCGGGAACCAATAACCTGATATTAGTGATTGTTTTTGCGTGTAAAGTAAATACTATTGTATACTTTTGTTCAGAATCCTTCGGCAACACCCGGGATATTAAAAAACAAAATAAATTTTACCCCCTTACTTAACTTTCGATACGTTTCAAGGTTGCAAAGCTTTTCTTGAAGACAAAATTTATGGATAAGTATACAATAGGTATATCCTGGACGTTGCCGAGTGAACTTTCTAAAAATCAATGCTACAAGACCCCAACGAGTAGCATATCTACGCATTGAAAAAAAAAAACACTCAAATCGAACTTATTTATTTATTTTGGCGATAATTGATGTTCCTTAATGAATGAATTTCTTATTAAATAAATAAATATCCTAACTGATGGTTCCCGAGTTATTAAGATTTGCCGAACAAAGCCGAGGGAATTTTGAAAAAAATAAATTTCAAAAAATTATACCGGACAATTTATTTACCCATAAAAAAATCATTCAAATCGGTTTAGTGGTTCCCAAGTTATTAAGATTTTTAATATCCCGGACAAAACCGAGAGAATTTTGAAAAAATAACTATCACAAAACTTCACTGTGTTATGTTTCTACCCACTTAGGAAAAAATCATAAAAATTGGGCAAATGGCTCTTGAGTTATGGAGTTTTGTAAATTTTCCTCCTACCATTTTTCGAGTTTGCGCCATCGGAACAGAGGTAAAAACTAAATTTTTTTTTTAAATGGTGGCTTATCTCAATCACTTTATCATAATTGTCGGGCGATAGTACTAGCGGCTAGCGGAGGAACGTTTCCCTATAAAACACGACCATTACATTTTTGAAATTAATTTGCCGAAATATTACTTTTTTTCCGACAAAATTTCACTGTGCGCCGTGACTCGTCATTGACGATGACGCGATGTATGGTCTTTTAAAGCTTTTTCGTTTATTTGAATCTACATATTTGTGTAGGTGCGGATTATTTAGAGAGTTTTATTGCTTTGGTAACTTTATACGACTCTCTTTTCTCCGACTACGTGAGAGGTTTTCAAATAAATTTGGTGAGTAGTTATTTATAGCATGACCTTGACAATGCTTCTATGGCCATTTATAAGGGGATGAAGGGGATGAGTTTAGTGTTTTTAATTGCAAGGGTCTGGGGAGTTTTTCATATGGAACTTAAGGGGAGATTTTTTGTTAGACAGGCAGATGTTTAGAAAATGAGATTCATTTCTCTATTTTTATCCTTATTTCTTCAAACAGCCAAAATACTAAATTGACATAATTATTCTATTATATGGAGCTACAAGCGTAACAATTGGTGATATCGCTTGACTTCTCAAAGGTTTCTGTTGTATTTTATTCACTCATTTTTGATATTTATACCCTACACCCAGGGTATATTCACTTTGTCCTTCCGTTTGTAACGCAGAGAAGGAGGCGTGGCAGGTATAGAAAAGTATATATATTCTTGATCAGCGTCACCTCCTGAGTCGATATAGCCATGTCCGTCTGTCTGGCTGGCTGGCTGGCTGGCTGGCTGGCTGGCTGGCTGGGTGGCTGGCTGGCTGGCTGTGTGTTGAAATACACTTTTTGGGAAAACTGAGCAAGATAATTCAATGAAATTTGGTACACTGCCTCCGTCGTCAAAGTTAGCTCGGGGGATTGAAAATGAGCAAAATCGGTCAACGGACACGCCTACCGCCCATACAAAGATTATATTCAAAATGCAATTTTAGAAGTATTTTTCACGACAATGCAACCACAATACATATAAGTACTACGAATTATAAGCGCAAGCTCTGATAAAAAACTGAGCGAATTCGGACAAGAGGGCGTGGCACCTCCCATATAAGCAAAAGCTTAAAAACGCTATACTGAAAGCGTTTTTTGAGATATTCGAACCAACTTTGACTCAGACACTAAGAGTCATAAATGAAAGCTCTCAGCAAAAATTGGTTGAAATCGTACAAGGGGGCGTGACACCTCCCATATAAGCAAAAATTTCAAAATGATATACTGAAAAAGTTTTTTTGAGATAATCCAACTAAATTTCACTCTGACACTAAAAACTATGAATGCAAGCTCTGAAAAAAAACTGGGTGTACTCGCACAAGAGGGCGTGGCACCTCCCATATAAGCAAAAGCTTCAAAACGCTTTACTGAAAGCGTTTTTTGAGATATTCGAACCAAATTTGATTCAGACACTAAAAATTATAAATGAAAGCTCTCAGCAAAAATTGGGTGAAATCAGACAAGGGGGCGTGGCACCTCCCATATAAGCAAAAGATTCAAAATGCTATACTGAAAGTGTTTTTTGAGATAATCCAACAAAATTTCACTCTGACACTAAAAACTATAAATGCAAGCTCTGAACAAAAACTGGGTGTTCTCGGACAAGAGGGAGTGGCACCTCCCATGTAAGCAAAATTTTCAAAATACTGCAGTGTAGGGTATTTATTTTTTGGCCAGGCCAAAATTTACACCCTTACTAGTTTTTGTTTGCTTCAACATTATGATGTTTTATAGAGTAAATTTATTTGTTAATTTGAAGCATTTACTGAAAGGAATTTGTTCAGTTGGTAATAACGAATAAATGGAATCGAATTGGCTCGTTTCAACTGTGAAGCAAGAATATCCCAAAAGTCTATTGAGTTGCCTTTAAGTGTGATAAGGTCCTTTGTCATGTTTATTTTATCTATAATGATCGAAGGCTTAATGAACGTGGAATGAATCTGGAAAAATTCTCAATTCATGCATTTGGCACCATACTTACTGGTGAGAATTTGAAAACAAGAACCAAAACTGTTATGCCCCTGGCTGCCTTATGCTTAAATGGTGTTCTAGCATTCAAGATCGATCTCGAATTTTAAGCTCATCGTGGGTTGGTCCATAAGTTTGTAGAATATAGCACCACTAGTATTTTCCGATGCAAATTTTTATGATAGTTGAAAAGTTTGAAATTTTTTGGGAAAGTTCCTCAGACCTCACCTTTCAGTTCGCATTGTAACATTGTGTTTTATTCACTTGAAATATTCAATTCACGGAGAAAATGGAATTATCTCGTGAAAGTTTTCACACGATAATTTCTTACGATTTTCGAGTAGGTTTACTTTAACAAGGGTGTATCAATCGACTGAAAAATGGTTTTGGCGATGAAGCACCTAAGCATCTAAGACCAGAGTGTACAAGTGTTCAAAAAAGTCCACGTTCGGAAGGACTTCAATTAAAGTCGACCCACTCGAAGGTCGTCCAAAAACAGCTGTTGTGCCAGAAAAAATCGATACTGTGTGAAACTAATTATAGAGGATAGTCATATGACTCATCGAGAAATCGAGGCATATCTAGGCATTATTATGACTAGCAAACAAATAATCTTGCATGAACATATAGTGGTGCGGAAGCAATGTGTGCGTTGGAGTCCACATAAATTAGATGCTCAAAAAAAAAACGTGTCGAATGGTGTCGTCAAACGGTTAAAAATTCATCGGAGGTACTTCCAAAAACGTCTACACCATTGCCACATGTGATGGATCTTGAATTTTTGCGCCTGAACCTGAAAAAAACCAATCGATTATTTGGGTCTTTCCATTTGAAGTAAATCAACTAAAAGTTGTGCGTCGTTGGAACAATGCGAACCAAATGATGGTGTTTTTTCACGAAAACCGTGGTACGCGACCATTCGTTTGCCAAAAGTCTTCGATAAATTGAAAAAAACCAATCCAAAACGACCAATAATTTTGCACAAAGAAAATGTAAGCTCTCAAAAGAATTGATGGGTCATCCGCCCGACTTGGGACCCAATGACTTCTTTTTGTTTCCAAGAATCAAAGATTAGTTGCGCGGACAATGATTTACATCACCCGAAGGAGCGGATTGGTCGCAGTGCTTAAACAAATAGCTTGAACGCATGATATCTGAAGAAACACACCCTTAAAAATGTCTAACTTGTCAACTGTCATAAAAATTTGCAATCTAGAAACTTATGGAGCAACCCTCGTATATGGGGAAATCTCTGCAAGTGTGACTTTCGGTGTGAACAGGTCTCGGCTCGACGAGTGAGCACCCGTTGCATTTCCCATCCATTCGAACATGTCTGGGGCACTTATTGGATGATGCTTAATACGAAAACATGCGTGTGCTACCGCCTGGAAGCTTTATTTTTGAATTTTTTCGTCAAAATTCCAGCAAAATCCACAAATTTTGAGTGTGAATTGAAAAAACCGCTTTCGTTATTGAGTTATAACTTTTGAGGCGGTTTAGCAGACGTGTTAGGACGCAAGAAAAACTGCATACCGTTGATGTTGCTCCAGTAGAACGCTAGATACGGGGCTCTCAAGTTGTGTAAATGGTTTTTACCCGAAATCTTGTAGTTTTCGGTTTCTAACATGTTACTCTGGAGGCGATTCCCCATGAAATATTATTTCTTAATGTTATGACTAAAAGATCTGGCCAGGTAGAAGGGTGTGCCACCTCTGCACAGTGTGAGATTTTGCCAATCTAGGACGTCAAAATGAAAAAAAAAAACAATGTGCTTGAAAATCGATCATATTTTGTAATTTGTTAGAAAAAAAACCCTATTGTTACGAAAATAAGCATAAAAGAGAATAAAAAAAATTTCATTGGCATGATAACGGCTATCAAACACGTTCTATTGAACAGCATGCAAAATCAAATTTTCATGCTTGCATCGATTACAAAACTTTGAGCGATCAAATTGAAGTTGTACGTGTTTGGTTTTTGGCAAAAAGTTTTTTGCATTAAAGGTCAATACTTTCACATAAAAATTTTGCTATACACAACCCTTACATTTGCACTTAAGTATTTTAATCAAATTATTTTATAATCAGCTAAAAAGTAAGACAAATTTCAAAAATCTTGAATCTTGAATCTTTCATAGACTATATCTTACAAGTTGGACGTGGTTAGGCTATGACAAAGCATACAAGATGAGCATACATACTCATGAAATAGACTTAAAATATAAAATCTTGCCCATTTTTTGCCCAAAGACTACTTTTTTTACAATGACTGAAGTATTATAATGAACAATTGCACTGAAATCATGAAATACAATTTATGTTTTCTTTTTTAATCACTCCCGTTTTTTGACAGTAGTATTCAGTTACCACTGAAATGGCAAATACAAAAAAAAGGCATATTTGTATGGGAGGTGCAAGTAGATTTTGTTCGATTTTTTTCATCTCTGAACCAAATCTCCGCATAAAGAATTAAAGCACATATACAAAATTTAATCTCGATATCTTTGAAACTGAGGCTATAATTGAATTTTGACTTCCTAGATTGGCAAAATCTCACACTGTGCTCTGGTTGGGTGGTAACACACTTAAGAAGATGCTCAAATGGCGGTTTTTCATGCATAATTACGTAAAAAGAATGGTATTTTGAAGGGCACAAAACAGTCTCAAACCTTGTGTGATCATTGGATCTAGGGCCAATTAATATGTAAAAAATCACCTCCCGGTACAAAACTTGAACAATTGCGAAATTCGACCAAATTGCACAAATTTTGAGTGTTAATTGAAAAAACCGCTTCCGTTATTGAGCTTTAACTGTTGAAGCGGTATAGCGAATTGTTTGGAGCTTTCAGGATCTTTAACATAGGTGTTAAGACGTAAGAAAAACCGCATCCCGTTGATGTGTCTGATTCGCTAAATTTAGTGCATCACCCTCGAAAAACGATTTTTGAAGATATTGGGGGAGGCTATCGAAAAAAGTCAATTACCCAGACTGAAAAATACTTCTAATATATCTTAAATTGGTACTTCGCGGTGCAAAATAGAGTGCCTGATTTTTGAAAAATAGCTTGTTTTTTTTCGAAAAAAGTCACACTTGGCAAACAATCATACTCCTACGAGTACCTATCTCCATTGAGGTTGTGAAAAGATAACAATGGACAGAGCGTTTTGGTAAAACCCATAGGAAGACAGAAGTAGAGGAAAACTCAAAACTTAGGACAAAACAAAATGACTTTTGTAAAACAATGACTTATTGATCGAAATAGTTATAAAACATCTATTCAGGTCGTACGCTTCTAAGGAGTTGCACGATATTAGCGTTCAAATTCAGCATAAGAGTTGCCAATAATAGTAGATGGAAAAATCGTGTAGGTTGTAAGTAAAATGTAGTGCTATTCTTAAGACATATCGTTCCAACTTGGAGAGATGGAAGGATATCTATTTTGTTCTCTGGCTAGTAAATTATGTCATGTCTATTTGTTCCCACATCCTTTCATTTAGCACTGCGATGTCCTGTCTCCATACGGTTTCAGCTACTCTACTGATCAACAAATTTCTATATGGTCATTGGGGAAAGCAATATTCTTCTTCCTGAGTCCTTCAGCTCCTGGTGCACTGAACCTCCACTAATCTTTTAGGGATAGGAAAGATTTACTCATTAAAGCTTAATAATGTTCGCGGATCACTTAAGGTATCGTTCCACACTGTTTAGGTATGCCCACCTTTCCAATACAGTACTTGAGCTTACTGATAGTGGAACGGAATATATTAACAAGGATCAACACTTCATGCAATGCTTATGGGATTTTTTTTCTTTAATTACAAAAACAACTTTTTCTCTTAAAGGTACACAAATAATGCCATGTTTACCAACCAACAAAAGATTCATTTGGAACAATTGCAAATACATCAGCAGCAACAATTTAAAATCCAAAGAAATCAATTGGTGCAACAAATTCGTGAACTACAGAAAATTCCAATTGGACAACCAGGCAGCCAACATATTGCTGGGCAACAGGAAAGCGAAACTAAGCAACAACAACAGCGACAAGAACTGCTTGGTAAATTAGCAGCGATTGAGAGACCACCTTCAGCAAGAACACCACAACCATCGCCACGACGTCCACTTAATGAAATCAATCAATATCAACAGAACTATGGAAATTCTTATAATAATTTTGATAATGATAAAGAAAACCATTTAAATATCAATTCGCAGACAACGCGTCGTCATAAATCACGTCCAGTGAAATTGGACTTAAAAATTGACAGTTTGTTACACGAGCGTGATCAGTTTTTGGGATTGTGCAGCAAAAATCGTTTTTACTCGAATCCAAACTATTCTGAACCATGGAAGGTCTTTTCACGGTAAGTGTCAAATAGTGGCTGATCTAGAATTTGTCTTTGGGTGGCTTAAGCATAAAGAAATATCGCCATCTCAATGTTACAACTAAATAGGTAACTCCTAAATTATTATTTTTGAGATAAATGGTCTATGATATTCTTCTTAGTTTGGTGCACAATCTGCTTTAACCAGAGTACTCTTAAGTGGCACCATTGCGAAGTTAGAAGAAAAAAACAAAACTAGAAAAGCCTTACTATCCCAAAACTAGAAAATTGGAGTTATTTGGTGTACAACTTAAAAACCGGAATTTTTTAGCTAAATTTGATGCTTTATTGTGGAAAAATGTTACAATATATTTTATTCAAAGTATTGTCCATTGGAAGCTACAACATTTCCCCATCTTTCAGGCAGTTTATGAATTCCATCCCAAAAAAATTGCGCCGGTTGGCGGCCAAAAATGAATCGAGCCAATTTTCGATATCTTGAACTTAAGTGAACCGTATTCCTGATAGGGCATTCTGCATTGATCGGAACAAATGGTAGTCTAATGGTGCAAGGTCTGGGCTATAAGGCGGGTGAGGCAAAATTTGTATAGATTTCCCATCCGTTGTTTTCCAGGTAATTTTAATTGTTGACGATAGAGTTGAGCATTAATGGTTTGGCCACCTGGCAACAGCTCATAATGGATCACACCTAGCTGGTCCTGACCAGGACGTTCTTTGTCTTCGACATCAAAATCACCACTTTTAAACCGTCGAAACCACTCACGACAACTTGATTCAGCTGGAGCATAGTCCCCATAAACTTCTACAAGCAAACTATGACTTTCCGCAGCAGTTTTCTTTGCAAAAAAATGACCCAACAGAACCTCCCGCAAATGCTGTCTTTTTCTCTAATTTTCGAAGTTATTCATCGTGAAAAATAATAATGATGCACACAAGATAAAATTGTTTTGTTGACTGATTTTGACAGCTGTCAAATGTACCTTCAAAATGACATATATATACATAAAGTTCGAGCTTTCACGATATTTGTTAGTACGGACATCCACCGTCAAATTTCGGTTTTTAAGTTGTACACCCAATACTCACAATAGTTCTAGTATTGAGGTGACGGTATATAACTGAACTTTTTAGTTTGGAGCTTCAACCCCTTGGATCCGCTACTGGCATTAACAACAAATAATAATATAAACTTATGTATTTATTTTTCTTCCTTACAGCATATCGGATAAACTTGCAACGGAAATTGTTAATTCTGTTGAAGAAGATTTCACTATTGGTGTTTCAAAGTTTGTACAGGACTTTCTGGAATTAGAGACACAAACTTGAATCGATTCTTTATTGCAAGCGATTTTTTTCCCCCATTTAATCAATTCAATTAGTTAATTTTTTGATTTTCATCCATTTATGAATGCATAACATCTGTATATTTCTTATGTATCATACAACTTTTATTTGTTAATTTTACGTCACTAAAAATTCAATGTATTGTACTTTTGGTTGTAAAATGTTACGATTTTTAGCTGAACTTCTAGTATCTTGTAAAGTTGTATAAAGTCTTTAAGAGTTCTGAAATCAAAGATTTTGGAATTCTTAAAAACTTAAGAGCCCTTGTTGTGATTCTGTGAGAAATTTAAAGAAAATTATTGTTATTTTAAAATATCGATAATTTTCGTAAGCGATGCATTAATATCTGTGCTGTGTATTTTAAAGTTTTCACAGAAACTGAAGACCCAATGTTTGCAGAAATATTGTGCCGACAAAACTAAGAAGTTCAAAAGCTTTATAATCGAATTTGTAAAATTTTTTATTGTATTTTGTTTTTGTGTTGACTGTAATTGTAATTTAATTGATAAAAAATAATAAATCAACTGCATGTTCAGGCAAACTTTTTATAAATATTTTGCTTAATGTGAAGAAATTCCAAATGATTGAGGCCTTACTATTGATGCTCTCAGAAGGTATGAATTCATATAAAATCCGTGAGTAAAATTTACTAGTTTTGATTGTATTTTCTTATTTTTCATACATTGTGTTGAAAATTAGCCGTTTTAGGTAAATTTAGCATGTTTTGGCAACACTGAATTGTAAATTTAACGAAAACCATACTTTGGGTAATATCAAATTCAACAAACATTGCCGACGTGTATAACTTCAACTGCGCAACATTGAACAACACGGTTTGTGTCTTATATTTAAATGGTTCTTGTACAATCTGATACTTATCTACAATGTTGATAGCATAGTTAAATTTAATCATAACCCACTTTGGGTAAATACCAAATTCAACAACCATTCATTACCAGCGTGTATAATTTCTTACGCGCAACATTGAATAATACGGTTTGTGTCTTACATTCAAACGGTTCTTGTACAATCTTATACTTATCTACAATGTTGATGGTATGCCAAAGTGGGTAAATACCAAATTCAACAACCATTACCGGCGTATATAATTTCAATTGAACAACATTGAACAATACGGTTTGTGTCTTATATTTAAATGGTTCTTGTACAATTTCATACTTGGCTACAATGTTGGTAGTATACCAAAGTAGGTAAGTACCAAATTCAACAACCATTACCGGCGGGTATAATTTCAACCGCGCAACATTGAACAATACGGTTTGTGTCTTATGTTTAAATGGTTCTTGTACAATTTCATACTTAGCTACAATGTACTTATCTACAATCTAAAAGTATGGAAGAATAACGTAAACGTAACGTAAGCGTAATAAATTCACCAGTGCCCCCTTCTTCTTCAGAACACGCGATTAATTATAGTAAAATCAACTATAATAGAATTAACTATTTTTATATCATGTTTTAGGCATTGTTCTAAAATTTTTAACATATAGTCACTCTTATGTAAATTTAGCTTTTTCGTGTTATAAACGTTGCATTTGCTACTAAAACACATTAGATATAGCTGTCATACTTCTGGCATAACTTTATTGAACTACTTTGTACAAGAAAATCACATAGTGCAACCAACCAACACTGAAAAATTTGCACTTTCGTGATTATGGCTTAAGAGTGACGATATGTTATCTTTGATGACCACTAATGAAATTTTCTATTAAATATTTTTGTAGAATAATTTAACCCATTACAACCCGGTTTTCGAAAAAATAAAAATAAAAAAAAAGCCCGTAAAAATATGATATAATGGATTAATAAGTCAGAGAAAATTGTTCCTTGCGTGATTTCATGGCGAACTAGTATTGTCCAAAATGTAGTTTTACAGCAGGAAGAAATTTTAGATATACGTTACTTTTGGGTATTTTATCTAAAAAAACACAGTATATAATTTTTTTTTTTTTTTTGATTTTATGTTCGATATACAAGTTTTCTTTTATACCTTGATTCAAGACAAAAATTTTGATATATCGCACGACTCATTCCGAGCAATTCTGAGGTCGTAAGGAAATAAAAACAGCATCAAGCCGAGCTTTTGCATAAAACGGTGATGAGCGACCTCTAAATGACATTCAAAACATTTTGAAAATTCAACTCCCTTTTTTGACATCTTTTTCCGGATTTTTGGGTTTAGCATGGAACTTCTAGTGTCCCAAATGTACGATACGTATTCAATCGCTTGCAATTCCGCTACGTCATAAACACTTTGTCGCTAGCGATTTCTTAATAGGAAATAGAACTTCAAAACCACTTAAAAAAAATAGTCGAAAATGAACTTAATTTAATTTATGCAATATTTGTGTTTGTGTATTCATAATCGCTAAGAAAATCCCATCACGTCATAAAGACTCACTTCAGAACCATGTTGTCCAATGAGCGACTTAGTCATCGACGCCATATGCAATTATTTTTGTTACGATTGCATGATACCACACTCGATCTATTGTTATATAGATAACCACAGAAGCAGAGTTGGTAGCGTTTTTTGTATACTGTCTGGACACAATAATCCTTCCAGCAAGATGGAATATATAGATTGCTTAGTCCGCATTTATACTAGGAAATTCTATGAAAGAAATTTTTTTCTATTCTCTTTTGTGAATTTCTTCTGCGTTTACACACAAAAATAAAAATTTTTTTGTACTATCAAATGTCATAAAAAAAGGAAACTACCCCATCACCACAACCACCACAGGTAGAGCGAATTCTATTTTACTATTTTTTATTTAAGAGCTACTCCAATAGCTTTTCGAATCTTCAAAAGGTTCAAGGAATTATTTTGCCACTCGTAGAGTTATATTTCCAACACCAATCTTCAGGCCTGTTCCGTAATCCGCGTTGTTGCAATTACTTTTCACTAAGGAGGCTTTTTGAAGAAAATGGTGAGTCACATGATAAAAAGTATAAGAATATATCGTCGGGTTAAAACTACAACTAGACATCTACATTTTTGATTTTTTGAGTTAAGTATACAGAAACATGACGAAAAAACAGCTCTATGTCCCTGTCTCTTCGGTTTTTTGAAATTAAGTCCTTATCCGATTTTATGCAAAAAAGTAGAAGTGGAAAACTACAAAATCCCATACGAAAATTAAATTTCAAAAAACTTAAAAAGCGGTTTTCTCAAAACATAAAAAATGTAGATGTCTAGTTGTAGTTTTAACCCGACGATATTTTGTCGAGAATCACAGGCCTGCTTGTCGTTTTATGATGAATTAAGCCAACGGTCCATACAGTACGTCGAGTACGTCACGTCGTTTTTTTCGACAGACAGCTAAGTTAAAAATATAAGTTTATATCAAGTGCGACCCAATTAGTACGCAAAGATCGTTTCTCGGTGACTACGGGACTTACGAGGGGGGAGGTGTCCTGATTGCTGTAAAAAATGTGTTTTCATGTAAACAAATTACGCTGCCTTTTCAGCAACCTTACTCGGTTGATCAAATCATTATCAAAATCAGTCTTAGACATGATTTTGAACTGTTTGTAGTTGCTAGCTACATACCTCCGTCCAGCTGTTTTGATCTTTATAAAGTTCATTTGGAAAACTGCCGGAGTATATTGGATGCTTTGACACCCAATCAACATGTAATCATTACTGGAGATTGTAACCTTGGTAATTTTGTATGGGATCTTGATTTCGATAACAAATATCTAACTCCATTTAATGTTACCAGCGATATTGAGACATTTCTCATCGATTTTTTTAGCCAATACGATTTGATTAAGATCAATAATGCCACCAATGATATTAATCGTATTTTAGACTTGATTTTTATTGATAAGGAGTTATCTATTATGATTGACGTTCCTAGTGCTCCTCTTTTTAAAAAATGAATTCACCATACTCCTGTTATTTTAGAAATGTCTATAGTATACTATCAAAAACTTAATTTATCTCAAAGATTTGTTTATGATTATAACCGGGTTAATATTGAGGCAATGAATTTTTATCTTGATTCATGTAATTGGGAATCATTGTTCTCTGGACTGGATCTCAAGTGCATGTATGAAACATTTTTAACTTATTTTAATGATGCCATTATTAATTTTGTTCCTTTAAAATCGGTGAGATTAAATAATAATCCTACATGGTTCAATAAGCGACTATGTAATCTTAAAAATAAGAAAAACAAAGCTTACAAGCGCTTTCTAAATTCTAAGGAAGATATGCGACTTAAATCCAATTATTTAATATGTCAATTCAATTTTGATACACTCAACATATTTCTCCATCGTGCATATTTATTATCTACCGAAGATGAATTGCAGACTAACAGTTAATCTTTCTGGTCCTATTTAAATAATAAAAAAAAAGACGAATGGGTTACCAAGTTTAATGCACTACAAAAATGAATTCTCTGAGAATACTGATACCATTTGTAACTTTTTTGTGGCAAATTTCAAATCGGCATATACCAATAATAGCTCTAATGTATCTGAACGCTCATTGCCTGATGTTATTTGCGATATTGGTAACGTTAGTATATCCGAATATGACATAGAACCTTCCCTTACAAATATCAAGGGAAAAATATCTGAAGGTCCTGATGGCATAGCACCCTATTTGTTAAAATATTGTGCTAATTCATTAGCTTATCCCTTGTATTTTATCTTTAATAAATCGCTTGCCAGCGGAATATTTCTCAATACTTGGAAAGTATCTCACATCGTCCCTATTCATAAGTCAGGTCCAAAACAGGACGTTTGTAACTATAGACCAATATCTATAATCTGTGCAATACCTAAACTTTTTCAAAAAATCGTTTACGATAAAATTTCACCTTGTTTTGGCAATGTTTTGTCTGATCACCAACACGGATTCCGTGCTGGAAGACCAGCTGTTACTAATCTAGTATTATTTTCTAACTACTCATATTGTTACTTCCTTTGTAAATCGGTTGCAAACTGATGTAATCTTCACTGACTTTGCTAAGGTCTTTGACAAGGCTAATATTGCATCATTGGTGTTTAAACTAGGCTATTTAGGCTTCCGTAGTGAATTCATTAATTGGCTCGAGTCTTTTCTGTGCAATCGGATTCAATTTGTAAAAATAAATTAATCACTATCACGTCCCATTAATGTGTCATCCGGTGTCCCACAGGGAAGCCATCTTGGCCCATATTTTTGCTTTCCGTAAATGATCTTCCCGAGTTATTAAATATTCGCAGTGTCTGTTGTTTGCCGATGATTTAAAACTATATCGTTCCGTTAAATCTGAGCTTGATTGTAGTCCTTTACAATCTGACTTAAACGCAGTTGCCTCCTGTTGTTTGTCTAATAATCTTTGTCTTAATATCTCTAAATGTCAATCTATGTCGTTTTATAGAACAAATACATCTCTCGTTTTTAATTATATTATTAATAATCTCACTCTTGAAAGAGTTTATTTTAAAAAAGATTTGGGAGTGATTTTTGATCGCCGTCTTACCTTTAAAGATCATATCGACTACGTTATATCCAAGGCATACTCTATGCTAGGATTTCTAAAGAGGAATTCCAAAGATTTTAGGAACCCTCGTACAATCAAGCTACTGTATGACAGTTTGGTAAGACCATTTTTAGAATATTGCAGCGTTATTTGGAACCCCAGTTATACCTCGCACATTCAGAGAATAGAAAGGGTCCAGAAAGCTTTTACCAGATATCTTTTCTCCAAGTTGAATTGGCAAATCAGCAGACCTTCTTACTTAACACGCTGTGCATTGTTTAGTATGTATTCACTTGAATGTCGTCGCATAATGTATTCCGTTGTGTTCATTAGAGATTTTATTCATTGTAAAATTCATTGTCCCAATATTTTATTCAAGATAAATTTTTATTCGCCTCTTAGAAACCTTAGAGAGAGTTTTCACTTTCGATGTAATTTACTGAGAAGTAATTTTGCTTAGCAGGAACCCCTTGCGCATTGCCTTAGTATTACTAATGTATTATTAGCTGATATAGACATTTTTCATAATTGTTCCAGAGATTGCTTTAAAAGTTATCTCTTTCTAGTTTTAAATCAAATTGGGGTACTTGAACGCTTTTAATTATAAGATCTCATTTATATGTATTTATGTTATTGTCATTTTTTAGTTAAGTAAATGTTGTCTAGTCTGTGAGAGATGTCATCTCTGTTTGATATTGAATAAATAAATAAATAAATTAATTTATTGTCAACAGCAACATCAATATGTCAAACGAAAAACGAATAAAAATAAAAAGCAATGTCAAAAAGTTTCAAATAACGAACAGAACGAAAGAGAATTTCCGAGTACGGCAAACTGTGTACTTTACGTTTTTCCCCTCTTGCCAACAAGCTGAAAGAATTTGTCAAAAAAATTTCCTAGTGTAAATCCACACTTACCTCCAAGAAAAATGTACGGTTCGTAAATTGCGTACCCAAAGCGAATCGTTTTCGAACTCGGATTCCACTAACACATGCATGTATTGAATGTGTAAACAAACAGTATTTATTTTTTTATTTGTCAAAATTTTTCTGGTTTCAATTTTTTTGTTAAATTTCTCGAATCTAGATTTTATTATGTGATTCATCGCAAAGTTCTCGTATACAATGGCAGCAACCCAGGAGAGTACTTTCATTGTGATTTTATCCTGTGGCGTCCAACGTGGACTTGTTGGTAAGATTTTCCAACGCATCGAGGACAAGTGATTCAAGCTGATTCTGATGCCGTCGATTGAGCAAATGTGGAAATCAACGAATAGTCCACATAAAGTGAGCTGAAAACCAGCTATCTTTGACTGGGTCTGTGAATAAAGTGGTGGACATTCATAAAACAGTTTGGGAGTATCAGTGTCATTATTTTGCATTTCCGAAGAGATTAAGCTAGAAAGCTGAACAAAATTTTGTGAAATTCCAAAGTATATAATGGAAATATATATTGAAATATCTGATGTTAGCGAATTGAGTGTTATATAATTGAAATATGTAGTTTAATATGATAAAAATTTAATATAAATTAGTATTATACTAAAATGCAATCTTTTATTTAAATCAGTTCGTAAGGAGTCCAAATTTAGCGAAGCATAAACGAATCACTTTAACGATACGTAAACGTTACTATTTTGCGAGCTGCAGGCGTAGTACCAATACATAGAAATGACTACGTTTTTAATTCTACTGTTCTTATTCTAACGTTTAAGTTTACGGTTCGCAAAGCGGTACGTATACGAAGTCTTGTATGACTAATAGACTTCGCCAGCGTAACGCTTTCGTACCGGTTTTCTTAGAGGGTAGAGGTTGAACAAATGTTAATATTAAACTCTTTTAGCAATAATTCGCGTCCCTGAAACTTGATACAATTTTGATATTTTTATGTTATCTTGCAACCCTGAAGCTCTCTAAACTTCGAGACTCGAAACAGCTGTTGGCATATATCATATTTTGGACGCGAAAAATATTTGCCAATTGTTCTTAAATATTTATTGAATTTTTTTTGAAAAATAATCTAAATTGTTATTTATGTGCACTCGATAAACCACAAAAAAAACTAAATCAACAATGGCAGATGATTTTGACGACGACCATGACAGCGAAGATAACATAAACTACAAATCCATCAGGTGGGTGAAGAAATGCCATTAATTCTAATATTAAATACTAATTCCTGCCATTACACACAGCTGTGAACAAATTCCGGAACTCTTTTTAGACAAACTTGTTGCCAAAAAGCATTTTAGCAAATTTGGAAAAATTAATCGTTTCATACTTCGTCCCAACCGCTTGTGCTGCACCGTTGACTATGAAACCGAAGAGGATGCTGCAAATGCCTACGAAAACGCCGGCAATTTTAATGGAAAAGAATTTATTGTTAACTATGCTGAAAAAGAGGTTGGACATGTACAAAACACTGAAGAATGGGTAGATCCCGATGTGCAGGCAGAGCTTGATGCAATGGGACGCAACATTACAGCAAGTGGTATGCGCGGCTCACCGGTGTCAATTATGAAACCACCACCATTACCAGTTGCAAAACGTACTGTGAAACCCGCAATACTATCTAAAGTATCAAAAAGTACGCTGCCACCACCACCATCACCTGCTACAGCCATTGAACCATTGGTGACGGTTCCTAAAGTAGATGCAACAGTACGCATGGAATTGGAAGCTATATTACGCAAGCCAGCGCAAACGGATGAGGATAAATATCGTGTTTTGGATGCACGCGACAAGCTAATACGACTTACAACCGTTCGTCAAACGGATATTAAGACGGCCGTCAGCACTAAAGGTAAGACAAAAATCTATTGTATTCAAACAACAATACTTAAAATTTTTTTTATAGGTACCTGTCCAGATATGTGTCCTGAAAAAGAGCGCCTTATGCGTGAATTTCAACGTCAAGTTTCCACTTTCGAAATGCTTGATCCAGCAACAAGTTTTTCCATCGATCATCGACGCGCTATTAAAGAATATTCGCGCAGTAGCGCTGATCAAGAAGTTCCACTTGTTCATGAGCTACGTGCTGAGTCAGTGCTACAGATGACCATGCTTTACCTCATGCATAATATATTGGATTTGTGCGATGATCCACAAACATCGATTGCTGATTGGTTTCATTTTGTTTGGGATCGGACACGTTCCGTACGCAAAGACATAACACAACAAGAATTGTGTTCGCTAGGTGGAGTGCAGCTGGTGGAAAAGTGTGCTCGTTTTCATATACACTGTGCTGCGCGGCTGGTAGCCGAAGATCCATCTGTATTCGATAAAAAAATCAATGCCGAAAATTTGACCAAATGCTTACAAACGCTCAAGTACATGTACCACGATTTGCGTATCAAGCATGTACGTTGTCCACGCGAGGCAGAATTTCGTAGTTACATAGTTTTACTCAATTTGGGCGATGCCAATTTTTTGTGGGAACTTAAGCAACTACCTGAAGAGATACAAAAATCGGTGGATATAAAACGAGCCATAGCATTCTATAACGCTTTGCAGAATAATAATTTTGTGCGTTTCTTTGATTTGTTACGTTCACCCCAGACTTCGTATTTGAGTGCATGCATATTATTGGGTTATTTCACAAAGTTGCGCATTAAGGCCATGGAAGCGATTGTAAAATCACACAATTGGCGTAAAACAGCTGTGTCTCTGCCATTGCAGTATCTCGTCAGAGTGCTAGGTTTCGAGAGCGCGGATAGTGCAATTGATTTTTTCAACGCTCACGGCATGCAAAGCAACGAGGAGCAGGTGACATTGAATCGAGTTAAAATGCCTGACATGGAATATACAATGGACCGTGCAATGATGGTATGTTGGAAATTTTTGTGGAAGAGTTGTAAAATTGTTGTTTTTTATGTGTTTAAATCCGAAATCTGTCCGTGTTAAAGAAGATTTATTTATTCGCTACGGTATGAATTACTGTAGTTGTTCTTTACCCACATAGGGGTCGCCCAATACATATATCTACGATTGGTATATTTTGTTCATTGTATGTAGTAGAGGTCTGCAAAAGACATTTTGAAATATAGTATGATTTTTTTTTTTTTTGGCTCCCGGAAATAACGCCACAGGAAATAACGGCAGAAAATTTTTTGCAATTACATAACGCCAGAAAAATCCCCATGCAAAATTCTGGCGTTAAACTTTTCTGGTGTTATTTCCAAAAATAAACGTCATAAAAATCTTCGTACAAAATTCTGGGGTTATTTCCATTTTGTTTTGGAAATAAGGCCAAAAATGTATTTCCTAGTTAATTTTTGGCTTTATTTATTCTGGTATTATTTCTAAAACATTTTCTGACGTTATTTCCTATGTTTTGGCTTTATTTCCAAAAAATTAATGACAGAAAATTGTTGGCGTTATTTCCTCAAAATTTTACACTGAACTGAAGTATTTGATGCAAACAATTCAAGACCATCATATCGAGCCCTAACCGCAATAGTAGCGTATGCGACAAAAAGCAAATTTTACAGGAGAGAGTTTTTTTAATTTTTTTTCGGACATGCATGGCGGATTTTTTTAAAACGTTAAATGTAGTCTATATTAGACCTCATATAAATAATAGACGCGTTTTTAAATTGATTTTGTGCATATTTCACTCATTTATGGCGCATACGACATTTTCGCAGTCACTCTTGGCGAAGATTGAAATTAAAATGTGGCGCATACGTTTTTTGAAATTACATGGTTTTGCCTTTGAAGAATACATTTATAACATTTATTTAATACACAGAAAGAAATTTGTAACAGTTTGAACGGTTGAAATTGTACCAACCCACAAAAACGGTCAGATTGACTGTAATATTGTTAATTTACAGTACTATTTAGTATTAAAAACTTACAAAATATCACACACACACATCGTTTGAACTTGGTTTTACTCCGATGTAATCCTACTCCAGGTCTTTTTTTGCAAAGTTGTTCATAGAGGTCCGAATATACAGAAAAAGTTTTTTTTTAAAATCGGTCACCGAGCTAATCGGTTTTCCGAGTCGAATTCAGGTTACCAAATGGTCTTCACATTGTTTCTGCATTTAACAAAAAAGTTTGACAAAAACTCACTAAAAACTGGGTGTGCAGTTAGTTTTCTGTTTATTTGTAGATTCAAAAATATTATTTTTGAAAGTTTTAACTGATCGCGTTAACGAGATATTGTATTTTTAACAACTTTTTTTTTTAATTTTTTCGTTAAAAAAAAATGAACTTTCGCGTTTTTTAGAAAATTAGCAACGGACGAAAACAAGAAAAATCATTTTCAATTTAAACTTTGATGTTGAATCCGAATCTGATTTTAGAATTGATATATCTAAAATGGTTTGAGAGAAATCCTAGCCTAAAGACTAATTTTCCATCCATTTTGTGAAAAGTTAAAATAACATTTTTTTTTATTCTTTTGAGGTTATATAATAGAACAAGGAAATCTTTAGCCATAAAACATTAAAAAACACCTTAAAGCCCTATTATTTTACTTCAAATCCCAGCTTAAATTATATCGATATATTTTTTCTTCTTCGAATTATTCTAACCTGAAAAAGTGAAAAAAGGAAAAATCCACGTTTTTTTGATATTTCAGCTTACGATATTTCGAAGACAAAAAAAGATTTCGATATAATTCAAACTGATTTTCAAAGTAAAAGACTGGGGCTTCAAGCTTAATTTTCAATCCTTCGAGCTAACTTTTACAACGAACCGTCTTTACAAAATTTTGCCGAATTATCTAAGTTTTCCCGTGAATAATATTTCCACGGACACACAAACATCCATCCAAACAGAAGGACATGGCTATACCGACTTAAAAGGTGATTCTGACGAGGAATATATATACTTTTCCATACCTGCCGCGCCTAATTCTCTGGTTTTTAGGTGCTTACGTTCTTTTTGCGGTCAACAAAAAAACATATGTGGCTCTTACGACATAATTGAAAGTGCGATATCTTTGTTAATGCACAAAATTCAGTTTTAATATTTGGCATATAGGTGTAAATGACATTTTAGAACATATTTGCATCAAAAAAAAAATTTCGAAAAAATGTCGCATACGCTACTGTTGCGGTTAGGGCTCGATATTTTATTACCCTTAAGATTCTTTTTTAAATCCTCCAAGTAACTTCTCTACCTCCCAAGCCACACTCTAAATTATTTCGAACATCTACTTGGCAATTGCTTTCTTTTTTTTTTAGTCGCGTGCTTTTTTGTCATTCGAATAATTGTTTTTGCTGAATAAAGTGTTAACGTAATTAGAATCATTAATTTATTAAAAGTTAAATGAGCGATTATTAATTGAAAAAAAACTTTCATTCAAAACTTTTGTATGGGTACATGCAACAATCCAGCAAAATGGTTAGTACCACTCTATTCTCGAACCCGAATTAGGTAAGAACGGCCTATCTCTCGTCTATACTTATGTATTTCCAAGAAGAACAGTATTTTTTTGCTAATTGTTTTCATTTCTCTTTAATAAAACAAATGGGCTTCTACTAAGCACGTAAAACATGATTGTCCTTATTGTAATAAGTCGCTGTGAATCACTTGATACTCTTCTAGGCATCTTGTCGACGTATTTTAAGATTTCCCTAAGCGTCAATTACTTCTAGAAAGATTAGGGCAGATTTTTTATTGCATTTTTTTAAATATTTATTTTATTATTTTAAATTTTTCTATTTCTTCAACAGTTGGTTGAGTCCAAACGCACAACTAGCGTAGGTGAATGCGTCAATGGTCAAGCATTGGATCCACCGGCCATTTTTGAAAAACATGAACCACACAATAGCTTCGATGAGAATGGTATTTTAAAACCAGAAGCTTGGACGGCAGATGATCAATTGCGTGGTGAAGCAGCTGCTACCAAAAAATTACAAAAACAAATGCAACAACAAACGTCACAAGCTCCCACGCAACTATCATCAGGCCAACAGCAACAAACAATAAGTGTAACTCGAACTGCAGACAATATTTTTAAAGTACCCCAAACAACATCATCAGTTTCACCAAAACAACAACAGTTCAAACAGCAACAACCATTTGGAAATAAAACCAGTGCACAACCGACCACATCATCAATATTTGGTGGCAACTATTTTGGTGGTGATTTAAATAAAACAGAGTTTTCTTTACCAAAAACACCGGCGGCGATAACAGCTACCAATTCAACCAATATCTTTAGTTCAAGAGCGCCATCCAACGATTCAGGTGAATCTATTTTCAAAATTCCTGCCGTTAGCAATAATGCTGCTAATAAACAAAAACCCTCCGATGAAGTAGCCACTTCCACTCCATTCTTTAATTCGATTTTCAAGCCCAATATAGATAAAACTGCAGCACCAACTGGTGCGGCTATTTTTGGCGGTTTCACAAGCACTAAAGTCGCTAGCGATAACATATTCGGTTCGGCTGCAAAAGAAACTGCGAATATTTTTCAACAAAACTTAGCGCCCCAAAAACCAACTGCAAATGAACCAAAACCACTAGCATCGGACAGTGTCTTTAAGCATTTTAATACAACAGTGCCGGTGTTTGGAATCCCAACTGTTGTTGCTGACAAAGTTGATGCAATTGCTGCTGTCGGAACAGAACAGCAACGCAATAGTGAACTAGAAGCAAACAAGTTGGAAGAGGCGCGTGAACGCAAACGCCAACTAGAGGAGAAAGAGCGCATGCAACTTGCCGCCCTTGAGAAGGAAAGGCAAAAATTAAGGGAGCTAGAAGAAAAGCAAAGACAAGAACATGACCGCAGGCGCAAAGCTGAAGCGGAGGATCGCAAAAAATTGGAACGCAAGAGGCGACTCGTGGCACTTAGCGAAAAGGCGGAACGTGAGACAGAACTACTACTCGAATCAATACTTACAAGTGAAATAAAAGAGATAGCCACTGCTGAGTTGGATCTATTTCGTGCAATTGAGTGTCGCTCGCAGGAGCTGACTGAGCAGCTAATCGATGAAACTGTTGATGCAGAAGTTGGCGTAATACAGCATGAGGAATACGGACTAATGTGTCACGATCAAATGATTCTACAAAGATATTTTGAGCGTTGGCTGCATTCAACACGTCGCAAAATCGAACAACGCAAGTTACTGAAGACAACGCCTATTTGGGTAACGACTGAAACGCGGGCCGAACTTACGCAGCAGCTGCAACATCCACGTGAAGCAGAAAATCTACAAATGATTAAGCGTTACCGCTTTGGAGAAGCATGCGATTTTAAGCAACTACTTGCCGTCATAAGTGGCAGCAATCAACATCCACCCATCGATCTCTTTCAAATTTGCACAAAATACGCAACACAAAGACAGCCGGAGAAAAATGGACGCAAATATTTTAAGCTGCTACTGACGTTACCGGGTGAAATGGAAGAGATGCCAGGCTTTAATTGCATGTGCAATCGTTGGTTGCACAAATATTTGCCATCGCAATCTCAGCAGAATAATGATGGCTACATTAACGCCTGCAAGAATAATGTGGCACTCTGTGTGCGCAAAATCACTGGTACAATACCAATCACAGAAATGGGACAACGTGTGCGCAATGAATGCAATCATGCTGATGGCATAATCTTTCTAATGACTCCTGACAACTTGCGCAATACACGTCGACGACTGCATCATGTGCTCAAGTTGTCTAAGCTTTACAAGCCGCTGCCCATTGCTGTTATCGTTTACAATGCCAACAACTTAGATGAATGTCAGTTGGAAAGTTACTTGGAATTGGATAATTTCATTGATGAGGGTCAAGTTTCAAATTTTAAGTTTTATGGCTGCCTTGCCACAAAGAATGATTTTGACTTCTGTGGTAACTTACGTAGCGCATCACGTTTTGTGGTACGCGAGAGCAGTTGCAACAACTCTGAGGCTGAATCCTTGGAAATGCAATCACTATATTCATGGTTTGAATTGGCTCTCGGCGAAGAAATGTGGCAACGTTGGCATGCGACGGAATTGTCAAATCCCATATTTGCAAAAATTTGCAGTATGCCACAATATGTGGTCGAACTGTATAACGAAGCGCTGCAACGTTTGCAAGAGATTATTGCAGAAGATATGCAAGAAGCGCCAGAATTTCCCACTGAACTAAAACAGCATGTGCCTGAGCTAAAACATGATATACCTGTTGGCTTAGAATATTTTCCAAAAGATTGGAAAAGTCGTGAACGTAGGGAAAAGCTGTTGAAATTTTTGCAGGATATCGCACTACCAACGTTTGATGAACAGCAGCTGCTTGTTGTTGCAGACATCGAGCAATTCGAACTGTTTATGCTGAACTATGCCAGCGATTGCATACCCAAAGATGATTTGGCTGCAACGCAGGTTAGCTATGAAGCAATTAAGTTACTTATTGAACTGCTAAATAGTGTGGATAGCACACAGCCACCGCAAGAACTTTCAGCACGGTTCTTGACCGTTAGTTGGCTGCAAGTTATAAAAAAATATGCTTTTGCAATTATTCAAAATAAGCTACAAAACTGCGGCAATACGCTCCCAAAAGAAATAATTTACCGTCGTCAAGCGTTAATTGATTACCAGCAGTTGCCTTGGTGGTTAAATTTTGAACCACTTGACGCTGTTACTGTGGACTATAGTTTAGAGGAGGATGAAATGGTGGAGCATGATGATAATGCTGAGGCAGTCGCTGTAGATGTTGATGACATCATTGCGCAAGCATCAGCTACAGCGCTTAAAGCTGAAAAACAAATGCATCTTTTGAAACAACGGAATGCTGCTTCAAAGCCGCTGCACGATGAATTAACGCGAGAGCTGGACGAAAGCTTTATGCAATTCGAATTGGCCAAAAATTGTGGGACTTACAGTTTAGCCTATAAAGCTGCCATCTTACAAGACGATGATGATATTGAAGAACTTGAGAGCGCTATTTCGCCAAAGTGTAAAAAGCGCCGACGTGTTGATGAGCAACCTACGGAAGTTGATGCTGTTATGGCGAAAGCGTTTGCTCTTATCGAAAAAGTAGAGACGCTGGAGGAACGACGCGAGAAATCAAGGAATAGACTGCAATTGGGAAATCGAAGTTAATTTTAAGTGTATCTTATATTGAAGGATTTAAATTATTTGGCGCTTTTATGCTAAAAATTAATGTTTTACTTTTGTTATAATTAACGAATAAACTAATTTCCAGCATGTAAATTAAAATCGGGATTTTATTTAGAGCGGAAGTTATTCAAAAGGTGCACATTATCGGTAAAAGTTGGGAGAGAATATTTTGGCATTTGTTGTAAGAATTTATTCTCCAATTTTAAGGCGTATAGGAAAGCAACAATAAATGTGCTTAATTTAACACAGATAAATAATTTTGTCTATTAGACTTTCATTTAACTCTTTTTTTTTTAACCTTTGCTGTTAAAAACATGCAAAATTCCGCGGAAGAAAAAAGTATCGCTGCTGGATATGGAATTCGCATTCTCAAAATATTCACGAATGCATTAATAATTAATAATATATTCTCGAAAGGAAATTTCAAGACAAATTCATGATAAGGCTCAATTCACCACTTAGGACGAATCTCATGGGGTGAATAAGAATTCGAAAAAGTGAACAATTCTGCTAAAATGTGTTAGCAATTGGGGTAAAGGAAAAATATGAACAATTCCGCGTAGAATTTATTTAATCAAAAGAGGGGTTTTGTTTGGATACTTACATTTCATGGACTTCAAATTTTATCTTTCGTTGACATAGGACATTTTAAAAATGTCTGGTTTATATCATTAAGTTTTGTTAACATTCAAATGTCACATTTCTACAGAGTTTCTATTATCAGTCCTGTTCCGTAATCCGTGTGGTTTCAATTACTTTTCGGAGGCTTTTTGATGAAAATGGTAAGTCACACGATAAAAAGTATAAGAATCTCTTGTGGAGAATTACAGGTTCTACAAATAATAGTCCATTGATTAGGGTCAGAGATAGGTAAAAATACAGCAGAATATAAAAAAAAGTAGATAAAATTTCCTTTAAAATGACTTATTGGGGGTTATCGTGAATCAATATTCCCGGAGAATTTTTCTCAGACTGCAATGGAGAATGCGCGGCAGTCTGAGTAAAATTCCCCGGGAATATTAATTCACAATGACCCACATTAAAAAATTTCTTAGGTTAAAGATTGACCGGAATATGGCCTCTCGAACATAGAAATTTTGTATATGCGATCGGAAAAACGGTCCTTACTCATAACCAAGGCGTTTTACGAAAACGTGTATCAGGCAAAAAATGCTAAGGATCATCCAAGAAATACGTGAGGGTTTTTTTCCTTCACCTCTCCGATTTCCACCCTCTAATTTAATAGCACACGGTTTTTTCTTAAATGGGCCATTTACAGATTTCTGTAATAAAAACCCGTAAACATCTTAATTCCTTTTAAAATGACATAATCAATACTATTGATTCAATAGACTATAATATTGATTTGCATTTACGAATAAGTAACCATTTAAGAAATAATTTGACAAAATTAAATTTTTGGACTTTTTGCGGTTTTTTAAGAATTTTTCCTAAACGGTTACTTTTTCGTTAATGCAAATCAATCAGGCCTATCATTGAATTCATCGTAGATAAAAAATTCGTGAGATCTACGAAAATGCTATTATTGATTTCAAGAAATTACGAACGTAACTTCGTAATTCGAAATTAAAAAACAAATTTGAGTTTCGGATGGAGTAAGTGATCCCAATCGACGAATTTTGAATTCACGTCGTATAAATTCGAATACAATGATAGCACATTCGAAGATTTCACGAAATTCGTGTCTACGATGGATTCAGTGATAGGCCTGAATATAATTTGTAAAATCTGTAACTCTCCACAAGAGATTTCATACTTTTTATCGTGTAACTCACCATTTTCATCAAAAAGCCTCCTAAATGTAAAGAAATTGAAATCACACTGATTTCGGAACAAGCCTGCATATTTTTCTTCATGTTTCAAACCCCGACTGCGAAAAATCCCCACTAGGCTTATCTTTGCATTCGCTTTGGCTCATTTAAGGATTTTATTCAATAGAAAACTGTTGTTTTTGTAGTTTATCGGCCATCTTATCAATAAATAAATATTTCACAAAGTTAATAATCATTGCAACCACATAATTTCATGAGTTGATTTTCTAAAAATAAAATGTTAAAGAACAATTTGTAAACTTGTTGATATTTATTTACATCAGCAACATTATTTTAAGCATAAGCAAAGTCCAAAAACCTAAGTTGCCAAATACGTCATAGGGATAAAAAGCAAACTCATGTCATGATTTTCTTTTAACGCTTTAAGCGTCTTACTAACGGGAAATTTGCAATATTTTATTCAAATTTTTCTTCTTTTTTCATTGTATAACATGAAGGGGCCAAAACTTAAACATCAATTTTTGTAAATCATTTTGGCACCAATAAATTTGCAATGTAACGAATGCTTTACATATAGTATATACGTATCTAATATTTATAAAATAAATGTTATTGTTTTTAGGAAAAATTTCACAATTTCTAGTAACTTAAAAACTAATAAACATTATAAATAAACAAGACTTCAAAATTGCGTTGTTGTTTTTCTCAATGACAAAACAACAGTGGATACTTAAACGCAATCAGATGATGTTCTTCTGTTTTAAGGTTTGTTGTTATTGCAATTTCCTGAGCGCACGTGACAATTGTTTTGGAGTGCAGCCAATTTAGTTAAATTTTGACTCATTTCGAGAAACAAATATTTTTGAGTCACATGATCGTTGATGTGGCGAAAAATATTCCGCTATTGCATGTCATTGAATTTTTTTGCCTTATTATTGATTTTTTTTTTTTAAATCTTTTCAAATTATTGATTTCATTTTATACAATACAATAAAAGTTGTAACATGTTTTGTTTTTGTTCAGATTTTGCTAATAAGTTAACAAAAAGAAAATTGCAATAATTGAATTTAAACTAAAATAAAGCAGTTGGTGTTTTTCTAATGCTTTTGCTGCAACTCAGTTTATTGTAGATGATTCTGTGCCTTGCACTGTTTTAATGCCTCATTGAAACCCTCGCAGAGCGTTAGATCCGATTGTCCCTGAGCGCATTGTATAAATTGCTTAATTTCCCAGCTGCATAGACCTTGTGGTTCATTAGGAGAAGCACCATTTTGTGGATAGTATTGTTGCTGTGCAGGTGCTTCACCATGTGCTGGTGCGGCAGCTTCCTTATCACCGGAACCGCTAAACATGCCAGTTAATGCAGAGCCGGCAACATGACCCTGTGAAGAAAATCATATTTTAATTTCAAACATAAATTTCCGCTCAATATTGAACTTACCACTGCAGAACCGACAGCAACACCGCCTGCGGTGGCTGCCATCTGTTGGAACATCGATGGCTGCTGTGGAGCACCTACAGCGGAGGATGGTGCTCCAACGGTTGCTGGTGGTGGCGCAGCCGCTTGGCGTGCTGGTACATTTGGAGTGGGAGCACGACGTGAAGGTGGAGCAACACTTCTGTGAGGAATAAATTAAATAAAAGTAATTTTTTAGTAAAATATGGAAATTAGCAGGTCCCATGGCAATCACTCATAGGTATTGGCTTTATTATAAAACAAAAACTCCCAAAAATATTCCCTAACCTCACACTTTTGATATCTTTAATTCAAGATTTTTAGGGAACATGCGAAATTTCAATGTCAGCAACCTTGAGTATTCCCGGCACGAGTCGAAAATGTTACATAACCAATATTTCACAATGGATATAAAAGTGAAAGATATTTTTTAAAACATAACAAAGGCCACTTCACCGATTCATTTTCTTCTAATTTTAGTTATTTAGCTAATTAACACTCATAACCAAGGCACAATTGCACTTTGAACCACGTCGTCGAAATTTCCAGAATCGTTACGACCGATATTTTTTCACTGAATTCACTTACCTCCTCTGAGCTGGTGGTGGGCTAGCAGAACGTCCACGTCGAACCATTTTATTGCTGTTTTATTTCTTGTTTATTAATTAATAAAAATTAAGATATATTTTTTTTTTTAATTTTTCACAAATCTAAAATTTCACTTCTTTTCAGTATAAGTTTTTCTCCCAAATTGATACTTTATTTTCTTCTGCCTTTTCTTCGTATGTGACAAGTCTTTTTCCTTTATCGAACTGACGTTTCTTCCACAGATTCTTTGATTTTTATAAAAAAATAAATCAACGAGAAACTTCCTATTGCTATTGCGCATTACTATCATAGTTTTATCCTGTTCACTCTAATGCGCTGCATAAGAAAATACAAATGTCAAAGTGATGTGAGAAAAAGGACAGGTACATAAGTAATAGATTGTAAAAAGTAAAGTTAAAAGTAATAAAGTAATAGATTTTATGATGAAACTAATTCGAATATTTCATGTTGTGTTTAAAATTATTGTAAAGATTATAAGGCCTGTTCCGAAATCCGTGTGATTTCAATTATTTTTCATTTAGGAGGCTTTTTCATGAAAATTATGACTCACACTACAAAAAGTATTAGAAACTTTTTTGTGGGGAATTACAGATTCTACAAACAACATTGATTGGCATTAACAAAAAAGTAAAAAAAAACGCAAGAAGTCGAAAAATTGGACTTTATCGAATATTTCCGAAACAGTTACTTTTTGTAAATACAAATGAATATAATTTGTAGCGCCTGTAATTCTCCACAAAAGAGATTGTAATACTTTTTATCGTGTGACTCACCATTTCATCAAAAACCCTCTTATTGAAAAGTAATTGCAACCACGCGGATTACGGAACAGGCCTCATTCTTAAAAAACCGCAAAAAGTCGAAAAATTCAAGCAAAGCAAAAATCAATATTATTTGTAGAACCTGTAATTCTCAACAAAAGAGATTCTAATACTTTTTATCGTTTGACTCTCTGTTTTCATCAAAAAACCTTCTAACCGAAAAGTAATTGAAGCCACACGGATTACGGAACAGGCCTATATAATTTTATTATATAGCAGTTCAATAAATTTATTAATTATTTAGTATTACTTGTAAGTTTCGACGCAGCTCAATGTTATCTTTAAGAAGCTATATACGTTGCTTTTCAGAATAACGTTCAAATTTTCATACTTAATTTTTTTTGATTTGAAGCCACGGTGCATATTTATATAAATATGTGTTGTTCATTATAATAGTGGCGCACATCCATTTAAGTGCAAAAGTACTCATTATTATTTAACTTACTGCAAACAATTTCAGACACATTAGGGGAACTCATTCAAACCTTGGAAAATGCCGCACTTCGTACTTTTCTGTGGGTAATGTCAAAGTGATACAACTTTCTATGGAGAAATATTTCCGCAGTTTCTGCATCGAATAAGTATGTAGTGTGCAGAAATTTCCTTACTGCGGATAGCTGATTTTTATCTACATATATCTAGTGTACATTTGATTTATTTTTGAATCAAGAAATAATAAAAACGTAAAAAGTAAACAAGGCTTAAAAAAACTTATGAAATACAAATGAGCCTCAAGGGCGTAGCCAGGTCGAAGGGGGGACAGTGGCGGATCCAGCATTATCAAGAGGGGGACGATTGACTACATTTCTAGATAATAACAGAATGTTTTTAAAATATTTACATATACTTTTACAAAAATGTAATCACTTGGTTTGAGAGGGGAGCCGATCGGCCCCATTACCCCCCACCTAGATCCGCCACTGGCGGGGGGCAGCTACCTTCAACGGCTTAAAAAATGAGGCAACATTTTTTCTTGGAAATAAAAAAAAAAACATTAAGAAATAATACCTTCTGCCCCCTAACTTGGATCCCGTCTACGTCCTTGATGAGGATACCATAGAAACAGTGAAATGTACATACTTGTTTCGACACAGGTTATGTGCTTTTGCTTTATTAACAAAGTAAAGGTTAGACCACTGTTGCTTTGATAGCCTCAAATAAGATGTTTATTTACACGTTTTAAAGAAAAGAACGAAATGTTGAATTTTCTGTAATTTGAATGAATCCCTCTATAATAATATTACTGAATCCATGGCTGAATAACGCCGTTCAACTAAATTCTAAATTCGTCAAAGCCAATACAAACTTCAAAAAATTGCTCCAGTGCTTCTTTGCGTCTCTTGGTTATATATCTCTTCGGCTTTGGGTAAATCCGAATTCAAAACCATTTCCGATGTGGGAAATTTTAACAGCACTGCATTGAACCAATATGGTTTGTGTCCTATATTTTAATGTGCACAATCTCATAATTACCATAAGTGTTGATATTATAGTTACATTTAAATTAATACCCCTACCATGGTTTACAACATAGTTCAGTGTTGTGTTGTACTTTTATAATTCGTACTTTCGATAACAACACAACACGTCATACGATCAGCTGTTGTTGTGTATGTAATGGCAAAATGGACCATAGTAGACCATAGTAGACCATAGTACCAAATAAAATTGATGTTGTGTTGTTTTAAATAGTACACAACCTGCATATGTTGTAAACCATGGTAGGGGTATAAACCTCTCTTAGGGTAAATACCAAATTCAACAACCATTACCGACGTGTGAAATGTCGATAGCACTGCATTGTGTCCTATATTTCAATGGGTTTTGTACAATGTTTACCTCATGTTTACCTAAAGTGTCCTTATTACAGTTACATTTAAACAAAACCTCTCTTAGGGTAAATACCAAATTCAACAACCATTACCAATGTGTGAAGTTTAAACAGCACTGCATTGAACCAATATGGTTTGTGTCCTATATTTTAATGGGTCTTGTACAATCTCATGTTTAAATAAAGGGTCAATATTATAGTTACATTTAGACAGCTCTCGTGGGGTAAGTACTAAATTCAACAACCATTACCGATATATGAAATTTAAATGCACTGCATTGAACCAATATGGCTTATGTCCTATATTTTAATGGGTCTTGCATAAGTTAAATGTAACCAATTTTGCTTAGAGTGAATACCAAATTCAACAACTATTACCGACAGCACTGTATCACTATGGGGGGTAAACAATGTGATCTACTTATATATTTTATTTAAATTTTTTTAAAACCACAAGCAATAATGCCGTTTGATCTGTTATGGAATTGAATATTGGATATGGTCTTGAGCTAAGTAACTTTTAGGATTCCGTGCAGACATTGACTCGGATATACATATATATATTAGGGTGGGCCAAATTGTATGGACTAAATTTTATCGACCTCGGCTACCCCCCTATTTGCCCAAGGAACTATACCTCTGCGTTCAACTTTAGTTCGGCGCATTTTTGATCGAAAATTTTACCTTTTATTTTATTTTCATACAAAATTTTAAAAATTTTTATGAAGACAAAAGTAATGTCATTATATGATTTGGCTGGTATTCTGTCAGTAATCAATTAAATTGGGTTCTGTTTACATAAAAAGTTCACTTGATGGTGTGGAATTGATGATATATATTTAAAAAAGTGATAAGGCAGAAAGCTCATTCAATTCTATGAATATTTGCCCAAGGAACCATACCTCTACGTTCAACTTTAGTTCGGCGCATTTTCGATTGAAAATTTTACTTTGCGTTTAATATCTCCTCTTCTTATACGAGCTAAAATTGTTTGTTTTTTTGTACTCAATATTTTTTTCTCGAAAACGGCTTCAACGATTTCAATGAAACTTGGAATAGTGTTAGATATTAGCATACAATGAAGAATGAGCTAAGTTTGAACTTTCCAAATGCTCACCAGAGGGCGTGGCACTGCCCTAAATTTTAAATTTGATTTAGTCATAACTCGCAAACTATGCAAGGTATTTGAATAAAATTTAGGGAGCGGGTACTGCTTAATAATACCTTGTAACAAACAAAAAGTGGGCGGGATCGAAGAAGTGCCACGCCCACTTTTTAGCCCTTGAAAATTTTGATTCAATATTACGCGAAAACGACTCCAACAATTTTAATGAAAATTTAGGAGATCTTACCTCCATAAACAAGGATTAATATGTGATACGCCGTTATATTGGGAAAACTCGCTGAAGGGCGTGGCACCGCCCACAAAAATATGAAACGGTATAAAAAGAAAACTAATAAAGCAAACATTCTGAAATTAACTGTGAGGTACGCAATTGCTAAAAGACATATCTGTTATGAAAGTGGGCGAAATATCGCCGTTGCGCGTCGAACCTCCCATACAAGCAAAATACGTTAAATGCTATTTCTCGCAAATGCTACAAGATATTTTAATGAAATTTGGTGTGTAGATACTGCTTATTAATGCCTTGTAATCCGAAAAGTGGGCGGTATCAAAGAAGTACCACGCCTCCTTTTTAACCATTGAAAATTTTGATTCAATATTACTTGAAAACGACTCCAATAATTTTGATGAAAATTTAGGAGATGTTACCACTGCAAACAAGGATTAATATGTGATATGTCGTTGTATTGGGAAAATTCGTTGAAGGGCGTGGCACCGCCCACAAAAATATAATACGCTATAAATAGAAAACTACAAAAGCAATCTTTCTGAATTTAAATGTAGGGAGCCTACTTGCTATTTGGCACCTACGACCTGAAAGTGGGCAAAATATCGCCGGTACGCGTGGAATCTTCCATACAAGAAAAACACATCAAATGCTTTTTCTCGCAAATGGTACAACATATTTTAATGAAATTCGGTGCAGTTTTATGTATTTTTTGACGCTGAATTGATCTTCATCAGCAGAACTGTCATTATACCTGCAGGATTTTGAAATATCCTCGCTTGAAATTGAAGAAAACGCTTTGTTCAGTCTCATAGCGTACCTACAAAAAATGGTAAAATTCTTTTTTATTAATAGCATCGAATAACCGCACGCTTCCTTATCAAAATATCCTTTCAGAATTTTCCAATAGGACTCTTATTTTTCGAGTTTTGATCCTTTGAAGATAAGATACAAAAGACGAAATATTTTAGGGCATTCTATTTGAGTCTATGATATTTTTCTATACCATACGATTCTTTCTGAGTTCTTTCTTATCGTTATTTTCATCGGTTTATTTATCATTTTGAAAGCATGACTATTAGAGGTGAAAAGGTACAAGTTTCATAACAAAAAATAGCTATGAATAAAAACATCGACTAAAATAATAAGACCAGATTGTTGACCGAGCAGGGCTCGGTCTCCAGGTACTTTATTTTGATGCTTAATTTTCAAAATTCTTATAGAGACAAAAGTACAATAATATCATAATAAGTTTTTTGTCTATGAATAATCAATGAAATTGGGTTCTGTTTTTATGGAAAATTTACTTGATAGTGTTGAAATGATGATATTTATTTCAAAAAATTATATTGGTCAAATGACCAATTTATAATAAACTATTCATATTTTTACATGGATTTTTGGTATTTATATTGTTCTGTAAAATTAAAAAAAGCGGCTAATTTATTTCCTAAAACTGCCACTAGATGTTGCCCTGGAAAAAATGAGTGTCAGATTCGGCATCCTAGCATCCAAAAATACTTGGGTTGGTGTTTCGATTAAAAAAATCCATGTAAAAATATGACTCGTTTATTTTGAAATCGGTTATTTGACCGATAAAATTTTTTGGAATAAATATAATCAATTCCACGCTATCAAGTAAACTTTTCGTAAAAACAGAACCCAATTTTATTGATTATTCACAGAATACAAGCCAAAACTTATTATGATATTACTTTTGTCTCTATAAGAATTTTGAAAATTAAGCATAAAAATAAATATTAAACGCAAGGTAAAATTTTCAATCGAAAATGCGCCGAACTACAGTTGAACGTAAAAGTATGGTTCCTTGGGTAAATATTAATAGAATTGAATGAACTTTCAGCCTAGGTTGGTGTTTTGTTTGAAAAAATTCATCCAAAAATATGAATCGTTTATTTTGAAAGTCGGTCATAATAATCGGCTATTTGACCCATATCACTTTTTTAAATATATAGCATTAATTTCACACCATCAAGTAAACTTTCTATGTAAACAGAACCCAATTTAATTGATTACTGACAGAATACCAGCCAAATCATATAATGACATTACTTTTGTCTTTATAAAAATTTTTAGAATTTAGTATGAAAATAAAAAAAATATTAATAAACGGTAAAGTTTTCGATCAAAAATGCGCCGAACTAAAGTTGAACGCAGAGGTATAGTTCCATGGGCAAATATTCATAGAATTGAATGAACTTTCACATAGGGGGGTAGCCTAGATCAGTTTTCAAATCGGCCCACCCTAATGAATATGTATATCATTTATTTTAATTGAATTATCAAAAAATTGCAACAAAATTAGAAAAAACGAATTCAAAAATTTCTTTGATGTAAGTGAATGAATGAAGTCGTTCGACAATTCCTAGGACCTGCTTAAATTATCAATTGAATAGACAATCAAAATCAACCTACAACAGTTAAAACAATTTAAACTCACGCCAAATATTACAAAATAAGCAAAAAAAAAAAAAAAATATAAAACGATCTTGATAAAAAATCAAAAATTCGCCGGCAATTTGAATGCGAGCATATTTTTGCGCATGCGTGATGCCAGCTGCAGCTGTATAACATAAGAGGTGTTTTTTGTCTTTCAAACAACAACTACGCCTATTTTCAAGTTAATGAAAATCAAAAATGTAGTCCAAAATTCCAAAAAAAAAAAAATGTATGTTAATATGTTAGGCACTTTTTTCAACGACGCAGTTTCTCTATATAGTACAGTAAAGTTGTCAAAAAATGTATGAAGACCTAGAAAAAATTGCGCACAGCAATTTTTTTTGCTTAATGTTTTTGGGACCACTAAAAAAGCTTAACATCTAAAAGGTGACCTCCCCACCCTTGCGCATTAGCCGCCATCTTGAAATATGTTTGATTCAATTTATCTTGTTTCCTGTTGGTCGGACATAAAAAAATTTTGAACAAAAATTACGGGCAATGAAATTCTATGTTTTTTGATCTCGGACGCGATATCCATAAGTTGATATTTTGAGTGGTTTTTTCCATTTTGACCCACTGGGTGTTAATTTTGTAAAATGTTGGGACCACAAAATTTTTAGCGCTTGTAAAAATAAGCAAACTAGTTTTTAAATAAAATGATTATCTCAACTGGTTCTCGAGTTATTACAAGTTAAAAATAAAATGCGTGTAAAAAATTTGTTGTTTATGTTTTTTATCTGAACATTGATTACATAATACTTAATTACTCGAGAACGAATTGAGATAATTACTTTATTTAAAAACCGCTTTGCTTGTTTTTGCAAGCGCTACAAATTATGTTATGACAACTTTTTCAAAAATCAACACCCAGTGGGTGCAAATGGAAAAAACTGATTTTTTGTAACTTTGGCAGCCTCTACCGCTCAAAATATCAACTTATGGATATCGCGACTGAGATCAAAAAAACATAGAATTTTATTGCACGTAATTTTTTCCGTCCGACCAACAGGAAACGAGATTAATTGAATCAAACATATTTCAAGATGGCGGCTAATGCGCAAGGGTGGGGAGGTCACCTTTTTGACGTTAAGCTTTTTTAGTGGTCCTAAACACATTAAGCAAAAAAAATTGCAATGCGCAATTTTTTTCTAGGTCATCGTACAATTTGACTGTACTAATACTATAACTATAAAATTATTCACTTATAGTAGAATTTCTATTGCCTTGATAGATTTGGTTCTGACACCGCAGCTGTGAAAAAGGGCTTGCGGACTGAACAGAGGACTGAGAATTTACAAAAAACCTAACTCTCATTTACTTGAGCCGTGAACGTACAACTCTTCACGCAAAATATTGTAATTCAGATGTACGTATATTTCGCATTACTAAATACACGATTTTACGTCATGAGCAGTACTTTTACTGATGCGGCGATTCAACTCCAGGTTGTCCCATGTTTTCGATATGCATGTAGTTTCTTTCATCTAATCACGTGGGCGTATGAGTGATGTTCATTTAGAAAATTATCAAATGCTGCTCATACTTCGTGTGAAATACTACTTGTTTTTCACAATTTTAAATCAAGAACAAGTAAGACTACAATGATGACCTTATAGAGACTTGCAACACATTATCAGTAAATTTTATGTAAACTCAATTAATTATTTGTTTCAAGAAAGAGAAAAAAAAAAGAAATAAAAAAAACAACTTCCAATTACTTGAAATCAACTACACAAATTTTGTACAATTTTGATTGCAAAACTCTCGTTAAGGTAACAAGGTGTTTTTATTTTTTTTTTGCTGTGGCACAACAAACCATGTTGGCTCAATTTAATTTCGTCTGCAAATTGTCCAAATTCTTAGATTTTTCCCAATTAACCACAAATGGCTAAAACCAATTTTAAGCACCAATTGCAGCAAATCGTAAGCAAATTTAACAAAAAAACAAATTTGGCTAAAAGTTTCTGATTCTCAGCTCAAAAATGTGCAATAAATCATTTTTAGCGCTGACTATTACCTTGTTTTGTTGGTCTTGCAGAATCCAACAATTGGCTAGTACTAAAATTGGCTTTATTTGTTTTTGTTGTTCGTTTTTTTGTTTTCACAAAAGTGTGAATTTGAGCAGCAATCGTAGCCATATTTTTTACGCTCGCCTCCCTTTTTGGTCACTTAAACATTTAAATCGACAATAGCGCTGTCGCATTTAGCGTGTTGAGACAACAAGCAGCAATTGGTTTTGACCAAATAAAATGTTTGTTTGTTTTTTTATCACCAAAATGCAACTGTTACGTACAACAACAAATAAAAGCCAAATGTTGGTGCTAAAATATATTTATTGGTTTCAAACAAATTCTTTGATTTTTCGGCGGCACTGTTATTGATTTGGCTACGCCATTGAAGGTAACTTGTTCAAATCAGCGTCAGTCAATTTGGGCTGGCAACTTTTGGGACAGTTGGCGCTCTTGGCGGTCTTGGTGGTCGCTAAAGCGCAGCTTTTATTATGCCAATTGTTCACTTGTGTATTTGGCTTTTGGCCAAGTGTTTAAGATTTGATTTGTTTTAAATTTTTATGTTTTTTTGTCAATTTTGCTAACATTTTGGATTATAAAATTGCACAACAGACACAATTGGAATTCAAAGTTAAGCAATTGGTGTTTTTGTTTAAGTTCTTATTCGAAAAAATTGTATTATCCCCACGAAATTTTTTTCTTTTTTCTTTTGTGTAATCGAATAGGTTACGAAGCTTCTGGGAGGTGATAGAAGAGGCCTAGACTAACAAAAAATTGCACCTATGGGCGGTGTCTAAAATGTACCCCTGCGAAGTTTAAAAAAAAAAAAATATTCTTGAGTCCACCTTAGTTCAAGTGGCGGCATATTACAATGCCTCACATGAACCCAAACGTCTATGTCACCCTAACGTTTTAGAGAAAACTTTTTTGTGGAAAACTTTAAGCTAATTGTATGAGCTTAAGAAAAGTGGGCACACTATAGAGCTGAGCTTAAAATCTTTAAATACACCATACGTAAAGCAAAAGGATTGAGCTGGCAGGCATACTGCAAAGATATTAAAAATACAATAGATGCAGCTAGACGCAAATAGAATGGAATGGAGTTGCTAATGCAAGCTCATTTTCCAGGTTACCTTAACACTTCCGTTACAACAACTTCGCAAACAAAACCTAGTTTGGATGGTACACCTCCTGACATATTTAATAAGAACAGAATAAATCATGCTCTTGAGTCCTTTAAACAATATAAATCAGAAGGTCCTGATAACATTTTTCCAGCTGTGTTACAATATGCTAAAGATAGTGCCTATCATGGAATGGCTTACATAAATTTTTAACGGTTGCTTAAGGGGCTGTTCATAAACTCCGTGACGATAAAATTCGCTTAAATGAACCCCCCCCCTATGTGACGGTAGCTTCATATACAAATTAAATAAAATACACCAAGCGTGACGCTTGCTCGAACCCCCCCCCCGCTAGGAGCGCCACGGAGTTTATGGACAGTCCCTAAGACTTCAATATGTACTGCAATCATGGCGCCAGGCAAAAGTAGTGTTTATTCCCAAAGGAGGAAAAATCACCCAAGCCAAGGTAAAAGATTGCAGACCTACACTCAGAAAAAAAAAGATTGTTAAAACAACAATTTTTCATTCTTAAAATATTTTCATTTCTAAATTGTTGAAAATAGTATTTTATTCTTAAATCAACAATTTTATTCTTGAACTTAATTTTTTTACACATTTGTCATAAAAAATATGAAAAATATTTTAAAATACAATACAAACTTCAAACATTCTGTTTTGCAAACAAAAAATTTTTAATATTACTGAATAAGTTCTAGCTGTTTTTTTTAAAAAAAAGGTTTATTTAACGAATAAGGGTAAGAAAAATTGCACCCAAAGTATTGCCCATATCTTAACATATCTTTCTTTCAACTTTCTAGCAGCATATGGATTCCATAATAAATAAAACTATATTGATCCCTCTAAATGCAAAAGAGCTTCGAATCTTGGATATTTGAATTTGCACACGATGTTGATGCATGGACCTGGTTTATCTTACAATTTTTCAAGGGATTTTCGCACTGTTTCCATTGGCTGTAACGATAAGGACGATGTCGTTCTGTTTTCATTGACAGTCACGTTAACGTACAAAATATGTTTCCTTTTCTGCCATTGAAGCAGCAGTTCACTCGGATGGAAACACCTTGTACTACTCTCGGCCTCTGCCAGTGTCCTTTTTCTTTATTTCGTTCCTATTGCTGTAAGATAGAATCTAATACTTATAAAGCCACAAACATTTGAACTATCATTTATTCTTCGTTCGAATAATACGTTTTTAAATATTGCCAACAGTTTTGCTTTTGAAACAACAATTTTCGCTCTTAAACTGCCAACAACTTTTTACTTGATTCAAGAATTTTTCGTTTTAATTAATAAATAACAGTTTCGTATTTAAAACAAGAACAAAAGTTGTTGGGAAGATTTCAACCAACAAAAATTCTTGAATTAAAACATAAAGTTGTTGGAATTAAAATTTTTTTTTCTGTGTGTATAAGTTAAACATCTTTTCTTCTTAAAGCCATGGAACGTATCATAGACTGCTTCATTAGAAAAAGTATTCCCCACGGTTACATTCACCATTTCTCTGGATAATAGCTTTAAGTCCCCCGTTGACAAAATTACAGGGCATGGGCACTAAAGTTTTTGCTTACGCTTATGTTCTTGTTTTAATGGTAAATGGGAAATATCCGAATGTACTAATTGAGCTTCTGTAGACCTCGCTAGAATTTTCAAGCAGATGGTGCTCCGCAAAAGGCCTTTGTATAAATCCATCAAAAATTCAAGTTGTACTTTTCACCAGAAAATATAAAATACAGACTTTCAGGTGCATTCGTATCAATGGAATCACCATAAATTTATCGCAAACAGCAAAGTTTCTAGGAGTGATTTTAGATCACAAACTACATTGAAAAGAAAACATTGAAGAACGCGTAGCAAAAGCTAATAACACTAGTCTACAGTCAAAATTCCCAGTGAATGCCACTATCCTTTTTATATGTAAAATGGGCTGCTGATTCCGAAAATCGCATTATTTTTTTTTTTTCGTGTCGTTTTCGAGTTTGCGTTTTCCCCTATTTTTTTCGTTTTTTTGTAATAAACTGTTCGATAGTTAAAACTTTTTGTAAAACACATGAGAAAATCCAAAAAATTCTCAAAGTAGGCGTTAAAAAAAAAATACCCGTGTCTCGTCGTTTTTCTCCTGCACGTCAGATTTTTTTTTAATCGATTTTTGAAGTTTTTTAATCCACTGTACATGAACAATACAAAAATAGCGCATTCTTGTGTTAAATCGATGAATTTAACTACAATATGATCCTTACATTTGAGGTGTATTATATGTTCAGTAAACTTATGCAGGATATAACGAGGAATATTTTTGTAGAAAATTTTTTCATTCCCACCTATATTACAACATTAAGGTATAAATTGCCACAATACTGTAGCATCTTTCAAGCTAAGTTGGTGGCGATTAGTATGGCGACGGAACATGTAATGGCGAGCAGTAGCGTCAATCGATTTAATTTTAATGTTGACAGTCAAGCTGCCCTTAAGTCCCTTACAAACTATATAATTAAATCCAAAATTATCATCTCATATTTTTGACATCTTCCTTTAGATTTAAGGGGGTAATCGTAGAATTTCCAATGTCTAATATGTATAGTAAGCCTTAAATCGCTTGCAATTACGCTAGGTCATAAACAATCTATCGCTAACAAAAACGCTACTTGCGACACGAATCTTTCCGATACAAAAGGGCGCGAAAGAGGTTCGCATTTAAATCAAAAACAAGAGTTTTTAAATCAAAAACCCAAAAGTGTTTACGTATCAAAAACAAGTGTTTTTAAATCAAGAACAAATACGTTTTTGTTTCAAGAACAAATACGTTTTTGCTTCAAAAACAAGGGCTTTAATTTCAAAAACAAGCGTTTTCAAACCAAAAACAAATGAATCAGTCATCTTTTAAAGGGGATATATGACAAAATTCTTACTTGTGACAAATTGAGGAAAAACCCTCATAAGTTTGGTAATTCTTATTCTGATGCAATTTTAAAGATGGGGTTTAACTAACAGTGATATTAAGCTATAATCTGCATACTTAGAAAAAAGATAGACCAATCAAATGTGTTCTTACACCAAAAACAAGGGCTTTAATTTCAAACACAAGTGCTTTTAAATCAAAAACTATTATGTTTTTATATCAAGAATTAGTGCTTTAGTATTAATAACAAGTGTTTTTAAATCAAAAATTTATGATTCAAATTAGAAAACATCTGTTTTTATATTTAACCCTTTCGAACCGGGACAATATATCCCAAAAATTTTTGAATAAATACTTTTGAATAATATAACTCGGTTTTAACGTCACTTAAATTGAATGAATTAATAAAATTAAAGCAATTTTTTATAACCACTGTTTTTTCTTATAACCACTTCAAGGACATTGTATCCCGAAAATTCAAATCCAAAACATCTGTTGAGAGTACAGACCGGAAGCGCCTTTGGTGGTGAAAATTTGAATTTAGAGACGGTCAAACATTTTACTTAAATTTAGTTTCTAAGATTAACCTATCACAAATATTATGTACCCCACAGTTTTTTTCCGGGTCGAAAGGGTTAAGATAATTTTTTTTAAAATTAAAAACTTTTGATTCAAAGTCAAAAGTATTCGTTTTTATTATTAAAGTCCTTTTTCAATAGTACTGATGTAAAATATTACTTACGACACCATTGCGTTAGAGAGAATAAGAGAGAGAGGGAGTAATGAATACATTTTTACTGAGTGAATGAGTTATCAATCAGATCTCAATTTCAAATACATACCTACAAATACTTTTAATTGAAGAGTGGCCGTACCAAAGGGCCTAAGTACCACTTCGAGGCAGAAATAATGTCATACTTTTGATGTGCCTAATAGTCGGTTATTTGATTGTTATAATTTTTTTAACATAATGACATCAATTTCACACTATCAAGTAAATTTTTGGTGAAAACGGAAAACAATTTTATTAATTTCTAACAAAATCACACGCGTTACATATTACTTTTGCCACGAAATGGTACTTAGGCCCTTTGGTATGGCCGCTCCTCAATTGTAGAACGCATACTTTTAAGTCAAATACAAACTTATTAAGGGCCGGTTTCACAATGTACAGTTAAGATATTTTTAAACTAAAGTTTACTAACGGAAGCCATGGGTATAAACTTTCCGTTAAATTATTTGGATTTCAATAAATTCCATTTTTTTACTTATAGTTAAAAATATATTGTGAATAAATAAAAAATTTCCCCTTAAAATGTTTTCAAAAAATGTAAACATTTCAAATTTTTTCATATGAATTTCAAAAAATATTTGAATTTATTTCAATCTGCCAGTTAAATTTTAACTGAAAAAATTGTGCCAGTTAAAGTTAACTGAACGTTGGAGTTTATTTTCCGTCAGTTAATAAATAACTTCACATTGAGAAAACAATTTTATTCAAACTTACAGTTAAAGTTTCAGTTAAACGTTAACTGGACATTGTGAAAACGGCCCTTAATGTATGAAATTTTATTTTAAATCAAAAACTTTTCAAATTTGATTTAAAAATAGTCATTTTTTTTAATCAAATACGTTTCCACTTAGTTTTAAAAGCAGTTAATTTTTTCCTGTGTAGTTCTTATTGGATAATTTGAGTCACTCGCATGCATTAAACTTACAATTTGGAGCCAACAATCATTGAAAATGTTACTTAGTGTAATTTGATTTTTATGTTACAACTTTTTTACTTTATGAACTGCAGCTGTTGGCCCAAAAAATTTATGTCTTTCAAAGTTGTGTGGAATTTTGCCAAACGACTTCCAGGTGTTGGTTGCACACAGCCTAAAGTTCTGAAATGAAATTTCTCAAATTCATTGCCCACTTCTGCGCCTGCGCAACATGAATTCCTAAATAAATTTTATCTTTGAGCTTTTGGAATTCAGCTTCTTTCAAATTGAAATTCATCTCTTAATGTTTAAATAAACAATTATAAAATTTGTTATGTTTTTTTTTTTTTAAAGCGTTTTATTTAAAGTTTTGCATTTATTTATGCTGAAGGTTAAGTTGACAAATTATTAGTTAATTGTTTAGTTGGCTTTTTTTTCCAGCAACAAAAACAAGAGCGTTGTTGATTTTTGTCATATGATTTGGCAAACAGCTGTAGTTTTGTTTTTATCTTTATTTATGTTGTTGAAATTGTTTTTTTTTTTTTTTTTTGCTTAAATAAGTATGTTTGTCATGTACTATGTAGTATGTTATTTATGTATGTTTTTCTTTTTATTGTACCTGATTTGAAATTTAAATTTTTTTGTTTGTTAATCGTCTAACATGGTAAGTAATGTAATAGAAACTACTTATGTTGGGGTAGCGGCAAATAAAAGATTTTGTAAAGTTTTTATTTAAATTATTACAAAAAATATACAACAAAGCATTTGTAATACATTTTTCTTTTGGTTGAATTCTATCAGACTTTCATATATTTAAAGAAACGTGATTGAAATTGCAGTTATTGTGTCAAAATACCTTCGGGTGTCCCAGAAAAATTTTCAATTAAGTATTGTTGATAGCCATAGCCATACAGCAAATATTTTGGATGTAAAATTCAAACCAAATTGGAATGAATACAAATCCACACTAAATTTGGCATAAAATCGATGCTAAAACTTGGTATACAAATAGTTTATACTGGTTCGTATAAAATTAATACAAATAAAGTATTAATAAAATTTACACTATTTTGGCTTAAATTTATTAGTATTTCCATACAAAATTTTTTTACACTATTTTTGTAGGGGAAGGTGGGGAATCGTGGGCCACGTTTTTATTTTGTTAAATATCTTCAAAAAAAAAAAAAAATTTTGCAAATTGTAATATGGTATGTTATTCTACATGAAGTTAGGTAACTTTTGACTATTACACCTTCTAACAATTCTTTTGTTTTTTCCGACTTCTCGTGGTTTGAAAAAAATTAGTGTTTTTGCGATTTTCAAAAATGGTGGGGAATCGTGGGCCACCGCCGTAATTAAGTAAAAATCAAACAATTATGATGCAAAACTTTATTGAATTAGTTGAAATGACAAGTAAAGTCATTTTAATCGACAAAATGAAGAAGAATAATAGCGTGGCATGATAGCTGAAAATTAACAAAGAAATAGGAAAATTTGATACAAAATATGTATTTATTGTTTTATTTATTGATTCACAGCCTCCATTTTGCACAAAACATCATAAACACAACATACAAATGTGTATTGATACGAAAACTGTCAAAACACGGGTGGCCCACGAAGTGGCTCACGATTCCCCACAAGCTACTTTTTGCAAAACAACGGCGTGTAATTGACTTGTTGAAATGTCATGCAAAATTACTTTTGTATGTTGAAACGCAAAGGTCTAACGATAATAAAGAACACATTTACCTGTGTTTTGTCGTAGCAATTCGTCCAAGAATGATGGAAATCAAACACGCAAAAAAAGTTTTGCAGATACTTTTTTTTGGGCGAGTATTGTACAAAGCAAATAAAACGCGTACGTTTGTCAACAACCAATGTAAAAATAAGTTGAGGCTAAGGGAAAACGATTACAGTTGCATTTAACTATTTATCTCGACATACTGCCAAAAGGTGGCGGTGTCTCACGATTCCCCATGGCCCACGATTCCCCACTTTCCCCTATAATATTTATATAGAAGTTCATATGAAAGTATTTTAAGCCATTTCATATAAAATTCATATTGTGCTATATAAACACATTTTACATAATTTACGAATAAATATTTCGGAATTAAAAAATGATATTGATACTAACGCAGAATAAATTCTATAATGAAAAATTATCTTACAATAATTATATGTGTTTTTTCATTTTGAAAAACAAATTCCATAAATTACATAAAAAATTTTCAATTACATATTTTCTTGAAGCCTCCATATGCTAACAAAAGTTCACTTAGTAGGTGTCATGTTATACATTTTTAGTAAATCAAAACATTCCGTAAAAAAAAGATAATTCAATGAAATTTGGTACGCTGCCTCCGTCGTCAAAGTTAGCTCTTGGGATAGAAAATGAGCGAAATTGGTCAATGGACACGCTTTACGGACACCCTTTAGGAGAATTTTTTACGACAATGCAACCGAAATACACATAAATACAACGAGTTGTAAGCGCAAGCTCTGAAAAAAAAATCTGGGCAAATTCGGACAAGAGGGCGTGGCACCTCCCACATAAGCAAAAGCTTCAAAAAGTTTAACTGAAAGCGTTTTTTGAGATAATCGAACTAAATTTTACTCAGACACTAAAAACTATAAATGCAAGCTCTCAACAAAAACTGGGTGAACTCGGACAAGAGGGTATAGCACCTCCCTTTTAAGCAAAATTTTAAAAATACTGCAGTGTAAGGTATTTAATGTTTGGCCAGGCCAAAGGTAACACCCTTACTAGCTTTTTATTTTGTTTTGCAATTATTATTTTCAATAGCGTCAGAACACATTCAAAGCTTCTGAAAATTTTGCTATAAAGACTTTTATATCTGAGTCAATCTTTGCGTAACCGATCAAGATTTGGATTGACATTTTTGATTTTTTTGAAAATTAATGAAAAGTAAGTATTTGACATACATTTAGCTTAGAGGTATTTTAAGAATGTATGGAGATCCTTGGTAACAACATTTTGATGCTTGACACCCCTCAATTTTGTGAGGTTGGAAAAAAAAATTAATTTGCAAAAAAAATTTTGGGGGTGGGGGCATTTGACCCCTCTTGAGGGGACCCCTAAACATTTGTATTGCTGTATGTAAATTTTTTCTCTTTTTCTCTCACCTTTGACCTCGATGCGCCAACCTTTACTCTCACCCCACCCCCAAAATTTTTTTTGCAAACTCATTTTTTTTTCCAACCTCACAAAATTGAGGGGTGTCAAGTATCAAAATCCAAAATTCGCGCACTAAAACACCCTTACTGATTATGCAAGTGTAGCGCTGGTGAAGTCTAAAATTACACTGCTGATTCCGAAAATTGTATTATTTTTTTTTAATTCGTGTCGTTTTCGAGATATCGGTCATTTTCAGTTTTCGGACCAAAAAAAAAAGATAGTTCCATTTAAATACAAATATCTCAAGAACCAATGTTTGTATTCAAACGTATTATATCTCATATTAAAGGTAATTAAATTACCTACAAATGATATTCAAATCACTTTTTGGTTGGTTTGTCAGTTTCAGCGAAATAAATTGATTTCTAAAAAAAACATTTTTTTTTTTCGAAAAAATTAACAAAAAATCAAAATCAACTGCAGATTTATACAAGAAGAAATAACTTTTTTATAATTTTTTTTTGTTTTTGTATTATAGACTATATATTTGTGAAGAAAATAAGATACCACTTAAAAAAATCGATGGGAAAATGCAAAAGTTGTATACAATTCATTGATAAATTACTAAAATGCGTTTTTGCCTATTTTTTTCGGTTTTTTTTAGTAAACTGTCGATAATTTGAAACTTTTTGTAAAACACATGAGAAAATTCAAAAAATTATTAAAGTTAGCGTTAAAACAAAATACCCGTGTCTCGTCGTTTTTCTCCAGCACGTCAGATTTTTTTTTATCGATTTTTGAAGTTTTTTAATCCACTGTACATGAAAAAAACAAAAATAACGCATTCTTGTGTTAAATTGATGCAAATAGCTATATGATCCTTACATTTGAGGTGTATCATGTGTTCAGTAAACTTACGCAAGATATTACGAGGAATATTTTTGTAGAAAATTTTAACCCTCTAAGACCCTTACATGTGGGTCATTTTGACCTCCCCACATTTAGGTTAAAAGACCTACATGTGGGGGTTTTAGAGGGTTAAAATTGTCTACAAAAATATTCCTCGTAATATCTTGCGTAAGTTTACTGAACACATGATACACCTCAAATGTAAGGATCATATAGCTATTTGCATCGATTTAACACAAGAATGCGTTATAAATCTGCAGTTGATTTTGATTTTTTGTTAATTTTTTCGAAAAAAAAAAATATTTTTTTTAGAAATCAATTTATTTCGCCGAAACTAACAAACCAACCAAAAAGTGATTTGAATATCATTTGTAGGTACCCAATGTGCACAAAAACGGATGAGGATCCGTTTCGAATCCATTACGAGTTCATAAAGGTATAAAAAACGTAATCCGCGGTAACGGATCCATTTCGAACCCGTAACGTACATCAAAAACGAATTCAAAACGCTTTGTTTAGATAAAAAAAAAAACATTTTGAAGCGCTTATTAGCGAATAAAAAAAAATTAAATTCCGCAGTGCGGGCCCGTTTCGAATCCGAAACTTATGTAAAAACGAATTCAAAACGGATTTGCTTTTAAATATGTTAATGCTGTATATTTACAGAAAAAAACCGTTTTGATGCGCCTATTAGCAATTAAAAAATAATAAAAAGAAAAAAAAGGAAGAAAAATAAAGGGTAAAAATCCACCTCTGGTAGGATTCGAACCTGGGAAAATCCGTTTCGATTCCGTAAATACTTCAAATACGAACTCAAAACGGATTTGCTTTATTTAATTTTTATGATAAAAAAAATATTTATAATTTGTTTTTTTTTTTTTCTTTTTATTTTATTGCGTATGATTTTTTGTAAACTTTTCAAACTCTGTTTGAAAAAATGTTTTTGATTCCAAATTTGAGTATGTTTATGAAAAATATTAAGTTTTATCCTAAGTTTATTTGACTAGAATTTGAATTCTTTAATTTTGAAAATTTTGCTATTTAATAATTTAGTTTACACCGCCACTGGTTGTTTTTTCTACTATTTAAAGAACCGTAAAATCATTCGAGTAATTCTTCTTTCTATTTTGCTTTTCACCTAACTGTTAAATCATACGATTCTAATACTCTCAGTGGCGCATAGCAATGTAACATTTTAAGCTAGTCATAAGAAATTTGACAAAAATAAATTAGTCTGTTATGAAACGTTAAACTCAACGCAACTACTTAGTTTGTTCTTAGACATTTTTTGGTGACCCCGACGTGATCGTTGTCGCGTTAAAGAGAGTTAAATTTTATTTTCTATTACCGCGCTTAATAGTAAAAAACAAAAACAAAATTGTGTGTTTTAATTGTGGCTGCTTATTACTGCGCTTAATAAAAAAAAAACATTGTGTATATATATATTGTTGTTGCGTTGAAAACATACATACGAACATAACTGTTTGCAAATTCTTTTGCCCAGCTGCATAAAGCTTCACATACAACTTGTGAAAAAACAAAAAAAACTAAAATAGTGTTTTAACTATCGAAGTGCTCCTCAACTGGATTTTGTTAAAAAAAACTAAAAAAGTGTTTTTACTGTTGAAGTGCTCCTCAACTGGATTTTGTTATAAAAAATTAAAACGTGTAAAAAACTACCTAAGTAAATTATGGCTACCATCGATACTCTACGGAATAAAAGAACCTATCTAAAGGGAGCCGCCTCCAGGAACGTGATACTGAATTAGGAGAATTTGAAGAGAGATATTTTCAAATGAAAGCGAAGTTCAGTAAAATTATTGATGCCAAGCTGCTTGCAAATGTTAATAGTGATCCCCTCAACTCAACAACAACGCATCAAGATGCTATGCAGAAACTGTTGGAGTCCCAAACATCTTTTTTGGAAAAATTGACAGCGTCACCTACCGCAAACACCTCTGTCCCAGCTGCTGATATACGACTTCCTAAGCTGAATATTCCAATATTTGAAGGTAACTACTCTGAATTTAGATCATTCTTTGATTTATTCAACAGCTCAGTGCATAACAACCATACATTGACTGCATCACAGAAGTTTCAATATCTGAAAGGGTTGTTAAAGGGTGAGCCTGCCATGCTTATACGACATCTTGCTGTGTCAGATCAAAACTACGAGGAAGCCATAAAAAAGATTCAAGATCGTTATGATAAGCCTTCACTGGTTATTGATTCTTTAATCGAAACATTTTTATCTATATCTAAAGCAGATGACTCTCAAGGTCTTCGAAACGTATCGAATATTGCTGATGAAGTTATACGTGGGCTTAGAGCGCAAGGCGAGGAAGCAGAGAAACGTGATCCGTGGCTGATACATCTTTTACTTAAAAAAGTCGATAGAGAAACTCATCATTCTTGGGCTGAGCATTGTAGTAAAACTACATTTCCTACGCTGGAGAATTTTATCATTTTCATCAATGAACGTTGTGATGCATTAGAACGTGTTCCAACTCCAATTGAAAAGCAACGCGCTGGCGGAACACAATCTAAAATTAAATCCGTCAGAACTTATTCTGGCTACATGAAACGATCCTGTTTTGCGTGCTCTCAAGACCACCATCTTGCCTATTGCCCTACGTTTATCAAGATGTCTACGCCCAATCGCATAAATTTTGTAAAAGAGAAAAGATTGTGTTTTAATTGTTTGAAGCAGGGACATTCAGTACAAAATTGTCCATCTAAACACCTTTGTGAATTTTGCAAAGGTCATCATCATTCTTATATTCATCTAGAGCGAAATTCTAACTACAATACGGTCGCAGCTGCCATGGTGAAAAAAGTGGATTCTCTCCCCACTAAGGATGAGAAAAAATCGAGTGAACTGCCTAAAAAAGTCGAAGCTACAATAGATGCTGTAACTACATCAATCAATCTTGCTGCCACATCTGAGGTAAGAAATCTAAATATGCTTTTGCCCACTGCTAGGGTTTTTGTTAAGGACAACATGGGTTGCTTCCAAGGCTGTAATATTCTATTGGACTCTGGATGCCAGAACACGTTGATTTCCGAGCGGTGTGCAAATAGACTTGGATTACAACGATCTGCCTCTAAAATATTTATCCACGGATTGGGAAATAACAAGGCTGGTGCAACACGGGGTATAGTCGAGCTTCAGGTAAAATCTATTTATAATTCTGAAAGTGTTGTCATGCTAGCCCATGTTTTTAAGAGTCTTACATCTCAATTGCCATGTTCTTCGCTTACAATAAACTATTGGGAAGATATAAAAAATCTGTCTCTTGCTGATCCCAAATTTGATACTCCAAAGGATATTGACATCCTTGTAGGATATGACTATTTCTTTACTCTATTAAAAGAAGGGCGTATTGTTAAAAATGGTAATTTGCTAGCTCAAAATACAATCTTTGGCTATGTTGTTTGTGGAGGTTGTACGTCTGAAAACACCTTTAGTACTTGCCACATAATGACTCAAAATATACCTGAAGTTGATTTGAACCAAACTTTGCAACTATTTTGGAAACTTGAAAGCGTCCCTCAGATGACTACTACTTTGACTGCTGAAGATCAGCAAGCTGAAGACTTTTATAAATCTACTACTATCCGTGCTGATAGATATTCAGTCAGACTTCCATTTGTGAAAAATCCTGAAACTGGTAAATCCTATGCGGGGGCCTTAAGACGACTACTGTCTATGGAAAGGAAATTTAAATCTAATCCTGATTTAAAACTATCCTATACAGAATTTATGAGTGAATACTTGTCACTGGGTCATATGAAACTTGTTCCCCAGGAGGAAATAAATCGTCCGTCCGAAAACGTTTATTACTTGCCTCACCATGCTGTTCTTAGAGAAAATTCTTTAACCACAAAACTAAGAGTGGTATTTGATGGTTCTGCTAAATCATCTAATGGAAAATCGCTAAATGACAATTTACTAAAAGGACCAATTTTGCAACAAGACTTAATAGCTGTTCTTTTGAGATATCGTTGTAAGAAGTACTGCTTTTCGGCAGACATTCAACAAATGTTTCGAATGATAAATGTACAAGAATGTGATCAGGACTATCAGCGCATTTTATGGCGAAATTCACCTAATGAGGAAGTTCAACATTATCGATTAACTACTGTAACTTATGGCACGCGTCCCGCACCCTATCTTTCTATTCGCACTCTCCTACAGCTGAGTGATGACGAGCATAATCGGTACCCTATGGCTAGTGAAGCTGTTAAAAATTCATTTTATGTTGACGATTGTATGGCAGGCTCCAATACCCTAAAAGAAGCTCAAGAGCTAGCAGAACAATTAAATAATTTGCTTACGGCTGGCGGTTTCCACTTAAGGAAGTGGGCCACAAATCAGAGTAGTATTCTTCAAAAGATTCCAGATAGTGAGAAAATTTATAGCATGGTCGATGTGCCATCGGATATGACAGTATGCCTCCTTGGCGTTATTTGGAATCCTATGACTGATTGGTTTTCGTATAAGGTAAAAGAAAATCAATATTGCCTTAACACCAAAAGGAACCTGCTTTCCGAGATTTCGAAAATTTTTGACCCACTTGGCTGGATATCACCTGCAATTATAGCTGTGAAAATAATTATACAGCGACTATGGCTATCCAAACTGGAATGGGATGAGCTGTTGCCTGCTGACATTTTAGACGAAGTCAAACTACTATTTTCAGAGTTTATTTACTTAATAACATTAATATAAAACGACTTATTTTTTCCACAGAGCCAGTTGTAACCTTTCATGGATTCTGTGATGCCTCCAGCTTAGCCTATGCTGCAGTCATTTATTGTCGAAAAACGTCAGCAGATGGACAAGTGTCAACTAACATCGTCATATCTAAAACCAAGGTGGCTCCAATGGCCTCACTTTCAATTCCCAGGCTGGAACTTTGTGCAGCGTATTTGTTAACTCAACTGTTTGAATATTTAGCATCTGTCATTAACTTGAAATTAAATGAAGTGGTTTGCTGGTCTGATAGCAAAACCGTTTTAGCCTGGTTGTCTTCACATCCATCGAAGTGGAAAACTTTTATTAGTCATCGAACATCCTACATCTTAGAAACTGTTCCCAGTGCGCAATGGCGATATGTTCCCAGCAAACAGAATCCAGCCAATGCTGCTAGTAGAGGTGTAAGATCCAGCTTCTTAATTAATGATAAATTATGGTTTAATGGTCCATCGTGGTTGCTTATGGAGGAAAATTGGTGGCCACTATCCGAATCTCAGGATAATATTACAAGTGAAGAACTTCGTCCAGTAAATCATGTGGCTCTAGCTTCAGCTACTTACGATCCGGACTCCGTTAGCAGAATAAACAACAGAATTTCCAGTTGGGCTAAAATGGTGCGAGTACTAGCTTACTGCATACGATATGTCAACATTCTCAAAAATAAGTGCAGAGACACCTCACCTCTCAAAGTCAAAGAACTTAAGTTTGCTGAACTAAAATTGTATAAATACTATCAAGCGGTTGACTTTTTTGAGATTATGTCGTCTATTCAGCAAGGTCAAGCTACCCTAACTAACAAAAAACTACGGAAACTTTCACCATTCGTGGATGCTGATGGGCTGCTGCGTGTTGGCGGAAGATTAACTAAAGCTGACCTACCTTATGACAGTCAGCATCAAATAATTCTTCATAAAGACAGCCCAATCGTTCGGAAAATTGTTCACGATTTGCACGTGAAAAATCTTCATAGCGGAATTACTTTGTTGTTCGCTACACTGCGGCAAAAATATTGGATAATTGGTGCTCGTGAAATTGTTAAAACTGTAATTCGCCAGTGTGGAGCTTGCACTCGCTTTAGTGCACGAGCTCAAGAGCAACTTATGGGCGACTTGCCCAAATTTCGTGTCAACGCTGCCTTTCCATTTTACGAAGTTGGATGCGACTATGCTGGGCCTATATTGTATAAGCAGCACAGTGGCAGAAAGGCCCCGAAAGTCAAAGCATATGTTGCAGTCTTTATCTGCTTAGTGACCAAAGCTGTTCACCTAGAACTTGTCTCCGATTTGAGTACCGATGCCTTCTTAGCCGCTCTCGATCGATTTGTTGCTAGACGTGGTCTGTGTGGTCATATACACAGCGATAATGGAACTAATTTTCAAGGAGCTGCCAGAAAGCTGAATGAAATTCACAAAATGGTAACTTCTTTTGAATCTAATAATGATATTTCGAATTTTTTATCTTCAAAGGGTATTCAGTGGCACTTCATACCACCAAATACGCCACATTTCGGTGGGTTATGGGAGTCTACAGTCAAGTCTATGAAGTTTCATCTAAGAAGAACTATGGGTCAAGCTACACTAAACTTTGAGGAATTATCAACTCTCCTAGCTAGAATTGAGGCTATATTAAATTCGAGGCCTTTAGTCCAAGCTGATTCTGATGACGTCTCCTATATAACGCCTGGACATTTCTTAGTTGGAAGGCCCCTGAACTCGTTGCCAGAAGCAGACATAACTCATCTCAAAACTGGGTTATTATCTAAATGGAGATTGGTTCAACAATTAACTCAATATTTTTGGTCTCGCTGGTCAACTGATTATTTGCTGTCACTTCAACCAAAATCTAAATGGTTGAAAGAAAAATCTAATCTAATTATTGGTGACGTCGTCCTGATACGTGAAGATAATCTACCTCCCGCTTGCTGGAAACTTGGCCGTGTAATCGAAACCCATGCTGGATCCGATGGGCTCGTCAGAGTTGTCACTATCAAAACTGAGAATTCAACTTTCAAGAGGCCAGTTGCTAAACTTCATCAATTGCCAAAGGAATGTTGAACGCCGTTCAAGGCTGGCGGTTATGTTTATGAAAAATATTAAGTTTTATCCTAAGTTTATTTGACTAGAATTTGAATTCTTTAATTTTGAAAATTTTGCTATTTAATAATTTAGTTTACACCGCCACTGGTTGTTTTTTCTACTATTTAAAGAACCGTAAAATCATTCGAGTAATTCTTCTTTCTATTTTGCTTTTCACCTAACTGTTAAATCATACGATTCTAATACTCTCAGTGGCGCATAGCAATGTAACATTTTAAGCTAGTCATAAGAAATTTGACAAAAATAAATTAGTCTGTTATGAAACGTTAAACTCAACGCAACTACTTAGTTTGTTCTTAGACAGAGTATATAACATTTTTTTATCAAAAGAAGGGAAGAAAAACAACAGAAATTTGTTTAATATGCAAACTTTAAACCTCAAAATCAAATAAGTCTACATCAGTTAAGTAAACATCATATCGGTCAAAAGCCTAGTTGTCTAACGTCTCGTGTACGAAAGAGTAATACCCCGGGAGTCTGAGTTCGACTTCCGGCCGGGCTAGTAATTTTTTTTTCTTTTTTGTTATTTTGTTTTTTTTAATTAAAAATAAGCGCTTCACCCTGTTTTCTTTTTTTTTATAAGCAGCATTAACATTATTAAAAGCGAATCCGTTTTGAATTCGTTTTTGATGTACGTCACAGGTTCGAAACGGATCCATAAAAGAAGAAAAAACGATTCGTTTTTTTTTTAGGAATGCTTCCCGCAAACGGATCAGTAACGGATACGTAACGGATTCCGTAACGGATAAAAATAACGAAAATATGAACCCGTTACGGATCCGAAACGAGTCCGTTTGGCACACTGGGTAATTTAATTACCTTTAATATGACATATAATATATTTGAATACAAATATTATTTCCTGAGATATTTGTATTTAAATGGAACTATCTTTTTTTTTTGGTCCGAAAACCGAAAATGACCGATATCTCGAAAACGACACGAAAAAAAAAAAATAATACGATTTTCGGAATCAGCAGCCCATTTTACATATGAAATGGATAGTGGCATTCACTGGGAGATTTGGCTGTTGCATACATAGTGTTATCGAAGATCCAAGAACTACCCAGGAAATCATTGCTGAAGAACTGGGCTTGAATGCCATGGCTGTATCGCGAATATTAAAAAATGATCTGGGATTCACGAAGAAATCTACATGATGGGCTCTTAGAATTTTAAGTGATGCTCAAAAAGAGGCACATGTGCGTTTTGCTAAGTATTTTCTTGAAAAATTCAAAAACGATAAGTCTAACACTTTCAAAAAAAATTGTAACAGGTGATGAAGTACGACCCTGAAACCAAACAACAATCCGTGGTATGGAGCCCAGAAATTGCAAATCCACCTGTTAAAGCAAAGCAACAAAAGTCAGCAACAAAAGTAATGATGTCAGCTTACTTCACCAGAGAGAAAGTTGTAGCTGCTATTACTTTGGAAAAAGGTCAGACGGTTACTGCTAAGTGATATAATGAAACCTGCTTACCAAAAGTTTTCCAAAATTCATTAGGAAAACGCCAAAAAAAGGAGCTACGCCGCTACTTTTTACATCACGATAATGCGCCAGCGCACACTGCTAAACGACCGATTTTATTGCGCTTTCAGGTATGGAAGAAATTCGTCCAGCACCTTATTCACATCTAGCGCCTTGTGATTTCTGGTTGTTTCTAAAAATAAAAAAAAATTTGAGAGGGAGATTCTTCAACAGCAATGAGGAGATACTCGTAATAAATGCGGTTAATGATGATATTGTAAAACTGCAAAAAGCCGATTTTGAAGACTGTTTTTCAAGATGGACTTATCGACTTAAAAAATGTATCAAAATAAATGGCGATTACGTTGAAAAAAAACAAACAGATGAAGAATAAAGTTATAAATTTAAAAAATTTTTAATCCATTGTTTTCATCTTACACGTATATATGTGAAGGTGAAATGCGAATTACCTTTTACTTCCGAATCGTTGTTCTCTATGGCAATGGAGATGCTTTGCTTGACACGCAAATATGCTGCAGTCATGTGACAATGGACACGTTGATGTTCTGCGAAACACAGAGGTGGTTGGCCAATGATGGTACCGATGACAATATTGGCGGTGATGGCGATGATCGGTGCAAGTGGCGTACTTGCTGCAAGCTGGTGGCAATGGTCAAATGCATCAAAAATTGATGTTCTTCGTTTTTCACATGAAGCCTTCGAGTGAACTTCGTGAGTCCCAGAAAACTATCAGTTGAGGCTAGTTAACAGTCTTCCACAGATGTTTTCCCTCTAGTATTCCTAGATTTTTTTTTCACAGAATTTTCAAACCCCCAAATTCAAGGTGAATAAAATACACAGGGGTTGGCTGATTTCGGAAAGAATCTTTCTTAAGTTCAATAGACTCTTTGATGGCTCAACTCAACACACAATCATTTTCAGCAACATGTAAATAAAGCGATTGCGGTCAGCTGATTAAACTGCATTAACGCTCAACATGTCGCTGAATCATCCATCCATCTATTTATGAAAAAATTAATTTATACCCATAATTAAAATCGTGCATCCAACATCGCTTTTGGTGGATTTGAAGCCAAGCATATTTACTTTGCTGTTGCAGCTGCTGCCTTATACAACATACTAACGTGCATATGCACTGACATACTGACACAATGTCAAAGTGTCAAAGTGTTAATTTAATTAACCAACATCATACGGACGGACGGGCGTACGACTTGAGTGTTATTGACAGTCAAAATATTTACTACTTGCAAGTGCTTTGTGGTCATTTAAATTTATTTGCTGTTGCTGATGCTGTTGATTGCTTTTTTATTTGCTCAGTGATGATGGTCAATGTTTGGTTAGTGGTCGGTGGTAAGGCTTGGTTGCATTAACAGCGATGACATTGAAGAAAATCGTGAGTTAACGATGGACGGCCACTAAGTAACGCCTCTATTGCTAGATATTATTCTTAAAAGAATAAAGCATCAATAGAGTACATCAAGGTATTTGGATGTATTTATTCATAAAAAGAGCTTATCTATTAGATAACTGTTTTCAGGATACTTCGAAAAGTCTCAACAAGGTTGATTGGTGTCAAAAAGTATCGAATAATATTTAAAAATTTCGACAAAAAGTAACATAATAGTATCAAATCATTAAAAAAACTAGTGAGGGTGCTATATTTGGACTGGCCAAAACTGAAATACCCTACACCGCACAGTGGCGACATCTGGCATTTCTCGTTGCAAAAATCATAACTTCTGAACCATTTAATATATTTTAATTTTGTTTTCGGTTATGGATAGAAAATTCTTGTTACTATTACTACCCTGAATTTTATTCAGATTGCATTGTAGGTTTTGTTGAAGTATAATTTTCTGTAAATTACATTGTTAGGAAAATCTCGGAATGGCCAAATATTTCAGAAACTGAACGTTAAATCAAAAAATAAAAAAATATGTATCCAATAATTTTTAAAGATCTATTCAACAATATGAAATTTGACCCCCTGTCACCTCCCGACGAGGGTGGGGTGGGGGAAAGTTCAAAATTTTAAATGGAATCCCCCTTTTTTATTGGAGTTTCGAATTCTACGTAAAAAAGTATCAAAATTTTGTCCGAGACATTTTTTGTTATCCGGCCTAGATGGCGCTGTAATCAACGAAAACAAAATTAAAAATACAAACTTCTGTACCAAAAACTTCGTGAAATTAGCTTTTTAATCCATAGTTTTCGCCATAAAAGAGGCTCTTACACAAAGAGTTGCAAGTAAAAGCATACAGTTTTTGGAGTGCATGGTAAGAGATAAGCACTAATTAGTTGTGTAGCAAGCCGAGTCTTACGAAAAGCACAGTTTGTTTTTAAACTCAAGCCAAAGCTTAAAACTACGCAGAAAGCTATGTCTTAAAAAAAAATTCATAAAAAATAAAAACTATTGAAGAAACTAATTTTTTTGATACCTAGTTTTATAAGACAAGACTAGTAATGCTTTAAGTGAAAGAAAAATCATCTTTCTTTAACCGTTTGCCAAATATTCAACCTAAATTTGAAAAATTTTCTTTTAAAAAATTTAATTTTTTCGCTAACTTCAAAATTTACTCAAATTTGAGAGGCTGTAAAAACCAAAATAATAGCCCGAATGGGTTAAAAATTTTCGAATTCTTTAGCTCCTAATATTTTTCTATCCAATGGCAATATCATATTTGTAAAAGAGACTCATTCGAAATTGATTTTTGCAAAGGTTTTTCGTAGAATGACGTCATGAGTCGACTTTGACCAGCTCTACAATAAGAATCATTTTTTCAAATGAATTAAAATTTTATATTCTTAAGTACTGAGCATTTGTTTATCGAACTGCATCATTAGATTTGCGAATTTCTACCACACCAAAATTGATTTTCGCAACCACTTTTAAGAAATGTTGCCATTGTGCACCGTAGCAGTTTTAAAACTTTGCTTGTGCGGAAAGTGCCACACCTTAATGTCTGAATTCACCCTGTTCTTGCTGTGAACTTGTTTTGACTATTCTTAGTGTCTGTTTAAAATTTGGTTGCATTTGCTAAAATAGCGCTTGCACTTTGGCATTTTGAAAAAGTTGCTTGGATAGGAGTTACTATGCCCTCTTCTTCAAATCCACCTAGTTCTTTGATTTGATTTTACTATTTCTAGTGTTTTTACGAAATTTGGTTGCGTTATACCGCCATTTGTGCGGTAAAGTGTTGCCAAGCAAAAAAGAAAAAATATTCTGACAGCTGATAATTTAAGGTTAGTAAAAATGTATTAAAACGCTGTAACATACCCTGAAAATGTTAAACTTTTGTGCTGTCATAAAGATTTGCATCGGAAAACATTAGGTGTACTAGACACTTGAAATTTAAAAGATAACGTATGATTTAGATTTTATTTTTTATGAAATTATATAACATATGTATATAATTTTATTTTTTATAAAAAAGATTTATTAAAAAAATCTAGGTTTTCATTTATAAATTATTTCTTAAATGTTTTACAATTAAACACGTCATATATCCGTATAATTAATTGATAGAAGGAAGTAATTAAACACTACGTGTTCACTTTGCGGGTCGTATGAAATTTAAATGAGTTTTGTACTTGTGATTATAGCTGATTTTAATTCTTACAAATAAAACATTCAATAATCTCTTATTTAAGCCTTAATTTTTAATAGAAGCTCGCTTAAGACAATAGTTTAAATTAAAAACGTACCTTCAATTAAAACTTTTATGTTTTAAAAAACTATTGTAATTAAAAATGTATTTATCTATGAGTATGTACATATGTGACATGTCGCTATATACAAATGATAAAGTTATGGTAGTGATTTTGTACTTACCTCATTAATTGATTCTATAGTTGAATTTTAAAAGGTCAAAAAGTTTCGTAGCCTCTAGAAAGCCTATAATAGAATTGGTGGAAGTTATAATCTGTGACAACTGTGTTTTCGGTTAGCCATGCAATGACTTTCGCCGAAGCTTTTATTGAGCGGAGGATGAGGCTTGTCTCACTCTCTGAAGAAGCATGTTTAAATGTGTGAGAGTTACATTTTCTTAAATCCAACGACCTCTGAAAACTAAGTTTATGTTTTTTTTTCATTTTTCCAATGTATCAAAATGCAATAAATTCGGTCTCAATGTGCTCTATTGCAATATCAAAACACAAAAGAAGATTATTATGAGTTTACAAAAGAGTAAACGCTTTGAAATTGTTAATAGAAAGATAGCATATTTACGATCAAGGGACAAGAAGCTATAGAAAGATCTATGTAGACAATATAATAAACATCAAGCGTACCCACCTATTTGTATATACCTCATTACTCCAAAGTCCGAACTAGTCATTTCTTGTTTTTTTTTTTTTTTTTAATTGTCGTCGCAATTATCACTCGTCCTTGAAATGAAAGTGAATGCTCTTTCGATTTATTTTAAATTTTTTCTTTTAATTTTTATGTCTCAAATCAGAAATATTTTTTTACGTTTTTCTTTTTTCTTAAGAAAAAATTGTGATAACCAATGGTGCGACATAAATGCACGTAGTGAAATTTAAATCCAGATTTTTTGGGCCCGTGCAAAAAATCTAAAGTTCAAAAGTTAATCTTCGTTATCTATGAAATAGTAAACGCCTAAGGTGCAATACGCTATTTTTTTTTTGTTGTTTAATTGTCTACAAATTAAAATAAATTTGCTAAAACTTTGTCCTCACTACGCGCACTTGACGATTAATATTAGCGTTTTTTTTTACGAAAAATGTAAAAAAATAATAAATATTAAAATATTAAAAAAAAATTATTAAACGTTTGCAGGAGCGGATTTATGCTATGAGCTTGCAAAAAACTATTATGATTTTATTTTGATGTTCGATTTTGTTTTATAAATATATGTATACGATAGAGACTACTTTTAAAAGACTTCTTTTTAAAAATTTAAAAATCGCATGAGAGAAAAATGACACATGGAAAATAGCATGCAATAAAAATATCATGCGATAAAAAATCAAATGCCTTAAAAGAAGTTTGGGATAACTATTTAAAAAATAAAAAAAAAAAACATTTAGAATAAGTGAGATCCCATTTGTTCTTAAAACAGTTTATGGTAGTTACACGTTTTCCATCAGATGCCGAGCTTCCTTGAAGAATAAACGTATGAATATTTAATGTGGAAACAAAAGAAATGTAACAAACTATTTCAGAGCTGATCTGTAGAATTTGTGTCAATATGGAGAAAAGAGTGTCCCATAATTCACGCAAGATTTGAATCAAATAGAAAATTTTATTTTTCAATCAATTAATTAATTTTTTTTGAAACATGAAGTACACAGAAAAGGGCCTACTTATCACACGAAAAATTGTCACAAATAGAAAGCCTGGCTTAAACGCACAGTTGGTCAAATAAGCGAAACAACTCTTTGAGTAGAATTCCGACACTTCAATGCGAGATATTGCTGTAATTACAGGTACCTCGTAATCTACTTTACAAAGACTAAAAAAGCGTAAGCTGAAGATCTACAGATTTCAAAAAGTATCAGATCGTACCGATGAAAAGCAGTCGGAGGCTTAAAAGCGAGCTCGAAAGTTATTTGAAGGTTACCTGACTAAATTTGACTGCAGCGAAATGGACGATACAACACTCGTTAAGGCAGATTTCAAACAGCTATCGGGACACGAATGTTGCACCTGTGCGGAGGAGAGGCAGATGCATAGCAAAATTAAAGCAAAGAAAATCACAAAATTTCCCAAGCATTATATGGTCTGCCAGGCCATATCCACCTGCATTCTGAGAAGCATTTTTTTTTTGTAACACCGGGCACAAGGAATTCGAAAATTTTTATTGGCGAGTGTCTTGGAAAACGTTTTTTGCCATTTATTTGTGGACACGAAGGTACTGTAATATTCTAGCCTGATTTAGCCACCTCTCATTACACTTAAGTCACCATAGAGTAGAACAAGAGCCAACATGAACATTTTGTTCCAAAAAGGGCGAAACCACTTAACTGCTTATTGCTTGGACCTTTTGAGGGATATTGGATTTTAATGAAATTGGATATTCGAAAGAGTAATACTGCTGCAAAAAAATTACAAGATTTCAGTAATAAGTGGAGATGGTCGTACGGTACTCGCGACGAAACAACTGGGCACATCTTTATGAAGGGCCTTAAGAAAAAAGTACAATACTTTACAGAAAGAAAAAAAACTTGTTAATAGTTCTGAGGATATTTATATTGGTTATACTACTTATTAATAAAAAAAAAAAAAAATAGAAAAAAAAATTCATAGGGTATTTTTTATTAAAGAAAACCAAAGTATCAAATTTTTCTGGACCAGTCCTTAGGAGCACATCGCATACGCACTCTTTCGTAGAAATTTGCCAGGACCATTTTGCATAAATGTGGCTGCATTCCGTTGATGCAGAGTGGAATCTCATTTTTTAAACACATTTGATAAGTTATCGGCTGTCAAGTTGTTTTTTTGGTTGGAAACGCTTCACCGCACAGGTGGCGGCAAACTCAAATCTTGCGTGAATAATGTGACATCCCTCGCGTTGCATACTTTGCTCCTTTCCAAAAATAGCTGTGCTTTAGACACAGCGTGTTATCACAGTGCTAACACATTATGTATGTGTTACCCTTTTTTATAGATATTATAATGGGAAGTGCTGCAGAGAGCTGGTTCCATCAGTTCGTATATTTTCGCGCAGCACTTGGGCGTTTCATCAGGCCCAACTTAATTGCGTTGCAACGCTGTTTGGTAGAATTGAATATTTTAGCAGTTTAAGCCAAAAACGAATGTTCTCATCTCTATAACAAGCACTTTCAGCTATTGAATGCTAATTGCTGAAGAGTCCTTGAACATAATTAAGTCTACTATTGATAACAATGTCACATTTTTTTTTTGTATCGTTCTAGAAGCTTTGGCTTTTTTTAGTGCAACTTTTAACCTTAGTTCATTATTTAATTAAATTGAATTCAAGTGCATAAGTTCTAATGCGCAATTAATGAAGAGCTACAACATACTTCAGTTCATAAAAAAGAACCTACTTTTAAGAATTTTTATGAAATGTCTATAAATGTTGCTATCAATGCAACAACATTTAGTTTATATACGCAATTACAATATACATATATGTAAAGAAATAAGTTAGTGGAACAAAGTGCTTGAATAGTTAATAGTCCAAGCCTTCATAAGAACACTAAACACTAGACATTTGACCAATTGATAACTTAATGAAAAATTACGTAGCAGAACGTGCGGCCATTTATATTCAATTGGTATGGCAAATATTTACTTTTTGATAAAAATGAAGAGGCAAATATTGTCTGGAAATCGTATAATCAGAATAATTATGTCAGCTAATAAAATTCCAGTTTTTACGTTTGAGTTTTTTATATTTAAAAAACTGAATGGGAGGGATAAACAGGTGGAGCAAAAGTAGTAGTTCATAATATATGATCTGTCCTTTATGGTCTTTAGTAGGTATATAATATCGTCGGGTAAAAACTACAACTAGACATCTACATTTTTTGATATTTTGAGTTAAGTATACAGAAACATGAAGAAAAAATAACATTACGTCTTAGTCTAGTAGGTTTTTTGAAATGTAGTCACCAGCCAATTTTATGTAAGAAAATTTCAAAATCTTACACAAAAATTAAGTTTAAAAAAAAACTTAAAAAGCGTCTCTCTCAAAACAATAAAAATTTAGATGTCTATTTGTAGCTTTAACCCGACGATATATGGTCATGGTCAATAAAACATGGTTTATGGCAGGCATTGAAATAAGCTGTAGTAATACCTTATTTCTGCAGTAATAACTTCAAATTTGCAGTAATAACTTCAGAATAGTGTAAAAAATTGTAATAATAATACTCACCCAAATTCATATTACTTTGTTTGCGTTAATCGTTGAAACTAAATACTCATTTTATTTCGCTTATCACCGTTGTTTTAGTTGTCTAACCTCACCAATTTGGGCTAAAATGTAGCAACCACAACAAGTATTTGGCAACTCTACTTTAAACATATTTTTATAAATGCATTCGAAGAAAATTTTGCTATAAATTTTCAATTTTTAATTGAACCGTTGCACACTGGTCGAAAAATCAAAAAAGCTCGTCAAAATTCGAAAAATAAAGTTGTTGTTTTTGCACTTTTAATTGTTGGTAATGGTAGAATATTGTCCACTTTGCTCGTTTCAGTGGTCAGAAAGACCTCTGAGCCTAAAAAACTCTCCTCGTTTGACTTTGAAGTTCACCTGTTCTTGCGAAAAATTTTTTTATTTTTTTTTAGTATAAAGCGTCTCAGAAAGCAAGTGGAAAAAATAACTTCTGCTCATCTTTTTGTAATGTAACGAAATGGAATCTCTCAGTGAAGGTTTATTTAATATGTTTCTCAAGTCCAAAGCGTTTTATCTCGTTCACAGTTTATATAAATAGGCAACTGTTTCGTGAAAATATATACACAAAAAAATTGTTGAAGTGGTTGTTAATATGATAAATGTTATAGCATCCACGGCCATCCGACTAGTTTCTACATGCATCTTATTCAGGGTACATTTTTCTACAAATCTGCAAAAAAATTAGCTGCCCCGAGGTGCCCGTGAAAAAGATATGAGGACTTTTGTAAAGTATTTAATTTTCGTAATAATTGATCCCAGAAACAAAACTTTCGTAGATGAAGATGCTGTTCAGCATATTTTGACCGAAATTTTGGATGTGCCATTTTGTGTTACAAAAATTAATCTCATATTTCTAATCAGCGACATCAAAAACCCCAATAACTCTCCTCTGATTGATTAATATATTTTTGCACTAAACGGTTGGTCATTGTGGATCCGCCATTTTGTATTTTTTGAAAATAGATTTCAGATTCGTAATTAGCATCATCATAAACCTAAAATTACCGACTTTCGTGAGAATATATTTGTTTAAGCATTATTTGTGCACCATTGTGGATCCGCCATTTTGTTTTTTTTAAAATGGATTTCGGATTCGTAATCATCATCATCAAAAAGCCCTTATTACTGACTTTCAGAATTTTGGCCAGCTTTTTCGATTTTCAAACCACTGTGCGCTGCCATGATATCTGTTAGTTAATATTAATATTTAATATTAATCACTTAAATAAGCCATTAAAAAAATTTTGCGAAAAATTGCAAATAAAAACAAAAAAAAAATTCTGCAGTAATAACTTTTTCTTATTTCAACCCCTGGTTTATGGTCCATAATTTATGGTCTACGGTCTGTCCTTTGGTTTTGGTTTGGTCTATAACCTGTCCTTTATGATCTTTATTCCATTATCTTTGATTTCCTTTATGGTCTATAATCCACGGTCTGTCTTTACGGTCTATGGTCTATAGCATATGTTCCTTTATGATCCATGGCCCATAATTTATGGTCTATGATCTGGCGCTTACGGCTTTGATCTGTCCTTTATGGTCTTTGGTCCATAGTATATGATCTGTCCATTACGGTTTATGGTCCATAATTAATGGTCTATGGTCCATACTATATGATCTATGATTTGTCCATTATGGCCTATGGTCCATAATTTATGATCTATGATCTGGCACTTACAGCTTTGGTCCATAATCTATGGTCTGTCTTTAATGGTCTATGGTCCATAGTATTTATATGATTTATGATTTGATCTTTATGGTCTATGGTCCATAATTTATGCTTGATGATCTGCAACTTACGGCTTTGGTACATAATCTATGGTCTATGGTTTATAGTATATGGTCTATAATATGTGATTTATGATCTATGGTTCATATTCTTTGGTTCATGATCTGTCCTTTATGGTCTATGGTCGATACATTAAAATTGTTGTAGATTAAAATAAAAAAATTACACAAAATGTACAATATGCGTCCATCTTAAATCCGGGACACACATTAAAATCCGGGACATTTCCGGGACGTTTTTGAATCCGGGACGAGAGGAAACTAGTAAGGGTGTAAAATTTGGCCTGGCCAAACATTAAATACCCTACACTGCAGTATTTTTAAAATTTTGCTCATATGGGAGGTGCTCCGCTCTCTTGTCCGAGTTCATCCAGTTTTTGTCCAGAGTTTGGATAAATAGTTTTTAGTATCTGAGTAAAAAACGTTTTCAGTATAGCGTTTTGAAGCTTTTGCTTATATAGGAGGTGCCACGCCCTCTTGTCCGAGTTCGTCTAGTTTTAGCTTAAAGCGTGCATTTATAGTCTTCAGTATTTGAGTGAAGTTTGGTTGGATTATCTCAAAAAACTCTTTCAGTATAGCATTTTGAAACTTTTGCTTATATGGGAGGTGCCACGCCCCCTTGTCCGATTTCACCCAATTTTTGTTGAGAGCTTTCATTCATGATTTTTAGTGTCTGAGTCGAATTTGGTTTGAATATCTCAAAAAATGCTTTCAGTATAGCGTTTTGAAGCTTTTGCTTATATGGGAGGTGCCACGCCCTCTTGTTCGAATTCGTTCAGTTTTTTCTCAGAGCTTGCGCTTACAATTTTTAGTATTAGCGCGTATTTTGGTTGCATTGTCGTGAAAAATACTCCTAAAATTGCATTTTGAATATATTTTTTGTATGGGCGGTAGGCGTGTCCGTTGACCGATTTCACTCATTTTCAATCCCCCGAACTATCATTGACGAAGGCAGTGTACTAAATTTCATTGAATTATCTTGCTTAGTTTTTCCAAAAAGTGTATTTCAACACACAGCCAGCCAGCCAGCCAGCCAGACAGACGGACATGGCTGATGCTGATCAAGAATATATATACTTTTCTATATCTGCCACGCCTCCTTCTCTGCGTTACAAACGGAAGGACAAAGTGAATATACACTGGGTGTAGGGTATAAAAATCCAGGAATGTTCCTTATTGTAAGGTGAAATATATTATCCAAGCAACTTCTTTTATGTCTCAATCAATTTTGAGTTCCGGAAGTTTATAATTATACCCTACACCCAGGGTATATTCACTTTGTCCTTCCGTTTGAAACGCATATAAGGAGGCGTGGCAGATAGTGATCAGATTCACCTCCTGAATCGATACTATATAGCCATGTCCGTCTGTCTGGCTGACTGGGTGGCTGTGCGTGGAAATACATGTTTTGAGAAAACTGAGCAAGATAATTCAATAAAATTTGGTTCACTACCTCCGTCGTTAAAGTTAGCTCGTGTGATTGAAAATAAGCCAAATCGGTCAACGGACACGCCTACCGCCCATACAAAAAATATATTCAAAATGCAACTTTATGAGTATTTTTCACGACAATGCAACCAAAATACACAGAAATACTACAAAATGTAAGCGCAAGCTTTAAAAAAAATTGGGCGGATTCGGACAAGAGGGCGCGGCACCTCCCATATAAGCAAAAGCTTCAAACCGCTATACTGAAAGCATTTTTGAGATAATCAAACTAAATTTTACTCAAACACTAAGAATTTTAAATGCAAGCTCTGAGCAAAAACTGGGTGAACTCGAACAAGAGGGCGTGGCACCTCCCATATAAGCAAAAGTTTCAAAATACTGCACTGTAGGGCATTTTATGTTTGGCCAGGCCAAAGTTTACACCCTTACTAGTTTTTTTCTATCTTAAATATGTTGCATTGAAACTAGATGACTATTTATCATATATTACGTGCCACTTTTCAATATTATTTGGCAACATTTCTTATCAACAATTCTTAGCAACAATGTTTAGCATGTTTTTACCAATAGTGTTAAGAAATTTTGCTTAGGAACATTTTTTAGAAGCAATTTTCAGCAAAAATTTGTTTAGCAAAAATAATTTGCAACAATGCAAAAATTTATCTTTATGTCTACTGCATAAAAATTAAATGTCAAATCAATGTCAACTCAATAGCATGATATCGTCTTCGTTGCTTCAAACTTTGAGCTACCATAAATGCTTAAAGCTCTATATGAGCCCTATGAAAATGACAAGCAAAATCCATGAAAATCATTTTGAAAAAAGTAGGTCACTCAATAGTAAATAGAAACTTAAGTGTAGAATTTTCAAGTTGACTGCTTGCAAACAAATAATAAAAAAAAACGAAGAAACAAATGGCCCCTTTGAGGGTCTATTGAAGATTTTTCTTCATATTTTTTTTTTTATAATACGGCTTCGTGACAGAAGTTCATGAACCGCAAAATCGTCGTTGTTTTCCGCTGTTCAATTTCGAGTTCAACAAAGCATAACCCTTCAAAAACAATTTACAGAACGAAAAAAAAAAAAAATTAATTTTTTAATTTTAATTTATGAGATCTTGTCATAGAGAGCAAGACAAAGCAAACAAAAAAAAATTTTAAATTTCATGGTTTGAAACAGAAAGTTAACAATTGATCTCTTTTTGTTATAAAATAGAAAAAAAAGAACCGAAAAACCTTCAGCTGGTTTGATGATTCATAAATCAAATTGAAGTGGCGAGTGAACATTGAACAAATAAAGGGCATGTTATGATCGCTATTACGATTTGAAGATCATTTTTCATTTTGTTTATTTTGAACGAAATATTCTTGAAATATCTCATTTTGGAGCATCGATGAGTTATTTGTTTTCTTTAAGCGCAGTTGACCTCTTTCAATATTACGTCATTGTATTATTGTTTCAAAGTGAAATCGATCAGATATTCCTCGAAATGTTTTTGTAATTGAAAACATCCAAAAAAACATCGTTTTCATTATCAAGGTTATTTGCGTCGCAATTCCAAGTAAATGCAGGTTATCAATCGGGTCTGGTCAATGCAGAAAAAGAAAAGAAATAAGTGCATTATTTGATTAAATTTTATATACAGTCAGACCTTAATAAGTAAAATATCAAAATGAGTAAAATTCAGTAGAGTGGAATTTTATTTTTTATATTGATTTTTTTTTAATTTCCCAATTTAATTTTTTCATTCAAATAAAGAATAAAAATGGAGAGATATAGTAATTTTCCAAAAGAAATCGATTTCTATCGCAAGCGTTAGGCTGACCATTTTTTATTTTTTATAAAGACGTTGCCACAAAAAAGACAGGACATTTTAAGCAATTTATTTATGGTATATGTCATGTGTAGGCATGACTGTATTACTTATTTAATCAAATTTACATATATTGTTTCTTAAAATCAAAACAAAGCGGCAAAAAGTATTTTCGCGATAATTTTGGAAATTGCCAGAAAACATAATAAAAAAATCTTATAAAAAATGTAATAATCAGAATTAACACTGTTTAAAATTTTAATGCACCAATACTTAAACCATTGCGAATATACATGAATGTATCATAAAAGAAAAACATCAGGAAATCATTAAGAAATATAAACGAAAAATTAAAAAAATTTCGAAAATCTGTGATGTAAATATGAACCCAGGGTATGGAATGATAACGATAAATATCGAAAACATCAAAAATTCTACAAAATTAAGGAAAAACTTTTAAAACAACACGACTAATATTGAAAAACAGAGTAGAATCAAAACAGTTAAATGGTATCGATTAAGTAATATCGAAAAGCTTAAGAGTTGAAAACTAACGAAAGAGAAAACATCTACGATGTCGATAAAAATCCAGAAGTCAGGTCTTAAAAGCAAAAAAATGTTATGAAATAAGAATTTTACCGCATCATATTTTGACACAAGCAAAAATTATATTGTATTATCAATTTTAACTTGAATTGTTATTCCAAAGATGTTGGTAAAACAGTTTTTTTTTAATAATACTTATATCAATTAATTTATTGCCGATTTAAAGAACACTTTATCTTTGAACTACTCAAATTTTTTCAAATACAAATTAACAAAAAAGTTTTTTTATTTAGTAGATAGTGAAAAAAGTGTGTCAATGCCAAAAGCATCGAGCGTTGACATTTACTGCTAAAAGTCCGCTTTTTTATATTCTTAGCTTAACGTAGAGAATCATTATGATATACTTAAAGTATCATGCTAAAATAGCATAAAATGAATTAAGTGAAAAAAATAATTATTATTTTTGTATCAGGTTGAAATTTTTTATAAGTGTGTATCAAAAAAATAAAAATAGTTTTTATTTTATCAATCAAAATTATTCATCATCTAAGTATGTTTTCAATACAAATTTTAACGATAATGATCAACTTTGCTTAACAAAAAAATTTTTTTTTGGGATATTGGTATTTTCGGATAGCTAGGGAGCTAACGAACTCAAAAATACCAAAATAAAAAACAAAATTTATTTTTTTTTGTCTTTTAACTGCTTTTGCGACTCATTTATTACTTCATTTTTTTTTCTAAAAAATTATCGTTATTTTTGCATTTATATCTAGAATACCCAGACAATATCTTTGATTTTTATATGATTATTTTTTATTCGAAAATAATCGCTTCTTTTGATTTTTTTTTTACAAATAATACCAAATACTGATTACTGACATATCGAGCCCTAACCGCAACAGTAGCGTATGCGACATTTTTTCGCAATTTTTTTTTTTTTCGATGCAAATATGCTGTAAAATGTCGTTCACATCTATATGCCAAATATTAAAACTGAATTATATATATTTACAAAGATATCGCACTTTCAATTATATCTTAATTATATCGTTTTTTTGTTGACCGCAAAAATAACATAACCACCTCAAAAACCAGAGGAGGAGGCATGGCAGGTATGGAAAAGTACATATTTTCTTCTTCACTGTCACCTTTTTAGTCGGTATAGCCATATTCGTCTGTCTGGATGGGTATTTGTATGTCCGTGAAAATATTTTTCAAATTTTATTCTAACTTTTCACAAATTGGAAATCATGCAAGATATATACGTAGCAATTCTAAGGCTAGATTCGGATTCAACATCAAAATTAACATAAAAAATGATTTGCCTGGTTTTCGTCTGTTGCTAATTTTATAAAAAAACGCGAAAGTTAATTTTTTTTACCAAAAAAATTTCATAAAAATTGTTAAAAATACAATACCTCGTTAACGCGATTAGTTAAAATTTTCAAAAATACTATTTTTGAATCTACAAATAAACCGAAAACTAACTGCATACCCAGTTTTTAGTTCTTTTTTGTCAAACTTTTTTGTTTGACACAGAAACAATGTAAAGACCATTTGGTAACCGAACTTCGACCCGGAAAATCAATTAGCTCGATTTTTAAAAAAAACTTTTTCTGTATAGTTGCATCCCTGTGAACAACTTTGCATAAAAAAGCCTGGAGTGGGACTACATCATAGTAAAACCAAAATCAAATGAGGTGTGTGTGATATTTTGTAAGTTTTTGATACTAAATAGTACTGTAAGTTAACAATATTACAGTCAATCTGACCATTTTTGTGGATTGGTACAATTTCAACCGTTCAAATTGTTTACAAATTTCTTTCTGTGAATTAAATAAATGTATTCTTCAGAGGTAAAACAATGTAATTTCAAAAAACGTATGCGACACATTTGAATTTCAATCTTCGCCTAGAGTGATAGCGAAAATATCGTATGCGCCATAAATGAGTAAAATAGGGACAAAATCAATTTAAAAACGAGTCTCTTATTTATATGAGGTCTAATATAGACTACACTTAAAGTTTTAAAAAATCCGCCATGCATGTTCGAAAAAAAATGAAAAAAAATCTCTCCTGTAAAATTTGCTTTATGTCGCATACGCTACTGTTGCGGTTAGGGCTCGATATAATAATTTAAATCAATAATTCCAAATCATAATCAATAGAATCGCTCAAATCGCTGACCTTCAAAATTTTAAGGGTCAACACGAGCCATCAGGAAGGACAAAAAAAAAAAAAAACGTATGAAAAAATTTGATGATGCAATAGTTGAAAAAATTTCACATTCATTCCAAAAATAATTTTATGTATTTTTTAAAGACTGTTAGTTTTTCAAATTATAATATAAAAAGCGCATACAGTTTTGTGTAGATATATGGACGGTTCGCCAGGAGTATTAATAAAATAAAGAAAGAACATGATTGATATTATTACATATTAACAATCGATTTTTTGTAGATCAATATAAAAAAATAAGAAATTTTTGGTAAAAAACAAATTTTACAAACAAAAAAAATTTTTATTAATGTTGCCTCAACTTTATATCCGCAGAATTTTGGGAAATTACTGAAATTGCCTCTGAAAATCTGATGGCGTCAAAACTGACCTCAAAAATCTTCGAAATGAGTCGAACGTTATCTCAAATCTTGATTCAAGGTACAAATACATAGGTCTTGTTCACGACCTAACTTTCAGACTGAACGAGGATTTAACTTTTTTGAACAGGTGGAGCTTCGTGGATATCAGCGTAGACCAAAAGTGAGCCAATATTGGCTCCCCTACAACAAACACAATATTTCAATATTTTAAAAATTTCTTGGAATTACAACACCCATGAAAAATTGTTTTTGTTCTTTTTTTTTTTGCTACGCAGCCAACATAAAACAACAACAACATTAGTCAACATCCATTACTCTGCATCAACTTTGGGTTCGATTCTTGAGTGTATAAAAAAAAAAAAACAATTAAACAATTGAGGAGTGGCCGTATCAAAGGTGCTAAGAACCATATTATGTACCAAAAAAATCCGTTATTTAATCGATATCATTCATCAATTCAACAAGTAAGCTTTCATGAAAACGGAAAACAATTTGAATCATTTCTAATGTTAATGTGCTGCGATTCAAAAAGCCGCAGATTTTTTAGTAGGAAATATTTCTTATAAAAAAAATAAACATTTATGTTGATAGTCAAGCAGCTCTTAAAGCACTTAAAAGCAACACTATTAATTCTAAAACGGTATCAAACTGTTACGAATCTTTGCAAAGCCTGAGCAATAATAACTCAGTACGATTACTGTGGGTTCCTGGTCACTGCAACATTGTGGGAAAGGACTGACGAGCTTGCTAAACAAGGTGTGCAGTTACTCAATGATCCCTTGTTTGTAGAGGTACCACTTAAGTTCCACTATACGCAAAAGACTAAGCAACTAGAAATTTTAGCGGAAAATAGACGGCTAAACAACACAAAAAACAAAACGGCCAAAAAATGCTGGCCCTCTTACAATAATAACAAAACTACATATGTACTCTCTCTTAGCAAAATTAATTGCAGACTGTTGATTGGTGTTACAACTGGACACTGCCTGATTGGACACCATGCATACAGGATGGGATTAATATCAAATAACTGGTGAAGAAACTGTTCCGAACCTGTTGAGGAAGAAACGGTAGAGCACGTCTTGTGCTATTGCCCGCCGCTAACCAGACGCAGAATGGCAACTCTTGGGCAGGCTTTGTTCGGCTCCATAAATGAGATAGCTGGAATAGCATTATCGAAACTAATGAATTTCGCCTTAAAAACTGGAACCTTCGATATAGATGAAAATCATGAAGCCAGAACACTGCTATTCTCCTAACTGATGGGAGTTTTGTGATAACGCTATGGACCTAGTTGGTCTAAGTGAGGTTTTTGCTTACGCAATTACCGCCACCCTAACCTAACCTTATGTTAACCCCGTTCGTATTACTTTTGCCTTATAGCATCTTTTGTACGGCCACTCACAAATTGTTCATGGGAGTTGTTATTCCGAGAAGCTTTGAAAGTTATTGAAATATGCATTGTGTTTGCTGCAGATGAGCCAAAAAAGACAACAAAAACAGTTTTTCAGGAGTGTTGAAGTTCCGAAAAATTTGAAAAATTTTGAAATAATGTTCGTTGTAAACGATTCTAAATTCTACGCTGACTGCGCTTGGCTCAGTGATTTTCAAACGCTGACTCTCTTGGTTTATAGCAAACTGGACTCCCTATCCTTTCATAAGGTTCTTAAAGCTTTCAATAATGTGCACTGTATGGTTACGGAATCCGCCCTTTTGATCACATTTCTGAAAATATCCGAAGCGTACTGGGCTGCAGTCTGTCTGAATTCATATTTTTGCATAAGCTTATTTATTCAATTCAATTTAGCCAATCGATAAGATCACATCAGCTTATCTTTCCCATGTTCAACTATCATAATAAATAGTATCAGATTTATTCATTAACACCACTTGGATGCATAAACTGAAAACAAGTAAATAAACAAATTGGTTTAAAGTGTTCCACAGACATATTGTTTGAAAAATATCACTAGAGGTCATCAATGGCAAGAAGTGGCCAGATCTTAAAAATACTGTACAAAAATATAATTCCTAATAATTTTTTTTTTTTGCCAGAACACACCTCTCCTGAACGAACTTTTAGGTTTATGAAAATGTCTACGAAATCTAACAATGGGGTACTTTTCTGTCATGCTGATACTTCAATATTGCGTTTAAACGAAAATCGGATCAGCTAGTATTCGCGAAATATTGCAAAAATACATATCCCATACAAAATTAAAAAAAAAAACAGAACAAACAAACATAAAAATATATACATATATTTAATGTATTTTGCAATGCTGAATCCGAATCTGCTGTATCTCATACCGTTTTTGAGATACCTTAGCCTGAACAAGGAATAACGTTACAAATAGTTATTTTTTCCTTGTTCAGGCTAAGATATCTCAAAAATGGTATGAGATACAGCAATTCGAAGGACAGATTCGGATTCAAGATTGCAAAATACATTAAATATATGTATATATTTTTATGTTTGTTTGTTCTGTTTTTTTTTAATTTTGTGTGGGATATGTGGTGGAAGAAAAAAGTAGTGTTCATACCACCAGATAACCATTAATTTTAAAAATACGTGAAGGTAATAGTGGATACGGTGAGTTAAGTATGTACAGACATTTTTTAAGATGCTAAGGAATCTATTCGGTAAAGTAAAGGTTACCCTCAGTAAACGAAATGTACCTCATTTTGGCGTTATTTTTTCTGTGGGTAACTCTGATATCTGATGCTATTAATATGTAGCTTGTGGGAAAAGGTCAGGTTTAGTGATTTTAATAGTCATAATAATAATATTTGCACTAATTTGGAAAAGTGCTCCTAAAGACAACAAACAATATTTTTGTTTTTAATTAAGCCTTTAACAAGAAGTAGTAAACAATACACATGTGATTTTTCCTTCAGTTATTTCCCTTCCAGCCACACCGTGCATACTTTTCGCATATATTACCTACAGGTCGTCAAGGCAATTAATTGTCTGTATTTCAAAATTATAATTTTCTTTTTTTTTTGAAATCAAATTGGATAGACGCCATAGTGATAAGAACTCGATGTCCCGGACTTGAAGACATAAATGATTTTTTTTTTATTGTCCTGTTATCAGCATCAAACCTACATACATAATCTATATACCCACGCGTATATATGAACGTAAATGTTTATATTCTTTTTAGAAGATTCGAAATTCACTTGAGCGACCAATGTAAAATAGATAACAGGAGTGACACTTTGTTGCTAAAAAAAAAAGACTAAAACTTTTAATAAAAATGCTAAGCAACACCAATACAATACAGCGATAAACGACACTTGAATGAAATACAATATCACTTGAGCAGCACATAGAGACAGAAAAGATAACCAACGTAGTCAGACCCTTGTTTTCGATGGGTCAGCTAAGAATTTCAAGTACTCATACAATTAATTAATTAGAAGTAGAAGTAGACCAATAAATTCTGCTCACACAATTCGCTATATAAAGCGCGTTTCATTGTGAAACTTTTTTCATTCGGTTCCAATACGATTTAGCAGTATATACTTGTAATTTTGCAGAGATTTCGGATTTAATATAAACATATTTAATAAAAAATAAAAATAATTCAACAACATGAAGCTTGCAGAACCAACTGATCCACCACAGTATCTGAATAAGGAATTTTTCAAGGCGGCTCTTGAGGATGGTCTACGCGATATGCGTGTAGATATCAAAAAGATCATCTTTGCTGAATCAAATGGTGGTGGTGAAAATTATTGCAGTAAAATATATCGTGCCAGGGCTTTATATCGTAGCAGCAAGCACCAATTGGATGAAGAACTGGCATTGATTGTTAAGAGCATTGCCATAACGCCGGCAACGCAATTTCTCGAGGATTTAGCTGTATATTTGCGTGAAAAAATTTTCTACTACGATGTTTTAGGACGTTTGGAAGTATTAATTGGTGACGGATCAAAGTTTGGCGCAAAGTGAGTAGAGATAAAATATACAATAGAAATAGACGCCATTCGAAAAAAAGCTTAGAAAAAAATTAATTACTTTATCACTTTAAAAATTTATTCAGATCTGATTTACAGAAAACTTTATCATATTTATTTGGGTAATTTTTCTCAGAAAGTGAAAAAATTTTCACATATGAGCTTAAAGGAAATTAATGTGCGTAAATACTTAGGATTCAAATAGTAGCGTCATGTCAGTTATGATAACTCAATAATCATGATATATTTTTACGAGTGCCATTGGTTTTTGTATGAACAACACGATAAACTATTTTTGGATTTTAGTTGTCTATATACTGCATAGCAATTTGTGCTATTGTTATGATGTTTTATGTTAGGTCCAATATTTTTTAAAGCTTTTCTATGTATGTGATACACCAGTCTTCAGACTTAAGCCACTTAAAAATTTAAAACTATATAGCAATATTTGAAATCATATTTCGCGTAACGAGTTTTGTACTGGGGTGGGTTGCTTTTTTGTTCATTCTTTCAAAATATTATTTGAGACTATTCGTTTTTTTTTAAGTTTTTCTAGAACTTTTGATTATTTTTCAATTTATTGGCTTTCTATCAAAACGTACGAGTAGGTAGTTGACTTAACTATCTGATACTGTTGAACTTTTAAGAACTTTTCGCTATTTTCAAAACTTCCAACCGTTCGGATTGAAATTGATTTGACATTATTAAAATTTCATTGATTTCTTGGTGTTTTTTGGAGACTATCCGATTCTGTTTAATTTTTATCGAATTTTACAATGTTTTTTGAGACTTTCGCTATTTTCAATACTTTCGAACCTCTCGAATTGAACTTGCTTTTTCGTTATTTTTGATACTTTCCTGCTATTCGGATTGAACTTGCTTCTGATATTTTAAAATTTCATTGACTGCTTGGTGCTTTTTGGAGACTGTCTGATACTGTTGTAGTTTTATCGAATTTAAATGTTTTTTGAGACTTTTTGCTATTTTCGAAACTTTCCAACCTTTCGAATTGAACTTGCTTCTGATATTTTAAAATTTCATTGACTTCTTGGTGCTTTTTGGAGACTATCCGATAGACTTTTTTAAAGCTTTCATTTGATATTTTCCAACTACTTTGATACTTTATGATATTGTTGGACTTTTATTGATTTTTCTATTTATCTCTTGAATTTAATAGACTTTTTCATGTTTACTAAAAAATTATTTTGTTTTAATTTTTTATAATTTAATATAAATTTAAAAAAAAAAAAATAGTGAAAAAAATTGGTATTCTTGTTTAATAATTTTTTCTATAGTGTTTGATAATTTTTGCTATGCAAATATAGAAATATTTTCTTCTAAGAAACTTTGAAATTTTTATAAAATTTTTAGGCAATTTTTAATATAAATGTAAAATGAATGAAGATTAACAGAAGTTCAGTAATTTTTTATAGATTTTCGCTACAAATATTATAGAACTTTTCTTTCCGTGTATATGTAGTATTCCATAATTTTTGGAATTAACTTTTTTAATTATTTCGAACATTCGTATAATAATTTTCTTTTTAATTTCCAGATGCCTCTATACCACCACACAGCCCATGCAGACAATTGTTTTCGATGACCTAACACAGTACGGCTATAAATTGGCCAGCAGACAAAATGGACTCAATGAAGAACATTGCTGTATTATACTCAAAAAATTAGGAAAATTCCATGCAACTTCAATGGTGTTGGCGCAAAAAGTGAGTGATAACCTCAATTATACCATTTAATCTGAAATATAACACATAGTCATACACATTAATCGTAAAATTATTATGATACTTAAAAAATTTACGAAAAAAATTCTAATCACTTTAGAGTTTTATGACCCAAGTCTAAAAGCTGCATATTATCTATAATCAAATTAATTTATTGTTGTCAATTCGAAAATAAGTAATTTAACAACAAAGTATTCTTTTTGATGTTCAATTATTTAATTAATTTATATATCACTTTTGAAATGTTATTTCAGGACCCCTCAGTATGTGAACAATTTACCACTGGCATGTTGGATGAGAATTATATACGCACCAATCAGCGTTTTATTGATTTTATGACACTCCAGCTGCACACACTCGCCAAACTGGTGGCCAAATGGCCTGGATATGAACAGATTGCAGAAAAACTACACAGACACTGTGACAATATAAAAGAGAACCTGGTACATACGGGACGTTCCATGCCTGGTGAACTAACCGTACTCAATCATGGCGATTTGTGGGTCAACAATTTCATGTATAAATATGATGATGAAAACCCAACAAAACCAATTGATGCAATATTCGTAAGTTTGTCAAATCTTAATGAAATTGTGAGGAGTAATAATTTCGATTTTTTTATTTTATTTCTATTTTGTTCTACCCCTATAGGTTGACTTCCAGAACAGTTTCTTTGGCAGTCCGGGTTGTGACATCAATTTCTTTTTGAATAGCAGCGTACAGCTTGATGTGCTCATAAATCGTCGTGAATTTTTAATCGAAACCTACTATCAGTCTTTACGTGATGCCTTGGAACACATGCATTGCTCACATATTCCCACATTACATGACATTCAAGATGAAATTCATGCACGTGAGTTGTATGGTTTCTTCTCGTCTTATGCTTTTCTGCCAATGGTTGCTATGAAAAAAGAAGATTCCTATGATAACAGCATCGAAGCGATGACAAATACAGACTTTGCCAAAAAGAAGGTACAACTGATGTTCACCTCAAATCCACGTACCACAGAAACATTGCGCTATGCATTGCGCAGATTTGATCATTTGGGATTATTTGATAAAAATTATTAATTTATTGGGCTTTTTTAGATATATTGTATATACATATTTTATTTAATTTCTATTTATAAGTTTTAGTTTAATAAAATCTATTTAGTTAATAAATGAATTGTCTGATTTATTTTTTTAGAATTTTTCGTTTACTTTTATGGTATAAAGCTGACATATCTATTCTTCATCTGAGCTGCTGTCACTGCGTTGTGGGAGCTGACAAAATTTTCCCCATCGACTAAAAGTTTAAATTGCGTCTGCTGAATTTTTTATATATTTTCTTACAGATATATTATCCGAAAGGTGGCTCATCATTGAATTTTTTGAAGCAGTTCTTATAAAAAATAGTTTAAGGATAGTAAGGTACCGCAAATGTTGTTCTGTCAAAATGTGGGCTAGCTTGCATAAAAAATATAGCATATATTGAAAGAAACATTTTGCAATTGGTAAAAAAAATAGGAAGACTTTGACTAGCGTGATTTATTCCTCCCCAAAAAACAAAGTTAACAATTTTGATGATCTGATAACAAAGAAGTTTCTTGAAAAATGACAAAAAAGGTTTTTCACAGGAATAAGAATAGCCCGACCAAATTTTTGCTTAGTGCCGAAGCGGGATTGGATTATCACCAATTTTTTTTTAATGCCGCTTTAAAAGTAAATCCAATGAATCCAGGGATGCCAAACGAAGTTCAAAAGATCAATTATTGCTCGGCTTATGTGGAATGTAGCGCTGTTCTGCCTACACTAGACCACGTCACATTTCAATTCCTCATAATCTAAAAGTAACCCAAGTATCGTAAATTTAATGAGAAAATATATCTTTAACTACTTTATTCTACAAAGATTTAGACTTTTTTTTCTTATTATTTAAGGTATGTGGTCTAACAATGTTGCTGCACAGTGATCTAGAATTCTTTTATAGCCAGTCATGAGTCTTTCCTGATTATTTTTAATAAAAACAAGATATTCGATTTTATGTTTTTGAGGTCGCTGATTTCAAATCTGGGAAACATTTTTTCAAAGTCAATATGGCGGACAATTTTCTAAAAAATGATTATCTATTAGGGTGGGCCGATTTGAAAACTAATCTCGGCTACCCCCCTATGTGAAAGTTCATTCAATTCTATGAATATTTGCCCAAGGGACTATACCTCTGCGTTCAACTTAAGTTCGGCGCATTTTTGATCGAAAATTGTACCTTTCATCAATATTTTTTTTTATTTTCATACTAAATTTTACAAATTTTTATAAAGACAAAAGTAATGTCATTAAATAATTTGGCTGGTATTCTGTCAGTTATCAATTAAATTGCGTTCTGTTTACATAAAAAGTTTACTTGATGGTGTGGAATTGATGCTATATATTTAAAAAAGTGATATGGGTCAAATAGCCGATTATTATGACCGACTTTCAAAATAAACGATTCATATTTTTGGATGAATTTTTTCAAACAAAACACCAACCTAGGCTGAAAGTTCATTCAATTCTATGAATATTTGCCCAAGGAACCATACCTCTACGTTCAACTTTAGTTCGGCGCATTTTCAATTGAAAATTTAGGTAAAACTTTCAATCGAAAATGCGCCGAACTAAACTTGAACGTAGAGGTATGGTTCCTTGGGCAAATATTCATAGAATTGAATGAACTTTCACATAGGGGGGTAGCCGATGTCGATAAAATTTCCACCATACAATTTGGCCCACCCTATTATCTATACTATTTATATAAAATTGCTTATATGAAAACCCTATGTAACGATTTGGTGCAAAATATACCGAACCGATTTTAATAATTTTTTTTTTTAAACGTTCTACGGGTAAAAAGGAACGGGAATGTATACTTATTTTTTTGGTTTTTATAATATAAACCTTTTTTTTTTTAGTATGAAGTTGTTGAAAAAAAAATTCAATGCTTGCATAAAAATGATCGTTTGCATTTCAGTCGCTATAGCTTGCTGCGCCATGAGTTATGTGCTGTTGTTGTCTTTTCCGTCTCTTTCATTTATTGTTTTTTTTTTTATTCTTGATGTTGTGTTGTTGATGAGAGCAAAAATGAGAGTGATTTCGTCAGTGATGACAACACAATATATTCAATATTTTTGGACTTTTAACTATGTTTTACATGTTTTTCAATATTTTTCAATTCTTTTTGACTTTTTTCGATATTTTGGATGTTTTTCGAAACACTTGGACTTTGACCGATTTCTTCGATGTACATATTTCACTATTTTTCGAAACTTTTGATTTTGTTTCGATATATTGGATGTTTTGTTTTTAGACTTTCACCGATTTCTTCAATGTGTTTCAATATTTTTCAAAACTGTTGGGCTTTTACCGATATATAGATGCTTTTCGATTTCTTTTTTGTAATTTTACCGATATTTTGGATGTTTTTCAATAAACTTAAGCTTTTGCCGATTTCTTCTATGTGTTTCAATATTTTTCAAAACTTTCGAACTTTTTCCGATATATAGGACGTTTTTCGACATTTTTGGAATTTTTTGCGATATTTTGGGTGTTTTTCTATAAACTTGGACTTTACCAATTTCTTAGTTGTGTTTCAATATTTTCCAAAACTTTTGGACCCTTTTCGATACATTGAATATTTTTCGATATATGTATTTGAACTTTCACCGATTTCTTCAATGTTTTCCAATAATTTTGGGCTTTTACCGATATGTAGGATGTTTTTCGACATTTTTGGACCTTTACCGATATTTTAAATGTTTTTCAATATTTTTCGAAACTTTTGGACTTTTACCTATATTTTGGATGTTTTCGTTATATTTGGACTTTTACCTATACTTTAGATCTTCTTCTATACTTTTTGACTTTTGCCGATATTTTAAATGTTTTTCGATACATTTGGGCTTTTACCGATTTCTTCGGTGTATTTCGATACTTTTGGACATTTACCAATATTTTGGACATTTTTCCATAAACTTGGACTCTTACCGATTACTTCAATGCATATTTTAATATTTTGCCATACTTTTGGAATTTTGCCGATAAAATAAATATATCGGAGCATCTGTTTGTGGCACATTGTTTTAAAAAATAAAAAAGTTTTCGTAATTAGCTTTTTAGTGCCTGGCTTTTTATGAAAACCCGTGCAACGCCGGGTAAAACAGCTAGTATCACTATAAAATTGTAGCTAGGGAGTTCTGGAGATCGCATATTTCGAGCTCAGGATAAACTTTTTTGGAAATGGTAAGTCCGAAATGGCGGGCAATTTTCTTAAAAAATTATTGAGGGTATTCTTGAAAACGTGTAAAAGCCTCGAAAACTTCGTAAACTCGTAAAACTATCAAAGTTCTTATTGATTTTGACAACTATTACGAGTTTACGAGGCATTTACATGTTATTATGAATACCCTCATTATATTGCAACAAAATTGTGTCATCGGAGTTTTTGAGGTCGCTATTCCAAAACAAAATGGTAAAAAATTTTCTCAAAAAATGATTCTATCACAACAATATTGTGGCTACTATATAAGCGCTTTTGAAGTCACTGATTCAGAATTCGAAATTAATATTTTTGAAGACAAAATGGTGCATTTAATATAGTGGACTATTTTCTTAAAGAAAGATTATTTCACGACAAAATTGTGGCAAGGAGGGTTTTTGAACTCACTGATACCAAATTTTGGATTAAATTTTTCGAATTCAAAATGACGGAGAGTTTTGGACTATGTGGAAGGTAGGCATATCCTTGATCCAATCACGCTCATTTTCAACTAAAAGTTAGATGCTACCGACTATACCTCAGTTATCAAATATTGATGTTGTACTTGAAATATTCCTGAAGTTTCGGGCTATATGAAAAGTTGCTTGTTCTTGATCCGATCGTGCCCATTTTCATAGCTTTATGCTACTAATTTTACCTCAGATGTCAAATATTATTGTTGTACTTGATATATTACCGAAGCTATGGCAATTAAAATCATTGAGCTGTATGGGAGGTGCGCGTGTCCTTGAACCGATCACACTTATTTTCAACGGGCAGCTTAATGCTGATAATCAAATCTTAGATATTATTTTGGGCCATATGGGAGGTGGGCGAGCCCTCGACCTGATCGCATCTATTTTCAACAAATAACTAGAGCGAAGAAAAAAGAATAACTGGCGTTGTCAAATGAGTTTCTACCACGTTCGTGAGTATTATAACTACGTTTCGTTACTGATTTGGATCTAAAAAAGTTTATATTTGTATGATGCGTTGCTAAATCACTTACGAACGTGGTTAAAGCTTATTCAGCAACGCTGGTTGCCAAGCGTTGTTAAATCCAAATCAGCAACGAAACGTAGTCAAAACACTCACGAAACGTGGTTAAATCCAAATCAGCTCATTTCAAAACAAATAGATTTTCAGTCAACTTCACAATAATGATGGCACTGGCTGAGTTACTAACGTCCGCATCTATCACACGACCGATTCCAGGTTCAAATCTCCACAAACGAGCCATGTTCAAAATTTGGGTCGCCACGTTGTTAAAATAACCACGTTTCTGCCATTTTCGACAATGTTGTTTTCTCTGTGTACCAATATTATCTCAGATATCGAGTTTCATTTCTCTATATTAAAAGGTTCGGCTATTATGTATTAGTTTTACGAAACTTGAGCGCTGCAAGAATATAGAAAAGTCGCTAAAGAAAAACTCATCGTAGTCCAAAATGCGGTGTGAACGGGGTGGTTTATTATTACATAGAACCTTATATTAAACACTTAAATGATCGAGCCGTTGCAACTCCATAAAACTTTTAAGTTATAATCCACAGAGCGCAAAATTCGCTAATTTGGGAAACAAAATTAGAGATTTTTTGTGATGATCCTGATATCTTTTTTATGTTAAATAAAAAAACTGTTGAACGGATAAAATGTGTTGTTTATTGTCATAAGCGAATTAAAAAATCTTACCCGTCCCTGGTCATACTTAAGGCAATCCTAAACTGGAGTGGTTCTGAACCGGAACTAATTTTCAGTTGGGATGCCATGTTCGTCATGAACTTCGAATGATTTTAATTTTGGGGAACAAATTATATTTGATGATACTTATTTGTTTTTTTTTCGGCTAAAAAATAAATTAAATAATTTGTCTCTTAAAAATTCAATATTTTAATAGAATATTGCTTGCTTGCCGGGGTGTAAATAACACGTTAATTAACAAAGAAAACTGTCAACATAGTTTTGATTTCCAACAGACTTTGAAGCGTCAATACGAAACCCACATCTCAATACTATCTTATCATCGAAGCGTGCGAGCATATGTTGAAACAGCTGTTCATGTGTAAGACTTGAGAAATATTTACGTGATTACTCGCGTTCGATACTGAGTTCTCAATTTTACTGATAAGAAATTTAAAATTCTCTGGATTTTTTTAAGTCAATATATTTAAAACATAGTTTTAGGAGTTAATTTAAAATATACTAACGAATTCTAGTGAAAGTTTAAGTTTTCGCTGAAACTTAAAGAATCATAGATACAATTAATGAGAATTTCAAAGAAGCAACTTTTACTTAAAAATGCAAGTTGTTTACTTATATTGTGTTTAAAATTCCATTCCATTTAGATATTTTCCTCAAAGTCATAAAAACTTATTTGCATTACAATAAAGTCAACAACAAAATAAACTTTACGTTTTTACATATGAGTGCTATGAAGTATCGACCTATCTACCTATAAATGTAGCTACCAGCATACAACATGAGCAGCGGCAGATGCGGCAAATAAATTCAAGGCCAAAAAGGTTTTTTTTTTCTTAATAAGTTAAACCTTTACGGGCGCGTTAAACTCTACGTGGATGTGTATTTGTTTATTCATTGTTATTTTTGTTGTTGTTGTTCTCATTGTAATAACAATTGTTTTTTGTTGGCTCGAAATGTTTTCTATCGGGCTTATAGTTATTGTTTGAATTTTTAAATAGCAATTTTAATATTTTTTCCCGTACTAATATTTACTTTAAATAAAATTTTTAAGGGTGTTACCTTTGGCCTCGAAAAAAATGTAATACCATATACATAGTGTATGCAAGAATAGTTCGCTTGATGTTCCCAAATACTGAATTACTCTGTCAATAAGAATACATATTTATTTGCATGGGATGTTCCATGCTTCCTAGACCGTACCACCTTACAGGCAAAAAAAATTCCACCGTACACCATCCAACCCGAACCATTTTTGCAAGACAATTTAGATTTTTTTTTTTTTTTTGACGAAACGTAGTTCTTACCATCTTAATGTAACATTCTAATATCAGAAAATTAAAGCTCTAAAAAAATCATAACATTTTTTCTAAAAAGTATAACGATTATTCCATAAAAAGTATTTTAAAAAATTTTTTAATTTTTTTTGCCGAACGCGTATTTAAAATTCTTTCGAAAAATATCCACAAATATTGGCAATATTTACACTTCTTATGGATAAAGGTGAAACTGCTGGGAAAATCTGCTTATGAGATTGCAAAGATGTCAATGACCTATTTTTATTTTTATTTCATTTATTGAATATGAGTGACCAATTTTTATTAAATTGATTGTATGCAATTGTATATTTTCATGCAAATTCGAAATTAATATAAAATAAAAATTTCATGACACCCTGTGAAAAGTCAACTCCATACAACGAGAGAACTAGTACAATACACTACAAGAGCTTCAAATATAAACAACTCAACTACCGGAAATGGTGAGAAGGTTCATGTATATTAGGGCTGTTCAAAAAAAAAAACTTTTTTCGAATTTCTTACAATAGATATACTTTGGCATCACGTACTACATCATGACAGAATATCCCATGAATTTTTTCAGATTTTTAAATGCATTTTTAAAGGTGGCTCAAAGCAAAAACTCTACACCTCTTAAAAAACGAAAAACTGCTTTAAAAAGGCGAAATTTAACGGTTTTTCAAAGAAAAAAGTCATCGTGCTTTAAACGAAATGAACATTTTTTAATTTACATGATCTCATACAAAAGAGCTCTTAAAAACCTTCAAGGACAAGGCATGTAAAGACTTTTTTTGGGCCAGTAGGCTCTATGATATAACGTTTGAAACATAGTGCATAGTGATGCAGCATCGTGAAAGGCAAAACGCTTTTTTATTCAAGAGGGAGGCATCTTACGACAAAAGTGCACATAGCATAAAATGCTTAGAATCATCCAAGGAACAAGTCGTCAGCTGAGTATTATTTTGCCGTAAACGCCACTTTGTTGAAAAAGTAAAAGCAGATAACATGTGCTCGTCTCTACACAATTTATGTGCTTTTGCTTTTTCAACGAAGTGGCTTTTACGGCAAAATAATATTCAGCCGACGAAGTGTGAATTGTTTTTTTTTTGTTTGAAAATTTTATTAAAAATGACGTAAAAAAAAATTTTTTTTCTAAAAAAAAATAAAAAAAAAACAATTCACACTTGTTTCTTGGATGATTTGAAGCATTTTATGCCTTGTGCACTTTTTCGTAAGATGCCTCCCTCTTGAGTAAAAAAGCGTTTTGCCTTTCACGGGGCTGCATCACTATGTTTCAAACGTTATATCATCGAGCCTGCTAGCCCAAAAAAGTCTTAAGATGTCTTGTCTTGAAGGTTTTTAAGAGGTCTTTCGAATGAGATTTTGTAAATTAAAAAATGTTAATTTCGTTTAAAGCACGATGACTTTTTTCTTTGAAAAACCGTTAAATTCCGCCTTTTGAAAGCAGTTTTTCGTTTTTTAAGAGCTGTAAATTTTTTTTTTGTCAAAAGTACAACGTAGGTTTTAAAGTTCATTAAAAAACAAACAAAATTAATGTTTTTAAGTTACTCTAAAACCAATTTTTCAAATTGTTTGACAACATTTTACAATTAATGCCAAAAAAAAAAAAAAATAATAAAAATATATTTTTGCTTTGAGCCACCTTTAAAAATGCATTTAAAAATCTGAAAAAATTCATGGGATATTCTGTCATGATGTAGAACGTGCTGCCAAAGTATATCTAAGAAATTCAAAAAAAATTTTTTTTTTGGACAGCCCTGGGTGTAGGGTATAAAAATAGGTATCATATGATGATTATAAGTCACTCTTATTGCTAATAATGAAGTTTTATCACGAATAAATATTCTCGAGAAGTCTAATGTAGTCTAGAGAGTGTGTATTCATGATGTGGCCCATGTGGTCTTAAGTTGGTTTACATCCTACATTCCTTTGTAAATGAACTATTAGTAGTTTCGGCTATAAAGTTTGAACGGAAACTTTCTGGTATCACGGAAGCCGACAGCCCGGCAGAGGCTGTTGGAACTTCTAGAATGACTATACGTTGGGAGGTTTGTAGTGGCTGTAGTTTAGTCACTAATCGCAGTTAGAGTGCACGTTCGAAGTGTAGTTGCATTGCAACTTTGAGTCTTAACCTAAGAAATGATCGAGGTAGTGTATAAAGGAATCATTGTGAATTGGGGTGAATTCGTCTACAAACGCATGATTCAGAAAAAAAGTAACCGTTAGAGGCTAACTGCCGCATTGACAGTTGCAACTTTTACCGATATATAAGAGCACGTGTGAAGAATACCGTACATGAAGTCTACAATTTGTTTCTTAACAATAGTGTATCGACCAACTTTTGAAGTGGGTACTTTTACTCCATGAGACAGTCCTTAACATTTCTAAAATCCATTATCTTTGGGACTGACTCATTAAGACTTAGAGAAATTATAGGCCACGTGCCCGGTTCCCCGTTCTCTGTCAGTCCAAATCTAAAAAAATCTTGTAACCCAGTAAAGAATATTTTTAAGTGTTGAATATAGAAGTGGATTTGCCAAATATTGCGAATTAAAATAAGATATATTCAGAATCAACCCAGAGGTCTCTCTCCACTTACCTGTAATGAAACAAATAGAACAGATAATATTAAAATATTAATATTCACCGAATCTAGACACATAGCAAAAAATTACCGTTTTTTTGTTTGAGCCAAAAAACATTTCTCAAATTCTCCAATTAGTAAAAATGGCAAATTTTTACTACCATTTACATAAAACGTACAAAATTTTTTCTTGTTAACATGCGCGTATTTTACAAGTCCGCTGTGGCTTAAACTAAATTCACAAGTATTTAACTAATTTTATTGCCCGTGTTTGGTTGCTTTCAGTTGAATATATTGTTGTGTTAGCCATTTAAGTGCTAAATTTTCTTTAACTATTTAAGCAGTCGATTGCATATGCGGCTATTTATCTATTCGAATCAATTGTGTATCTATGACGCTGTTCAAATAAGTTGCTGGCATATATTTCAACAACTTTGACAATTTAAGAAATCTGATATGTTTTAACTTAATAGTTAAAAACAATGTCATAAATTCAATTTGATTAAAAATTTTCTTCAACTACATAAAAACATTCACATGCATATCGCACTCAAACTAAAAATCAGTCGCAACTCTACTCAAAATTTCTTAATTTTTTGGTTTTAATTGAAGTATTGAGGTCGACTCGAAGTAGATTGTCTGGACCAGATACTGAGCTAGGTTTTTCATGTTGTGAACTGATGATTTTACTTGATGTCCTATGAAGGGCATATTTGTATTAGACCGGGTCGTTTTTGTACGAATCAAAATAAAATCATCCCGAAACCGATTCAAAAGTTAGAAGGACTTTTAAAAACGATATCTGCATCATCTCTTTTTCATTCCGAGAAAAACCAATAGAGCACTTTTTGGCTAAAACTTTTTCATAACTTTTTTTTTTTCATTTGAAAATGGATGCCCAAGAGTGCTTTTGAAATAAAGATTATGTTCTTAAAGAATTTTGTCGTTTCAGTAAAAATATATATTTTTTTTTGGGATATAGACAATATTCGGTTCCAAAGATCGATTTTTTTCCAATTTTTAATAACGAGGTCGGAAAAACGATTTTTTACTCAAAAGCAAGGGAACTTGCGAGGAAAGTGAATGAGGCAAAAAATGCTTAAAATTGTCCCAAGAATACGTGTGAATTTTTTAAAAATTTTTGGAAGGTGTTAAGCTCACGTTTGTCAGCAAAATGCTAGGTTTACTTAAAACCAAGACTTTTTTTTTGTTGACAAAGTTTTGAAAAATTATTATACATATATCCAAAAAATTCTGAAAAAATTCACACGTATTCTTTGGACAATTCCAAGAAGTTTTTGCTTAATACACTTTTTCGTAATATTCCTTGCATTTGAGTAAAAAATCGTTTTTCCGACCTCGTTATTGAAAATCGTAAAAAAAATCGATTTTTGGTACCAAATATTATCCATACACCAAAAAAAATAAAAAATTTTAACTGCCAAAGTATATGTAAGAACATAATCTTAATTTTTAAAGCACTCTTTAGTACCCATTTTCTAATGAAAAAAAAGTTATGACCAAAAAACATGTTTTTCAGACAAAATAAGCCTTCAGTAGAATCAAAAAAAATTTTTTTTTATATGGGGAAAATGGCCCAACTAGAAAAGGGACTATCTCAAAATTTAGTCGAAGAGTCACGAGCGAAATTTATTTTACACATCATCTACGACGTTCGTTTCAAAACGGGTTAAGGAACTGAGTATTTACAATTTTCGGCTAAATAGTCGCTGCTGAAATTAAAAAACCAATTAGATATGCGTTTACTTGTGATAATTATAAAAACCAGACAGAAATCAGATAAACGATTCTTTCGAACTAGATAAAGTAACAGTTACAACAACAACAGAAATTGCAATAAAAGAAATTACTTACAGATAAAGGGTAAATGCACTCGCAGAATAAAAAACAGAAACAAATTTAAACAGGTAATAATTAAAAATAAAATGGTTGAAACGTACGGGTAGCGCTCTAATCAGTTCAGCAGTAATTAAAAACACAAAAACAGCAACAACAACAGGAACTGTAATAATTGAGGTTATAGAAGAAATACACATGAAGATATACATACATACAAATATATGTAACATCTTTCATATTGACTTACAACGGTTGTCATTACGAGTACATACTAAATGTACATATTGTAGATATTGTATATGAATTTAAGTATGATAATTATGACAGCAATAAGAGGCACTACAGTGGTGATAAAGTACGAATGATGATGCTCAATATAATTTTAAACTTTATCGTTTATGCTCAGAAAATCAGAAAAGTTTCGAATGAAATTGGGAAATATGAATGAACAACAGTTTATGAAAAAAATGCGGAAAACAATTAGTTGAAAAATTCCGTTTATTACACATAGCAACAAATAGAAGGGAAACCAATCTGAATTTCACTTCGATAATTTATTTTTTTTTGACTAATTCAGGATCGCTGATACCGAATCTGGCAACCGTTTTTTCATGACAGGTCATAGACCCGAGTTATCCTTGATTTAAAGTGTAGAAAACGCTCTCATGCTATATCGAAAAGTTAATAAAAGTCTAGAATACTGAAACCCATTAACAAATATAATACTGCAAGAGTATTTATAGATAGTGCGTATATCAAAGTGCTTCGAATCGAAATATTACCAGTTGAAAAATAACTTTAAAAAATTAAAAACATCTGTAAATATTCTGAAAAAAAAAGAAATCTAAGCACATCGAAAAAATCGATACATATTGGGGAAGAGTACCGGGTGTGGGCACCGTTTTGTTTTCGACTCATAACTTTTGACCAAATGTATGTTGTGCAGACATATAAGTATCAATGAAAAGCTAGAGACCTTAGCTAATAGTGAAGAAAGTAAATTGATTTCGATAGTTGGAAAAATTATATAAAAAAATAGTGAAGTGATAATTTTTGACAAATTAGAAAATCGGCTAAAAATGAGAAAATATGAAGTAAAACGCAATCAAATGGAGAAAAATGCAAAATTAATTTATTCTGGACACATTGATTCATACAAATTCATCATCTGAAGTGCAATGAATGTAAGTATGCCAATTCGCGCAACTTATTTATGCTGAGCCCGTAATAATGCTTCACGTAATACTCCTTCTCCTGGGCCGTCGAGAAAGCCTTTGAAATGAAATTCAGTTAATTAACACTCTTTAATGCTACTTGAGGAAAGTGAAAAAACATCAATTCACCTGATTTGGTGGCACACGTTACCATTTGAGCAAGAAGTCCAGCTAAATATCATCGTTGACTGCTTCGACGTCGCCGAAATGTCGTTCTATGTTCTTCACGCAGCGTGAAAAAACCTTAATTAGTTCCTAAGTTTTTTTTTATTTTTTTCTAGCAACTTTTGAATCAGTTTCTTCTGCGATATCTTTGATGGACCTTTTGGTTCTTTCCTTTTCACTTAAAAGTATAATAAATTTACTGCATAAATATAGATTGTACTCAGCTTTTCGATTAATTCACTTCGATTTATCGCACTTCGAAAATGATTGAAAAAAACTTTTGTGTTGACTTTCACTTATTCAAAAATTATTTTCTTCTCAGCACAAAGCAAATGCGTCTGTTTGCTCCGGTAAATGCACAAAAACTTCGTGCTGTCATAACACGCGCTTAACATTTGTCAGAACAGCCGCATTTGTTTTCTGTCAAAAGTTATGGGGGGGTGCCCACACCCGAATCATGCCCGCTGGCGCTACTCTTACTCTTCATTAGATAGCGCCGAAATTTAGATTCATCCCGAAATCGACTTAAAAGTTAGAAGGACTCTTAAAAACGATATCTGAATCATATTTTTTTTCGTTCTGAGAAAAACCAATGGAGCACTTTTGATTCTACTGAAGGCCCATTTTGGCTAAAAAAACACATTTTTGGTCATAACTTTTTTGTTCATTACAAAATGGATGCCCGATGGTGCTTTAGAAATAAAGCCTAAGTTTAAAAATTATAAATTTTTCATCGGCGTACATATAAAATTCGCGTTCCAAAATCGATTTTTTACGTTTTTCAATTACGCGGCTGGAAAATGATTTTTTACTCAAAAGCAAGGCATTTAACGAAAAAAGTACATAAGGCAAAAAATGCTTAGAATTGTCCAAAATATACGTGTGAGTTTTTTCAGAATTTTTTGAGATATGAGAATGCAATATTACTTTAATATTTTTGAACTGTCAGGTGAACTTTTTTCCATAGGGTAATAAACCAATATAATATCTACCACCAATATATTACCTGCATCTTCTAATATATGTACATGAAAGACAGTTGTTTACACATAAACACGTACTTAGGTAATCCCGAAATTTATTTTATTTGTTTCTTAATATTTTTATCCCACTTATACCACTGTGCAGCACTGAAATCATGAAGGAAGTTCCATCTCAATCAGCACCACCCTCATATCCCTCAGTAAAACAAGAAACGACGCGCGTTACAAGATTATTGATCCCAGCGTAAATTCTGTTTACTGTTGATGGTTGTACTACTACCTACCGAAATCAAGGTTGTTTACCAGTCTACCTGTTTGGAACATTGCTATTGGCACTCCTCCGTCAACTGATAGCAGCGTGCCGCTCCGACAGACGCTGCTAAAGCAGTTAACGCTGCGTATGCCGCTGCTGCTGAACGTGACAGTGCGCGTGAAAGTGAAAAGAACAATAATATTGTTATTGCATTGCTAATTGTTGAATGCAATTCGTTCGTCGTTTCGGAGTGATGAAACCAGAATAATTGTCAGCAACAACAACAACAACAACAAATCGTAAATTAAAGTTGTAAGTAAAAATAAAATAAATGAATTCATTAAAGTTCGACAAGTCATGCGAGAAAGTCGTTTATTGTCATCATCGTCTGCGAGTTATCGGTGCGGTGTTTTAATTAACGAGTTATCGCGAAGTTGTTTAACAGCGTGTAAATTATCTTTTGGATGAATTGTTTTGTTTACAATTTTTAGTAACATTTTCTTAGTTTTCAGTGAAGTTCAGTTCATATTTTTTATGAGTTTTCTTCAAGTGTCTTTAAATTTTACATAGAATTTTTTTGAAAAATTTTTACAAACTATATATTTTAATTGTGTTTAAAACCCAAAAGTTTTTAGAAAGTGTTTTGCTCAGATAATAGTTTTAAATCGTGGAAGCAGTTAACTCGGCAAATATAATTTTTGTATGTATATATACCATTTTATCTCAAATTATTTTATAAAATTTTTATAAGCCAGTACGAGTATGATATTATCGTAGAAAGTTTAACTAACATCTTAGTTACTTAGTTTTGAGTTCCCTCTAACTTAGAAACTACTGAACACACAGATTTCTGAATACTAGAGTTGGCCTTGCGGCCGAAATTCGACCACTGCAATTTGACTTTAAAGAGATTATGGAACTGTTATTTCTTACAATAACTTCATATTTCCTTTTTAGAAGTACTTTTAATATCCTTTTTATTTTTAATTTCTATCCTTATCGTTAAGCTTATCGTTATTCCAAGTGACATTAAGATTAATGAGCGATTTCGCCGTGAAACCTTGTATACTATTAAAAGGCGAGGCACCCTCTCCAAAAACTATCAACATTTAGTAAGCCGTCCTTAGTGTTAAGCCTGTCTCAGAAACGAATTCCATTAAAATCGGTGTAGCAGCTTAGCACTGATAGCGTATTATACCATTAAGGGTGTAGAGCGTGAGGGCGTTTTTTCATTTAAGGGCGTGGCAAAGCCCACTAAAAAACAATGATCATTTTATCGTTCCTTAGTGCTAATCCCATCCCCATATCGAATTTCAAAAAATTTTGACGTGAGAGCTTTTTTTCCATTATGGGCGTGGTAATTTTTTCGTTCCATAGTGCTTACCCTATCTCCGTGCCAAATTTCGTAAAAATCGATGCAGTGGTTTAGCCTTGAGAGCGTTTTTTCCATTTAGGGGCGTGGCACCGCCCACTTTTGACACAAATGTAACCCTACGCACTGCTCCTTTTCACAACCTTTCTAGGTAAAAAATCTGGCAATTGAGTTGAGATTTAGGTATAGAAATAGGGCTGATCCGATTTCGTTTGCCTATTTATATACTTATATGTAGATGCCACTATGATAATGTCAAGGTCACTAGCTTATTTTTTTGTGAACCTGATTCAGATATCTAACCCTATCAGTTTTACTTCTATAAAAGCGCCCTTAACAAAAGTTTAGAGACTCAACCCAAAATCTTGCTCGCTGTAAAAATCAGCAGTTCGACCAATTTTGTTCAACGTCATACTGCTCTGAGTAAGAAAATTATGACTATTTACATTTATTTTTTAAAGATTATGATATCACATGAGCTCGGTGCCTGGTTCTCCGGTCCGAAGCGTGAATTTAACTCTTCACCGAATTATTTTCGCAATAAAGCTATGGTTTTACGGGCTGTGTGGCAAGTAATGCAATCTTTTTGGAACGAAATGACAGCGAGATCACGAGCTTCAGTTGCTAGTAACTTGGAGCAAAATGTTTTGGGCAGCCCACAAAATACACCACATCGTTGTGTTGTTTGAATGTAATGGCAACTCTTCGGGTTGATCTTCAGCCCAAATAAGTATGCTAATTTAGATTGTCTATGTAGTCAATCAAAAATACTTCATTGCGTATCAATGTTTTTGTCGAAAATAGTGAATCTTGTTCAAGCTTTTAATTACAGCCTGATACTACGAGATTTAATTATAATTTCCGCTTGTTCTTTCCGGTCTTTCAAGGAAAAGAATTTTACCTCTCTCTGACAGAGTACGCTGTTCTTACAAAACTAAAACATTAAAACATTGGCTTATTGGACCGAGTTCACCTAGTTTTTTGCAAAGAGCTTGCTTTTAATGTCCTTAGTGTTTGAGTGGCATTTCAGTTTGGATTCTTAACCTGAAACTGATACTTATTTGCTCTGTATCGTCTGATTTTGAATATTTTTGTGATTTTCTGATAAAAATGAATGAAGGATGAACAAGCAAAAAATATTGAAAAATCTAATGAGGAAGCAACTAAAGTTACAAGTATCTGGAGAACTTTTTAGTTTCCTACTCGAGATATAATATGTAGATGTTCGAACCTTCATGCTCGTATAAGGAATGAGTGATTATTGCAGAACTGTTTCATTAAATTATGAATGCTACGAGTTAATTAAATACTATTATCAAATATTTAAGATTAAGATAAGGAGAAGCCCAAATGTTGTCAAGTTTATTAAAATCTTATATGACTCAAAACGAATTTTGTACAAATAAATTAGATATAAATAAATAATAAACCTAATCGGTAAAGTCATATGTAAGTATTACTAGAAAAAAAAATACTGGATAAGATTTAATTAAATAAAGAGGTGAGTGTCGGTCACTGTCACAGAGATAATTTTGAAATTTTGATACTTTAAAAGAGCTATCTCAATCCTTGGAATTTCTATATCGTAATGGACTTAATTACGTCAATCATTTCAGTTAACAATTAATTAATTTTTATTCATATTGTCGGGCATCAGACATTACGTTCGGTCTCAATATTAATTTATTTAGAGCTCAAAATATAGCAATAGCGAACCAGCCTTGAAATCGGTAAATTACCTAAAGGATATAGACATTTTCTTCACATTTAGATCTTTCCTGATTCAATTTCTGCTTGTAAAGGTAATAATTGGCCTGGCCAAAAATTAAATACCCTACACTGCACTACTTTGAAAATTTTGCTTGTACGGAATTTCGCGCTTTACCGAATTCAACTAGTTTTTGCTTAGATCTTGCAGTAACTACACCAAGTTTTTGTGTGAATTTTAGTTTCATTTCCTCAAATATCGCTTGTATGGGATATGCCACGCCTTCTTGTTCGAGTTCGCCTATTTATTTTTCAGAACTTGCACTTACTGTCTTTAGTGTTTGAGTTAAATTTGGATGGATTATCTCAAAAAATGCTTCCAGTATAGCATTTTGAAACTTTTGCTCAAATTGAAGGTGTTTTACCCTTTTCTTTCGAGTTCGGTTATTTTATTGCATTTATTGGCCTTAGTGTCTGAGTGAAATTTGGTTGGATTATCTCAAATAACGCTTTCAATATTTCATTTTAAGACTTGCTTATATGGGAGGTGCCATACCATCATGTTCGAACTCGTCTTGTTTTTAGCTCAGAGCTTGTACTTACTTTCCCTAGTTATTATTTAAGCCATATTTTTGACTTTTACAATTGGATCAATATTTTCCGAGTTATCATCCATTGAAGTAAAGATATCGCAATTCCTGTAAAGGACTATATTAAATTTGTATATCTTTACTTTAATGGATGATATCTCGGAAGATAATGATCGAATTAAAAACTTTAAAGTTACGGCTTAAGGAGAAAAGTTAGGTTTGTTTGTTGCATTTGGAAAAGCTGAACTACACTACTTTCTTGATGTACGCCATATGTTTAAAAAGTTGTGCACAGTTTTTATATGTAAACGCTACGTAAAAGTTCATATTAAAATATTTTACTTTTAAAATTGCGAATACTCTTTAACGAGGAGTCGTACAAAAAAAATTTAAAAACCGTTCAAAAGATAATTCGATTCTGTAAACACCGCATCAAATTTTTTTTTGGAGCCACTCATGGTCTAAAAGATATTCTTCAAAAAGCGTTAAGGTCTCGAAAATACTGGTTTTTGAAGGATATCTCTGAAACGGTAAGTCATACGATAAAAAGCAACGGCATCAATTTTGTAGAGAATCTCAAGATCTACAAAAAATAAGCCATGTGTGTACACATTGAAGTAACCGTTTAGAAGATATGCAAAGAAACCTTTAAATGGCAAAAAAACCGGTTTTTATTGAATATCTTCTAAACGGTTACTCTAATGTGTACACATATGGCTTATTTTTTGTAGATCTTGTGATTCTCTACAAAATTGATGACATTGCTTTTTATCGTATGACTTACCGTTTCAGAGATATCCTTCAAAAACTAGTATTTTCGAGATCTTTACGCTTTTGAAGAATATCTTTTAGACCATGAGTGGTCCGAAAACAATTTAATACGGTGTTTACAGAATCCAATGAACTTATACGTAGCATTTACATATAAAAACTGTGCACAACTTTATAAATTGAGTTATCTCCTTAACTATAAGCTACACAAAAACATTTTTTACATTTTTACATAGGAAATTTCCTGTGTTATAAAATTGTGGAGAAAAATTTTTCTGTAAATGTTTGCGTTAGCGAGATATTTGCAAAAAACTGATTTTAGTGACCTTTGAGCCTGAATAACTTTTTATGCGCACAATGGACTTCAATGGACTTTTTACACATTATTCATCATGCTTTAATAAAAACAATTCCGGTAAAAAAAATTCACTTGGAATTATTTCGCACAGCAGCTCTTTTTTCGACTAATTTTCCTGGGCTATAAGGAGTTCTAACAATAAATATTTTCCAAATTTTAACCCACTGAAAAACTCTAAAGCTACATTTTTGACAAAACTCGTCCTCACAAGATCATAACGAAATCACACAAGGATCATTTTCCTAGAATACATTAACCTATTATATCCTGTTTTTATGGGTCTTTTTGTCCTCTTTTTCTAAAACTGAGCCACAATGGGTTACAAAATTTTGCAAAACTATCCTACAAAAAATTTCACTAAGAGTTGCCAAAGAAGAAAAATTCTTAAAACTTAAGGTAAGCGCATCAGGAATGTAATTAATATGCAATGTGAAAAGTCCTAATTGATTTTTGTCTGAAAACTTAAGTTTCAACAGCTTAATAGATCTTGTATACAAATAGTTATTACCATCCATCTATTTCCGGACACAAATTTGTACTTCGACCAGCTGCTCCCGGAATACCTAAGAAATATGGAATGGGATTTCAAATTTTAGAAAATCAATGCAAAGATTTCATATAAAAAATGCTGTTTTCTTTCTCTTATTTCAAAATTTCATTTCATTTGGCTGAAGTAAATTATTACTTACTTTATTGTTCATGTTTTAATTAACTTAATAATAATTTTTTTAATTTATTTTTATTTGGAAGTTTTATTTTTGTAAATATAGTGGTAATGTTCTTTCTGTAGGAGAAATTGTTGCCATTTAGAACTTTCTGGAACCGATGTTAGAACATATTTTGTTATTTAAGTATTTATCCCTGCTGATATATGCTTTACTGTTAACATAGCTTTCTTCATCATATGCAATTCAAGTTTTGGTCTGTAATAAGTAGGTACTGATACTTTATATTTTACAATTAGGGACTTGGAGGAAAACTTCATTGTTCTATTTTCGGAAATAATAATTTACCCATAGTTTGTAGTGTTGTGTACTTTTTAAGAAAAAACTTTAAATAATCATTATTATCATTTAATTTCGTTTCAGAATAAATAACATTCAAAGTGTTTCTTAAAAATCAATATAAGTACAATCAAAGACAAGACAAGTTAACGTGAAAATGTCAAAATCAACGACAATGTCAACAACAAAAAAGAAGACAGCAAATGCATCATTGGCAACATTTAACGTAACAATGCAATCGACACCAGCGAAACCAATGGCAGAACCCATCAAAACCGGCCAGAATACAAAGCAAGGCAATGAAACAAGTAAGTGATTTGATGATTTCATAATTTTGATGTAATTTTTGCAATACGAGTAGAAGATACCCTGACATTATGTTTTTGCTAAAGAAGAAAATACTTCCTCATACACACTATACATGCAAATATCGCAATATTTATTGCGTTATATTTAATTTTAATTAATTGCTTATTTTATTTTATAAGAAATTCATTTATTTGCAATGAAATATTTTTTTTTTCCTGAAACGTTCTTTAGCTTATCAGTCCATATGAATCATTCTTGAATATTATTTTTTTTAAATTTGGTTTTAAATTTTTTTAATTTATATTGTTATTGTTAAACAATAAGCCCAAAGATTCGTCATATGGCAAGTAAAAAAGTTTGACTCCTTCATTCACTATCTGCTTAGTATATTGATGAGAAATTCCTCATGTTTCTAAGCACCTGCATTAATATTTATTTATTTTTATATATTTAGTTTTGCTCTACAAATACCAAACATTGACTCATGCACGCGTTTCGACACAACGTGAGTTTTCAGAGTTTGTTGTATCAGGGCTTATTTCGTTTTTGCTATTTTTATAACAACTATTGGAGTTAAAGTTTGAAACCATAATATTTTCGGCACGTGTTAGCTAAAAGTACTAGATTGAAATAGAAAATTACCTTTCAAACACTCTTCAGTTATTTGATAAAAGTTTCGCAGATCTTCCAAAATAAAAATTTTATGACACTGAATACGTATTGTTTTCAGAAGAGCTTTTCCAAGAAACTTTTGTAAATCAAATTGAAATTCATAGATAAGGGGTTATTTTTCAAAAGGGCTTATTTCCAAAATAAAGCAAAAGTTATGTCACACACATTACGCGGCATAATAATATGTTATTTCAGCGACGTCATTTTGTTATCTTAATGCCATTAATTTTACACCATTAAGTAAATTTCTGGTGAAAACCATATCCAATTTTATTAATTTCTAACAAAACATCTGGCAACTTTATGGCATTTCTTTTTGGAAATAAGCCCTTTTGAAAAATCACTCCTCAGATCTTGTTCTACAGAAATTATATTTTATTTTTAAACTTCAAATCTTGTAGATGAATAATCCAAAAAAACTGTCTTTGGACTCTTCAAATATTAAGTATAGCAGGTTCTCCGCCCTCTTGTTTGAATTCACCAAGTATTTGCCCAGAGCTTGTTTTAACTATTCCCAGTAACTATGCGTCCAATTAGAATTCGCCATATATTTATTATTATAACATTAATATGAATTTTGGTTGCATTTCCGCAAATTGTGCTCAAAATACATAATGCTTCATATGACTTTTTGTGTAGGCGATATGCTTGTTTGCTTACCAATTTCGCACATTTTCAGCCCTTCGACTTGTCTCTAATAATGGAAGTAGTGTAAAAACTTTATTTTTCAATTATCTTGCTTCCCGAAAATATTAAAATGGTATCCACGGGCAGACCGATTTACCATGGCTATATCGACTAAGAAGGTGACGTTTGTCCATTAAATTAATACTTTTTTATACCTACTACCCCTCCTGATATGCGTTTCGAATAGAAGAACAAAGTGAACATATCCTGGGTGTGAGGTATAACAAGTAAGGGTGTAACTTTTGGCCTGGCCAAAAAATAAATACCCTAAACTAGAGTATTTTAAAAATTTTGCTTAAATGGGAGGTCCCACGCCCTCTTGTCCGAGTTCACCCAGTTTTGCACAGAGCGTGCATTTATACTTTGTAGTGTATGAATGAAATTTGGTTGGTTTATCTCAAAAAACCTTTCAGTATAGCGTTTTGAAGCTTTTGCATATATAGGAGGTGCCACGCCCTCTCGTCCGAGTTCGTCTAGTTTTAGTTTAGAGCGTACATTTATAGTCTTTAGCATTTGAGTGAAATTAAGTTTGCTTATCTCAAAAAACTCTTTCAGTATAGCATTTTGAAACTTTTGTTATATGGGAGGTGCCACGCCCTCTTGTCCAATTCTACCCAATTTTTTTTGAGAGCTTTCATTTATAATTCGTAGTGTTTGAGTCAAATTCGGCTCGAATATCTCAAAAAACGCTTTCAGTATAGCGTTTTTAAGCTTTTGCTTATGTCCGAATTCGCCCAGTTTTTTTCCAGAGCTTGTGCTTACAATTTGTTGAATTTGTGTGTATTTTGGTTGCATTGTCGTGAAAAATACTCCTAAAATTGCATTTTGAGTATATTTTTTATATGGGCGGTAGGCGTGTCCGTTGACCGATTTTGCTGATTTTCAATCCCACGAGCTAACTTTGACAACGTAGACAGTGTACCAAATTTCATTGAGGTGTCGATTGCACGCATTTTACAGCCCGTTTCTGCTAATTTCTATATAATTTTTCTTTCCGTGTATAGTTCGAAAAATATTGAATAATGTCAAAAGTAACCGATAAATTTGAGCGCATTCGAATTGTAACAAAATGATTCAGAAAGCGAAAAGTGTTGAAAATGCCGATGTAAGTAAAATCGACTAAAAGCGAAAACTGAATTTGAAAAATATAGATTAGATCATGTAAAGGAACGATTCAAGTTGAGGTAAAAGGTCAAATTCAAAAAGTATCGAACACCGATCGATAGTATACAAATACTTGGAAAATGTCGAAAAACAACAAAACAGGCAATGACACTTGAGGAGTAGCGTCGAAAATCACTGAAGAAATCAATCATATTTAAAAAATTTATAAAAGTCAGAAATTGTCAAAGGACGAAAAAATCGATAAGTTCGAAAAGTATCGAAATATATGAAAACTAGTCGGAGAGAACTAAAAATATAGTATTAAAAACCAACAAAAAATCGATAAAAGTATCGGGAAACATTGACAAGCATTTAGAGTATGGCATAGATTAGAAAAATGTTGAAAAAGTTGAAAAGTATCGTGATATTTCAACCCATGAGAGAAAACTATATTTTCATGAAACAGTCTTTTGAGATATCCTAAACTTAAAAAGCAAATATTCAAATTTTTCGTTATGTTCGGGCTTATATTACATTGGCATTAATTTTTCTGTAAAAAACTCATTGCTATAGTTGTACTAATAAAAAAAGGGCCAACAGGTAAGAAAGCATTGAATCTGACTTCGTTTCTAGTATTGATTCCAGCGTATCAATGTTTGTCATTACTTTACAGAGTTTATAGCAGCAAATCCGATATTTCGAGTCGAAAACTCTTTCAACTTACGGACCAAACAAACGCTTGATAATGTTGAACAGGTTGCATATATTGCTAAATCCAACCGTTTACCTTTAAATAAAATGCATTTCACTCGTCTGTCGGTTTTTCCATTTTAGATTTTAAGTACAATTGCAATAAAACCAAAGTTCTGAGTCTGAAGTTAAACTGATAAAGTTTCGATTGGATATCATTAGACGAAATATAAATGTTTTTGATTTTCAATATTAATCTTTAGACAAATAAAAACATCTATAAATAGAAATTCACTAATTTCTTTTGATGTCTATAATCGTATTATCAGTGTTTTTTTATAAAAGGTTTAATTTCCCCTTTTTGTGATCATACGTGTAAGTGAATATCTCATCAACAAAACTGCAAATAATGGTATGTACGTACTAGAAATGTTAAAATTTAAAGGGAAGATTAAGATAGCATAAAATAGATAGAGCTAAAATTATCAATTTGGAGCACACACCCAATTTTTCTGCGATATGACGTATAAACATCTGAGATAACAATAGAGCGTTCACTTCGTTATACTTCGTAGTAGAAGATGGAGCAAAAGTAATGTCATAATGTTAATCAGCTACCATTTCGTTAGAAATGAAAAACAGTGGGTTCTGTTTTTAAAAAAGTTTTTTTTCTGAAAGTGTTAAACTGTTAAAGAATAGTAAGTTGAAAAAGTTATATCGTCAATTGATGCGCATTTGTGCTAATTTTATGTCATTTTGAATTGTTGTTTGGAAAACATCTGCCTCTAAATTGATGATTTTTCCTTCAATGTTGACTTTACGCGTTTTTTACGTGTGCATTATCTCTATATTGCTTATCATCTAATTCTTTATCAGTTTATAAAATAAATGTCAAAGTTATTTTACTTGAAGACTTGCAAAATTCAATTTGTTTGTTGATATTTCCGTATTATTACAAAATAAGTTATCAGTCAATCGAAGAAGAAGAAGAAAAAAAAAACAACAAAATGTAAGCAAAATTGGCAAAATCTAAAACTCCCCTATTGAGTATTTTGTAGTTTTTTTATTTTGTATCGTAAGTGTCAAGTATCTGTCTCAAATAGCCTTCGCACAATCAGCATATCACTTACTGTACATTTACATTGATATTTATATATATTTATTTATGAAATTTTAATTGATTGAGTGTTTGTACCCACACACGCACTTGAATGTACATTAGATCGGTGCGTTTTGGACGAAAGTTTAAAATTTGTCGCGCAACCGGCAGAATTGTAAAGTTTAACTATCGACATGAGGATTGCCGCCACCCTAGCTCTGAGAGATGACGGGAAGGGGTGTCGATATATTTTTGAAGGTTGAAAAACGTGGTTTAAAAATGCATGCTCATAGGTCCGAAGTGAATCAATTCTCAACTTCGTAGTAGGTCGAAAACTGAAATCCAAGACATGGATTCTTATGTATTTTTTCCCGTAGAATCGCATGGCATCATTAGTTTTCTGATCAGACGTTCATTTTTGGCGTTAAGTGAACTTTTCAGCTCAAAAAAGTCGAAATTTTTCCAAATCCTCTGTTTGAGCACTCCACAATTGAACAGAAAAAATCTTAGAAAAATTTGAATAACACATTTTGTTAGGATTTTTTCTGACGAATCCAGTGGTACCATTTTTTTTTTGCGCTACGACATTATTTTTATTCATGAAAAATGAATTTTTGATTTTTATTATGAAAAAATATCACGAAATCGGGCGTAAATATTTAGTCAACGACGGTTCCCAACGTCCGGACGGTTTTTTTTTCGGTGCCACCTAGTAAAATTTTTTTAGAATATTTTTGGAAATTTTTTTAACCCATTATAAACAAGTTTTTGAAAAAGGGGTCAAAAGGACCCTTAAAAACGGGATATAATGGGTTAAAATGTTCGCATAACTTAATGTAGAATCAAGCATGGAACAATATTTTAGAACATCTTAACCCATTATAAACAAGTTTTTGGAAAAAAGGGTCGAAAAGACCCTTAATGCGCGATATAATGGGTTAAGATGTTCACATAACTTAATGTAGAATCAAGCATGGAACAATATTTTAGAACATCTTAACCCATTATATCGCATTTTTAAGGGTCTTTTCGACCCCTTTTTCCAAAAACTTGTTTATAATGGGTTAAGATGTTCTAAAATATTGTTCCATGCTTTATTCTACATTAAGTTATTTGAACATCTTAACCCATTATATCCCGTTTTTAAGAGTCTTTTCAAAACTTTTTCAAAAACTTGTTTATAATGGGTTAAAAAAATTTCCAAAAATATTCTAAAAAAATTTTACTAGGGGGCACCGAAAAAAAAAACCGTCCCGACGTTGGGAACCGTCGTTGACTAAATATTTACGCCCGATTTCGTGATATTTTTTCATAATAAAAATCAAAAATTCGTTTTTCATGAATAAAAATAATGTCGTAGCGCAAAAAAAAATGGTACCACTGGATTTGTCAGAAAAAATCCTAACAAAATGTGTAATTCAAATTTTTCTAAGATTTTTTCTGTTCAATTGTGAAGTGCTCAAACAGGGGATTTGGAAAAATTTCGACTTTTTTGAGCTGAAAAGTTCACTTAATGCCAAAAATAAACGTCTGATCAGAAAACTAATGATGCCATTCGATTCTACGGGAAAAAATACATAAGAATAAATGTCTTGGATTTCATTTTTCGACCTACTACGAAGTTGAGAATTGATTCACTTCGGACCTATGAGCATGCATTTTTAAACCACGTTTTTCAACCTTCAAAAATATATCGACACCCCTTCCCGTCATATCTCAGAGCTAGGGTGGCGGCAATCTTCATGTCGATAGTTAAACTTTACAATTCTGCCGGTTGCGCGACAAATTTTAAACTTTCGTCCAAAACGCACCGGTCTAATGTACATACATATGTACATTCACAGGGCTATGTATGCACTTGAATCCACAAGTACAAGCGTTGTAATGCTGGACATACTGGCATTGCAAATTGTCAAAGTACAAAGTCTTTTAAAGCTACTATGGCACTTTGTTTAAATAAATATTTGCCCAGGCCGTTGAATGTCGGAAAAACACTATTTATATGACTTTAATCGAAACAATTTATCCTATCGTTGAAACTGTTTGACATAGGCGAATGAGATTTGGTTTATATATGAACAATTCTTGAATGAGTATACAATAAAAAAAATGAACAGTACCACGCCCCGTAAACTCCAAAGTTGTCATTTCCCTGGAAATATTTGACTCAGGTGAATAAGATTTGATTTCAGGTAAAGTGAAGTGAACAGGGTTCAAATCTTATTCACCTGTGTTAAATTGTTTGGAGATATGACAAATTTGGTATTCTTTGATAGAAAGGGCGTAGCCCCGCCCATTTTTCTTGAACATTTTTTAACCACCGCCCATTACATATGTTCTAAATCTTATTTAACTGGGACATATTTGGTTTTTTTAGAATAAGGAGGCGTGTCCCCGCCCATTTTTTATTAAAAAGTTTTTACCCAGGGCCAATTTCAAATCAAATCTCATTCACCTCAGTCAAATATTTTCAGAGAAACGATAAATTTGTTGTGGACGTGGCGTGGCACTGTCCATTTTTTTATTGGATACTATTTATTTCAGAATTGTTCATATATGAACCAAATTTCATTCACCTGTGTCAAACAGTTTCAACGATAGGATAAATTGTTTCGACTAAAGTCATATAAATACATAGTGTTTTTCCGACCTTCAACGGCCTGGGGGCACGCGCAAATATTTTCCGATCGGGCCCAAAATTTATATGCTTGATAGTTAGTACAATACACAACTTTTCAGCTCCTGGTAGCAAGGTATTTCACATTTTAAATTTTTTGCATATAACATATGATGGGGGTAGTGTACATTCTTTCAAGATATTTTTTTGAGACATTTTATAATCCTTGAAACATTGGTCGAACAAAATAAAAATTTTAAAAATTTCCAAAAATTCTGAAAAAATTCACGTGTATACGTATAGTATACCGACGGCTTATATTCAATACCCTCTATCTACAAAAACACAATTTTTCAGGAGAGCAAAAAAACTGTTTTATTCGCTATTTTTTATAGTGTTAATCAAACGAAGTACTACGATATTAATTAAAAATAGCCACTAGATCCTTCAAATAAAAAAATTAAAAAAAAACTTAGTTATTCGCCTTATTATAGCAGATAGAGGGTATTGCAATTCAAATATAATATAAAATGCGTGTTCAAACAAGCAGATAGAGCCTATTGCACAATAATAAAAACCAAGTTTTTTATGAATTATTTATTAATAGATGGTTTTTTAGCAAAAGAAAACTCAAAATAGGTTAGGCGCATGGCAGACTTGAGAATGCAGCTCAGATTATTATAGGTCCTTATTTTTTATAGCCGTTTATTTTGAACTTTGATCTGCTTATTATGAATCTAAACTTGGTTTTTTTTTTGTCATGTAAGGATCCTGAGCTATCCTTGCTTATAGATTGCTATATAGCTCTAAGTAGGCCTCAAAACAGTGCTTTTTGGACTTCTAAGAAAAGATGACTCAGAATTCTTACATGATAGAAAAAATCCTAGTTTAAATGCGTAATAAGAAAATCCCAGTTAGTGATGAGCAAAATTAGTCTTGGTCTTGATTCTTGGTCTTGGTCTCGGTATTAGACCAAGACGCTGATATCATTGCTAGACCAAGACTTCTGTGGTCTTGGTCTTGCTCAGGATTACCATCAAGACCAAGACTGCTTTTTAGTCTTTCGAATTTATAGTTAATAGGTGTGTCACGCCCGTTTCAAGCATAAAATCATATCTCAATTCGAAATTTGGCATCTTCGAGACCAAGACTTAATGACCAAGATACAATATGCAAGAACAAAACCAAGACCAAGACTGCTATGATCTTAGTCTTGGTCTGGGTTTGCTCACCACTAATCCCAGTTCACCATAAACTGCTATAAACAACTAGGGCGCAAGATTATGGTAGGCCTGGGCGGGGAGTAGGGAATAAAGACCCTTGCTCCAGGGTACATCTACTTTCTAGTAACTTGGGGTACTTTATATAAAAATCTGAGCTCAGATTTCAGTTTTCATGTTTTGCATTCACAAGTCCGTCTAGATACCGCTCTAATACCCCGTTTCTTTTGACTCGTATATACAATTGAGGAGTGGCCGTACCTAAGGGCCTAAGTACCATTTCGAGGCAAAAGTAGTCTCGTACACATTATGTGCCATAATAATCAGTTATTTGACTGGTACAATTTTTTGAACATAATGCCATCAATTCCACGCCATCGAGTCAGTTTTTCGTGAAAACAGAAAATTATTATTATCGTTTCTAACAAAATGTTACCCGATTCATATTATGACACAACTTTTGCCTCGAAATGGTACCTAGGCCCTTTGGTGCGGACACACCTCAATTGTAATAATTTTCAAATCAAGTTTAACCGATCACGCCCATTTTTGATCCCAGATAGCCCAGTAATATTGTTTTCATCTATAACAAATTTCATGCGTCTAGCCTTATCTGTTTGTTTACAGAAGGGCCAATCACGACTCAGCAGGGCTTTCAAGGTTCAACATACAAAACTGAAAAAATCAAGAAAATTTTTTTCGCCATTTGGAGCCGATTGACGACCGTTTGTCATGACCTTGTATATAACGGCCACCCAATAAACATAATAAAATGAAAAATCTTTAATTTTTCATATGTAGATAGAGGATATTGCATTTCACAAAATCGATTGCTGTAGATAGTGAATTTCTTTAAATGGAAAAAAGTAGCTCTGGAAGCAAATTTTTCGTTAGGAATTAATATCATAGATGCCATATGTCTCAATGAAGGTTTTACCATCAAAAACTAATTTTCGTGAAAATTGTTGATAGAGGGTATTGAATATAAGCCGTCGATACATTGCATACGTATACTTTGGATGATTCTTAGCATTTTTTTGCTTTATACACTTTTTTCGTAAGATGTAAAAAATCAATTTTTGTAAGCAATGGTTTCCCAGCTCGACTTGAAAAATGTATTTTGAATTAGAATATCCATAGTTTGAGGGTTGCTGAATTCGAATCCGGCCTTAGAACTGCTCTATAACGTCAGGTTTTTAAAATATCCTAACGCTATTTTCGCCTTTATTTGAGGTTATGTATCATCGCGAACATTTTTTTCTCAGAAAAACTATGCTTAGGATCTTGAAGCGCAAGGTAGTACAAAAAGATATATAACACTTTTTAACGTCATAATTTTTCATAATCTTTATTTTTCAACCAAATTTGGGTAACCATTCTGTGAAGAAAAAAATGTTATGGGCACAATTGGCCTTTAAGAGATACAAAAATGCTCCTCAGATTTATCTCGACACAAAAAAAGAAATGATGCAGATAGCGTTTTTAAAACATACTCCTAGTTTAAAACAATATAGAAATAAATCAATAAAAGGAAAAATGTATCGAACAAAATTGAAAGTTCGTTGAAATTTTGAACATCTAGTCGCGTATTTTGTATCCTATATTTATAAAAACATCAAATAATCGTGTGTTAAATGTTGCTCATACGACACGTTACGAAATTTTCTATCTCCTCCATAAGCAGACATCTCCCATAACCAGACAAAAACACCGCAGTGGTTATGGGAGCTTTCACTGTTGGCAAATACACTTAACGAAATTGTGTGAATAATATTTTTTGCACAAAGAGAATATTTTAAAAGAAAACAACAATTAAGGGTGTTTACAGCTTAGTGTTATGCATCTAGTAAAGAACCAAAAAGCTTAAAATGAATAAAAACAACAATAAAAAACACAAATGCTGATAGTCTTAAATTGTACTCTTTGGAGTTATTTACATGTGTACGTATGTATATGTAGATATGTGCATATGTATTTATATTATTATATGCGTTTTGTTTACGTTACTAAAGCCTAACGAAAAAAAAAAAGAAGATCCCCACATTATAGAAAAAAAAAAAATCAGAAACAACAAATACAAGTAGAGTAGAGCGCAATAGTTTGTTTTACAAAATAAAAAAAATAAAAAAAATATCGGTAAAGTATCTCGCATACTTTGAATTTTATTTGTGTCAGTTTACTCAGCGTCAATTCCAATAAAATAAAAACAAAAAAAATTCCCAGATGCGACGATGTCGACGAATTGATGCTAATGATGATGATGATTAAGATGATGATGCTTTTGCTCTGTTGTTGGTTAATCGAAGGGCAATGATATGACGCTAGCGGTCTTGGTGAGAATGAGCGCTAAGAAAATGAGAATATTATTGCGACAGTGGCGTAGTTGATTACTGTAGCAATCCCTTTTAAGAAGTTCTTCCAATAGCAAAACAATCGGTTTAATTTTTATGTTTTGAATTATTGGTTCACCCTGTAAACTTTTACATACACAAATTTTTGAAAACTTTTTTCTTACTAAAGTTTGCAGAAAAATCTTTGATCATAAGAAAGTTTTTCGAAACTGGTAGTTCAAAAGGCTTTTCAACAATTTTTGTTATATCCAAAATATACAGGGTGTATTGCATAAGGTTACGAAGCTTCTGGGAGGTGATAGAGGAGGCCTAGACTAACAAAAAAGTACCGTAACGTGATCTATGGCGAAGTTTTAGCTGATTGTAAAAGCTTTCAGACAGTGTATATGGTTTATAGGGTTTAAAAGAATTTCGCAAAGTTCTGGACCTTTAAAGTTGATATATTAATTTTTTTCCCCATTTTTTGACTTTGGCGGCCATTTTAGTTTGAAAAAGTTCTCATTCTTTAATTTGGTGGCAGATTTGTTATTCCAACTTTTGAATTTGAGGTCGGAAAAAATACTTTTCTATGTAACATTCGAGTTACTCGCATGCATTGCGCTGCTTATGATGAGCGTGGCACATGCGCTGCCCTTTGTCTAATGGAGCCTTCAAACGGATTGTTCTTGAAAAGTATTTTTTTCTGACCTCAAATTAACAAAATGGTGTAACAAATGCACTACCAAATTAAAGAAAATTGAACGATAATTCCAAAAAAAATTATAAAAGGATATATTAATAGGACTTTTTTCATACTAAAATGGCCGCCAAAGTCAAAAAATGAGGAAAAAAATTAAAATATCAACTTTAAAGGTTTAAAACTTTGCGAAATCATTTTAAACTCTATAAACCATATACACAATCTGGAAGTTCTTACAATTAGCTAAAACTTCGCCATAGAAATGTTTTCTGTAAAACGTTGGGGTGACCCAAGAAATTTTTTTTTTATAAAACAAGTCAGAAAATCAGTTTTAACCCTATAAATCTTCAGGGGTACATTTTAGACTCCTTCTCCAACTGCAATTTTTTGTTAGTCAAGGCCTTATGCAATACACCCTGTGTATTTAATCTTTCTCCAACGGTTAGTGTAAGAATTTATTTACAAAAATAGGTTCAAAATGGACACATAGAGGGCTCGGAGACACCTCTGGCCATCTGAAATTTTATGTTTTAACTTTCCCCATCGATTGTAATAATACATTTTTTTTCATAAAAATAGCTCCAGTATTTCCGGTGATACCATTTTTCGACCTTTCCTCATCGGTACAGTTTAATTTTTGCTTTGCTTAGCTTTGCTCATCACTAGTTTTGCAGGATTAACTCATGAGTTGACATACAGTCAACATATCTTATAAGTTGCATTTCATATACCAGAAACGTTCATTGTTAATATTCATGGGGAAACTGAATTTTAATCTAGTTAATCCAACAAAACGGTTAGTACCACTAAAATTATCGAATGCGAATGAAGTAAGAATGGTCTGTCTTGCGTCAACGAAATTTCTACGTTTATGGGAACATTCAGTATACTTAATTTCAAACAGTTTTAATAAACCATTTTGTTTAAAATTCGAACTCCCTAAACATCCCCCAACACTGCGCTACTGTTTTTACAACAATCAATGCATCTCTTTCTCTTTGCTGTCTACTGCAGCATACGCGCCGCGCCGCACAGTGATATTTTGTAGGAAAAAAAGCAATTTTTTGACCACTGAATTTAAAAAAAAAAAAAAAAAATCTAATTTAGTATGCAGTTTTATAAAGAAATGCTTCTCTAAAGAGGTGCCGCTAACAACTTTTCTAAAAAGACAAAATATTAATGGTTGTACGTATGAAATTGATTAACTTTTTCATGTAATATAAATAATTTTTATTAAATTTTTATTGCATTCTTTATTGAAATTTAGTGCTTTTTAAAGAAAAATTATTTGGATAACAGAAATAAATATGCGCAGATTAAAATGGCTTTTTGAAATGCAGCGTTTGCAATTTTCCAGGAAAAATGTTCAATAATTGAAAAACTCATAAATTTTCTGAAAAAGGTCATGTGATTTTAATGTGAGCTTGTTATGTAATGTATTGCATACCTTTAGGGACAACGAATTCAGTTAATTTTCAATGGGAGGTTGGCGTGTCCCTTGACCAATCATATCACGCCTATTTTTGGAATATTTCTTAGCTAGCTAGCATGCAAAATTTAATTTTTATAGAAGCACTGCTTATATTTTTTTTTCCAAAACATTTATGAAGCTATACCACTGTGCGCCGTTCCGATCACTCAATTTGGGGGCGTCAAAGTGCGATGAATGCTTTTGAATGCGTCGCATTTGTGAAATACTTTTTGAAAGATCAACGTCGTCGTGTTGTTGTCGTGTGGCACCTAAGGATTTGACGTATTCAAGATAGGAACGTACGTAAGATAACAAACGCAACGCAAAAACGCGCGTAACGCAGGAGGAGAGAGAACGGAAAAAACACCGCGACAATTACTGGTATTGTAACCAAACAAAAAAAATGAGTGATGTTTCTTTGTGTGCATTTTTTTTTTATTTTTTTCATAAATAATTAGTGACATAAACAGTGTAACAGCAATAACAAAAACAACAATAACACATAAAACATTAAATTGCTACATAATTCCATATGTTTGTAATGCATTGAGATACATTTTTGCTGATATGCGTTACATTTCCAAACCAAAAAGCGACAACGTCACAATAACAACAACAATAAAAACAATGACAAATACAAATTAAACTTGTTGGCATATGATGTGGTGGGGCGGGGCGGGGCGGAGGGGGGCCGTTGGTGCGAACCTCGAACATTTTGCGAAAACCACCAGCAAAGCTCTTTGCTTACTCGCGCCACTCAGTTTTTAGTTTGCAACGAGGCACGCGTCCATGCTGTTGAATTTATTTTTTGTACGTTCCATAAAATAAAATAAAAAAAAAAAACGCTTATGAGATCAGCTGTTCGCGTACGCGTTCACTCATATAACGGAATACGGAAAACAGAAAAATCAGTGTCATAATTTTGTGAAATATTTCGTTGGGAAAACCCATATAGGTACCCAGATAGATAGTTCCACAGTGTAAAATAATTGTAGTTCGGTAAAAGCCATAGCTAATGTTTGAATTGATTTTTCATTGATTTAAATCCGGGAAATGCTCTGGCGATTCGACAAAAGTGGTATATTTTAAAGCTTAATATATAAAATTTATAAAAATAAAAACAAAGAAATTAAAGACAATTTTCTATCTAATATGATGCATTTATAAATTGGATTTTTATACATATTCACTAATGTATGTATTTCTCTAGAGAAATGCATATTTCGTCATTATTTGAGCAAGTTTGCGTCATGTTTTTTAAATGAGAATTTTGGCGCTTTTTCACATTAACTTAGTTTTATTGACCCTGTTGGAAAATATGTTATGAAACAACATTGAAATGGCACATAGTGATATTTTAGCAAAAAAAAAAAAGCATTTTGTCAACAACTTATTTTCAAAAATCTAATGATGCAAATAATAATACTTTTTCTAAAAAGTCATATTTTCATGTCGTAAAAAATAATCCACATTAAAAGGTTATGCGTGTGGAAATGATTAACTTTTTCAGTGGTGTATATATATAAATTAGAATCGCCCAGTGGTCAAATATCAACTACAAATGTACTTATTAAATAACTTTAGTACTTTTTGGACACTTTAAGTACTTTTTTTTTTCATATTTCGTACGAAATAGAAAAACTCATTTAACAAATGTAAAACGAAAAGAAAACAAAAAACATACAGTCAGTGTCAGTCAGCTTTTTATACCCTACACCCAGGGTATATTCACTTTGTCCTTCCGTTTGTAACGCAGAGAAGGAGACGTGGCAGATATAGAAAAGTATATATATTCTTGATCAGCGTCACCTCCTGAGTCGATATAGCCATGTCCGTCTGTCTGGCTGGGTGGCTGGCTGTGTGTGGAAATACATTTCTGGGGAAAACTAAGCAAGATAATTCAGTGAAATTCAGTACACAGCCTCCGTCGTCAAAGTTAGCTCGGGGAATTGAAAATGAATGAAATCGGTCAACGGACACGCCTACCGCCCATACAAAAAATATCTTCAAAATGAAGCTTTTGGAGTATTTTTCACGATAATGCGACCAAAATACATATAAATACTACGAATTGTCAGCGCAAGCTCTGAGCAAAAACTGGTCGAATTCGGAAAAGAGGGTGTGGCACTTCTCATATAAGCAAAAGCTTCAAAACGCTGTACTGAAAGCGTTTTTTTAAGATAATCGAACTAAATTTTACTCAGACACTAAGAACGATAAATGCAAGCTTTAAGTAAAAACTGGATAAAATCAGACAAGAGGGCGTGGCACCGCCCATATAAGCAAAAGCTGCAAAACGCTATTCTGAAAATATTTTTTCAGATAATCCAACCAAATTTCACTCAAACACTAAGAACTATAAATGCAAACTTTGAGAAAAAACTGGGTGAATTTGGACAAGAGGGCGTGGCACCTCCCATATAAGCAAAATTTTCAAAATACTGCTGTGTAGGGTATTTAATGTTTGGCCAGGCCAAAGGTAACACTCTTACTAGTTATCTTTCTCTTTTCGCTGTATTCTCTTTGTGCAAATACCTTTCTAATGGTGTATAATTCAAAGTCGTGCTCCATTTCTAACATAGTAAAAAAGGTAGGACAAATTTTTGTCTTGCGTATTATTATATAGATTATTTTTGTAACTGACATTTTAATAGCATTTTTTTTATTGAAATAGAGTACTTTTTTGTCTATTTAAAGAAACATTTTTTAGATTCTATCAATGGTTAAAAAGTTATGCGCAAATTAAAATGGCTCTTTGAAAAACAGCGTTGCTATTTTCCTCGGAAAATTGAGAGGTTGGCTACATCTTGCTACGTCATTTAACTATACAAAATTGAGAGGTGAGAATGTACTCTTTCAATTCAGGTCGAAAAAGTTCAACATATTTCGAGCTAATCATTCAATTCAATAATTTTCTGAAATAGGTCATGTGATTTTTAATGCAAATTTGCGATATAAGCAATTGTATATGGAAATAATGTGTTGCATACCTACAGGGATAAAGAATTTTAGTCCATTTTCTATGGGTTCATAATACCGTCAATAGTCAACCAAATCATGAAATTTATTTTTAAAAGTTTTGTTTCTTCAGGAAATTTTTATATAAAAAAAACAAAAATTTTTTTACATAACTTTTTTTATTAAATTTTCAACTTTTAAAACTAAATTGCTATTTTATCAATGATTTTTTTAAAAAAAAAATATCTAAATAAACTTTAGTGAATTTGACAGATTTTAAGACTATTTTTGGATTGTACAAGCAATGGGATCTATTTTTTTAAATTTTTTAATTAACAAAAAAGTGAGACAACGAGCACTAAAATATTCTTCGTTGCCAGAAGAGGGTAAAAATGTTCGCCGACCCCCATTAATTTTTCCTCTCCTTCATTTCTCTTAAACATACTACCCCATTTTTTTGACCACTTCAGGGGGTGCCCCTACAAAAATTTTATAAAAAAATATCAAAAAATTCCTCGTTGCCGAGAGAGGAAAAAAATGTTCACAGACCCCAATTAATTTTTCATCTTCAACATTTTTTTTTGAATGTACTTACCCCTTTTATCCACCCCTTAAAGGGGATCCCATACAAATTTTTGATAAATGTATAAAAAAAAATTCCTCATTGCCGGGAGAGGGTAAAAATGTTCACAGGCCCTCATTAACTTTTCCTCTCTAATAATTTTCTCAAACATATTATCACTTTTTTTCAACTAACTAAGGGAGCTCCCATACAAAAATACCCCACAAATGTGTTCACTTAATGTCTATTTTGTCATGAATAGCGAAGATGCATACGTACTAGATTTCACTCAGATTTTTTTAAATTTTTTATAAGATTTCTTATAGAAGTTAAATCATTTATTATAAAAATTGATATGCTGCTGCCTAATGTTCCCTGACATGACACACAAAAACACCTTACTCTGAAGTTTGGATGCATTTTACGGCCCGTTTCTGGTAATTTTTATAAATATTTTTTCGAACTTTTCGTTTAATTTATTACTTATACTAACTTTTTTAGAACTCACTGAAATTATTGTTGGGTTTTGGGTTACTGAAGTATGTATTTGTTAGGGTCAGGTTTTTTTTTGACACTGATCAAACAAGACAATATATCATACTTCAGTGTCAAAATGAAATCAGTGTACAGTGAATATTTGAATCTTGAACTTTTTGGATCAGATACTTCAGTTCAATGTAAAATGTGCAATTAAAGAAAAAGTGCACTATATTCCAAGATGTCTTGTACAGGTTATTATTTAAAACCAACAAAAATCTAAGTCTTTGTATGGCAAACCACATCGGTTTGTGCGTAACCAAGCGATAACTAACACAATCGCCCTTTTCAAGGAAGTGAAAATGTAGGCGAAGTGAATTTGGCTTAACATGTATTTCCTAGTGGGTTCTTGTAAACTCTCACATTTAGACAGTCTCTCTCGCACACTCTTTCAATATTGTACCGTATGAATGTCGTTTATTCTTTGTCATACTTTCTGCGTATTTGAATGCAAAAGCTTTTTAGCTGTGCAAGCTTTCTTTTTATTGGAACCACAATACAAATGCAATTGCAATTTATATCTATGTGATCGCATTCGTTCGTCGCTCTATGAACTCAGGCGGCCTTACTCAATAACAGAGGCAATAACGGAATCAAAATCGCATGATCATTGAAAGTTGGCTTGCATTTTGTTCTGGGATTTTTTTTTTTTAAATTTTCTTTCTTTATTTTTTTTTTCTTTATTTTTGTAGTTTGTGCTTTATTTGGTTTTATTCAGAAGATACACAAACAAAGAATTGTTTTTCCTTCTACCACATTTCTTTTGTTTATTTTTCTTTTGTTGTTGTATAAAAGCGAAAAAAAGCAACAACGACAGAGCACAAGTGAAATTGAAAATAAAAAGCTTCTCACTGTGTTTCTTCAGCTTCTGCTGCTTCTTCTTCTTGGGTAATATTGTTGTTGTCTTGTTGTCAAAGTTGACTTTTTCTGTCTGAAGAAAAAATCAAAACATTTGTAGTTCCCCAACGTGAAAGACGCGTTTTTGTTTAAATCAAAGTGTTTTGTTTTTATCTCTTCGGATATATTATTATTGTTATTTATCCCAAATAGATTTTTCGAAATGTTTCGATAATTTTTTTTGGGAATACATCCTATTGCTTAATATTTATTTTTGGTGAAAATTTTAATTTTTAAAAAAATTACTAAGAAAATAAAGTTTATTGTGTTTTACCGAATGTTTGAAGAAAAAAAAGTGCTGAAGTGCTGTCGTGTGTTAAAATGACTTTGTGAACAATCAGCTGTTTTGGCAAAACATGAGTAATGTAAACAAGTTTTTTAATTAAAAAATGTTTAAATTTGGCGAATTTCTTAATTTTGTGATGTTTGTAATGTAAAGGTCGTGGCGAAATTCAAAAGAACCGCAGAACTTTGCACTATAAACACGCTGAGAGCGTATTCAATTGTTGTTTATGGCAATGCCTTGGATAGAAAAATAATTTTTTTACCGTTACCACTGCTTTACGTTGTCAGAAGATTTCAAGAAGAAAGTTTTTGTGATTCATAACAAACCAAAGTTTTTGACCTTAGTGCTCAAACTCTTTTTGTAATTTTTGAGACTGTGATGAATTTGCTGATATTGCCTAGCTCAGATTAAAACAAAATCGCCTAAATTTTGAACTATCCTAACTTTAAAGTGGAAAACCACGAAATCTCACTGTTTTTGAAGTTACAATATAACAGACATGGTCATTTCTAGTCATAAAACCTGTTACATTATTAGGGAGCTGGTAACTGAAAAAATTATATGATAATATCGTCAGACAGACTGCAGTTTTTGTAAAGATTGGAATAAATCAATCAATTTAAGTCATGTCTGCCAATTATATTTAGCTGATTTTTAAAATGGCGGCTCTCCAGAGTTGACATAAAAAAATTATGTGATTTCATTGTCAGGCAGACTAATTTTTTTGTGAGGATAACATCATAAATAGTTATAAAAATCTATATTTGCCTTTCCGCTATTGCTGCAAAAAATAATAAAATCACAATATTAAGTCATTTCATTGCGTCTGTCGTTAAGCATAATAACTCTCTTGAATTTCTTAAGCATGAATGTAAAACGCTTTGCGTTCTAATTTCTTAAGACATAGGCTGGAGTATGCTCTGCTATGGAAATGCGAGCTAGACATAGTTTGAATATGGTTATCTTCTAAACTATAAGTCGCCTGAAAAAGTAAGTGTGAACGAGATATTTGCAAATAATTGTTTTTTGTGAACTTTGACCTCGAGTATTTTGGCATGGGAACGCGACAAGAACCACACGTAAAATCGGTTTTCTGTAGTTTTTAGCGAAAATCAGAGGCTTTAATTGCTTGTACTCTTGTTTTTATCATTTTGGAGACCCTATGGAATAAAACGCAATAAATAATAATGATAACAAATTATAGAACAGCGTTCTGGACGTCTGCCGTCTCGAAATTTTTTTTTTTTTGTTAGGAGTAACTGTAACGCAATATAGCAATGGCAGACACGATGTTATGAAATATGGTAGCATTTTTTTTACAATTTAAAAGTCTGATTAAAAAAAAAAAAAAAAAAAAAATCCGCGTGATATCAGTTAACCACTTACATTTTCTTAATCACAAGGATGGATAAAACATAATATCTAGGTACAAACGAAAATTTAATCACATACCGAAATTGCCGCCAGCTCCCAAAATAACATGAAAATCAAACTATAAAACACCATAAATATGTTTTCTGTGACATTTTCATTTAACAAGATTTCTATCGCACGATTATTTCAAATTTGTAAAATGTTCTCACTTTTTTATAATTCTTAGTTAAACTTGACATAGTTAGCTCAATATTGATCACCATAAATTTTAATCTGTGTTTTTAATAAGATTTCTGTTATTTTCACTGCATGCAAGCTTTTAATCTCATGAAATTTTTTTTATCTCATGCGATTTTTTATCTCATGCAATTTTTTATCTCATGAGATTTTTATCTCATGAGATTTTTATCTCATGAAATTTTATCTCATGCGATTTTTTCGAATTTCTTTTATGAAGACACAAAATATCATGCTTCTTAATAATAAAAAAATAAAAAGTGACATGAGTCGTCCAAATGTAAAAGCAGTTAAAAAACTAACAATTTGTTTTTGGGATATTGGTATTTTTGTTAGTATTTTGTTACGTATGTTTTCTGTGAAATTTTCATTTGACAAGGATAATATCGCACGATTTTTTAAAAATTGGTAAAATTTTTCGATTTTTTTATAATCTTTAGTTAAACTCGACATATTTAGCTAGCTATTGATCACCATAAATTTTATCCCGGGCTTTTAATAAGATTTATGTTATTTTCACTGCATGCGATTTTTTATCGCATATAAGTTTTTCTCTCATGCGATTTTTTGTTGCATAACTTTTTTATCTCATGCGATTTTTTACCGCATGCAATTTTATCTCATGCGATTTTTTTTTAGTTTCTTAAAATTTTTTTTTATGAAGGCATAAAATATCATGCTTCTTAATAATAAATAATATAAAACAAATGCGCCGTTCAAATGCAAAAGCAGTTAAAAGACTAAAAAATTGTTTTTGGGATATTGGTATTTTGGATAGCTAGGAAGCTTACGAATCCAAAAAATCAATTTGTTTTTAACTGCTTCTGAATTCTAAATTGCACAAAATTTAAATAACACCGTGAAACAGGAAATTGTATTCTTGATCTCGGTAACTGTTTTTGGTATATTTGCGGTCGCTAAATCATTATTTTTATGATATATGTTCTATGATACCCAACTTAGGTATCAAATATTTCAAATGCTTGAAATGTCAACGACTGGAAAAATATCCCCAAGCTTAATTTGTTCTAAAAAATTTATGCCATTCCCGAGCGTTCCCAATTTAAACTTTGTACAATGATGACGAATAAATTAAAAAATGTTGGAATAAAAACAAAACAAAAAAAAAAACTTTCACAACAAACATGCCAGAAATTACGAAATTATACAATGACATCAAAGTTTAACTTTAATGAAAAAGTGACACAAATAACAAAACCAAAAACGAAACAAAACAAGAAAAGAAATGTGCAAGAGAATTGAAAAAAAAAAAAAATTAACTTTTCTTATTTTGTTTTGAGTTTTCGTTTCATTTGTTAAAACAAAAAATTTCAAACCCCACTAGGAATTTGCTTTTTATTCAAATACAAATAAACTAAAACGTGAGCACAAAGTCACAGGAGTAAAATAAAATAAATTTAAAAAAAAACTTTTCTTCAAATTACATACCTATACACTGAAAAATTGTGCGGAAACTTATATTAAAGAAAAGTAGTGTTTTGAAAATAATCAACAACAACAACAACAACAACAACGTGGAATATGTACAAATTGCAACCAAAACGAAATTTTCAACAATTCCGCGGCAATTTAAAAAAATTTACAAAAAAACTTTTGATTAATAATAATAAAATTATACACAGCAAAAAAATAATTGCTGATAAATTTGCTAGCAGATATAACAACGAGCATAAAGCGACAATTGCAGCTGTAGCAGCGGCAACATTGGCAACATTCTCCAAATATCAGCAATACGCGCAGATTCACACTTTAATGCTGAAACGTGCGCAACGATCGAACAAAAGTGATCTCAGGAATTTTATCGACTACACATAGCGACAACGAACTGCGAGAGTCCACTTATCAAAAAATAAAAAAAAAAATTTTCAATTTTGCCAACAACAAAAACAAAAAACTTCCGTCAATCGAAAGATTTAGAATTCCATTTGTGCAGCAAATTGCTAGAGACCAATTTGGAATTGAAATTTGAATACCAACAACAACAATAATTAAATCTATAAGAATATATACAACAAAAATATGAATATCAACAGTCCAGTATTTATACCGCTGCAATTAACAACGCAACAGCAGCAACAGTCAACTGTTGCTCTTACAACAACGAACGACAAAAGCCCCTTGATGGGTTCTTCAACTGCAATAGCTAAAACGCCTAATTTTGCACCATGGCAACAACAGCAACAGCAACAACAATTACTTTTGCAATCAAATATTAGCAATTACAATTATTATCAACAGCAACGACAACAGCAATTTTTTTATCATCAACAGCAACAACGACATTTTTATAACCCCAATTTACAATATGGCCAATGGTCTAATATGACACAGCAACAGCAGAAAAAAATACTACAACAGCAGCAACAACAACAACAACAGCAAAAAACAAGCAACAATAAGAAACTACAACAGCAACATCATCATCATCAACAGCAGCAAAGAAATAAAATTGTAAAACCTTCAAAAATGTTAACATCTTCAACAACAGCAACGAAACTTAAGGTACTCGTAACCTTGCCACCAGCTGAATTAAAACTGGAGGCGGTAGCAGCAACGGCATCAACGACAACGACAACAGAAACAGAAAAAACCATAGCAACAATGAAAGGTAAGTTATGTTGGCAGTACATACCATGTATAATTTGTTATATTTTAACATAGATATTAAGTAATTGCTTTGGTTTATTTTGTTTTTTTTTTTAATTTTTTTGTTATGTACTTGTGTCTTTTAATACATAGATACAAACTAATTTTACAATAATATGTGTCTTCCACAAATGATTTAGCATTGGTTGCATATTGCACACTTAGAACTTCGTGGATCTCGTATGACTACTTTTATTTAAATTGATCTTGTCTTCGTAATGGAGGCGCAGATTTAGTTCTCTTTTGAGGCCTAACGGTCATAAGCTCACGATCCACTGTTGGGTTTTCTTTTATTTTGAGTATTTGTTGCAGGGATTGTTTTTTTAATATTTTATATTATGAAATTCATTCTGCATGATATCTTATGGTGTTTATGTAGGAGGAGCCTTTTGTCGCATGAGATTTTTTTAAAGGCTTGATGAAAAATACAATTATAATTCACAATAAATAATTTTTCTGTGACATTTTCATTGCATACGATTTTTTATCGCATAAAATTACTATCTCATATGATTTTCATTGCATGACATTTTTATCGAAATTTTATCTCATGAGATTTTTTTCCGAATACTGTCTAAGTATCTTGTCTTGCAGACAGATTTTTTAATTTTTATATTATATTTATTCTGGTATTTACGTAGGAAGGGCCTTATATCGGATAAGATTTTTTTAAAGGCTTGATGAAAATTATAATTCACCACAAATAATTTTTTTTATCGCATAAAATTTTTATCTTATGTGATTTTCATTGCATGACATTTTTATCGAAATTTTATCTCATGAGATTTTTTTCAGAATTTCGTTTAAATGTCTTGATAAATATATGAAGACATAAAATATCATGCTCCCAATGAATTTTTATTTGCAAATGTAAAAAAATAAATTCTGTATCATTTAAATAACAGTGTGCAACAAAAAATTTTGTACGAGATCTCGATAACTCTTTTTGGTATATTTGCGATCGCTGAATCCGAATCTGGCTACCGGTTTTCTCTATCGTTTACAGGATGCGAGTTATCCTTGCTCTTTTTTTTGAACTTGACACAATTCGCTAACTATTGATCACAATTAATCTTTCGTTGAGTTTTTAACATTTCTGTTATCTTCTCTTCTTATAGGAGCTAAAATTGTATGTTTTTTCGTTTTTTTGTTTTTTTGTTTGTACTTATTTCTGTGCCAATATTTTTTCTCGAAAACGGCTGCAGCGACTTCAATGAAACTTGGAATAGTGTTAGATATTAGCAAACAATGAAGAATGAGCTAGGTTTGAACTTTGTAAATGCTCACCAGAGGGCGTGGCACTGCACTAAATTTTAAATTTGATTTAGTCATAACTCACAAACCATACAAGTTATTTGGACGAAATTCGGTGAGCGGCTACGGCTTAATATTGCCTTGTAAGAGACAAAAAGTAAACGGGATCGAAGAAGTGCCACGCACACTTTTCAGCCCTTAAAAATTTTGATTCAATGTTACTCGAAAACGACTCCTACAATTTTTATGAAAATTTACGAGATCTGAAAACAAGGATTTATATGTGATACGCCGTTATATTGGGAAAACTCGTTGAAGGGCGTGGCACCGCCCACAAAAATATAAAACGGTATAAAAAGAAAACTAATAAAGCAAACATTCTGAAATTAACTGTGAGGAGCCTAATTGCAATAGGCCATCTCTGATTTGAAAATGGGCGAAATGTCGCCATTGCGCGTGGAACCTCCCATACAAGCAAAATACGTTAAATGCTATTTCTCGCAAATGTTACAAGATATTTTAATGAAATTTTGTATGTAGGTACTACTTATCAATGCCTTGTAATAACCGAAAAGTGGGAGGTATCTAAGAAGTGCCGCGCCACTTTTTTAACCATTGAAAATTTTAATTCAATATTACTCGAAAACGAATTCAACAATTTTAATGAGAATTTAAAATATTTTCCCCTGAAAATAAGTATTAATATGTGATATGCCGTTGGAGGGCGTGGCACCGCCCACAAAAATTTAATACGCTATAAAAAGAAAACTACTAAAGCAATCTTTCTGAATTAAACTGTAGGTAATCTTCTTTTTATGAGGCACCTACGAGCTGAAAGTGGGTAAAATATCGCAGGTGGGCGTGGAACCTCCCATACAAGTAAAACAAATTAAATGCTATTTAACGCAAATGGTACAACATATTTTGATGAAATTTGGTATGCGGATCTGGATCACGAGTATCTAAAGCATAACGAAAAGTGGGCTTTGTTCAATAATTGCCACGCCCACTTTTTTCCAAAATAAAAATTTTAGTTAATAACTCATGCACAAAAAAAAATGAGAATGAACTTTCCGGGGCATGATGATACGATATTTCAGCCCCCATACAAGAGACGAAATATTTTGGGTGCGTGGCGTATCCCATTTATTTATTTTAAGTCGTTCTATTTCTCTTAAAAAATTTGGAGTTCTTGATATTTTTCTATACCATTCGATATTTTCCGAGTTTTTCTTATTATTTTTCTCATCGGTTAATTTATCATTTTGAAAGCATTGGAGGTGAAAAGGTTCGAGTTTCATAACAAAAAATAGCTATGAATAAAAACATCGACTAAAATTATAAGATCAGATTGTTGACCGAGCAGGGATCGGTTTCCAGGTACTTTACATTGCATGAGATTTTTTTCTATCACATACGATTTTTATCTCATGCGATTTTCATTGTATGATATATTTATCTCATAATATTTTTGTCGGATGAAATTTTATCTCATGAGATTTTTTCCGAATTTTTGTCCAAATGTCTTTATACAGGGTAAATTGCATAAGGGGGTTCTAAAATGTCTAAAATGTTATAGGGTTAAAACTGAATTTCTGACTTGTTTAAGAAAAAAAATTTTCTTGGATCTCCCTAACGTTTCAGAGAAAACATTTTTATGGCGAAGTTTTAGCTAATTGTTAGAACTTTAAGATTGTGTATATGGTTCATAAAGTTTAAAAGGATTTTGCAAAGTTCTGGACTTTTAAATTTAATATTTTAATTTTTTTTCCCCCATTTTTTGGATTTGGCGGTTATTTTAGTATGAAAAAGGTCATATTAACATACCTTTCTATAATCTTTTTTGAAATTCTCATTAAATTTCCTTTAAGCCGATGGTACATTTATTATACCAATTTTTTAATGTGAGGTCGGAAAAAAATATTTTTCTATGTAACACACGGGTTACTCGCATGCGTTGCTCTGCATGTGATGTGCACGCTACTCGTGCTGCTCTTTATCTACTGCATCCTTCAAACGGAAAAGTATTTTTTTCTGACCTCAATCAAAAAAATTGGTATGAAAAATGTATTATCGGATTAAAGAAAATTTAACGGGAATTCAAAAAAATTTATAAAAGGGTATAAAAGGGTCAAAAAAAGGGGAACAAAATAAAATATCAACTTTAAAGGTCCAGAACTTTGCAAAATTCTTTTAAACCCTATAAATCATGTACACGATCTGAAAGCTCTTACAATTGGCTAAAACTTCGCCATAGAAATGTGATCAAAGAAAATTTTTTTTCTGAAACAAGTCAGAAAATCAGTTTTAACCCTATAACTCCTCAGGGATACATTTTAGACCCCCCTCCAGGTGCAATTTTTTGTTAGTGTAGGCCTCCACTTTCAGCTTCCAGAAGCTTCTTAACCTTGTGCAATACACCCTGTATGTATATGAAGATCTCGATTTTATAAAAAAAATATTTGCGTACGCTGCAACTGAATCTGGTAACCGGTTTTCTCTATCAGGTCTGGGATGTGAGCTATCCTTGCTCTAGAGTGCACTCCAAGCTTTACAAATTAAATAAAAACTTTTTGAGATATCATCCACACAAATAAATGTATCGCAAATTATATAAAGGACTAAAATAAATTTGTATGGAGTTCAGTTACTTTTACTTCAATTGATGATACGTTTTCTAAAGTGATCCACACTACCCCAAAAAATGTATCATGATCGCATTCAAAATTTTTTCTCTTAATTTGTTGCACTGTGTAATTATATAAATCTCAGTTAACATTTGAATCATCCAATACGTTTTTATGAGACTTACGTTACATGACTTTTACTGCAGAAGATTTCTTTGTCATGATATTTTGATTTCATGTTTTTCGAATGAGATTATTTTATTACATGAAATATTTCTCGAATTTCCTATGATTCTCTATAAAACTTTTGATAAAATTACTACTGTTGTCTATCAGAAATGAGTTTCTAGACACAAAATTTTAAGCTCAATTTCATGAGTTTTTTATCATAACAAATTTGATGAAGATTTTTATCACACTTATAGTTTTTAAAATAGTTTTGCATGGAGTTTGCATAAAACGAGTACTGATCCTTTGTGTACATTATTAAGTTAATAGACTTCTAGAAGAAACTATCTTTCTTATTGTATCTTGGATTTAGTTTTTTTTGCGAAATTTTTATGGCGAAACATTTTTTTCTTATATTCTTATATTTTTAGCATATATCAAAAGAAATACATTAGTGTCACCGAACTTTAAATAGATATGTCAATAGCCTTTCAGTGTTTATAAAAATCAGATTGTAAAACATGTGCCATGTGTAATTTACGTGTTATTAGGTGAATGTCGTTTTTTCATTTATTTGAAAAAAGTGCCCTTCATATTTCATCATTAGCAATGACCCCTATATCTCATTTAAAGAAGAGGAAAAGCTCTAGCAAACAGCAAAAACAGCAAATGCGTTAAATTTAGGTTATTGCACTGAAATACCGTTCGAGCGTAAATACACACGAATGTATGTATTAAATTTCGTTTTTGGCTGCCAATGACCTTGACAAATAAAATGTGCTTTTTGCTTGGGTTCATAAGCCATTCAAATGCGAACTCAAATAATTTAATAAAATCACATGATATTATTTCAGGGGCGAATAATGGAATTGTTATGGAGAGGGTTCATTGGAAATTTATTTTTAGCATGCTCTTTTTTTTGTGTGTTAAAATTATATTTATTATAAAAAGGGCTTTCAATAAGCTACGGATGAAAATGGTTGTCTTAAGCAATGGAAATCTGTTTCTATGATAAACAACTGATCTTTGATTTGAGTGAATAAAAACAGTAATTTCAAATTAGCGCTGAACAACTAAATTTTCCGCTTTTCCAAGAAGATAGAAATTAATCACAAATAGTTAGAACTAGCGTTGTCATAATAGATCATCTTGCCTCAATTAAGCGAAGCCTTCTGTCAAACAAATTACCTTACATTAATCTGAATCACTTGCTATTTGATCCTCCAACAGCGATGTACTCACAATTGTAAAAGAACAGTCAAACTCAAGTAACCGATTTTGACTGTTCTTGGAAGGCCAACACAGCATCTTGGATTTTTCTTTCTAACTTATATGGCGCAAAATCGCCAAGGCGGGAAATTTTAAGATTGATTTTTTGACAAAATATATCACAAGCAATTAGCTTATATTGTAGCTTAATTTGTGTTTAACCAACCCTGTAATGGAGCAAGCACAGAATTCATTACTTTCTGTATTATATTGCTTTTCATCAAAGCTTTCACTCAAAACAAACGTTTTTGAAAAGTTCATGAAAGGTCCAAAAAATACTTAATAGTGTTTTTTTTTTTAGCTTAATATTATGGCAAAGAATATACTTATCAAAAAAAAAAAAATAAAAAAAAATTATACAAACAAAGTCCTACTGAAGTAAAATGCATGATATTTTTAAAAATGCATTTCTTAAGTATGAAATTTGGGATACACAACTGTATTAATGACTTTAATGTTCAAATTTATTGTACATGCATAGAACTAAAGCTCTTTAATGTGGCTACGGTATTTTTTAGGAAGTTATCTAAAATTGTAAGGTTTTAAAATGATTTAAGTAACTTTTCCGGAAATGATCAATTTATAAAATATAACATATTTTATATAGGAACATGAAATTATTTAATTGCTTTACTTTATTGTACAAAGTATTTTTTCTTGAGATGCATTTGAGCAAAGAAGCACATAGTTAGTTATTGAAAAACTTTAAACCGTCAATCCGGGAACGACATCGTCATTTCGGGAACGTTTCATCATATCATATAAGCGTTCCCGGAATGACCGTTCCCGGAATGACGATTTTAACTAAAAGTGCGCTTTATTCTTACAGTTATAATTTGAGTCGTGGTTTGACATGATAAATGTAATATATTTTAGGTAGAACATTAACATTGTACCCTTAAAGTTATTTTTTCGTCATTTCAAAAAAATATAGGCGTTCCCAGATTGACGCCCTATGGATGTACGCTCTATAAATTACAATATGAATGAAAATAGTAATTTCTAAATGAAAAATAGCTTATTTGCCAAAAAGCACCCTATTCAATATAATTGACTTTTAGCATATATATTTCAATGTACCATTAAAACAAAACAATTATAATGTTTCGTCATATTCATTTACTCAATAAAATTATTACATAGATTCAAGAATCGTCACCAGTACATATAATTTTTCGCAACAATTGAAAAAATTTCTTGAAATAAAAATGTCGTGCTGTGAAATTCTGATGAGATAAAAATGTCATGCGATAAAAATCTCATGGGATAAAAATGTCGTATGATAAAAATCTCATAAGGCAAAAAACTCAGCAGATAAAAATGTCATGAGATAGAAATGTCATGCGATGAAAATCTCATGATATAAAAATGGTATGAGATAAAAATATTATGCGTTGAAAATCTCAAGATTTTGGCCGAAAATATGTTAAGTGCATTTACAATAGCAGTAGCATTTTATACCTGGTACACTTTTTTCGTAAGATGCTTTCCTCTTGAGTAAAAAAAGGTTTTTGCCTTCCGCGGGCGTTCACAAGCCAAAAACTCCCATTTAGCGTCCGAATCCCATCTTGAGTCATACATCGTTTTAAAGCTTATAAATTATGATTTAATTTAAAGTACTTTTAAAAAAAATCGAAGGGGGGTTTTTTTTAAAAAAATTCAAAAGTATTTTTGAGTTTTCATAATTTTGGTGAGAACAAATTTTTTTCACCAAGAAATATTTTTTTATAAAAAGAACACTTCAAAGTGAATGGGACCAGTAACTTAGATTTATCAATATTAAAACTTAAGCTATAAATTTTTGAAAAAACACCCTTTTCATGAAAATGATTAAAAACGCCAACTTCAACACCCTGTATTTTAACAACAAATCGTACTACGACCAATTCCTTCCGGATTGTTGTTCTTGCACACGGGATCTACCATATTGCCATTTGAGCGAAATCGGAGAAAAAAAAATTTTCAGCTGGTACACTTAGCATGGATTTCTTCATACACGTATACTTGATATAAACTATTAACTTTTCTCAAAACAAGCCATTCAAAATTTATATCGCTGAGGTTTTGCCTTCTGGAGCGATTCACAATCCCAACAATCGTTCTACAGGTGTCGATGACGGCAATCAAAACAATTTACTGATATTTACTGATTACTGATATTTTTTCAGAAATTAGTAAAATTTTACTGGTAATTGCAAATTAAATTGAAATATTAGTAAATATTTATTTTACCGCAGTTTTACTGTTACTGCAAAGTGTCTATCAATGATTATCTGCATGCTCTGGGATACCTCAATCTTGCGATAAGTCATATGATGATCTTACATTATCAGTTAGCGCACAGCAATGATATTTTCTGACGCTGCAACTGATATTGGATGGCCTTCATCAACTTCAGCCCACAGTGTGCTTCAGCTACGTTTAGGTTCAGCAAAACAGAGAAAATGGACTTTACTTTCACATTTAAACAGTACAGCTAAAAATAAGAGATAGGGTCAATTTTACCGGTTATCAGTTTAAGATGCTTAGACATGTTCTCAAAACTCTTTACTATGTATGTTGTCTATATCGATGGGGTCAAGAATCTCATGATACATTTTATTATCTATTCATGAATGTCTGCATATACTTACATACATATGTTATGATAAAAAAGAGAAAAAAGTTTACTGGATGGTTCAAGGTTAACATTTGTAAGCATTCGCCAGTTCATTCTAGGCGGGTAGCATAGGTCAAGGCATTCAAGGTTATCACAATGACTCTGTTATGATGTTAACGAAACTTTTGCAAACAAAGCGTAACGAACGACTTCTTTGTGAAGGTCTTTTCCATATGTGAAATTCCAAATAAAATGTCTTACTACACTTTAAGAAATATTTTTACTTAAATTTCAATCAACTGCAAATTTATTCCAATTTTTTGGTGCGCAAATTAAAATCAATTGGGATATTAAAATAAAAATTCTACTTAAAAATATTCAGAGTATACGTTAAATATGAGAGGAGAAAGAAAAAAGAGAAAGCCAATAAAAGTGAGAATGAGAGAACCCAAAAACATGCGCGCAAAAATAACAGCAAAGAAAAACAAAGGTTAAAACACGACAATGAACTTGCAACTGCAAAAGTTTATTTTCGAGGTTATTCAAAAGAACAGCGGTAGGCGAAAATGGTTGGCAATCAATCGTTGGCATGTATTAGTGAGGGGTGTGTCGCGGGGGTTAAGAACCCAGACAGCTGATGTGTAAATTAAAAACAGACGCTGTTGAACAATTTAACACTGGTAGCGTTTATTGACTGATATAAAAGTACAAATTGGTAATAGCAACAGTAGCAAAAGCAACAACAACACTTGTATGCACAATACTATTAAACGAGCAGAGTAATAAAGTAAAAGAAAAGGATAAAAACAAATTGAAAAGCAACAAAAAACAGAATTTCACTAAAAAATTAAATTATCTACATCGAGACAAAAAGTAAATAAACAAATCGACCGTTGAAAAAAGAACGCGCAAACAGTTCATTGCACCCATCATCAACAACAGCAGCAGCAGCAGCAGCAATTTCACCATTATCGAAAGCTTTTAGAATAGCAAGAGAGGTGCAAATAAAAGCTCCGACATTTTTTACTGTTTTGTATTAAAAAAAAGCACACGTTAAACTTAAAGTTAAATTAGCAAAAGCATCGATGCATAAGGGATGGAAGCGCAAGCTGGGCCAAGACTTTTTTGACTCTGAAATTTACGATAGCTGGAACCATTTCAGAACACTGTTCAACACTAAAAAATTTTTTGAGTTCGAACTATGTAATTACCATTCCTTGCTATTGTTTGAAAAAATTTTCACATCATTAGTTTTCAGATAAAATGACAGATCCAAAATCAAGATTTAAGGACTTGTCCAGATAAATTTGATACTTTGTTTTTCATCAATAAAAAATATCCAATGAATTTTTGTTTTTATTTTTTTGTTTTATTAAAAAGTGGTATAACCAATATACATATGTAAATAACCTTAGAACTGTTAACAAATATTTTTTTTTCTGTAATTATTGTACTTTTTTCTTACGTTCCTTTATCAAGATTTGCCCAGTTGTTTCGTCGCAGGTACCGTAGGACCTTCTCTCAAAAGGTCGATGCTCTGAGCAGTTAAGTGGATTCTCACTTTTTGGAATAAAATGTTCACTTTTGCTTTCGTACCACTCTATGGGGCTTAAGAGTTATAAGAGGTGGCTAAATCAGGCTAGAATATTACAGTACCTTAAATGGCAAAAAAAATTTTTCAAGACACTCGTCAATAAAAATTTTCGAATTCCTTGTTACAAAAAAAAAAAAAAAAACAACTGCTTCTCAGAATGCATTTGGATATAGCCTAGCAGACCATATAATGCTTGGGAAATTTTGTGATTTTCTTTGCTTTGATTTTGCTCTGCATCTTCCTCTCCTCCGCACAGGTGGAACATTCGTGTCAGAAAAAACCTTGCATTTCATACAAGGCAACTACCTTAGGAAGACGAACACACAAACAGCACTTCTAAAATTTTGCTTGTACATGGAAGTGTCCCGCCTGCTTCTCCGAATTCATCAAATATTTGTTTTGGGGTTTTCTGTATGTATTTGTTCACCGCGAAAACTTTGAGGATAAAGTATAAACTTATTTATACTATTTGTTTTTATAAACTTATCTATTCCATTCCTTTGATATAATTTATACAATTTTTTTTTTATGAAGTTATTCTAAACTAAAAACGTTTAAATTTTATAAATTTCATACCAAAATTATATAATTCTTATATCAAATTCTGTTTGAACAACGTTTGCTTAATATACAAATTTTGTACCTCTTTGCCATATTGGTTGATGGTGTAGAGGTCTAAAGAGTTTGTAATTATATCACACGGACGGTCGTTGGTTCGAATCCAACTATATGGTCCCATTTTTTAATTGAAGTTATAATAATACATTATTTGTATAAATATTATACGAACAATCATAAACGGTTTGTATACCAATTTGTAGCAAAGATCTTATACCAAGTTTGGTGTGGTTTGTGAAAATTAAACGTAACGATGCGTTTTAAAATTTTTTTTTTTTGTATGGGTGGTAGGCGTGTTTGTCGACAGATTTCGCTTGTCTTCAATATTTTGCCCTTTGTAACTTAAAAAGTTCTTTAGATTTTGCATTGTCTTTAGAGTTTGATGCGATGTTATCATAACATCATATCAATTGTAAACTATCCCATCTTTTTTTTAAATATTTAAGAGAGCTAAAAAACAGCTCAGAACTCCAATACTTTAAAAGTTTGCAGACATTTTTTTCTTCTATTGAACAAACAGAATGACAATCTATAAAATAGAAGAAAAACATTTTTAAAACTTTAATATCGTAGTAATGGAGTTCTAAGCTGTTTTATAACTTTCTTAAAAATTAAGAAAAAAAGATAGGATAGTTAACGATTGACACGACGATACAGCATATCAAATTACTCCAACATCCCCTAAAAATTACTACGTCGAAAAATTTTAATTAAGAAAGAGTTAGTCAATTAACAATTGCGTTGTATGTTGATAACAACTTTTTAAATATTATTATGATTTTTTTTTATTCTTAATTTTATAATTTTTTGTTGTACTAAATTTGTTTACAATTTTATTCCCACAATTTGACGCGGTTTTTGAACTCTTTATTTTGATAAGCTTATTAAGTACAGGTTCTACCGCAAAAATTTGGTTCAATGGACTTTGCATTTTTTTTTATAAAATTGACACATTTCATTTGCACAAATAAAAAATTTATTTTTTTTTCTTAGAAATTATATAATTATCAAAGATAGACTTAGTGCTTTAGAAAAGATACTTACCTAACTATTAGACCTGCTTGATATTTAGATTCATTCTGAAAGTACCTTAATAGTTGTGTAGGTGAACCCTTAGAAGTGATATCAGCCTCATTTTGTTTTCGATCCGAATAAAATCAATGGAACACTTTTGATTCTGCTGAAGCCCCATTTTGGCTTGAAATTAACACTTTCATCATACGTCGAAACTACTTTAAGCAGATAGATGAAATTTGATACAAATGTTTGACGGAACGAAAAAAAAAAAAAATAAAAATTACGCAGACATCATTTTAATAAAAAACTTTATAAAGTCAGCTTAACAACTGACACTAAATTTTTTTCTTCAGAGTTTAAGAATTTTTTTTTTCAGATTTTGAAGAGAAACTTTCTTAAAAAAGTGTTTGCTTCTTCATAAAATGATTCTTCAAAATCGACTTAGTTTTCCCTATTTGAAAGCAAAGTATATTGAGTAAGTCAAAAAACCATATGTATATTCTCCTTTAACTCCTAGGAGGAGCATAGGGCCAAAAAACCATATACTATACATTATATGTTACGTAAAATCCCCTAAAGCATTTGTATCTACATATCTACTTGTATATTTTAAGAAACGTAAACAAAACAAAGAAACAATGAAATACTTAAGACTGCCTTATTGCCTTATAAGAAACCACCAACGTTGACCTACAATAAAATCAGGTCTGTGTCCCGTTAAGGCCGTTATGACTTTTTATTTGCTATTTACACTCTCTGTGTGTGTCTGTAAATTTACAAGTTGTCATATGAATATTGACGTAGGTCGCTATGGTCGCAAAGACCTTAATTTGGCACCCACACGTTAAGTTTTATTTTCTCTTTTAATTTTCAGTGTTATTTTATGACACTTATTGTGTGGTTTGTTTATTTTTACAATTTTGAAGACTTTATTAAAATTGTTTTTATTGCAAAAGAAAAAAAAAAAAAAAAAAATAAATAAACAGATTGTACCTGTAAAGAGCAGAAGTTTACAGACACTCGCGTAACTCCTCTTTAGTTATATCAAACATTTCCCCGATTCACGTATATCTTCTTCCAACGATTGTTTCGGTGCCATGACATATTCCCCACGGACATAATCCGAATTGCGTACATAATCCCCATTTCGTACATATGTAGGTGTTATGTCCGCAAAATATTCTGACTTAATCCCCATTTGCGAAATGGGGACTGTGTCCACAAATTTTTCGGACATAATCTCTAGAGAAAAAAGGGCAGAATCCCTATAACCATTATTTTGTAATTGACAACGCCACAAGAACAGAATTAATATTTTTAATAAGCACTAACTTTCAGAAGGTAGCTGTAAAAATTTTATGATGATTTGGAGATATAGCCATCGGAAGCTTTTCTCAAAATCCACATAAGTTAAAAACGATATCCAAGGTATAGGTGTCATATGAAAGATAATTTATAATATGCTACAGATATTACGATTTTTCTGAAATTTGGACCGATTTTTTCTTCCAACAGTTATTTTACATAAGAGTAGGGGCAAGTGGGTTGCCTGCGGCCGCAGCTCAGGATTTAAAACTCCCAAAAATCCAATATCGGCTTCGCGGCGCTGATCAGTCTATAATATATCCAACAATCAGAAAAGTCGTAATATTTTAAAAATAACTAGCTGAATTTAAAAAAAAAAATCTAGATCAATATTGTGGCTTATTAAATAACCTTTTGAAAATCAATGCAGGCGTTTCTGACTTATATTGATTTTTAGAAAAAGCTATATCCGCAACTTCCGATGGCTGTACCTCCGAAACCTTTGATTCCATATTTATAATCCCCATTAACGAAGTGGGGATTATGTCCGGTGACCGATTGTTTGATTTGATTTGTATGTAAGTAGATAAAATCTTGTACTGTGCCATCAAATTTGAAAATTTTTTGTGAAACTTAAGAGCTGTGAGCAAGGGGCTGTTAGTTAAACAAGGTTTACAGCCATTTAGAAGAACTGGAACATGATTCGACTCAAAGATTTTTAAATTTTACCCATATTCGGTGAAAGAAAGGTGAAGTAAGTCACCCTAATGCAGATCTATAGCAAGTCACAAATAAAAAGTTTTCTGGAGCAAATTGATGAACAAATATGGTCACAATAATTACTGCACATTAAAAAATGTTTCTTATATCCAATTGCTTGGTTAAGGTGGTAATCAGTGTTCCGTTGCTAATCAAATTACTATACTGGAACCGTCCATAAGCCTAGTGACTCTCCTAGGAGGAGAAGGGGTTTATTTTAACGAGCAGTAAAAGCGTCCAAGTAAAAACGTCCAAGCTCTGTAGAGATTGAGAGAAAAAGGTGGTATATGAATGACAAACTCTCAAATGACCCCAAAACAATCTCCGAGTGGGGTCGCGCTAATCGAGTCGAATTCCTCGATAACTGGTTGTTGTCTCACAGACAAGTAGATTTTACCTACCCACCTCTTAATATGGCCGGCACACAGTGATCGGAAAATCGAAAAAGCAGGCCAAAATTCTGAAAGTCGGTAATATGGGGTTTCTTAAGATGCTGATTACGAATCTGAAATCAATTTTTCAAAAAAATTAAATGCCGAACAATATAATGATATGCTGGATCTATTCTCAGGAGAGTCGGAAATAAGTGGCTTTTGATAATGCTGATTGCGAGTCTGAAATACATTTTCAAAAAAACAAAATGGCGGATCCAAAATGGGTGGACTGAATACTGCTAAGCTACATCTATTACCGACAAAAACGGTATATGGGAGCTTCTGATGTTGTTCTAACGAATCTGAAATCCGTTTTTTGAAATACAAATTGGCAGATCCACAACGACAAACTGCTGGGTGCAAAACTACATTTATCAACAAGAAGTTAGTATATTGGAGTTTTTGAGGCCGCTGATAAAAAATATGAAATTAATTTTTTAACACAAAATGGTGCGCTCATAATGGCGGACAAAGTTTGGTTTCTGAGATCATTCGTCATGAATACAAAAGTCCTAATAACTTACTTTGGCGCACTTGTGCCAGGTAATTTTTTTACAGGCTTATAGATAAACTTACTTTAATAACTAAGCATGTGGAAATTTAATGGATTTATGCGGACCCATTAATATTTACCAACTGGAAAAGGTCGTTGGAACCAACTGGAAAAGGTCGTTGGAAAAGGAAATCCAAGAATCGGGAAAATCGTGGCAAGAGATCAAAGTCATCGCAAGGGATCGTGACAAATGGAGAGATTTCATATTGGCCCTATGCTCCTCCTAGGAGTTAAAGGAGAATGCATACATACATACATACATTAATTTTTCTCGTATTGATAACCACTTTAACAAATTTGTAAGCATATTAACTCTAAACGAGATAAAACGCTCTGGACTTAAGAAACATATTGGGGGTTATCTTGAATAAATATTCCCGGAGAATTTTTCTCTATTACGGTCTGAGAAAATATTCATTCACGATAACCTCTATTAAAGAAACTTCATACTCAAACAAGAAAAGTTTTTTAGGCTTTTCTGCAAACAATTTTAGCCAGCTTTTTTTTTGATTTTCTGAGCAGTGTGCGATGAAAAGTACCAAGTACGTTCAACGTAATTTTATATCAAATTATTTTGATTTCATAAAAACTACAAAAACAAAACAAACTCTTTAGTATTTTCCTTTTCAAATTAAAATTCATTTCATAAACAATATTTCTGCTGATGGATATAACTTAAATTTAATATATTCTTTATGAAATTTTGTTCACACTACATCAAATATTTTCTTTGTTCTCGGTGTTATTAATAAATTGTTCATGAATTCGTATTGAAAATTTATTAATAAGTTTTGTTTATTTAATATTTCTGGCACTTTGTATTTCTCTTTAGATTTAAATGCAAATTCTGTAATGAGCTGACAGTTGTGTAATTGTTTATTTTTATACGCTGCCACTTCCGAACCGGAAGTAATTGGCGTACGTAAAGACTTTCAATTGAAGACGCGACGACTGAGTGTCACTCAGATTTTATTGTACAAACAAAAAAACAAGGAAATATAAATGATTTTTATTGTTAAAATAATAAATTCACATTATTTATTTTGTCAGCAGACTTTTTATTTTCATAACCGTAAATATTTATTTTTGTTTTACTTAAAATATGTTTTTATAAAAGTTTAAAAAATATTTCCTAATTGCTTCCGTTTCTTTTTTCTCTTTTTTTTAGGTAAGTGAAGATATACTATATGTTTCCTTAATTTATTTTACTGGTGAGTACTAAAATATAATCGGAAATAATTAATTAAAAACTCCAATTTTGAGAGATAATTAATGAAATGAAAGGTGTTCGTTTGTTAATGTTTTTATATTTAAAAATTATTTTGGATGTTGGTATAAAAGTTTTACAGTGTTTACTCGATGACATGAACAAGTGTAATGGTTCAATTTATTTCTAAAATGGGTTGCCATTCTGCCTTTGAAAAAGGTTTGAGGAATATACCACATTCACACTTGTCTGGTTAACCAGATGATATAAGATAACACTGTTCGACAACTGCAAACTTTTTGTAAAACACATGAGAAAATCCAAAACATTCTTAAAGAAGACGTTGAAAAAATACCCGTGTCTCGTCGTTTTTCTCCAGCACTTCAGATTTTTTTTTAAACGATTTTTGAAGTTTTTTATCCACTGTACATGAAAAAAAAAAAAAAAAATACCACATTCTTGTGGTAAATCAATGATTTTAACTATATGATTCTTACATCTGAGGTGTATTATGTGTGCAGTAGGGTGTCCCTTATTTGGGAAAAGTCAAAATTTTATGTCGCGCTCCCCCAGAAACGAAAGACTTTGAGAAAAAAATGAGATCCCCCAAAGGACAGGTTTTTTTAAACGAATTAACTTGTGCCACGAAGACATTCAAATTTATATGAAATTAACATAGATTTTATATACTTCTTGTTTTAACTTGCTGGGAATCGCGTTGTCTGAAATATTTTTCGCCATCAAATGTGTATCTTATTGTTTTTCGGGTCGCTGAACACGATACAAGTGTCAAAATTAAATAAATAAATGACAGCTGTCAACGGCTACAGAGCTGTCAAAACTCACAAAACTTCAAAATCAAAGAGCCGTTGACAGCTGTCAAAATTTAATTTTGACACTTGTATCGTGTTCAGCGACCCGAAAAACAATAAGATACACATTTGATGGCGAAAAATATTTCAGGCAACGCGATTCCCAGCAAGTTAAAACAAGAAGTATATAAAATCTATGTTAATTTTCATATAAATTTGAATGTCTTCGTGGCACAAGTTAATTCGTTTAAAAAAACCTGTCCTTTGGGGGATCTCATTTTTTTCTCAAAGTCTTTCGATTCTGGGGGAGCGCGACATAAAATTTTGACTTTTCCTAAATAAGGGACACCCTAGTGTGCAGTAAACTTATGCATGATATTGCGAGGAATGTTTTTGTAGAAAGTTTTAGCCCTCCACAACCCCCATATGTGGGTAATTTTTACCCTTTTCTTGAAAAGGTACAAAAATGATACCTAAAACAGGGAAATATTGAGTCAGTATGTACTACAGAAATATTTTCTATAATATTTCACTACTATAGTAATTGTTGAACACTGAGAAGTCGAAATTTTGTCCCGAAACCCAAAAATCCTTAAAATAAATTAGGACTCTTCACATTGCATATTTATTACGTATATCCCTGCCGCGCTTGGCTTAAGTTTTAAGAATTTTTCGTCTTTGGTATTTCCTAGTGAAATTTTCAATAGAATATTTTGGCAGAATTCTTTAATCCATTGTAGGCCAGTTTTAGAAAAAAAGGTCAAAAAGACCCTTAAAACAGGATATAACGGGTTAACGTGTTCTAGGAAAAAGATCCTTATGTGATTTCCATTAACTAGCTACCAACAAATCACGTATCAAGTGGTTTTGTGGTGTGAACATTACAAAGACAAGGCAAAATGCTTAGGTAAAAAAAACCAAAAATTGTTGGTAGGTTGGTTTTCGATACGTTTCACCCATAACCATATGGGATCTTAAGGCGAATTCACCTACAAACCAAGAAACAAACCAAGAACTCGACCAAGCATGCTTTATTAATTTTTTGCATAGATTAGACGAGAATCACAGCAAAAAATTCAATGCAGCATATGCAAAGTTCTAATTTTTTGTTTTTTCCCCTGTTATGCATCGCTCCGCTGTTTGTAAGCCGTTGATATTATACTTTTTTTGTAAAGCGATTTCGTTTTGATCTTGTTGAAAATAAATTTACCCAAAATGTAGTTTTAGAGTTTTACAGTGGGGTGAAATTTGGAAAATATTGATTGTAAGAAGTCCTAATTGAATTTAACGATTTTTTGGGTTTCGGGATAAAATTTCGACTTTTTGGTGGTCAGCAACTGGTGGTGGAATTTTATAGCAAATTTTTGTGGTGCATACTGACTTAATATTCCCATGTTTAAGGCGTATTAATTTTAAACTATTAATTTTTTGAAAACTATATAATCTTTTCTATACAAATCGAAAAGTTTTTTATATGAAAAACTATCCTGGTTAGTGCTTAATCAGCATTCATCTGGTTAATGAGGCAAAAGAGAATAGGGTATTACTCCATAGGTGAACTTGGTTTTATATTATTTGCACCAACAGGATTGGATTTGAGCTTACTGTTCAGTGTGTTTTAGTAAAAACACCAACAAGGCAAAATTCATAAAGGGAAACAAAACAATTTTTTGGATGGCTGGTTTTCATTACGTTTCACTGATTTTCAGAAGAACTTACGAGCATACTTTATTTAACCTTTAGCATAGATTTGTTGAGAATTACAGCAAAAAGTAAATACAGCACATGCAAAAGTTCCAAGTTTTTAATTTTTTCATTAGTATGCGTCGCTCTGCTATTATAGCACGTCGATATTATACAATTTTTCTATTGTGCCTTTGCTTGCAAGCTTAGTTGGCGAGACGAAACGAAGTTTTCTAGCTTCTTCAAGAGTTGCTCAGTAAGGCATTCTTGGTGCATTGCTTTTTACATTGTTCATAAATGAGTGATCTTAAGCAACTGTTCTCTTGGAGTGAAATGAATATATTGTTTCTTAATACAAATAAATGCTATTCCTTATTCTTTTAATTTTATAACTCATTATGTGTTTAATGAGCCGATTTTTCGGCTATTAATTACTGTTTACCCAAAATATATTTTAAGAGACTGTAATGTGTTTATACCCTACACCCAGGGTATATTCACTTTGTCCTTCCGTTTGTAACGCAGAGAAGGAGGCGTGGCAGGTATAGAAAAGTATATATATTCTTGATCAGCGTCACCTCCTGAGTCGATATAGCCATGTCCGTCTGTCTGGCTGGCTGGCTGGGTGGCTGGGTGGCTGGCTGGCTGTGTGTTGAAATACACTTTTTGGGAAAACTGAGCATGATAATTCAATGAAATTTGGTACACTATCTCCGTCGTCAAAGTTAGCTCGGGGGATTGAAAATGAGCAAAATCGGTCAACAGACACGCCTACCGCCCATACAAAAATTATATTCAAAATGCAATTTTAGGAGTATTTTTCACAACAATGCAACCACAATACACATAAATACTACGAATTATAAGCGCAAGCTCTGATTAAAAACTGAGTGAATTCGGACAAGAGGGCGTGGCACCTCCCATATAAGCAAAAGCTTCAAAACGCTATACTGAAAGCGTTTTATGAGATATTCGAACTAAATTTGACTCAGACACTAAGAATTATAAATGAAAGCTCTCAGCAAAAATTGGGTGAAATCAGAGAGGGGGGCGTGGCACCTCCCATATAAGCAAAAGATTCAAAATGCTATACTGAAAGAGTTTTTTGAGATAATCCAACTAAATTTCACTCTGACACTAAAAACTATAAATGCAAGCTCTGAACAAAAACTGGGTGTACTCGGAAAAGAGGGCGTGGCACCTCCCATATAAGCAAAAGCTTCAAAACGCGATACTGAAAGCGTTTTATGAGATATTCGAACCAAATTTTACTCAGACACTAAGAATTATAAATGAAAGCTCTCAGAAAAAATTGGGTGAAATCAGACAGGGGGGCGTGGCACCTCCCATATAAGCAAAAGATTCAAAATGCTATACTGAAAGAGTTTTTTGAGATAATCCAACTAAATTTCACTCTGACACTAAAAACTATAAATGCAAGCTCTGAACAAAAACTGGGTGTACTCGGACAAGGGGGCGCGGCACCTCCCATATAAGCAACATTTTCAAAATACTGTAGTGTAGGGTATTTATTTTTTGGCCAGGCCAAAATTTACACCCTTACTAGTTTTACTTTAGTTTTAAAATAAAATCAATTCTACTTTCTTTAAATTTATTATTTCATACTATAGTCTGTATAGATTTTTGTTCCAGTAACCTTCATAAATCAAATAAAATGTACCCTTGAAACGGAAAAAATCTTAAATGATGAATAGTGAATTATTTGAAAATTCAAGTAGTTCAAATAATTCGAACAATTTGAACAGTTTATATAATTCAAAAAAAGATAAGTGATTTTGCTAAATTCAATAAAAAGTTTCTGAAGCGGAGAATATGAAAATTTTTTTCTTAAACCAAAAAACTTTGTTTTGTTTTTATTTTTATGAACATTTTCATACAAACAGTCAATTTATTCCTTAATAATCTGAAAAAAGTCACTACACTTCTTTGGCAACATCACATGCAAAATGACGTCATTGTGACGATGATACGTTAAAAATAAAATTTGAAGGTAAAACTCAGCACAAAGATCGAAATAAATGCAAATAGAGGAAAACGTGAAAATTTGCATTTTGCAGCATACGACTTTTTTTTCGATTTTTTTAATTTTTTCGTACAAGCGCAAGTTCAATGAAATAATTTATATTTATATTAATGGCGTATATTTAAATGAGCGGTGATATTTAGAATTTTGGGCGACTTTTTATACAGTTTTGATATATATTTCTACTGATTGTGCAGTGAACTGTTTATCAGATTCTATAAATTTTTTTAATAAATTAATTGAGCTGTTAAATAGTACTTGAATAGCCCAATATCCAAAATGTGACCACATATGTATTAAATAATTTTGGTACTTTTTGGACAGTTTTAGTACTTTTTTGCTATTAAAAAAGAAAAGCTTATTTATCATCCCTGGTATAATGACAACAAATGTGAAACGAAAAGCAAACAAAAAACCTAAAATCAGTGCTAGTCGTCTTTTTGTCTTTCTCTTTTCAGCTCTGTGTAGCTTAATGGCAAAATATTAAAATAATTTTAACTTTGTGCACATTTAGACACAAATACCTTTCTAATGGTGTATAATTCAAAGTCGTGCTCCATTTATAGCATAGTAAAAAGAGTAGGACAAATTTTTGTCTTGAGTATTAATATATCGACTCTGAGCGAAGTTTTTGCTTTTTATTTTCTCAATGTTATTAGCTACCATACAAGCATGGATCAGATAACATTGGTGGTTTGAGTCTACTGTTCGATGTGTTTTAGTGAAAACAGCAACCAAAACATCATCAAAAACGCTCAAATAAATTCTTTTCACCGCTCATTTCAATAGTCTTAAGCTTTTTATTTTAATTGACAAAGTCAACGACATCTGCCAGGCAAGCAGGCAGCCTTTCATTGCTGTTGCGGCTTCCTCTTCCTCTGCACAATTGCTGCAGCTGCTGACAGTTACATGTCTGGTTGCGCTCCTTCGCCTGTTTGTTACAGGTTTAAATTACAAAAAAAAAAAAAATAATAAAAATTAAAATAAAATTGCAAACAATGAACTTGTGATTGTTATTGTGATTTGATTGCTGTTGGTTGTTGTTAATTGAGCAGTAAATCAACTGCAGCATCTTTCCGCACTTTTGAAACAATAACGCACGCATGTGAAATGTTCAGACGCATTACGAGCGAATGCACAGCTACCCAGTAAGTAATTGCATGAGGTCGATACTGGAGAAGTCCTGTCAGTAATATAAGTAGTCACTATAATTGCCAGTGCACGGAGAAAAATGAGTGTCATAATTTTTACTCCACTTGAGTAGTAAAACTAGTCAGGGTGTTACCTTTGGCCTGGCCAAACATTAAATACCCTACACAGCAGTATTTTGAAAATTTTGCTAATGTTGGAGGTGCCACGCCTTCCAAATTCACCCAGTTTTTTCTCAGAGTTTGCATTTATAGTTCTAAGTATTTAAGTGAAATTTGGTTGGATTATCTGAAAAAATATTTTCAGAATAGCGTTTTGAAGCTTTTGCTTACATGGAAGGAGCCACGCCCTCTTGTCCGATTTTATCCAGTTTTTGCTTAAAGCTTGCATTTATAGTTTTTAGTGTCCGAGTCAAATCTACTTTGATTATCTCAAAAAACACTTTCAGTACAGCGTCTTGAAGCTTTTGCTTATATGAGAGGTGCCACGCCCTCTTGTCCGAATTCGACCAGCTTTTTCTCAGAGCTTGCGCTGAAAATTCGTAGTATTTATGTGTATTTTGGTTGCATTGTTGTGAAATATACTCCAAAATTTGCATTTTGAAGATATTTTTGTATGGGCGGTAGGAGTGTCCGTTGACCGATTTCGCTCATTTTCAATCCCCCGAGATAACTTTGACGACGGAGGCTGTGTACCAAATTTCATTGAATTATCTTGCTTAGTTTTCCCAAAAAATGTATTTCCACACACAGCCGTTACCCAGCCAGCCACCCAGCCAGCCAGCCAGCCAGCCAGCCAGCCAGCCAGCCAGCCAGCCAGCCAGCCAGCCAGCCAGCCAGCCAGCCAGCCAGACAGACGGACATGGCTATATCGACTCAGGAGGTGACGCTGATCAAGAATATATATACTTTTCCATATCTGCCAGGCCTCCTTCTCTGCGTTACAAACGGAAGGACAAAGTGAATATACCCTGGGTGTAGGGTATAAAAAAAAAATATTAAAGAAATAAACACTAAGTTTCAAACATAAATAAACATGCGTGTGAAGTTTTTGATGGTTTTGTAAATAAAATAAAGTGAAGTAATAAAGTAATATTTACTCTAAATTTTCTACATTTTTCAGTGCGTAGTGTAAATATATTACCATTTTTACTTGATAATTCTAGTAAAAATATTTATGTTTGCACAGATATTTTGCATAATACACAAACGTCATATCTCTTCATCATATAGATCAGTGCAGAGGTCTAACAAGTGTGTAATTGTAAGTAAAAATAATATGTTTCTATCTATTCCACGGACGGTTCGAACCCTAGTGTGGTCAGTTTTTTTTTGTAAAATTTTTTTTGTTGTTTCAACTTTACGGTAAGGTAAATATCACTACTGCAAGCTTATGTAAAATTTATTTTCTTAAAATTCTAGTAAAATTTACTAGAAATATAGTAGAACTAACTATTTTCTCCTCCGTGTGATGGCACGACTAACCAATTTAACGATTTGATTGTATCGCATATTCCCATTAGATTAATTGATAAAAATATTTGTCAATTTATCGTTGTGAATCGACTTTGTTTATGACGTTTTATTAATTTAAGCCCCCCATATCGACTAAAAAACGAAAAACTCTAAATTTCCCATTCAGTCTAAAATCGACAGGGAGGGCTTAAATCAAAAAAACATCATAAACAACGTCGATTTATTTTTTGTCAAAGAATTTGCTTGAATTTTTTCAGAATTTTAGGACCTGTTATGTGTTCGTAAAGAGCGATTTAAACTTTTTAACCAATGCTGTCGCCGCGAGCCACATAAGATTTTTCAGAATTTTACTCCAGAATATTTGGAAAGGTGTCCCGTAACATATCTACTACTTCTGAAATATGTGCTCTGCCGTATATTATTGAAAATCTCGATTTTCCCAAAATTTTTACATAAAACGACCTCCTGACACCCTTTCGGGTCGAAATTTTTTTGTTCACCTATTAAGAATTTAATTTTATATTCTACTACATTTGGTTGTTGAACATGAAAAAAAAAATTTTCTTAAAAACTGGGTCATATAAGAGGAGATTATTTTCGGATATGCTCATATATTCTATATCAAAGTTTGAAAAAAAAAATTAATTTATCTGCAGTTAAAACAAACCAAAGGAGTGAAGTGGTTTAATTGATATATAGGCCTACCATAATTTTTTGGTTCACAAGCTATTTATTTTATTGTTCCCAATTAGAATTCGACTATATGAATTTGATGATAAATAAAGTTAGCGTCGTAATCAAAAATAGCTGATTATTTAGCTGCTTCTAGCATTTTGACCACATTACAATATGCATTTTTATACCCTACACCCAGGGTATATTCACTTTGTCCTTCCGTTTGTAACGCAGAGAAGGAGGCCTGGCAGATATGGAAAAGTATATATATTCTTGATCAGCGTCACCTCCTGAGTCGATATAGCCATGTCCGTCTGTCTGGCTGGCTGGCTGGGTGGCTGGCTGGGTAACGGCTGTGTGTGGAAATACATTTTTTGGGAAAACTAAGCAAGATAATTCAATGAAATTTGGTACACAGCCTCCGTCGTCAAAGTTAGCTCGGGGGATTGAAAATGAGCGAAATCGGTCAACGGACACTCCTACCGCCCATACAAAAATATCTTCAAAATGCAAATTTTGGAGTATATTTCACAACAATGCAACCAAAATACACATAAATACTACGAATTTTCAGCGCAAGCTCTGAGAAAAAGCTGGTCGAATTCGGACAAGAGGGCGTGGCACCTCTCATATAAGCAAAAGCTTCAAGACGCTGTACTGAAAGTGTTTTTTGAGATAATCAAAGTAGATTTGACTCGGACACTAAAAACTATAAATGCAAGCTTTAAGCAAAAACTGGATAAAATCGGACAAGAGGGCGTGGCTCCTTCCATGTAAGCAAATGCTTCAAAACGCTATTCTGAAAATATTTTTTCAGATAATCCAACCAAATTTCACTTAAATACTTAGAACTATAAATGCAAACTCTGAGAAAAAACTGGGTGAATTTGGAAGGCGTGGCACCTCCTACATAAGCAAAATTTTCAAAATACTGCTGTGTAGGGTATTTAATGTTTGGCCAGGCCAAAGGTAACACCCATACTAGTTTCAATTTCGCTTTTCACATATTGGAGGCCATGAAGAGTACTCCTTCTGATGATTGTTACTTCACGTTCCACTATTTATTTTGATCCCTTTCAAATTAGCCATTTAATATAAAAAAGGTACAAAGTTTAAATGGCTGTTCAAAAGATTTGCTACTTCCCAAGGAATGTCTTCTAAAAGCGATTATCACGCTTGTTTTTCCCTATTGGCAACTTGCAATTTGTTGCTATTGCTACATAAAGTTGCTTTTGTATTTGTTAATGCGTTGTAGGCATTTTGAATTTGTTTTACATAGAATATATTACTACGCTTCTTGCTTTTCTGAATTTCAAGTATTTTTTTGTTATCGCGCAATAATATAAAAAAAATAATAATAAATATAATGTTTTCCGTCTGAAATCAATTTTATTAATTAAATCAATTTTTTAAATGCATTACCTAAATAACGTCGCAATATTTAAATTTACATTATTAATTGATAACATATTAAAGCTCGTTCAATTGAACTTAATTGAAAATAAACTGATTGAACTTATCGGTCAACGAACACGCCTACCGCCCATACAAAAAAATATATTCAAAACGCAATATTAAAAGCATTATTTGCGATAACGCAAGCAAAATTGACATAATTACAACAGATAGAAAGTACAAGCTCTGAGGAAAAATTAGTTGAATTCGGAAGAAAGAGCATGGCACCTCCCATATAAGTAAAAGTTTCAAAATGCTGCACTGAAAGCGATTTTTTGAGATAATCCAACCAAATTTCATTCAAACTTTAAGAGCAGTAAGTGGAAGCTCAGAGAAAAAATATGTAAATTCGGACAAGAGGGCGTAGCACATCCCATACAAGCAAAAGTTTCAAAATGCTACACAGAAAGCGTTTTTTTTTTAGATAATCCAGTCAAATTTCACTAAGACAATAATAACAGCAAAAGAAAGCTCTGAGAAAAAAATAGACGAACTCAGAAAAGAAGGCGTGGCCCCTACCATAAAAGCAAAAGCTTCAAAATCTTATACGGAAAGCGTTTTTGGAGATAATCCAACCAAATTTCGCTCAAACACTAAGAGCAGTAAGCTCTGAGAAAAAACTAGGTGAATTTAGACAAGAGGGAGTGGCGCCTCCCATACAAGCAAAAATTTCAAAATCCTATACTGAAAGCGGTTTTTGAGATATTTCAACCAAATTTCACTCAAAAACTAAGAACAGTAAGTGCAATAAGTAAATCAACAAAAACTTGTAAATATTATCACCACCAATACGCTGTAATTTAATTAGCATAACAGAGTGATAATTTTTTTTTTATAATTCACGATATCAAAATAAATTATCTCGATTGTAATAACAAAAGTGAACTCATAAATATGCATTTTTTCGAACAAAACAATCGTAATAAATTTAAGAGCTGCCAATTTTGTTATAAAACACTGATTGACTGGCAAATCGAATATAAGCAATACAAGTTAAATCCAGTGCAACGAATGAATAAATGAATTAATTACAAATGAATAAAACTTAAAAAATACAATATACGTGTATAAATATTCATTTTTATATATGATGTTATGTAAAATCAAAGGAAGCGCGAGGCATTTAACTAACAAATTATAGTCAACAAAAATCTCAAATTAAACCAAATCAAAAGTAAAACAACAAAAAACGATAAATATAAATAAAAAACAAACCAACAAAACTTAAAAACAAATAAATATCAGGCAAAGAAAAAGTTAAAACCAACTCAGCATATGACAAAACAAAATAAATTGTTTATATTTCTGTCGATTTTATAAGGCACCACCGTTGTCGTGCCTTTATCTTTTATTTTGGTCTCTTTTTTTTTGTGTGCAGCATCCGGTAAATTGATGTCACTTTCTTTTTCCTTACGAATATAAAATTTTTACCAACATGTTATTATGTCACATGAGTGAGATTTGGTGGGATGCAATAATAAAAACAAAAATAAGAAAAAAACAAAAAATTTAAAAAAAGAAAACGAAAACGTAACATATGAAAAAAAAAAAAAAAACAAATTTAAAAGAAATATCGTACCTGTTGCAATTTTTTTTCTTCAAATCTGGCAACACTCACAGCTTTAATGTTATTTAACATGAGTTAACTTACACTCAAATAAAAATAATTCAAAGCTTTTCGCATGCTCTGCGCTCTCATTAAAACTCAGCGCAAAATGAGTACAGTGGCGCAGAATGAGCTTTTTTTTTACAATATTTTACTCACACTAACTTTTTCGCACTAAATGAGTAATAAACACGATTGTTTTAATTATTTCCACGATCATCTTAATGATTTAATTCAATTTGAATCAAAACCAGTTCAATCTTAGTAAAGTTCAGTGGAAATATCACAGGGGGTTCATGAAAAAATACCCGGGGTTAATTACTGATCTTCAATTGAAATTCATTTGAATATTCCGCTTAAAAATACGTCATTAATTTCTCAGGTAGCAACCTATACAATACAATATTTTACCCGATAGTTTTTATCAATTTTAGTTCGGTTTCATTTTTTTCCATGAATTCTGATCTTTATCCAGAAGAAAAAAAAACCTTTTACTTTACAAAGAATATTATTCTGATGGTGCGAGATCTTACATCCCTCTTCGCTATTAAAGGGTGTCTAAGTAGAAGAATATTTTTTTTTTTAGTCTTTGTTAATTTGTTAATTTTATGTGGATTTCAATTTCATATTACGGCCTGTTCCGCAATCCGTTTGGTTTCAATTACTTTTCATTTAGGAGACATTTCGATGAAAATGGTGAGTTACTCGATAAAAAGTATAGGAATCTTTTTTGTGGACAATAACAGATACTACAAATAATATTAATTTGTATTTACGAAAAAGTATTTGTTTAGGAAATATACAATAAAATCGAATTTTTCGACTTTTTGTGGTTTTCTAAAAATATTTCCTAAACAGTTACTTTTTCGTTAATGCAAATCAATATTTTTTATAGAACCTGTAATTCTCCATAAAAAAGATTTTGATACTTTTTATCGTCTGACTCACCGTTTTCATCAAAAAACCTTCTAAATGAAAAATAATTGAAATCACACGGATTTGGAACTGGTCAGATTATGTATGTAGGAAGATTTTACATGCAACAAAGTAGCTATTATCCGGTGACCATTGTCTCACCTTTATTCCGGTGCCTTTTAGATATGTACCAAACCCTATTCATTTGCGCCAAATAATTTCATAGCTAAAATAAATTTTTTTCACAGGATGTGGTGTCTCCAATTTTTGTAACGGTTGATCCAATAAGAGCTTCTTACTTTGTTTTCTAAATAAAATACATAAAAATCAATGTATTGACGCAAATATTTATTTGGAATGATAGCTCGGTTCCTACAACGCAAAGTTTAAAAATTATTTAATTCAAATGTTGCCCACGACTAGCTCTTAAATGGTTCATTCTGTGGATCCAACTTTAGACAACTCTTTCGAGCATATCGGCTTGTATTCCTTGACTAACGCGAGCTATGTTGGTTTCCAAAGCATCAATAGTTTCGAGTTTGTCGACATAAAAAAGTGATTTAACATATTTCCAAAGAAATTAATCCAATGACGTCAAATCACATGATCTTGGTAGTCAATTAACAGGAGTATTTCTTGAGATAATGTTTTCATCGAACGTTTCCCTCAATAAAGCGATTGTTTCTCCAGTTGTATGGCATGTTGCGCCATGCTGTTGAAACCAGAGGTCGGCTAGTCTAATATCCTAAATTTTTGTGGTGAGCACCATGGACAATCCATTTGACAAACAGCTGTCAAAACAACCCAGTTGGAAAAGGGAATTCGTATTGGATCACCCTTTAGTTGATGCTATTTTTTGCCAATGCCTTTTACATATATAACAAATTTTATCCATATGCTTAGTTAGAACAGTTTTAGTGATATGACGAGTTGCGTTTTTTATGCACGTAACACTGCCCATTTTTTGTAATGAGTGTTATTTGGCTTAGTGCCCTTTACACATGTGCCAAAATTTTATTCCTATGCTTCAAAAAGTTTTTGAGATATGTCGAATTAAGTTTTTGGGAAGCGTGGTACCACCCGTTTTCCCCCTGATATATACTAACATTAACACTTTGAAAATTTCATTGAAATCGGTGATATGGTTTTGGAATCTATAAAAAATGAACTCAAAGACAAACTTTTATTTTTCAACATATCCCAGTAGGAGAAAGAGCAGTCAAATGGACATGATATTAGGCCTTTTTTGAGCGCCAGTACCCCTGCTGTCTTCCCATTTTTCTTCAGCAGCATTGCATGCCTTCTGCGATCACTTCTTATATAAAAGGACAGAAAAAGGCATGCTGCCTTCCTTTCTTTCTTTATTGTCTTTTTACACATGATGGCATTGGGCACCAATACCTAACATAAATGCTTACATATACAGTGCGACACATGAAAAGTGAACTGAAATCCGTTAAAAGGCGTCGAAAGTACTCGCCGAAACAAGTAATTCTGCCAGAGCGTTTTGCAAAGTTGGCTCATATAAGGATTTTATGGTAATTTTTGCGATTTTAGGACACTAGATGAATTTTTTTTCGGTTAAGTTTGTGCGGCATTTGTTTTATTCTATTCAATAGCTACAACATTGCTGAAGTCATCAAAACAACATTTTCGGCTCGTTACCCAGATATAGCCATATGAAAAAATTATAATTATCCAGCTGAAAATTGCAACTTTTTGCCTCAAATTGGATTTTGAGCGATTTTTCGATTTTTTCATATGACTATATCTAGGTAACGAGCTGAAAATATTGTTTTGATGACTTCAGCAATGTTGTAGCTATTGAATAGAAGAAAAAAAATGCCGAACAAACTTAACCGAAAAAAATTCATCTAGTGCCCTAAAATCGCAAACATGACCATAAAATCCTTATATGAGCCAACTTTGCAAAACGCTCTGGCAGAATTACTTGTTTCGGCGAGTACTTTCGACGCCTTATAACGGATTTTAGTTCACCGTCAATGACTTGAAAAATGTTGCACTGTGATATAGAAGGTGGCAATGAAGGCTCTCTAAGTTCGCTTCTAATAGAAAAGGAAATGTTTGGAGGATCTGTTTACACGTTTTTAGGAATCACCTTATTATACATTTTCCAAATGGGATATTTAGTGTATTTTCGTATTGATTTTTAATTTGACTTATTCTAAGGTCATAATCTCCCAATTGTGTTATATATGGTTAATTTAAAATGTTTAGTGTATTGCTTACATGTCTTTTATTTAAGTTATACAGGTCGTAAGAGTAACATTTACATAATTAAATGTTGTTACGAGCTTATAGTTTGTCAAATGAACCGTTTATTTGACCACTGAACTCCTTTCACCCGAATTATTTCTGTCTCTCGTCGGTACAATTTTTGAAACTAAAACAAAGGACCAAATAATTTTTTTTTTGAAAGATTACCTTTAGGGTAGCTTTTGAGGTTACTTCTGTTCTATAAAATCAAGTCAATATATTAAATTAGGCTCCTGTTTTGTAGTAAAGAACATCTAAGTATTTAGTATAATAGCATACGTAATCATATTATCTCAAATAGCTTATACAGGTTTTTTTCATACTCGGATTGTGTTCAGGCATAAAGCGCACTTCCAGTATGGAGCGTAATTCATTTTTGCTAATGGCATCGGATAGCCATAAGCTTCCGCTATTAACTTATCAGAGTTATCATCTATTGAATTGCATTTAAGGACTGTGTAATTAGCATATTAACACGCTAAAGTTCCACGCTAAAAATGTTTGCTTATGGCTTATGTAGAAACATGAGGTACTTCAAAAATATTTTTTATTTTAAATCACGATCTCACTCTCTCTCTCTCTCTCTCTTGCCTATTGATTCAAATACTTACACATAAACAAACTCCTATCAATATTTTTGTTTTGATTTCGAATTGTTGCTGAGCACATTTTTGCAACGTGCTCGGCTGTATCTATTCGTTTGTCAATAAACTTTATTGAATAAAGTCACATGGGGAGTACCAGTTTCGTAGTAGTATTGTAGTGTGAATATATGTATGTAGGATTTCGAGCTTAAAGGTTTATCGCTATATTGCTGGCGTTATACGTGTGGTTCGAGCAATTCGTCATAATTGAATTTGTATTGATGATATTTTCATCTTCTCCACGAATTGACGTATCAATTCTTAGAATTATATAAAAGTTTCTTCGAAATTGTTGCCCTTAACATATGGGATTTTCTATAAGTAAACTGAGAGCAATGCAAAGTTTGCAATAAAAACAGCAATGACGTAAGAGTTATATTGCAAATTTTATGTTTTTTTGGTGAAAATATCTTTTAAGATATTTGGTGAAGACTGGTTTTAATTTAAAACTGAAAAAAAAATATGTTTATAACATAAAACGAGTCATCCACATTAAAACTACGTTATTAATGCAAATTTTGATAGTTTTACGCGCCTCCGAGATGTTGTAAGATTTATAAATTTTTTTTAGTGCATACCCACAATATTAAAGTTTTTATAAACTTAAATCTAAACGTTTAATTTTTTTATCTAAGCAATCCAATTCTCTTTTGAAGCATAAGATAAGCTCACATGTGGAAATTTCAATATAATATAATGATTATTACCAAGGCTTATAATACCTTCAAGTGGAAAAATTATCACTTTATAGGAATAAAGTCGAAAGTTCTCATGAAAGCATTTTTTTTGCCTGCTATCTATCTATACTTTAAAACGTCATACTGATTATACCAGAAATAAAAAAGTTCTATTCAAGATAACTGTTACTCATGGCAATACCAAAGTTATGTTTTTAAATGTATACATATGTAGGTGACTTTTAAAAAGATTACCCATGTAGCGTAAAATACACTATCACAATTAATATACAATTTATATTTAAATCTATGTACGTACGATTTAGATTAGGTATAATGGAAATTTTTGTTTAGTCTGCACGTATAAAAAAATTGTTTTTATATACTTTCATCATAATGAATTTGCAAAATTTAGTATTTTTTTTTTTTTTTTTTTGGGATGGGAATTACCCGTTTATTAGACATATGCGACAAGTGGGAGTTTGCCGTTAAATTGGGGGCTTTTTGGAAGTTCTTGTTTCTTTTTTTAGAAATTAAACAATGCTGATCGACCTTTTCAAAAATGTTGGTTATGTTATTCAAAACAAGGTTTGATGAAGCAATAAAGATGTTCAGGTACACTCCAGTCCTGAAGGTCTCGAACAATAGCATCTGCAATGACATTGTGGAATATATCAGGTTTGGATCGAAATTTATCCTTGAATGATATAATGCCATAAACGTTTTGAGCCATAATGATTGGTTATTTGACCGATATCATTTTTTTTAACTTAATGCCATCAATTTGGCTCTTATTTGCAAGGTCATGGATGGTCTCGGTCTTGGTCTTGAAAAATTTTTCAGAGGTTTTGAGTATTCAAAACCATATTTTTTCAAAGCAGTTGAGTTTTTAAGATGCCAAAATAAAAATTTAGAGATGATTTTATCTTCAAAACGGAAGTGAAACAACTTTTAGCTATAAATTACCAAGACTGAAAAGAAGTCTTGGTTTTGACGATTATCGTGAGCAAGACCGAGACCACAGCAGTCTTGGTCTTGCAAAAGTATCAACGTCTTGGTCTCGCAAAATTACCAAGAACGAGAACAAGACTCAAGACCAAGACTAATTTTGCTCATCACTAGTTATATAAAGACCAGATTGCCCTGGATGTAGTCAATGCTTTCCAATTAGTATTTGCGTCGGCTAAGAAATATGAGAAGACACGCATCTTTACTACGTAGACCTAGCGGGATATAAACTCGTCAGCTTTTTTGTTGCATTCGATGTCCCTATGGCCTGGAACCCAAAACGAGAGCAAGATTGAACCAATGCCCAAGTCTTTCTTAGTTTTCATTGCATTCTATTACTAATTTGGACATCACTATTGCTGAATTTAGTGCTTTGATAGTGGTCTGACTGTCAGAGAGAATTGCCGCCTTTCCGGTGCTTGTCTTAATATTCAATATATAGTGACGTGCAGCCTTTGAGGATGCCAAAAAATTCTGCCTGAAAAATGCTATCTGAATGAGATAATTTCAAGTCTTCTGAAATGACTTCTGCACCAACACAATACTCCATCTTAGAGCCATCGGTGTACATGGTGGTTTCAAAGTTTAGTTTTCCACTTTCCTTTGAGCTCAATCGGAAAGCCATATACGAAATTTGATACCAAAACTGAGTATGGGACAGATGAGGAGTGATTTTTCAAAAGGGCTTATAACCAAAACGAAACAAAAGTAATGTCATACACATTATTTGCATAATAATCGCTTATTTGATAGATATGATTTCTTTAACTGAATGCTATTAATTCCACTCCATTGAGTAAACTTTTTGTTAAAACAGAATCCAATTTTATTAATTTATAGCAAAGTATCAGACAACTAATATTATGACATACTTTTTGCCTCGTTTTGATTATAAGCCCTTTTGAAAAATAACTCCTCAGATGTAATCTGTTGAATTGTTGAATTGGGAGTTTTGGCTTGCAGACTATCAAGGAAAAATGACTTCAATGCTTTGGCATCCAAACGGCGAGCTTGCCCGAGTCTGACTACACTATGTTTGCGCCGGAGATTTAAAAGTTTTAGTTCTAAATCTTGGCGAAAATCACGTGCTCTACCATTCAAAAATAAATTTGCTTCTACCGATCTCAGCAGGTCTACCAATTTTTGCTATTTGCACACAAGTGGCACCTCTTAATTATGCAATTGGCAAATGTCATTAAAAACAAAGCAAATTGCAGATAAATTTAAGAAGAAAACGAAAAACAACTTTGATTTTCACGCTTATAACATTTACTGTCAGAAATAAATCTCTTTCGGAGGGGTAGAATCAAACGACATGTTTTGTAGATCTCATCATAGCGAAGTCTCCGGTGACAACAACACATAAAAAACCCACTCTACATATTTGGAAATATTGAAAAAGTAAAAATTAACGAATTATTGCTGGAATAATAATAAAAATAAATAAAATCGAAATGATCAACGCAAAGTGAAACAGCACCGCTTGAGGAAAAAACCAAGTTGGAGGTAGAAAAACCAAAAAAAAAAAAAGCAGTGAAGATAAAAACCAAAAATAGACAGACCAACAGAGCGAACACTGCTGAGTGCACATTAACATTACATTTTACATAACACCATAACAGCGAAGTTATATTTGTATGTTGGCTGCTCCACTGTTAACACAAGAAATAAAAAATTGAGCGCAATCACAACAGTGGGGAGCATGCTTTCTTCGAAAGTTCGAAAATTCGAACAACGTGAGTCAATAAAGTAAAAACATGTGCGTATGTATGTATGTATGATTACGAGTACTCGCATGGGAAAAATTCAAAATAAACTGGTTTTTTGTGCTACCCATACAGCAGCGTACTGCGAATTCGAATTTCGTTTGCGCGCCGATGGGACTGAGTGATTTTATCATGAAAACGAGCAGCGCCAACCAACCTTCGTCGTCGTCGCAGTCGTCGCTGTTAACGCAACATATTGGAGACATCGTTGTATTGCGCTGTGCGCGATATACGTGCGCGAACTTAACGTTTGGAGAATCAGTTTGTTTTTGAACGTCGTTTTGCGAGTAGCGTGAGTGTCTACGTCGTGAAGTATAGCCAACAATCAAGCCAACAACCAACCGTGTGTGGAAGTGGAACTAAAAAGCGATACAAATTTTAATGAATAAAAAAACAAAATATTAAACCGTACGAAAAAACTTGTGAATGAAAAATTAGTTTTTATTTTTTTTTTTTTTTTGTTTTGTTGACAAAATATTAGAAAAATAAAAAAATTGTTAAAAACAGAAAACAAAAGGCAAAAAAACAAATCTTTGTGGGTGTAGGATAAGCCCCTAAAAACGAAAAATCCGTGTGTCAAAAAATTTTTCAAGAAAAATAAAATACGTTTTTGTATATTGACAGAAATTTGTCATAGTAAAACAATTTTGTTTCTGTGTTTTTTTACAATAACAAGAAAACAGCAACAAGTGGTTAACAAAATAAATATTTCTGTGTTTTCGTAGAAGAAAAATTCCTTGAGTGAAAAATGCATTTTTGTTGAAATATTCACTTGAACAAAAGCGAAAAAAAAAATCTTAAAAAAGTTAATACAAAAAAATTGACAAACAACAAAAATCTATTTCGCAAAATCCTAGAAATTTTGCGGAACATGGAGCTACAGCTGCTAACTTGGCAACAAATGGATATGGAATTAAAAAACTTGGCGCTTTACAAACATCAAAAAAATTTCTTGCAATTAATAACAATGAATATTGAACAAACGACACTGGGACATATTAGACGTGTGGTATAAGTGAAACGAATGGAAAATAAATGAAAAACTTGAATAAAAATCCGAAAAATAAAGAAAACAATTGAAAAAACGTTAAGAAAAACATACATATAAGAAAAGTTGCAGCAACACCCGGTTTAGCACACGTGTTGGCGCCGAAATCCAAAAAAAAAAAATTTACAAGCGGAAACAGTGACAACAACACAACACAGCCAGCAATACATAAATAACATCTTACAAGAACAACTGTTGTAGAGTACAAAGGATATGCTCGTACAGTTCGTATTGTCGTAAGAAAAAAGGTGTCGTAACTAAAACATCTGCAGCAGCAGCAGAAAAAGGCAATAAGAATATATACAACAACAGCAAATACGACACATGTGCATATATACATATACTAACAACAAAGGACATTTGTGTATACACAATAAGGATATTGAACTGTCTGTCTGAACACACAGCAATACAACACCAAGCAGACGGCTTCATTACTTTGTTGAGTTACTACTTGCGTTCTGGCGTACATTAGTTAAATGCATGTGGTGCGCGTAGGTTGAGTTTCGGCAAGAATTTTAACAGAAAAAATAAACGCAAAAAAATACGTACATATATAAATTATAAAAAAGGACTCTTTGAAAAGTGCTATCCACCCCCTAAATAAAGGACTAATACATTAACAAGTGTACAGTGTTCTCAAAGTGAGCTAAAAAGCTATTTTAAAAGAAAATTTCTTTAAAAACAATAAAAACACAATATAAATAAAATGGATACCCTACAGGATTATCTGCTACAACTGGATTATGTTTCCATAACTTTGATTGCATTACCAATTGTTGCCCTTTTAATTTGTGGCTGCCTGTTGGTGAGCAAAAATAAAAGTAAGTTGTACTAAATGTTATTCATATTTCTTTTTACTATTATTAAAATCGACCACTGTAAATTATTGCTCTCAGAGAGAGTGACTTTCGCAAATTAGCATATATTAACCCTTACGTGTTAACCCTTAAAAAAAAAGAAGTACAAAATGGCGAAATATTTTTGCACGGAATTTTTTTTTTTTTTTACAAGGAATTTCTATCTTTTGGCACGTTTGAGATATGTATAGTATACATATAATATATGCACCTATGTTTACATGCATTAAGTGCGGGAGTTGACAGTTGTCGCAAAAAAATGTAATAAGGGTTACGTGCATTTTATACTAAGGGAAGTGTCTTAGAAAAGCTGTACTTCTTTTGAAATTGCAAAACCTTGGAATTATCTATTTATATATTTTTGCATATTTACATGTACATTTTTGTTCAAAAATAAATTGAAAATTGTAGAAATGTAATAAGTCTAGCAAAGAGAGTTTCGGGTCAGAAAAATTAGATCTTTTACCTTTTTATTTGGAATTGTTTTGTTTTGGTGTTTAAGAACAAATATAAAAAATCAACAAAGAGATCGCTGCCACATTAAAATACTACATTTCTACCGGAGATTTGTGCGGTTATTTCCAGATGAAGCTCAAAATCTCGGAGTAAATCACGTGATTTACCATATAAAAATAAACCTATATATTCTGTTGAGGTTTATTTCAAATCTGCGTATAAATCTCAACAGGGCTACCGATTTCGGCATTAAATGTCATCAAAAACAAAGCAAATGGAAAATAAATATAAAGAAGAAAATGCAAAACAAGTTTAATTTTCCCGCTTATGACATTTACTGTCAAAAATAAATCTCTGACGGCAGGTGGAAATTAGTACCTATTTAACGACGAGATTTATAGATCTCATTACAGCTATATCACCGGTGAATACTTACTACAGAAAAATAGTGCTTCACAAGTTTGTAGTTCAGAAAATTTCCTATAGAAAATTTATTCAAGTTGTTTTCGTATGATTCATATTTAAGGAGTTATAGCCCAGTGACATTAGATTTGCCGATCTTGATACAATAAAAGATTAAGATGAAAATTGTTATGATTTTAAGTTAATTTTCTAATAAGTAAATGCGTAATTTTTTATTTACTTCATTTATACGTTCAAACGACAGGCTAGAAATGGTTAATGAAACGTTTTATTACGTTTTATATATAGAAACGTGAAATAGGTAGTAGCGATCATTTCTGCTAAAGATATAATTTCAGTTGAAGCATTTAATAGCATTATCTTAAAATTTAAAATTTCACTATTCTACGCTCCAATTGGCTACGTTTGGTATATCAGTCTCTCTAATGAAGTAAAGGCGTAAATAAAATTTTCTTTAACCTTCATCAAATTTACTGACATTTAGTACATGCAATTCCCTGCAAATATGTAGGTTCTCAAGCATTTTTCGTTTATAACCATCTGCAATTTGAAAATCTTAACTTTTTCCTATAGTCTGATTTAATACCATTCCAAAATTGCTCTGAACATGAAAATCGGTTAAGAAATGCCCATGTTATGGCGTTCTTTTTTTTAAAAACAAAAAAAAAAAAAATGCACAAATTTTTTACCGGTTTTATTGGTTTTGGCATAAGAGGATATCATTTACTAAATTTCAGCGAAATTCGGGATGGTGAAGCCAAATCTTTCTATGCTAGGCATGTAAATGTTGTGTTGAGTTTTTGATCAAAAATTTCCCTAAATTGGTACAAAATACTTTTGACATATCGTTTTTGATTGATTCCGCATAGAACCGCGGCCGAAATGTTTCAAATAAATATGGTTTCGGCTGAGTAAAGTGGACATAGCACATCAATGAATTATCACTCAAATTTGAGACGATTTTCTGATTTACAATTTTCGCATATTCTTTATAAATAAAATACTAAGTTCAAGAAAAATTTTAATCACTAATATATTGGGATCTTGATTAGTTTACTAACCAATAGCAATATTGCTATGTAATTGTATAAAAAATGCAAAGAGCTCAAGAGCCTTATGGACTCAAGGAATATTTTGAAGCCTGAGTACCGAAATTTCAATAACACTAGAATTTTCTATACAATTTTGAACTTTTGTGTACATACAATACATATAAAGTATCATACTATATAAGGTTTATTGTTATTTCAAAATCCAATTTTGCTTTTCGCTTATAAATGCATATCGCCACGTCAATGCTACAACTAGGTTACTCCGAAATTATTATTATTCTTGGTATAAGTGGCCTATGATATTCTTCATGGTTTTGGGTACAATTCTGCCTAACCAGAGTTCCCTAAAGTGGGACCATTTAAAAGAAAAAAAAAAAGTAAAAACTCTGTCCTTTATAAATAGATAAAGCATTTTTTACGATAGAAAGATTTGTAATTGTAACATTTGTATTTCTTTTTAATTTTGAATCCGAGCTAATACCTTTTATTATGATCAACTCAAAATAAACTTTTTCAAGGTTTCAGTCTCTGTTTTAAACACATTTTGACATTAAGAAGAGAAAAAAAAAAAAAATCAGTAACAAATTGACTTTCGTATCTTACATATGTACATTTATGATGTTAATCGTTCCGTAATAATTTTCTAGACTATGTCGAAAATCTATTTGCACACTTTAATCAAATCAAAAAACAAATGTCACAAGGAACACCCTTTATATTATCAATTCGAAAAAAATGATGCAAAAACGTAAACAAATCAAATTTTACTGCCTACGACGAATAAAATACGACGTATTTAATGAACGCCTCAATAAAATGCAAAAATCCATAAAAATACAGGTGGGTTATCAGTCATTTAAAAGTCAAAAGTTTAAATGCGTTATCTATCTCAGCAGCAAATGCGGTGGAGCAACCTTAAGTTTCACAACAATTCAATACACATGTTAATATAAAAAAATATGGCGACAATGAACGCTAAGTAAAGTATATTAACTTACAAGCTTGAAACAAAAATAAAAAGAAAAAAATATGCACATTTTGCGTCTTAATTTAAAATAAAAAATCGATTCTTAATTTTAACTTTAATTTGACATTTGTAGATTTTTGCCATTTTTGAAGTGGATGCAATTTTGCATTAAAAATATGGCACTGATATATCCAAAAAAATGTTTTCACATTTATCAAAATGTTGTGTATTTAACATTTGTTTTTTGTCATTTTATTTAAGCATATTTGTTTCTTACTTTTAGTCTATACAAATATTTTGTTGTTATTTTCAACAAATAATTAGTTCTGTTTTAGGGGTCTACTAACCTCATTTTGCAGCAACCCCATTTCGCTGCATAATCTCATTTTAAGTAACCCAATTTTTGTATTTTTTTTTTTTTTGGAAAAGCAAACATTTTTTACAGAAGTTTTTTAATAACATCTCTATATTGCTCTTTTAATTCTGGAAATTCCCATATTGGTTGCTTAAATAACGTGCTGATTGAAAATTAATTTTCTGTATATTTTAAGAAAGTTTATTTAATTTGTGTGCTAAAATATTTGTACTTTAATTATTTATATTATTTTAACTACCATGTGTAGGTATTTTTGTATTTTTTTTTTTTTAATATAAAAATGCTTTATTGATACATGTTTTTTCCATTCGGCATGTTGACAAAGTTGTCTACATTTTTTCTTTATTTTTGAGGTAAATTTTAATAATCATTTTGCTTAAACATTTTAAAAAGGAATTTTTTGCCTTTAGTAAAAATCGATTGAACTTTTATTTTAATTTCATGTGTTCTTTCTTTTGGGTTAAACCTACTTATTCGGCTGAAGTGTTTTTTTGTAAAGTTCAATAGATATAAAATATTGAAATGTCTTCAGTTTCCAAGCAGATTGGTATGTTAACATTTATACTTCAAACCAAAAAAGGAAAAAAAGCTTAGAAAGTTATCAAAATTTGTTAAAACGGATTTAGACCCACCAGCACCAAGTACATCAAAAATTACTATTACTATTTGATACATTTTTTTTTGGGCCTGTGATATAAAAAAAAACCCAAAAAAAAACTTTAAAAATTCCTGGGAGCACCAAGATTTTTTCTTTTTTGGGTTTTTGTTACCTACCTATATACATTGGGGAAATTTTCTTCCACTTTGGAGAAAAAAATTGTTAAGCTTTGATTTTCGATACATAAAAACTCAGTTAATTTCTGGTGATCTTTCAAAATCGCTTTCGTCTTTCTTTCAAAATAATTTATATTTTTAGAAAAAGCGAAAAAACCAGTTTTTGATTTTGTAAAGATAAGGTCCCTTACGCTCTGCGATTTTGAATATATATCATATCTTCCGAAAATGATCAGCCACGATTTTGAAAAATATTGCGTTTTTATTGTGAGAGGCTGTAGAAAAATACTGCATGCTCAGAAAATCTCTACATTTTAGGCTGATAATAAGCTGCTTCCTGTACGATTATATGTTTTGTGCCTGAACCTCTTTTGGACTGTGAGCATATTGCATGCACTATTCTGAAGAACTAGAAGGTATAACAATTTTATTTATGATTTTGCATTTTTTCGAAATGAAGTAAGTGGAAATTAGTGCTTAGAAACGTTCTGAATATTTTACAATTGATTTGAGGTCGATTATCAAATTACAAATATTAATTAATGTAGTCTTCTGAAACCCCTTAAAATTTGGAGAAAAAATTGTCAAACTTTGAACTTCGATATCTACAAACTCAGTAAATTTTGGAATTTTTCGGTGATCGAGGTGTCATTTTTTTTTTCAAAATAATATATATTTTTTGAAAAAACGAAAAAACCGTTTTTTGATATTGTAAAGGGTCCCTTACGCTTTGCTCCATATTGAACTAGTAATATTTTCTTCGACGAGTACTAGACCGCAATTTATTTTCAAAAATAACACACTTCCTCTCTAAAATATGGTATTTTCTTTTAAACTATTTAGAATTTGTCGTATTTTGTCATTGGTGTAATATTATACAATCTTTGTTTTCATTTTTAGTTCCAGTTTTACTTTTTGCACTTATTTGTTGTTTTTTTTTTGTTTTCTTGTTTCTAATTTATTTTTTCTGCTCTTGTTCCGATAATTTTACTATAATAGTATGTCGTAGTAATTTTTATCAGTTATTGTTGTTCATGGGTTAGTAAGCAATAAGTAATTTGTTTCATTGGCATGTTGCTTTATTTTGTTTACTATTTTTAAAACTAAATATGTGTAGGAGCAGAAATATTTTAACAATTTATTTCAAGAATATATTTATATGGTTAGATATGGATTATTATAACATAACTATGTACTGTATTGCTGTTCAAACGTTAACATAATTATTAAACTTCTTTAAGTTTATAGTATTTATTAGCAATATTTCAACGACTAAAAAAAGTTCTTTGATTCAAAACCTTTTATCGTAGTTTGTTTTTGCCTTCATCATTCGCTATTTTAGGCTTTAATGTTGTCATATCTTATTTCATAGGCTGTTTTTTTCTTTGTGTGTTTCTATTATTTGATAAATGACTTAATATTTTATTTAATTAGTAATGATTATGATGTATGGTATAATTTTTACTTTTTTTTTTCTGTTTCGTGTTGATTCTTTAAATTTTTGTTTTATAATGGGTATTCTAATCTTCACGCATTTGCATTTTTTAGCAATTTGATTATTATATTGACCTTGCCAAGGTTTTGCTTACATTTTCATATTTTGTTTCTTTATTCATAAAGTAAAAGTTACATAATTTTTAATTTAATTTTCCTTTCTCCTTTCATTCTTACTCGCAGATATATACTTATATTAATTTTATTATACCGTTTTTACGATTTATTTTGCATTAAAAAAATATAGTCATAATCTGCAAAACTTTTGTACATCGAGATCTCCAAAACTTAATTTTTTTACATATTATTTGTCAAAATTACATGTATTTGAATTTTCATAATTTTTCTTCTCGAAATATTTCTTGTGATCTAGTGGCACATGTGCCTGTTTATATATGTTATTCAAAACCGTGACTGATTTAAATCATTTTTTCATAAAGTTTTTTTTCAATAAGTTCTATATTTAGTTCTTATAATTTTTTAATCAAAATTTTTTGCCTCAGCTCCTTTCTAACGTACTTTTTTTATATGAAATAAACCGAAAAAATAGGTCTTCTTGAAGATGCATGATAGAAAAAACCCATGAGCAGTCCTCATGGTTAAAATTGCCAGCTATTTTAAACTAAAAAGCCGCATTCGCTTATGAGAATTATACGGCATTTTAGCACCCAATAATTTCAGATTTCGCACGCAAAAAAAATGTTCCGGAAAAATTTATTTTCAAATAGCACAAAGTGATAATAATCTCATGAAAAATTACGGTTTGTTCCAGTAATTCAATTACTTTACTGAATCCTCATGAAAAAGTAATGGCACGAAAGTAAAATATATGGTTTAAACTTCAAAAAGTACAGAGATAAACAGTGAAAAATATTGAATAGAGAAGTGAAAACTTTTCGCATGAAAAAATACCAGTGAGCTCTGCAATATTTGCTTAGAACACATTTCGATTATTGCTGATTGAGATTGTAAAAAATTATATTGAAAAATAATTTAAATTAAACAATTAGCTATAGAAATGAAAGTGCTACAGTAGCTCAGTGGTTAGAGCGTTGCCTAGAAACACAAAGGTCTTAAGTTCGACACCATCAACATAAATTTTTTCATATTTTTATATTTTTAAAAAAATTTACCGTGTGTAATCAATAAAAAATACGATTTTACTTTACGGGCGCACAGTTACTAAAAAAGTCAGTTAAAATACTTTGAATTTCAATGAATTTTTATGGTTTAGTTTTTTCAGTGCATGGTTTGAATTTTATTGGTGTAAAATGGGTTAAAAGTCTCAAGAAACTATTACGCAAAACCACATGTTTTAAGCAAAGCTTTAGCAGAGCTGAAAATTGATCATATGCTTAAATTAAATCATGCTAAATTAAATCACGCTAAATTAAATGACGTAGGTGACAATTAATCGAGCTGAAAAATTGTCTTTTTGCATAAATTTATATAATTGCGTGCCAAATTATAAACAATAAAAATCTAACGTGTCAATATGTGTTACAAAAGCAACAATTAAACCATTCCAAAAGAAACTAACCAAATATCAAATCACACAACTGACTATGTAAAACGTCATATCATGAGAAATGACATGCGAGTGACTTGACTTTACTTTTGGCCTAACTTTGCTGACTGACTGACTGGCTGACTGAATGAAGTGAGTGGGTTGACGACGATGACAATTGTTGGCATCAATAGTCACTGTGACAATTACAACATGTGGAACACGTATGTTATGTGAAAGAGAGTGGTGGTTGAATGATGTGAAGACATTTCAAATGTGGCACAGCAAATTTTTCGAAAAAAAAAAAAAAAAAAACAAATTGAATTTTATTTCCACAATAGCGTACCAAATTTTGTTCCGTAGTGTAGTATTTTATATTAACCTGCTGATTTGACCCGTTAACATTATTAACAATTCGTTATGCGCTTAATACATGCAGTGTGAACACTATTAGTGAGTACTCACCGCATGATAAAGCAACTTTTTTTTTTTCTTAAAAAAAGTACAAAATCTTTAGGGGCAGATTAAAAAAAAAGTACAATAAATTTCAGAGAAAAAATCGTTAAAAAAGGCCGGTCGTTTTTGCCTTCAAAAAAAAAAAAAAAAAAAAAAAAATGAGACAAGTTTTCAATTAGTCACAACAAAGATGTTGGTTTTTTTTTCTTCTTTACATTAAAAGTGCTTAACAAAAAAAAATTATGTACATAACTAAATTTGCAAACTTTTAGCATACCATAAATATTTACTTATGTTTTATTTAAACAATAAAAAAAAACACTTAAATTAATGTTTAGCAGCTAAGCCTTTTAACATACGTGACAACTTCCGGGTTAAACAGCTGGTGTTTAATTGATTATTGTTTTAATTGATATTTCCATCACTTACTTACACCTTTTTTGCATTATAAGTGTTATATTCTCCATATTCTCTTCAAAGTTTAGTTTTGTTGTATTTTTCAAAACTCGAATATTATTACAACACCAAACTTAGCCTTTAATCAAAAATCTCCTGAACTAAACTTAAGATTTTAGGTTTATATTGTACCGTCATGTTTATGTTTTTAGCGATACGTAAAAACTCGAGAATTTCTAAAATCTCTGGCAACTATCATTTAAAAGACGTTCCCAAAGGATATATCAACCACTGAAAAAAATCGTCATTCTTTCTCATTAAATTTTTAAGTATCTAAAAGGAACAACTCTTGCTGTAGGTATGTCCGATGAGGCCTTCTATTCTAATTTAACCGTATTTTTGGTTTATTTGCCATTTTAAGATCAGCATTTGAGATGGTGCAAACCTATAGCAAGCGCCTTTAGCATTTGTGGACAAATATCACTTTTGAATCAAATACACGCACTTTTGTTTTGGGTGAGATAACGGAAGATGTCCATGCTTTGTTAAGTTGAGCAAACGCGCCTTTTAATATTCTTAAGTTGATATCCTTTTTTGCTCCATCATCTATGGAGATAATTGAATGGGAATGTTTGAAAAAAAATCTCAATTGAAATACTTAGGTCTGGGGTTTTGTTTTATATAGCATTCTAGAATATAAACATTTATTACAAAAATAGAAACTTACTGTATGTTTGTATGAATTCTCCTTTAACTCCTAGGAGGAGCATAGTGCCAAAAAAACTTACTGTAATAGCAGCTTAAAGCAAAATGACACTGTCGAAAAAATTAACCGCTAAAGAAAGTCTTGGCTTACGGTAAAAACAACCATACGCATACATATATCAAAGGGAAGTCATTTTTGTCGTGATTTAAAATAAACCGCTTTTATCTGCTGCTACAGCTGCTTCTTCCATACACTTCCCACTCTTTCAAGTTGTATGTTACATTTTTACATTGTTTGACTTCAGTTCGGATTTTTTTTTCCACTTTTAATCAAAAAAAAGTAGGTTGGTTGAGTATAATTTTTGTAAAAATAACAAAAGGCAACAACAACAACCAATACAATATACATACAATGAAGACCTTTCTCAACAAGAAAGAAAGTCCATCGTCAGCGCAGTCAGAGTGAGTGGTGGCATGACAGCGAGTATCAGATTGCCTTATGGTCGTTTACTTGTGTCATGTATCATGCACACAGCTGTTACTGCTGTTGTTGATGATGATGATGATGATTGTGATGATGATGATTATGATGATGATGATGATGATGATGATGACTGCTGCTTCTGGTCAAAGTTGGTTGTGATGAAATAACTCATATATCTACATATTTTGTATATGTATTGTATTTATTTTTTTTATTTTTTTTTGGAAATTTTATTTTATGATTATCATATTTTAATAAATGGCATGGAAATTTTTGCCTGTATTTTTGTTGTTGTTGTTGTTGGTGTTGTTGTTGTTGTTGTTGTTACTTCTCTAACAGCTGCTGACTTTGGTGACCAAGATGATTACGTAAATTTTTTTATTTATTTGGTGTTTATGATACTTTTAGGTATAAGTGTGTTATGTGTTTTTTTATTTAAATGATGTAATATTTGATGAAAGAAAAATAAGTTGCAGATTTCATTTTTGAATAGAAAAAAAAAAAAAAAAACAAAATTCATACATTGGTATATCTATTTATAGTTTTTGCCTTTTATTGATTTTTGCTTAAAATGAAGTAAGATTGTTATGTGCGTTATTATGTTTATTTATGTATGCGTATTAGTAATTGTTTAGTTTGCATATCTGATCATCTAAATGGCAATGTTTAGGTCAATATCATTGGCATAGTTCATCAGTTCTTTCTGATGAACTAAAAGCTTAGTTTTTCCAGATGACCCCAAAAGTCTGTCAACCTTAATTCTATCCATCTATCCTATCCTAAATTAAATTCTCTATTATGCATACGTGTATGCATGCAATTCATAAACTTTTGTCAACTTCTGTTTGAATTCTTATATCCCTTTGATACTGTCTAAATAAATCAGTCTTAATTTAATGTTTCGAATTTCACACAAAGAGCAATATATAAAAATTCATAAAAAACCACGTTTTAGTTTTTCAAAATTAATTTAAATGGCGCCTCTGATTCTAATTTATTTTTGACAGCATTTTGTTTGTTTATATTTTTTGGTTTTATTTGTTGTTCCTTCGTTTTGATTAATCAACAAAAGTTATCTTTATTTCTGATTTAATTTCTTTTTGCATATTTTTGTTTACGTTTTTTAAATTTTTGTTTTTTTTTTTTTTTTTTGTCAAAATGTCTGTTTATGTAAAAAATAATTGAACTAATATTTACCCAATGAAAATCATTAATTAAAAAAATTTCAAGAAAAATTATTGTACAAAATGTAAAAGCAAAAGAGCTCTGCATTGTACATGTATTTATAGCTTTAGAAAACTTGGATAAATTATAGGTCTACATTAAGCACTTAAAAGGTGTAATACATCAACAAACCAATGAAAATGATATAAAATGCTTCACGGGAAAAAAAATCAGTATCCTTTCGAGTAGAAAAGAAAATTAAAGTAATTAACACTTAATTTGGAACATAAATAAAACATACGTTTGAACTATTTGATGGTTCCATAAAGTAATATTTTCAAATAAAATGTTGTGAAATAATAAAGTAGTATTTACTCTTAATTGCCTGCGTTTTCCTATACTATACCTATGCTTTCAGCCAGAAAAATGCATTAATATTTTTACTTTTTAATTCTAGTTAAAATTATTTTATGCTTAAACTTGAACAATCATAAAAGTTATTTTATTTTTTTCACTAACTTGCTCACGGAAAAAAATGGGTGTCATATTTTTTACTCCACTCGAGAAGTAAAAAAATTTGAGTAACAATTAATTTCACTCATATATTCCCTTATCTTATATACCTAAACATTTTTACTTTATAATTCTAGTAAAAATATATTTTGCTATCTATCATACAGGCCGACTCCGGTTCGAATCCTGGTCAGTTCGTTGGTTTTTTTTTTTTTTTTAACAGTAACGTTAATATCTCTTAAATTTTTTCAAAAAAATTACTACCTAAGTATATGAGGTTATTCCTAAATTTTAATGAAAAATTAATTTTGTTGGGAAGTTGTAACTATATCGTCTTGAAATTTTAGTAAAATTTACTAGGTATAAATTAGTGCGAACTATTTTTTTTCTCCGTGTACAGACAGTTAAATCGATTTGCCTTTTTAAAGTCGCCCATTTTTCAAAATTTCAATTCATAGCTGCCTGCGTTTTATACACTACAAATTCCTACTTTAGTTTTGAAATCTTATTGTTTTTTCCTCTATTTGACGAAAACTGATGGAGAGCAAAGAAAATTACAACTTTACATATTTCATATACATCGTAGGCAACCTTGTGTTTATCCACTCAACATTTTTTTGAATGTTTTATATTTTAAAAATTCTATAACACGAGCCAACATTTACGTGACAGGGCTCTTCTCCATTCAAAAAAGATTCCATTTCGAGCAAAATTGTAATATATAGTACGTGTCCAATCAAAGCTATTTCTGTCCCAAATATTTAGCATGATAGTGATAGTGTCGACCTGAGAATTGATTCATGTTGACATATGTACATATATCATCATTAGATTATTCTTCCTTAGTAAAACGAATTTTTGCATGTTCAGCGGATTGTTAAATAATTAATTTTTATTTTTATCACAACAAAATAATTTTGTATCACACATTCTAAATAGTTTCACGGAATAATAGTTTTTTATTTTGTTTCATTATAATAATGATTACTATAAAACACCAAAGAATTATGATTTCATTGAAACTTACAAATATGGACTTACATCTAAGTATGTGTGTGTATAAAACTCTGTGGCATAATTTTAAAGCGTTTAATCAAAAAAAGCTAAATATCACAAACTACAAATTTTGTACGTGTAAATGATACAAAACTTTTTCGTTTAATTTTTGTTTGATTGTTTATTATAATTGTTGTTTTGAAAGTTATAGCACATACAAATTTTATTATATTTTTTTTTCCATTATTTTATAATTGAAATTTACACTTGATTTCGCTGTTGCTGTTTAATATGAATGTTGTTTTTGTTTTTATTACTTATTACTGACACTGCACAAATATACACATATACGTCATGCAGATATGTTGGTAAAAACTTTCACTTCTTGCTCAAATTTCGAAGGTCTTTTTTTTTTTTGTTTTCTTTCTTCATTTCATATTACTTCTCTCACGTCTTTGATTGCTGTTTATATGTATATTTCGTCCGGGTTTTTTTCTTTCTCACATTATGCTTCTTCTTTCACTGTTAACATATATCTCTTTTTTTTATGAAATTTGACACTAACCTCGCTTAAATCACGTCAATATTGCAAGCAAAAGGCTATTGTTGATGTTGTTAGCTGCTTTCTTTGAAACTTTCATTGCTGTTGTAGAAATATAATAATTTTTTTTTTTTTTTTTTTTAAGTAAAAGTAAAAAATAAATCAAATGTATTATGATTGAAAAAAATTTCCTTTTTATGTTACATAAATTAATTTTATTATAGCTGGAAAATACACAAGTTTTTGTTTATTTTAATATATAAAAATATTTCAAGACAAAAAATTGGGTTTTGGTATATTAATTTACTAGCTACTAAAAAACTGAAACTTTACAAATGTTTTGAAGCAAAACAACTAAAAAAACATTTTCTTAAGTATGATTTCTAAGAAACTCAGCTAGAAAATATTCTTCAACTATGTATAAGCTTATAAATATATTCAGCATCATTATCAGCTTATTTTTATGGTTAAATACAACTTCATACGTGTATTAGAGTACATATGGATCGACTGAATGCTTTTTTACTCCAAACTCAATTTTTACAAATTTTTGACCTGAGAATGTTATTGTAGACCAACTTTTTCAAACAAACTCATCTGTTTCCCTATATCTACTTTTATTTTCAAGATACAGAGTAGAAGTTTTGCTGCTTCAAACGCCATTTTGCTGTCAATGGAGCAAATTTCGTATTCAAGATGTGGTTTTTTGTTTGAAAGCTCTTATTTGCTATTTGTAGCTAGCACTGTAATATGGAGCACTTCCAGGATAAAGTTTAATTTATCGAAGCCAAATGCGTCGGATAGCTTTGAAATTCTTCGTACATTTGTGTGTTTTTACCTTTTCAATTGGATCGTTACTTTCCGAGTAATCAACCATTGAAGTAATTAGAAAAAGCTTAGCTAAAACAGAGAAAGAAAATTGTTCATACTACTTTATTTCTAGAAAATTTTACTAAAATTTCAAGACAACATCTTCAGAAGCACATGAAATACGCTTCAATTACGCCTCCGTGGTAGTTTTTCAAAATTTTAAGTTCCATTTCACAAAAATTACTTATTTTCTGAAACTTTTGGTAGATATATGAACTTTTATTAGCAATAAAAAAAAAAAAAAAAAAAATAGAATTTTAAAAATTTTGTATGCTACCAGAGATGTGCTTCTATTGCACTCTCTATTGCACTCTTTTTGCAAGCAGCTTCATTTCATCCCGTTGGGAACTGACCGCACTAGGATCCGTGTGATAGATAGAAAAATAATATTTTTTCTTACAATAACAAACTTGTTAGACTTCTACACCAATGACCTATATGATGAAGGCGCATAAAAATTTATATTTTAAGCAAATGTCTGTCCGAACATAATAATTTTCACAAGAATTATTAAGTAGAAATGGTTATATAAGGTAATGTAATTAATATTTGAAATTTTGTATTAATTACTTTAATTTTTTTACTAATTGAGTGGAGTAAAAATTATGAAACTCATTTTTCTCCATTAGAGAGTTAATTAAAAAAAGAAAATAATTTTTACTAGAATAATAAAGTAAAATTGGTTATACCGAAACACAATTTATTCTACTTATAGGAAAATGTAGACAATTTAGAGTAAACATTACTTTATTGTTTTACTATAATTTATTTGTAAATATTACTTTACAGAACCATCAAATAGTTCATGCGTAACGTAATTTATGTTTGAAATTTAGTGTTCATTACTTTGGTTTTTATGACACTGATATATTTTTCGTGCAGACTCGTCAAAAGGTGATCTTTCTCCTTCATAATTAGCCAGAATGAAAAACCATTGTTATTATTCTTATGTGTTCCATTTGAAAATTTTTTGCTCCAAGTGCAAAGAATAAATCAAGTAGTCATTTGCTGGTCTGATATGAAGCAAATGGGCAAAAACTAACTCTTGCAAAAGAACTAGAAATTTTTAGTTATTTTGTAGGCTGCGGAATCCAACATTTTTGTAGAAGTTACTTAAATCATCTGTCAATCTCGTCTCAGGAATAGAAAACAAACTATCAGGGAAATTTGCTAATATCAATATTTAAACTTCCTTTTTTTGATTTTCTCGAAAAATAATTTAATGTTCATATGTATATGGAACAAATGAAGTGTAAATTCCAATTTTTTTTTATGTGACTTGGTCTATGAAAATATGAAAAGGGGGCTTACGTGTCAAAAAAAAATTTCCAATTTTTGCCGATTCGCATAAATTGACCTTTGAAAGTTGTTTTCCAGTTGTTTTTACAAATTTTTTTTTTCGCACGTAAGCCCCTTTTTCATAGACCAGGTCACATATAACAATATTGAATAATCTCACAATGCCAAAAAAAAAAATGCAAAAACCTTATAAAAATAATAATTAACTGAAAAAACATCTACCACATAAAAATAAAAGAAAATAAATACATTCATTTTAAAGAAATTACAAATCCTAAAACGCAAAATCAAGCTGATGTCGTCATATTAGCCAACAAAACATCATCAGGAAATTTTTTTCTTTAACTAAATGAATGAAAATTAAAAATAACAACAAAATCAATAACAAAAAAAAAATATATAATAAAATTATAGCAAAAGCGCAAAATATTTATGTAGAAAAAATAGAAAACAAAAACAAATAAAATGCAAAATTCAGCGTTTTTGCTTAACTAACAACACTACAAATAACAAACAAATCAAAAATTTCCACAAATTCGAGTTTATAGTGATATATTGTAGAGATTTTAAAGCAAACATTTATACAATACACATAATGAATAAATTTATATAATTTGAAGAAAATTTATTCCAAGTACAAAATTTTAAAGTAAACAAAATATTAACTCAAAAAGATATTACCAAATAAAGCAATAGCATGAGCAGGTTAAGTTGATTAGAGCAAAAAAAAAAAATAGTTTTTCTGTTTTTGAAAATTAGAAATTTTTGCACAAGTATTTCTCTAGCAAAATTCCATATATCTTTAAATTAACTTTTTAATTTTTTGAGCAAACAAAAAAAAAAAAAAAAGGAGAAACAAAAAAATGCTAAACACATGATATACAATAACAATTAGTACCAGTTGGTGCCGTGCTCGCGCTCTTGACTGCTTTTGTTGTATTACCAATTTTTTGCTTTTGCCTTTGGACGGGTAGTAAGTTGTACAACCACTGTTTTCTTTAGCGTGGCGTCGAGACGCTTCAGGTTGAATGAAACTTGCTATGGAATACAAGTTTTGGATTTGACGCTTTTGAAATAACTACGTTTACTATGAAAAAAGTGCAAAAACCCATAAAATGTTTTGAAATAAAAAAGTATTTTGCATAAGTTGTGTGAAATTTTTGCAAAATGCTGACTTAGCGTCGCACATACGTCATTTGCTGGCTTGCTTTATCAAAGTGCAAAGTTGACGAATTGAAGATATAGTAAATTATTAAGTTTTGATAACTTGTGTTTTGAATGTTTGAAGTTATTGGTTATTTTATTAAAATAAAACTATACGAATTTTACTCACTTTTAATCATTTTTTACAAGAATCGAAAATTCCATGCTTTTTTCAACTTCGAAAATTGTGACAATTAGGATAAGAGAATAAACAATTAAATACGTAACCATCTTCAGACCAATTTATGTTTAATATAATTTATTTTAAATGAAATGAAAAACATTTGAAAAATTTAACTTTTGTCTGTGGTCGGGTTCGAACCAGAAACATTTGAAATCAAAGTCTCTGCATAGCGCATTTATCAACAGACTGCGCTATGTGCCCTCAGAAAATTTTGTAGCTTAAGTGCCTATATGCTTGTAGTGTTGTTTTATTCTCTATTCTCCTTTGTCATAATTCCTGTTGTTGCTATCGATATTTGTGGGAAGGCTCAGCCATTGGCTGTAGAGCAGTGATCGGCATTCTATAGCACAATTGTGCACTCAAAAATCTACCTAGCTCTCTCTATCCTTTTCTTTCTTCTATCTATTTTCTTTCAAACATAAATTCTCACTCAATAATTTGCCGACCTCTGCTATAGAGTCTATACCCGTTTGTCATTTGACTGACTAGTGTTGCCAGTCGCACATATCTTGGCGTTTTCACCATAATTAATTCAAATAATTTATGTTGACTTTATGAAAATTATACTACTTTTATTAACTTTTAGTCATTAATTGCAAGAATCGAAAATTCCATGCATTTTTCAATTTAGGAAATTATGGCAATTAGGATAAGAGAAAAAACTGCTAAACACGGCTAAGTTTCTACAATATTGAGAAGTTGTTAAGTTTCAAATTAATTTAATAAAGTTATCGCTTTCAAAATAAACATTTTGCTTTTCCTAATGATAATTTATTTTAAACGATGTTTACCCAACAAAATTGTCGAAATATTTGCTATAAAAAGTTTCAAGTTGAAATTTTGCACATAAATTAAATAATTAAGTCATTACTTTTCACAAAAATTGTGTAAATTTTTTATTGCGACACACGCTCATTTCAAAAATCGCTATTAAAAGGAAGGAAACAATCGGCGATATAAAATTTATAGCATTTTCCTTAATTGCAGTTTTTTTTTTTATCACAATTTCAGTTAAAGAAAATATAAATTTTATAGCTAATTGTATGAAACACATGGTGAAATTCTAAAACTAAATATAAAATCAAGCAAAACAGTGCAGAGCACAAAGTAATAAGAAATCAGAGCAAAAAAACGTTCAGAAAAGTGTTAAAATGCAACTACAAACCATGCGAATATATCTCTCAATAAGAACAGCATCTTGTAGATTTCATATTGAAGCTGGAGATAAAATACAAGTTGACGCAGCATATAAGCAACATGCAGTCATTCTAGGAAATGATGAAAAAACAGTTTTACATGGCGAAATAGCAGTAAAAAGCAAAAAAGAAAAAAAAAATACTGCGGCACAAAAAAAAAAAAAAAAAAATGCTGCAGAAAGTTGAATGAAATCTTCAAGAACGCAAGAACGAAAAGAATGCAACACATCAACATTGTTGCATGTCAAGTAACTGTTTATTTAGATAGCAGCAAAAACAGCTCTACAGCCAACATTAAGCGCAAAATTATGGGAAACCATTTTTATGCCTCTTTTTTAGTGTACGAGTTGTATGTAACTCCTCCGAAAAGATTCCAAGAATTTAAATAAAAACAAAGCAAGAAAGTTGAGTACACAACATAACAAGAACAGCAATAGCATACAAAGTCCATATAAGTAGTTTATTTTCCGTTGCTAAGCCGGTTTTTAACAAAGTTTTTTATAGCAATTAATAACAGGAATTATTGTCAGCATCAAAAAAAAAAAAAAAAAAAAAAAAAAAAAAAAAAAAAACTGGATGAATCGTTGTATTCTTTTTACTGCGAAAGAAATGATTAATCATTGAAAAATTCGCTGAAAGGAAGCAACTAAAAAGACAAAAAAAATATATGTTAACACGTGTTTGAGCAGCTTGAGGAGCCTCAGGTAAAGTTGTGAAATTGTATATAAATTTACGCGCGCTTTTTTTTTGCACCATTTGGCGCTTTAAAACTCTGCCTTTATTTTCAATAATGCTGTTGGTACACTTAAATTATATTTGCACGTAGACTAAGCAATATTTTGCGAATTGCTTAGAAAAAAATAAATTGGATTTTCAATAGTTTCCTGCTGTTACAATAAAAACATTTGTAGTGTTTCAAAATTAAGTTTCTTCTTTTTACAATATTTGCAACAATAAATTCAAAAAGTGTTCTTGTTATAGAAAAAAAATTGTTTTTTTCGCTATAAAATTTTATAGCAAGTTTCTTGTGCTTACGAAACGTTCACAACTATTACATTTCAAGAAATAATGACAGGTCACTGTAAACTTAATTATCACCTAAAAAAGATGGGTTTGGTAGACGATGACTCCTGTAGACTCTGCTTAGAGGACTTGGAAACAGCAGAGCATGTGCTGTGTGCATGCCCTGCTGCGTTTAGACGCAGAATTAAGTATCTAGGAGCTGAGATTTTAGATCCAGGTGACATAGGTAAAATTAATCCCATGGCAGTAACAAGATTTAAAGATAGGGAAAGAGGCTGTACAAAAGATCTTTTAGGTTGCAGTGCAATCTAGAGCCTTTGAAATAATAATATTACATTTCAAATTTTATTTTGTCATAGAAAAACATTTGTATAGTTCTATTTTATAGAAAATCGATTGTAATTTGAACGTTTGTATTTTTCTTAAATTTTCTCCAAAGAAATGTATTTTAGCTTATGTTACATATGTCAATAAAGTTGTGTAAAAACATGCTATAAAATTTTATAGCATTATAGGTGGTGTAACTAAAAACTTAAGAATCTACAATAGACTGTCTGTCTATAACTTTTTTTTTTTGTCAGGAAAATTTTGTTGTTGCTTGTAAAACTTTATTAACCATTTCTCTAAAAAAAAATAATGTGTCCTTCCACAAATACACTTCCTATAAAGTATCTTGATTGATTTCTCAAAAAAAAAAAAAAAAAAAAATAGTATGCCTTTGCAAAAATTCCTATAAAATATCTTGTATGATTCTTTTATTATTTTAAGATTTATTTATTTTATGTGGAATAAATATATATTTTTAAACTCAAAATTTTTGCTGTGTCACATAAAACATTTGTGAAGTTTCATTTTGTAATTGATGAAAAATATATAAATTTTGTTTTGTGGACCATTTTTTTTTTTAAGGATTTTTCAAAACAAAAATGTCTTAAATAGCATTAAACTGAGCTTTTCAAATTTGATAGCACGAAAGGTGGCGCATATATAAATCTCAAAAGTTGCCAGAAACTTATTATGAAACTATAATTTTTAGCTCAAATTGTACGCACTAAACAAATTGTAGGCATATAGTAAGTACTTAAAAAAGATAACAGTGAAAAGCTTTCATTTTAATTGTAACGGCGCACTTTTTTAACAGTTTTCTAAAGTATATTATACACTGTATGTTTGTGTGCCATACACATTACAGCAAAATTAAAAAAAAAAATACTACATACTCGTACAACTAAGCTTCATTAGTAAGCAAAAATCTTATCTGCTGTTACAATATATTTGTAAAGCAAAAAAACAAAACCTCTCATATACATTTTTTTTTTTTTTTAATATCAGCTCATATTCCTTATGATTATTACTGATATGGAATGTTGCAATGCATTCTTTCTCTATAATTTGTTACTATAAAATAAATCATCGCAAATCATATATCCTCTTAATAGTCAATAATAATAGCGCGATTTTATAGTACGTGCAATGATGTATTTTGAGCTATGGAACATTTCAATATTAAATGTTATTGTCATGCATTTGCATTTAATCTGATACGAATTCCTATTAAAATTTCATACGAAAATTATAGGAAACATTTTCCACAATAATAACTACTCATACTATATGTGCTACACTGGCAGGCTTGTCATTATGCGTAATTGTAGGAATGAATAGGAGGAAGTGCTCTCGATCATACCTACGAGCACATCAATCAAATCAATTTTATTGCGTTAAATCAAGACCACACCTACTCATTGCTTCATTTGGCATTTAATGTGTAGATAATTGAGGTCTATTTAAATGTGGGGGAAAAAATCAATCAACTGACGTCATTTGATTCATAGTAAACGTTTTATTGTTTCTGTGTAGGTTGTTACTTTTTTTTTTGCTATGAATATGGCCTTAGGTATAGGTACTTTGCAGTAAAAATATTTTTGATATGTTTATTTACGACCTAGCTAAGTATGATAAGCCCGGACTATTATAAAAAAAGATCAACTTATATGCTTTACAGTCATATTATATTTAAAAAAAAAACTTGTTATACTTAGTTATAAGTTAATACTAAGTGATAATATGTTGAGGTGTAAAGATTTTATTATCATTTTATTTTGTAAGTGACCTTTTTGTTTAACTAACTTATCACTCCAAATTTTCCCATTAATTTACGCTTGACATTCTAATTAAAAGCTGAAAAGGTGTTTTAAGTTAAAGTTTTGCTTAGAATGTCAGCTTATGATTGAAAAGTTTTACTTAGCAAAATTTATTTTTTTTTTTCACATCTTTGTAGAATAAAACGCCTAAGATTTATGCTCAAAATGTTGCTTGACGTTTGATAAGTTAATTAATTAATATATTTTTAAGCTCAATGAGCTAATTGATAAGTGATACCCAAGACTAAGCAATAAAAAACAAAAAAACTTACCACCTATTCAAACAACTTTTGCTTGATATGCTTATTGATAAGTTGTAGGTAAAATAAACCCGGAACGCGGGAGATGCGGCACTTTTTTTTATTGAACTGCTATAAAACCGGAATTTGAAAAGATTTTTATGTGGACTAAAAGCAAATTTATCATTTATTTAAATTAAAACAAATAAAAGTACTTTAACTTAAGGACAAATAATTGAAAATATATTCTCTTTGCAGTTCGAAAAAAACTATAAAGAGCCAAATTACTCGAGACTATGGGTGATATGGCACCATAAGTAACTTATTAGATTGTTGTTTTCGTATGAGATGTACATGTTTTATGCGCAACTGAATTAAATGTTGTCCTACGGAAGCTGACAGTATTGAAATTGAAATGGGTGCCATATCACCTGGGGGTGCCATATCTCCTGGGTTTACCCTAGATTAAAACATAACAGATAATCATTTGACTGATCTCTACATTAAATTATAGTGGAAATTCTTAAGATTTGTCTGCAATATGCTTATTGATGAGTCACTTATCATTTGAATAATTTTCTAATTGCAAAAATTTTTATGCTCCGTACTAAGCAAATAATTGTTTGACTGAAATCTATTGTATTTCAAATTTTGAGAAAAATTCTGAAAAGGTGTGTACACAATCCATAAAGTTTTCATTCAAATTCCTAAAATTTTTGCTTAATTGCAAAACAAATCCGAAAAATTTGAATATTATCTTTAAAAACGTGACGATATTTAATGAAAGAAAACTATGAGAAAAGTAATAATACTAAGATTTAATATTTTTGTTTTTGAAAGAATTTGTATATATGCATACGTATTGCTAATATTTATTTGAAAACAAATGTTTTTCTTTGTTGTGTTATTCATTAAAATAGAAATTTTAACCTAAATAAAAAAAATCACAGAATTTCAATGAAATGAAAAATTAAAAAGAAAAAAACAATGTGAAAAGAAAAAAAAACATACATATTATATTTACCATCTAAATAAATAACTGCCAGTATATGCTGTCCACAATAAATGACGACAAAATTCTGTTCTGACATTTGTACATTTCGTTTTTATTGTAAATTGACGCCAGTGAAAATACAACAAAATTCTAATAAAATTACTAATTTAACAAAGTCTAAAATGAAATGATGAAAAAATAAATATACAAATAAGAAGAGAGCAAAAACCGCAACTGACAGCTGTCAGCTATAAAACTGAAACATAAACAGCAAACAATAAAATGTTGACATTAAGTTGACAAAATTATGATGACTGTCACTGTCAGATGTCAACATTAGCGGTAGTTTAATTGATTTGTATGCTTGAACTCTAAACTACAAGATGCTTTTGAATAAAACTTAAATAAAAGTATAATTTTTGATAAGGTACAGGTAAATTTTAAAATTAATTTTTGACGTATATGAAATAAAGAAATATTACTCAGTACAAAGCTTTTTTATAATTAAAAACTTAGCGAACCTGTTTGCTTGTGCATTGAACTGCAGATTGTGAATAATAATAATGAAACTCATAAATATGCGAATAATGAAAATGTACATTTATTGAGAGATTAAGAAAAAATTAAAATTTTTCAAAAATTTTTTGCGTCGCAAAAATCTAAATTCTTTTTTTGCTCTTATTTTGCAAAATTTAAGAGCAGCACAAAAAAAAATTAACAATAATAATGGAAAAAAATTCGAAACGAAAAGAATCTTAACAATTACTTAAAATTTAACTAAAAAAAAAACAAAAAACGAACAATTTAAAGTAATGCGTAATTTTCGGAAAGGGTCAAAACACTTGTCAATTTAAAAACAAATTATTACTAAGTATGCCAATGCGGTGATAAGACAAATGCTGTCTAGCAGTTTTCCAAAAATAAATTATTTGCAAACAAAAACAAAGGAAGTAAAAACTTGAATGTTTTCTAGATTTTAATGAGAGTTTAAGTATTTACGATTTTAGTTTTTTGTGTAAAAAATTTTCTTTAAAACGATAAATAACGTTTTTTTTTATCTTTAACACATCGCCCTAGATCCGTAAATTAATATGCATATAGGGTGCTATCGATAAGGTTAGGGAGCTTCTGAGAGGTGATAGAGGAGGTCTAAAATGTACCCCTAGGGTTAAATCTGATTTGTTTTGCAAAAAAAATTTTCATGGATCACCCTAACGTTTTAGAGAAAACATTTTTGCAGGAACCTATCAGCTAATTGTATTAGCTTTCTATGGGCGTATTTGATTTATAAAGTTTAAAAGGATTTCACCAAGTTCTGGAGCTCTAAAGTTGATATTTAAAATTTTTATTTCTACACCGAGAAAAAAGTATGATTATATGCATCAAAATTTGGTAACAATTAACAAATAATATATTTGATATAGGCGAATCAAATATTTGATATTATTTAACGAGCGACGTATGTGAGCAATTTGATTGGTTCAATCGGATGTTTGTTAATAATTACCAAATGTATGTTTGAATGTAAAGACCTTTATTATTATTAATCTTTTTATTAATTAGGAACTAACATGGCAATATTTGCTAGGATCACGGCGACATCATAAAAAATAATATTTGTTATAAATTAAGAAAAAACTCTTCTCTGAAATTTTAATGCACTCACCAAGTTTCAATAAAATCAAATTAAAAAAAAACTTGTCTGTGTGGGGATCGAACTCATTCCTCCAGGACATTTCGTTCTTTATTAGTTGCTATCGAATAAAATAATTAATTAAAAAAAAAACTTTATTGTCTGGGATTTGAACATACTCCCCCAGCTTATCAGTCAAACGTCTTATACATTCATCGAACGCTATCTACATTTGTATTGATTGTAATTTTAAATTAATTTAAACAAAAAGTTAAACAAAAAATTCAACAAGTATTTCGTTTGATTGATAACCTGGGAGACTATGTTCGAGTTTTTTTTTAATTATTTTTTTTTTTAGTACATGCAAATCCCAAACAAGGTTTTTTTTGATAATTTATAGCAAATATTTGACCCGCACATTCACATTCCAACAAATAGATATCGTTTTTGAGCCAATCAAGCATATGATGAGCGCGCTGCTCTTTATTTACCGGAGCCTTGAACAGTATTTTTTCTGACCTCAAATTAAAAAACTTGTATGATAAATGTGCCACTAAAGGTGAAAGGTTATTTTAAGGAATATTTCCTAAAACTTAAGGGTGACCCAAAACATATAAAAAAATCAGTTTTAACTCTAAACTCCTCAGGGGTAAATTTTAGACCCCCCAGATCCAATTTTTGTTGGTCTAGACCTCCTTTATCATTTTTTAGAAGCTTATATTTTGAGAAAAAAAAAAATATTAAATCTGAACTTATGAATGAAAGTTTTTTGATTGATTCCTTAAAATGGACGGTTTTCGAATTGTTTCTCAAAAATGAATTTTTGTATTAATTTAAAAAATAATAAAATGTGTTATATACAAAATTTATTGAAATAAATAATATTTATTTGAGACTAAGTTACTTTAAATTTATAAAAATATGTACTTGTATACATTTGTAGCTCATTTGGAGTATTTTCTGAACGAGTTTTCATATGTATTTATAACACTTTTAATTGATTTGCAAAATTTGTTATTATATGTATATTATACGTTCAGCTTCTATATGAACATATGCACATTGAGCATTGTCTATTACTAAATATAAAAATACATTAAGTAAGTTTTCTTTTCTAAATTGCAGTCAATGTCGTTTGCAAGTCCTTCGAAAGTATAAACTTGAACAATAGAATAAATTAACTACAATTCAGTATCATTTGTTTTTGCTGTATTTTATTGCAAACAAATAAATTTCTTTGTTAGAGATAAAAAAAAATCGAAATTGAGATGAAAACCAAATTATATTATAACACACAAAATTGTTTGTTGAAAGAAACAAAAAGAAAATATACAATTTACAAAACGCTTTAATTTGGCATAACATTGCAAATAAATAAAATAGAAATAGCAATAAATTTTAAATAAAAATTAAATTTAAATCAAGTAGAAAATCATTCATGAATTCACAAAACTGTGTTGGCAGTAAATTTGATATATTGTATATAATTTTTTTTTTTTTTATATAAGTATAAATATATTTTTTTTGTAATATCTTAGGAAAATGTATAGCGTTTAATTGTTTTGAAAAATTTTTTATTGAATCCGCTATAGTTGTCCTAGGAAGCACTAAGAAAAATTTTATAGTGGAGACCAATTGACTAGTTCAAGAAAATTTTCAATATAAGCAAAAGCATCGCTGACCACAAACAGCATGCCATATAAAAACACGAACAACAGTCTTCATTTTCATTTCCTTATTATATTTTTTCCGCAATCAAAATTCCCTCAACGTATTACCTTTCCTGCAATGTTTTTTGGCCTTAAATTGCAAATAAATTATTCGTTTTTTTTTTTTTCAATTTTTTCGCAACTTTTCGAAATTTTAAATCTCTGGCATTAACATTTTTTGGTTTGAGCAGAGTGAAGCATCTCAACTTGTTTATTTTGCTTGCTGTGTCCATATGCTGCTGCTGTGTTGATTACAATTCAATCAGTCAACATATATCTACCTGATTGTGTGTGTAAAATACGCTACTTTATTACATTACTACATTTTTGTTTATAAGCATTTGTTTATTTTTTGTTTGTATTTTTTAAAAATTGCTCAATTTATTTGTAAATATATCATTTGAATTTACAATTTTTAGCATGCCATCATTTGTTAACATGTGTTTGCCAAAGTCAAGAAAAATGATGTTAAAATTGGCATAATCGCACGTTTAAATTTTGCTATTTTGTATTCGTTTAAATTAAAATTCAAACGATTATTATTGCAACTACATACATCCTGTTTTCTATAAAAAAAAAAATTTTTAAAATTTCATTTATGTAAGTTTATAGAAATTGTTTTCATAGCATTATTGCATGCAAAATATTATTTTACATTTTATTTATTATGATTTTGTATTCATTGTAACATAATGAATTTGCCATACAATTTGAAGTACAATTATTTACATGCCATCTGTTGATGGTATTAAACTTTAATTTCTATTTGATTTATGTGTATTTATTATTTTTGTTATTTCATTAGGCCACATTTAGCTTCTTTTTTTTTTTTATTTATTAAACATTTGATATCTTAAGCCCTAACATAACGTGTACTCTTTATAGTTTTTTATCTACAGCAACATGTTAACATATTTTTTATCATATTATTTGGTTATGTGACATACGTTGTGTTTGTCATTGGCTTAGTTATATGGCGGCATTTTGACTATTTTACTAATTTAACAAAGATCAAAGTCTTTTATTTTATTGAAAAATTCGTTTGTGCTGAAATTTGTGCAATACTTGTACTTAAAAGTTTAGCAAAGAAAAAAAGCAATATTTACCTTAAATTAAAGAAAAAAGAGGTTAAAATCACTTTACACAGAAGGCAATCATCTCAAAAAAATCCCTTTAATTTAAGAAAAAAATTCGTATTCAAAGAAACCATTTTATTTGTAAGAAAATTTTTATTACCAAAAATATACCAACTCATTGTTACTTTAAATGAAACCACCTCTTTTTTTAATACATATTATGTATGTATATCTCAAGCAGGCAAAGTCCCAAAGGATACTTTCTTTATGATACATTTATCGCAAGAGTGGGAACAACTCATAAGGAATAAGTCATTAAGAACACCTTAATAAATTGTTTGTTATGTTCTGTAGAAGGTTTTTATGGAAGCAGGTGCTGCCAGGTATACCCCCTATAAAAATAAAATACACAAAATGCAATCTCTCCAGACATATAGCAGCTATATTGTATCTACCTTTCACCTTGCAAAACCGTGGGGGATTGAAAAAGGGGGACGACAGAGATGAATAGGATTTGGTAAATATGTAAAGGAATTGGAAACGGGTGAACGAAATCGCTAGTGGTTAAGTTTTTATATAATTTTTTATGATTGTGCTACAGGATTTATACTCCAATTTAAATCTTATCCACAATAAATTAATATTTTTTTTAAACTCAATTAAAGCTTTTTCCAAATCAAAATAAACTTTTCCAAATCAAATTAACCTCCAGCTTTTCAAAATTGATTTAAAGTTTTTTCAAATCAAATAAAACTTTACAAAAAAACACGCTTCAGATGATATATCTCTACACCTACAGCAGCTATCATTATGAAATATGGTATATACTTAGATTAAATAATTGTAAAATCAAATAATTGTTTTCGAAGTTTAATTTGATTTTGAAAATGTTTAAATCGATTTGAAAAACCGGGAGGCTAATTTGATTTCGAAAAAGTTTATTTTGATTTGGAAAAAGTTTTGTTTTTTGATTTGAAAAAAGTTTATTTTGATTTGAAAAAAGTTTATTTTCAATTGGAAAAAAGTTTTTTTGATTTGGAAAAAGTTTTTTTTTTTGATTTGAAAAAAGTTTTTTTTTGAATTGGAAAAAGTTTATTTTGATTTGGAAAAAGTTTTTTTTTTGATTTGAAGAAAGTTTATTTTGATTTGGAAAAGTTTATCTTGATCTGAGAAAAGTTTAAATTGAATTCAAAAAACATAAATTTGGTGTGAAAAAGGGTTAAATTGTAATGGAAATCCTGTAAACATAATAAAAATTAAATATAGCTCTTTGTTCTTATGTAGTTAAAATTTATTATGAATTTAAATCAGTGATCGGAAAATTTAAGAGAGAGAATTTGTGTTTGAGAAAAGATAAATTGGAGATAGAAAAAGATAGACAGAGATAGATAGAAAATTGAGTGCACAGTTGTGCTATGAAATGCCGACCACTGATTTAAATGGAAATATCGCTGTAGCGCCTCGAATTATGCGACAATTTCTAACATTGTTTGAATTGCAAATATTTGTATAATCTAGAAGACACAATAATTGTTTTTCTTTATCTCTGACCGAGTTTATTTTAACCCAATGAACTGTGCACATTTAGTCCAACACGCGACGTTGACATTTATCAAATATACAAAACTTATCTAATCTTATCAAAATGTGATTTATTAAAGTGAATAAAAGAGAAAAAAATCAACTATTGGTTGACGGTACTCTTAATACTCATTAAAAGTTGATAACGCAGCCGGTTAAAACTTTCAAACATATAAGTTAGCTACTTCTTATTGGCGCTATTGTGCTGATGATGAGCGCCTATTCCATAAACAGAAAAACTAAAGCGCGCATGTTAAGGGTTAAAATTCATGGTTGTAAACTATGTGATTTAAAGATTGAATTATTTTCAAATATTTGCTAGTCAAAACTAACAAACTTTTAAAGGATTTATTCACGTCACTGATAAATATAGAAGAATATGATTTCTTAATTCTTTAGGGTTTTTCTCTACTTCCGTGCAGTTTTAGTCAGAAATGCTGCCTGCTGAGTCAACATTGTTTTCTTTATTTTTATAGAAGTAATAAAATTTTGTCATCAACATTTTAGTTGGTGACTCGTTTGAATAAGAATTAAAATTTCTTTTGAAAGAACTAAATACCATAACCAGTCCGATTATTATTTTGGCTATTAGTCAATTCACTTTATCGTTAGCTATTTTATTATTTTAAAGAATTTTTGTATACGTAAGCGGAAAAAACAACTTGAAATCAAAGGTTAAATATAATTTACTGAAATTTTTTTTTGTATTTAAACCAGACAATAACAATGATTTTTTAACAGTATAATTTTGCTATAACAATAAGTTGGTATTACTTACAAATTCTCAGTCAAATTTATATAAACAATTTCTCTTTATTTCACTCTTTCCAGATGACACTATGCAACGTAATGGTAGCAAAGCCAGTCAGCATTCAACGAAATCTCATCATCAGCATCATCATCATCAGCAACATTCTCCATCTAAACATGATTCATCTGATTCCGGTCTTTCATCGCATGGTGTTGCTGTTAGCGCACAAAACAATTCAAACAAATCACGCAAATCTGCACGCAGCAGCAGCAAACGCATTGACTGCAATAGAAGTAAAATTGCAGGAACGTCATCAACGAGGGCTGCAACTGCTGTTGAGGAGGAAACCACAACATTTAGCGTCAATGCTTGGCTTGGACGCGATATGGTTTACTGTTATGAACGCCGGTTTATTGCTTCATGCGCCGAAGGTGAGTTACGGAATTTTTATTGATTGTGGGACTTTTTTTTTCTCTCAATATGGGGGAAATTCTTTTCAATATGAAGATATTTCTCGATTTGGGGTTTTCTTTTTTATATATATGTATATATTTTTTTTCCGTCTATGAAGATTACAAAACCAACAAAAAATATCTAAACGAAATATATATGAATTATCAAAAAGGAGCTGTAAAATGCATATGGGGAAATCTCAGCAAGTGTGGACTTTTCGAAAAAAAAAAAGTTTTTTTTCAAACATGTGGCACCCTTTTTTGGACCACGAATTATTGATTTGAGATACACTAGAAGTATTTTACAGCCAGCGGTAATGACTTTTTTCGATCGCCTCCCCCAATATCGTCAAAAATCTCGCGTCACGGTGTTTGTGTTTGAACTCCTCTGAAACGGCTCGACCGATTTTTATGAAATTTTTTATATGTATTTGGTAGGTATGGAAAACGGTTATAAAGTATTTTTCATTCCGCAAGAGTGTATATTTAGGGTGGCCCTCATACAAAAATATTTTTTAAATCGGATTTTCTCACATACCAGTTAATCGATTCACATTAATTCTACACCACGTGGTTTTTATATTAAGTTGCACTGCTTTAACTATAAAACTTTTATTTAGGGTGGCCCTCACACAATTTTTTAAATCGTATTTTTTCAATTCACATGGAATTTGCCTTTTATATCAAGAGGCACAGCTTAGGTTAAAAAACTTTTATTAAGGGTGCATATTTAGAGTGGCCCTCATACAAAAAAATTTTTTTAAGGTTATGCTGCACCGATTTTCATGAAAGTAAGCATGGAAATTGAAGGGAATATTTCTGAAGAAAAAAATTTAGCATTTATGTATATTTAGGGTGGCCCCTAATATAAAAATTTTTTTAAGGTCATATTGCTGCGCCGATTTAGCATTGCCAAATACATTAAAAATTACTATTTTAATTTTTGGTTGTTGTTTTTTTTATTTCCAACTTATTTTTATCTTTTCAAAAGTTTTTAATATATTAAACAAGTATATAATTCCGATACAGCTTCAAAAGGTTTCTGAATTTAAATAAAAAAAAAAAACAAAATTAAAAAAAAAATCATCAAAATCGGACCTTTCCTTGAGGACTTCCTCATTTTGCCAGTTTTAGGTCTTTATTGACTCCACTATGATATTCAGAAAACAATATCTACATACAAGAAGAGCACAGCCAACCATTTGAGATTTTTTTCAAATTTTTACCCAGTCAAATTATAGTTTACAGGTGATCTCGGTTGACACTTGTCTCAATACTGATCGAAATTTACCCAGTAACCATAAAAATAGATTCTTAAAGTCTTCAAAAGCGCGTAAAACCAAATAACTTCAAGTCACTATTACGGTTGGTACCCGACCTCCAACGAGCAATTAAGTGTCGGCATGTCGGGTGACCTTCGGAAATCTTCGGGTGTCACAGAAAACTATTAGTTAAGGTTTTTTGATAGTTCGCCATGCATTTTTTCCTTCTCGTATTCTTCGTTTTGAGTACGAAGCCTTCGGGTGACCTTCGGGAACCTTCGGGTATTTTAAAAAAACTACCTGTTAAAGTTATTTGACAGTTCGCCATCGATTTTTTCTTTCTCGCATACCCAGATATTCTTCGTTTTGACTATGAAGCCTTCGGGTGATCTTCGGAAACCTTCGTGTATAGCATCAACACATTTCCATACCTGAGATACACTCATTCCCAAAATTTTAGCTGAATTGGCTTAGTAGTTCCTGAGTAATAATGCTTCACACACACACACAGTCATTGTACATATAGATGAACCTTAAAAAATTTTACATACTAGCCATTGTTGAAGAATGTTCTGAGGGGCGATTTTTTTACATATTCATTGGCCCTAGGACCAATGTTTTCGCAAGGTTTGAGACAATTTTGTGCCCTCGGATTTTTGTGCCCCTCAAAATACCATTTTTTTAGACGTATTTTCGCGTGAAAAATCGACATTTGAGCTTCTTCTCAAGTGTGTTACCACCGAACCATTGGTGGCACACCCTTTTATCTGGACATAACTTTTAGTCATAACATTAAAAAATCATATTTCATGAGGAATATTGCGAAAAAATAATCGCCCCCAGAGAAGCATGTTAGAAACCGAAAATTACCAGATTTTGGGTAAAAACCATTCACACAACTTTGAAGACCCATATCTAGCGTTCTACCTAAGGCACATCAACGAGATGCAGTTTTTCTTACGTCTTAACATTCATGCTAAAGATACTAAAAGCCCAAAACAATTTGCTGAACCGCCTCAAAAGTTATGGCTCAATAACGGAAGCGGCTTATTCAATTCACACTCAAAATTTGTGGATTTTGCTCGAATTTCGGCAAAAAAAATAAAAAATAAAGCTTCCAGGCGGTAGCACACGCATGTTTTTGTATTTAACATCATCCAATAAGTGTCCCAGACATGTTGGAATGGATGGGAAATGCAACGGGTGCTGACTCGGCGAACGGAGACCTATTCACACCGAAGTCCACACTTGCTGAGATTTCCCCATATAAATGACAGATCTAGGTATTTTTGTGAGTAAGGTCAGGAAACATTAGGTAATTGATTTAAAAACAAATAGATTTTTAGTCAATTTCATAATAATGATGGCTGATATTGATATTCATCACACGACACGGTTCAAATCTCCCACAAATCCCAGATACAAAAGAAAAAAAAATTATACAATATTTTGTATACCCTACACCCAGGGTATATTCACTTTGTCCTTCCGTTTGTAACGCAGAGAAGGAGGCGTGGCAGATATAGAAAAGTATATATATTCTTGATCAGCGTCACCTCCTGAGTCGATATAGCCATGTCCGTCTGTCTGGCTGGCTGGCTGGGTGGCTGGCTGGCTGTGTGTTGAAATACACTTTTTGGGAAAACTGAGCAAGATAATTCAATGAAATTTGGTACACTGCCTTCGTCGCCAAAGTTAGCTCGGGGGATTGAAAATGAGCGAAATCGGTCCACGGATACGCCTACCGCCCATACAAAAAATATATTCACAATGAAATTTTAGGAGTGTTTTTCACGACAGTGCAACCAAAATACGCATAAAAACTAAAAATTGTAATTGCAAGCTCTGAGAAAAACTGAGCGAATTCGGACAAGAGGGCGTGGCACCTCCCATATAAGCAAATGCTTAAAAACGCTATACTGAAAGCGTTTTTTGAGATATTCGAACCAAATTTTACTGAGACACTACGAATCATAAATGAAAGCTCTCAACAAAAATTGGGTGAAATTGGACAAGGGGGCGTGGTACTTCCCACATAAGCAAAAGTTTCAAAATGCTATACTGAAACAGTTTTTTGAGATAATCCAACTAAACTTCACTCAAATACTAAATACTATAAATGCACGCTCTAAGCTAAAACTAGACGTACTCGGACAAGAGGGCGTGCCACCTCCTATATAAGCAAAAGCTTCAAAACGCTTTACTGAAAAAGTTTTTCACTCAGACACTAAAAACTATAAATGCAAGCTCGGAACAAAAACTGGGTGAACTCGGACAAGAGGGCGTAGCACCTCCCATATGAGCTTAATTTGAAAAATACTGCAGTGTAGGGTATTTAATGTTTGGCCAGGCCAAATTTTACACCCTTACTAGTTTTAATTTCAATTGTTTTTTTTTTTATTTTAATTGATTTTTTATTTTAATTGTTTCTCTGTTTTTAATTTTTATTGTTTCAAAAAAATTGCGCTGCTTTTTAATAATTTTTAATATTCTGCTTGGTAATTTTTACTATGCTACTGTTGAAAAATTTCCTTCTAAGTTTTTATATTGTTTTTAGGCAGTTTTTAATAGATTTGTCAATTAACGAAGATGAAGTAATTTTTGAACGATTTTCGCTACAAAAATTATAAAACTTTTTTTCCATGTACAAAGAATTTTTATACCCTACACCCAGGGTATATTCACTTTGTCCTTCCGTTTGTAACGCAGAGAAGGAGGCGTGGCAGATATGGAAAAGTATATATATTCTTGATCAGCGTCTCCTCCTGAGTCGATATAGCCATGTCCGTCTGTCTGGCTGGCTGGCTGGCTGGGTAACGGCTGTGTGTGGAAATACATTTTTTGGGAAAACTAAGCAAGATAATTCAATGAAATTTGGTACACAGCCTCCGTCATCAAAGTTAGCTCGGGGGATTGAGAATGAGCGAAATCGGTCAACGGGCGCGCCTACCGCCCATACAAAAAATGTCTTCAAAATGCAAATTTTTGAGTATTTTTCTCAACAACGCAGCCAAAATACATATAAATACTACGAATTATCAGCGCAAGCTCTGACAAAAAACTGGTCGAATTCGGACAAGAGGGCGTGGCACCTCTCATATAAGTAAAAGCTTCAAAACGCTGTACAGAAAGCGTTTTTTGAGATAATCGAACTAGATTTGACTCGGAGACTAAAAACTATAAATGCAAGCTTTAAGCAAAAACTGGACAAAATTGGACAAGAGGGCGTGGCTCCTCCCATATAAGCAAAAGCTTCAAAACGCTATTCTGAAAACATTTTTTTAGATAATCCAACCAAATTTCACTTAAATACTAAGAACTATAAATGCAAACTCTGAGAAAAAACTGGGTGCATTCGGAGGGCGTGGCACCTCCCATATTAGAAAAATTTTCAAAATACTGCTGTGTAGGGTATTTAATGTTTGGCCAGGCCAAAGGTAACACCCTTACTAGTTTTTTTTTCATTTTGTTCCATACAAAAAACATTGAAAACGAAAAGATTTGTCAAAAAGAAAAGAAGTATAAAAAAAGTGTTGCTATCTATTTTATTAAAAAATTTTTTTTAATCTTTTAGTCATCTGAAATGCAAAAAGCCGTAACATCCTTTTGAATTTTTTCAAAGGCGTTGCAAAAAACGTAGTAAAACCCCAAATATTTTAGATTTTAAAGCCAGTTTTGGCAAGTTTTGCCTAAAATAAAATCGGCATTAAGTTCTATGTATATCTACTCTTATCCAAGACGTAGCAATAATTAAATTATACGAATTTCTCAAGAACAAGTTAAGTAGCTACTCAGAGTAAGCCCAAAACTAACTTGAAAACTATTTAACCAGCTGCTTGAAATTTCAACTATTATGGCAACACTACAGTCAGTTGGTCAGTAAGTTAGTCACTCAGTCAGTCATTTGGCATTTCATTTCGGAATGACAAAGTAATATCTCGAGTTCACTAAGCATTTTACAAGAATAAACTCAAATTAATTAACATAATATTGCTGCTGCCAACTTAATTTTATGCTTAACAAAAAATGTTTTCTCAATTTAACACGAAATGACGCTCAACAATAAAATAATTTAAACCAAAAGTACTTTGTTGTTTCTTAAATGTTGCTACCTAATTTGCTTCATTTAATAAGCGCGCTCATAGGTTTTAAGTTAATTACTTTGAAGTATATAATAGTTTCATTGCTCTGGGGCATTTTTAATATCTTTGGTTTTTTTTTCCCACTTTTGCATGATGTGTTGCTAATGAATTCATTACTATTACTGTTATTTTTATGTTATTTTTGAACTCTTCATTAAGTCATTCAGCCATTCCAAATGATACAAAATGTAAATTTGTGTGATTTTGTTTTTCGATGTGGAATTTTGCGAACATTTGCGCTTTTAGCGTTATTGTTATGATCTTTCAAAATACTTGGTAAATCGTGATACTTGAGAGAATATCGAATGGTGTCTAAGTTATCTGTTCTTAATATGTGCGTATTGTTGTTTTGTTTTCTTAGCTGAGCTACTTTGGGTCAATAAACTATCAATTTGTTTATATTTTTATCCTCATTATCTTTACTTATCATTAATTAATTAACATTTATTTTGCTACACACATTGCAAAATGGTTGTTACTTAAAAAAAATGAAACTTATCAAAAAAATTTTAAAACTTCTTGGAAAAAACCATTATAATAACAACTTATCAATTATTATTTTTCGCTTAGCGATAAGTTAGTTTATTAATGTAAAACATTTTTCATAACATTGCGCTTTATGTATTTTGTTTAAACTTTATACATCCGTATTTCTACGCAAAATTTATCTTACTAGATTTTGTAGACTTGCTTTTTGGGCTTTATGATTTGTTTCATATGTTCTAATTAGATATCTTTAATTTTTTTCCAAGTTAAATTTATTAAACTAATCAATTGATTGTTTCTTCTTAATTACGTATCATTTCATGGATTATTTTTGTGAAGTTATTAAGCTTAAAATTTTTTTTAATGTTAAATTTCTTTTACATAACTTAATGCTTACCACAAAATACTGACATTATAAATCGTCTGCTTTGAATGTGATTATACATTATAATGGTTTTAACATCTCTTCCTGACTCTTCTGATTTTTAGATTTCCTTCTTCAATGACCCTTTTGCTGTTCCATGACCTCTACTGCTTTGTGAAGCTTGCCGACCAATTTCTTTGGGTGCTTAACCCACTTCCATCTCAGTTAATTTTTATAACAAACTAGTTGCGCGGTAGCGACTTCATTCGTCCGTTCTCGATACACTTTGAAAATGAATGTACTTAATCTCATCCATATCTGTCACACAGTCTCAGAAGGTATTTTTTTATATAGCTGTCTAGACATTTTTTAATATCCCGGGAGAAACCGAGTGAAATTCTTATAAGTGATAACATATCTTTGAAAGTAAAAAGTTATGCAAATCGGGCAACTGATTTTGGATTTATGGGATTTTCTAAGGACCCGGACGAAGCCGAGGGTATTTCGAAATAAAATGTTTTCTAAAACTTTGCCATGCGAAATATCTGTGGAAGAACAAAAAAAAAATCATGCCAATCGGACAAATGGTTCTCGAGCTATGGAGACACAGACAGACAGACAGACGTATTTTATATACATAGTAGTATGATATCTTCCCTATACAACTGAAAATTACTCAGGCAGTTTTCCCGAGTTTTGAGTTATTTAGTATTCTTGGTTCATAATATTATAATCTTTAGTTTGCTAAGACCCATTAAGCCATATCTCTAGTAAAAAATAGTTATTTTCATCAAAAAAGTAAAAGCAAAACACCGATTTCCATACATAAAAACAAAACTTGATTTTTCGAACATCGAATGTCTCATAACTTGAAAAACTGACTTAGTACTTTTCACTTGTATAGGGACGATATATTGCTATTAATTTTTTTTCCAATCATTGAAAATTAGTAACGCTTTAAGTTTTTGAAGTGGAACTTCTTTGGTCGGGTTAGGTGTAAAATTTGAATTGCGGAGAGTGGTTAATTTTTGGGATAATTTTCGTTACATCCCATTATATCTCGCAAACCATTTTGATAAAATTTGGTTGAATTTAAAATTAGTCTTGGTCTTAGTAATTTTCGAGATCAAGACCAATGCTTTTATGATCTTGGTCTTGGTCACGCTGATCATCAAGTTCAAGATAGCTTTTCAGCCTTTGAAATTTATATTTAATAGATGAGTTACGCTTCCTACAAGCATAAAAGCATCTCTGAACTCGGCATCTTAAAACCCCAACTGCTTTGGAAAAATAAAATTTGGAAATTTTGAATAGTCAACAATGTTTAGACATTTTTTTTTAGATCGAGGCCAGGACTTAATGCCCAAGACCAAGATTCAATATCAAAGCCAAGACGAAGACTTAATGTTCAAGACCTTGGTCTTGGTTTGCTCATAACTTCCCACATGCATTCATACAATGCGACGGATTTTACATTTGCAATAAAAACGTGTATTGCTCAACTTATCTAGCAATCGACTTATCTTGCTTATCAATATATTGACAATTTTATTTGTGATTAGTATTTTAAATATATTACAACCCGAAGCAGGAAAAGCCACAAAAAGAAGTTAATCTTAATCTTAGATTAAATGAAATTCAAAATTATTATTGCTGATAAGTCGAATAATAATCGTAGTTACTAAGTTTTAATGAAATACCATTTTCATACTATAAACTAGTTATTCATCACTTATCATATGTGTAAAAAATAAAAATTTTCAGAATATTTCCTAATCATTATTGTTTATTGTACAAAATTTATCAAGGCAATATAAGTAGACACTCATTTGGGAACTGAGCACACTTATGTACAACCTATTTAAGTGATTTTGTGAAAAAACCTAGTCTGTATCAAAAAAACAAAACTAACTGATAATTCATCATGACTGCAATAGAATGCTGATGTAATCCAAATAATAATTTCACTTAATTTATTTATAAATACCGCACTAGCATTCTTCAAATACAAAAATACTCTCATTAAGACCGTCTCATGCAAGACTCACAACAAATGCTATCATAACGAAATATATTTTTTTTAATTAAAAAAATTCCTGAAAATCCTAATTCCAGTGGCTGCTAATTTGCATAATATTTGTATGTATGGTAGTAAATTCTTTGTGAACAAAAATCTCAGTATTATTTAGTTTTCTTTTCTAGTCACATTGTTGCTAATGATTCATTTTGTTTATTTTTTAATTGTTGATAAAATGAAATGGTTTTGTTTTGAATTTTTACTTTTTTTTGTTGTATTCATTTTATTAAATGTTATTTGTTTTAAAAATGCTTCACACCGCATGGCTGATATTGACAGCGCCTACCTCATTTACGTTATGACTTAATATGGACATGTGCTTGCTTTGCTGGCTGTCTGGCATTGACTGAAAGTAATGACGTGTTGCTGCTGTATTGCATGAATCAGCAGCTTTAATTTGGTTTTTTGTGTAATAAGTAAAAAGCCAATATCGTTGATGATTAAGCGTATTATCAATAATTTAGATCATAAAAGTATTCATTGAAATGTTCGTGGGAAGTACAAAAAATTTAATTAAAACAGATGCATTTGTAGAGTAAAAATATGGGTGAAAAAAATGTAATCACTGTGATAAAATACATACATCAAACAATAACTTAACAAAAAAGATAAAAATAAAATACTAGAAAAACTTCGTTCTATACTTTGTTGCGGAAATATTCACTAGTGCAACTAATGAAACGAGATTTATTTAGTGAAGCATTCTAATTCATTACATTTTTAAAATGTTGATATGAAAATTTAAAAATTTAGTACAAACATTTTTTTAAAGAAAATTTACGGTCTAAAATTTTTTTTTTTGGCAACTAAAGCACTAAAATTTTGTTTCAAAAATTTAGTACTAAAATGTTTTATACAAAAGAAAGTTTAATTTATAGTTTTGAAACGAAAAATTTATTTCCAAGACTCGGCACTAAATATTTTACAAAAATTTTCTAGAACAAGGTTTTTTCTTTTTCTGGTGAAATAACTTTGCATAAGGAATCCGACTTAATTTTATTTACATAATCTAGGTAATACTCAAAATCTTATTTGTAGGATCTGTTGCCAAAAACGATCTTCTTAAATTTGTTTTCGGTATTGTATTGCTATTGAATTTGATGCTATGAATTTTTATTCCAAATATTCAGTGCCGCATTGTCGTACTGAATTTAGTACTAATTCTTTTTTAAAGATTTTGTAGCAAACACTTTAAAATTTAACCGATGATGTAGTACCTGATATTGTACATAAATGGCACATATGGGAAATAACGCCCAGAATCAAAAATTTATTTCGTTGAAGATTTACAATTTGACGTGAAAATTTGTTAGGAATGAATAAAATTTATCTCTGTTTTCACGAAAAATTTACTTGCTGATGTAGAATTAAGCTGAAAAAATGGTGTCGATCAAATAACCGATCATTATGGCACATAATTTATATGACATTACTTTTGTCTCGTTTTGGAGATGTTATCTTTTCGAAATTGCACATTCATATCATGGAAATAATAAACGATTCCATCTTAATTTTCATGTGGAAGGTAGTTTTGTCTTCTATTCTAGAAAAATATTTTGGAAGGTCGAAAAAAGGTACTATAGCGATTTTTGTCGTTTAGTACTAAAATAGTAGTTAATTAAGTACTTTTTTCCCAATACTAAAATTACTTTGGCCGCATAGCGTAGTTCAATACCTTTCTAAAAATGGTCCAAACATGAAAATATGTTCAGAAATGTTTCAGTTATGGGACATTTTGTGGTCGAACCATTTTTTTAAACTTTCAAAATATCATAGCTTCTAAGCCTCGAGACATACCAACTTTGTCTCTTTTTTGTATGAAAGATTTTTTTTTGTCTTTCCAAAAAATATATTTTGAAATGTAAAAAAGGTGTACCTGGGCACGTTTTTTGTAGTTTAGTACTAAAATAGTAGTAAATTAAGTACATTTCACAAAAACTTTTAATTAAGCTTATAACCTGATTCAATACCTTTCCAAAACAGGTCTGGACATGAAATTCAGTTAAGAAAATGCCAAGTTATTGACAATTATTTGAGGAAAGTTCGTCACATTTTACGGATTTTTCCATTTTTTGCACTCCACAAGTCATAAAAAATATAGCAAAATTATTTTTTTCCCCCTTTTTCAAAGACTAGGCATGAAACGAAACTATGTACCAAATTTCAGAGAAATCGGAAATTGTATTTGGATTTCTGTTGAATTTTCTAGTTAAATTAAAAAATTTGTGCAGTTGCCTGGTTTTTCCGCAAACGGTATGGAGTTACCTTTTTATTTCCCAAAATGTATCATTTACGCAATTTTTGTTTCTTAATAACTTTGAAATGATATGCATTATTCAAATTTCGCTCTAATAGAATGATTGTAAAACAAAAAACATTCCATTTTTCATGGTTTTTTCATTTTCCAAAAAAATGGAGTTACCTGGTTTTTCCGCGCGACCACAGAGTTGTTCCTTATTGACACATCGAAAGCTAGTTTATATAAAACCAAATATTCACTACTATCATATTCGTCCCGGGAGTCACAATAGGCAGCCACGTGTTATATTTTCTTTATGATAATAATTGTTTTTACTAAGTATCAAATTCGAACCAATTAAATAACTACTAAGTACTCAAATTTTAAGCATTTTGAACGTTTAAATTTAATAATTGAATACAAAAAAGCTTAAACAAATTAATAACAAATCAATTAGAACCATTAAATACTTAATTGTTAGATATAATTTATCATCTCATGCAATAGTCACAATAAGTGCTGCTGCTGTAATAAATAGTACATCATAACTCATAAATTACTCGCTGTCGGTAAATGACGGCCAATCGTGCAAAAATACTAGAAATAACAACAATTTAATCAGACAGTTAAATGGCAAAAGATCTTTTTATGAATTTTTTATTTTGATTTTTGCTGCGATGTATCATTCAGCCCAGTTTCCTAAAGTAGAACAAGTTAAACAACATAGCCGCCGCCGGCCAGCCAGTTAAACCACGTGAGCGCTGGTCGAAAGAAAACTTGTTAGCGGTCACAATATTTTGTTGTACTTATTACAACAAGGAAGTGTTTAAATTCGCTATGGTTTATAAAAATTATTTTTTTTTATTTTTTTATTTTATTTAAATTATATTATGAGAAAAGAATAAAATAATTTGCAATATAACGACAAAATATGATTTTATTTCTATTGCTGTTGTTGTGGCTTAGAACCTGCTACGCAAAAAGGGGCAAAATGAAAGAACAACAAATAGCGTTAAAAGCAGCAGTTTAAGTCAAACGGGTTGTCATTATTAATTTGAAATAAAGAACACTAATGAGTTGATCGGCGGATACCATAAAAGCATAAGAACAACATTTGTTTTAGCTAATAACCGATAAAAATTATTAAAAATTAATAAATTGCCATTAAAATTCTTGTTCACTGGTTTTTACTCGAAAGGAGCACAATGTGATTTTAAGTTATTTAAAAGCGGGAAATTCTAAATCGCGGTATATGAACGAACAATGTATGTACAGATACATAAAATACATAAGTTCCATATACTTGAAAATAAAAAAAAAAATAATACGAGGGTGAAGAGATTTGTGAGCCATATGTGCGTCGGTAGGAAATTGCGCCCAAAAACAAAAACGAAACAACGCCCAAATTATTTTCATACATGTTATGGCGATTATCATTTTGGAAATTACGCCTATAATTTTTTTGTTTTGGGTAATGTTGAAATACAGGTATTCAGGTTATGGCATGATCCACATCTAGCTAATGCGACACTGTTTACTAAAGCATAAGATTTTCTCATCAATTGCTTTAATAACTATCTAATTTTTACGTCAAAGCTTTAGATCTCGATTCTTATTTAAAATTACAAAAAATTACATTTAAAATTTTCAGATCAATATGTGCCACTTTATTTCTTATGTTATTGTCGTAACGCTTGATATTTATTTGGTCTTAAGCACCATGAGTACTACTTTATTTACGTGTCGTCTTTAACAGCGCTTCACTTTATTATTCATTTTATGTTTTATTTAATGATTATCTTTAATGTTGTCAATATGATACTTAAGATGCCACTACAATATATTTAAGTGTAAGCTATAAATTCTTACTATGTACTTAAAGAAAAGTTTATTATCTAAGTATATATTAATATGCAAGACAAAAACTTGTCCATCTTTTTTTACTATGTTAAAAATTTAGTATGACTTTAAAGTATACACCATTAGAAAGGTATTTGTGTGCAGATGGGCACAAAGTTAAAATTATGTCAATATTTTGACTTTAAGCCTGGTCAAATTAAAAACAAATTTTTCAATATTAACAACAACAAAATACACTGTTACAAAGAGCTAAAAAAAGGATAAAGCACAAATAGAAAGACAAAAAAACATAGCACTGACTTCAAGTTTTTTGTTTTGTTTATATTTTGCTTGAATTATACTAGGGATGATAAATGAGACTTTCTATTTCGTACCATATAGCAACACAAAAGTACTTAAAGTGTCTAAAAATTACCAAAATTATTTCATACATTTGTGGTCGAATTTTGACTACTGGGGGATGCTGGTATGCTTAAAAATATAAAATTTTTTTTTTTTTAATTTTGCTGCTAAATATTTTTATTTAACGTTGGATAAGGTTCTTTATAGTGATTAATTTTTTTTCCGTGAGAAAAATCTCCCTTTTATACTTGAATAAACAATTTTTTCTACGTTGGTCTTTAAGTTAAGCTTTCAGATCTGAACATATTATAGGCTCTTAACACTAAGTTATTTTTGAAAGTTAATATAAGACTTAGATTTAAAATTTTAGTAGGTACTTAAATATGGGTTGAAAATTTCTGTAGTAATTTTGTACTTACATATATCACGAATTATTTCAATAACACAAAATGTTTAAAAAAACTCACAACTAATTTTAAAAAATATTTGAAAGTTGAAAATTATGCCCCTAAGCGACACAGTACAAGTAAAAACAAAAGATAAATATTAATCAATAAAATAAATAGAAATCACTCATACGCCATGTTTTTATACCTATAATATTATAACATATAATTTCCAATTTGACAACAGCAACAATCCATTGCTGTTAGGTAATTGTTGAAAAACTCGCAAGCAATCAATTAAACAAACAATTGACTTAATTAGGTCTATAGAAAATACATTGAAGCGTGGCTTATACAGCGAAATTCAAGACAACGCCGACAATTTAAATTATACGAAAAAAAAACCACTAAACTGTCTGGTAATTTTCCAAACAAATGCATACATGTGCACGTGATGCTTCATGTTTGTAGGTTTAAGAGTGTTTTTTTTTTTCTCCCAACCAAAAAAACTTCATTGTGTAGAGTTTTAACTATTATTTTTATGCTTTGGTGAGCTTTGAGTCTTCGCTTAACATTTTCAGAAGGTTAACTTTTACATAAAAAAAAAAAATTAAAGAACAACGAAAATTGTTACTAAGGAAAAAACTTAGACAATTTTATTTTTATTTCACAAAAGCAACATCAACTCATATGTTCGTACAACAATAGCAAAATAGACAGCAACCGCGCACAATCGCATTACATAAAGTGAGGGCCAAAATGCTGCAGTAGCTGTTAAGTGAAATTTTCTGCCCTGATTACTTTGTTATGGCTGAGCGCTATTTAAACCAGTTTTTAAATCTTTTGCCGCCTCATTGTGATTAAGCAAAGTTCAGTTAAAAATGATGATGAGTAATGTTTGATGCAAAATGATTTCAGTTGAATGTTGTACGTATATGTATTTATGTACATATGTTACTTTGGGAAACATTGTAATTGTTTACTGCTTTATGTAACTTACAATTTTTCTTTATAACAACTTGGTTAAGTACGCAATGCACACATATAGGTATATCTCGTATGTTAGTATGTAGTTATTTACATTGAATATAAATTTACTAAATTTTATTTTAAGAAATAACGATTCTAAATTTATAATTTGCAATTATAGTACCTTCATAACATACAATTTTTCTTAGTCTGCTTCTGCTTTTTTAAAATTTAATATCGGACTAAATTGTACATACATATGCATGCATGTATGTACTGAGGTAGGTTTTTGTTTCGTGTTTTTAAGATTGAAGTAAAATATTATGCAGTTTTTGAAAAATGTAAAAATTTTCATTTAAAACCTTAGATCTAAATGTTCACTTCTCTCAAGTACAAAATTTTTAGGATTAAATTAAAATATTGCATTAAATTCCAGTGCTAATTTTTAGTAAAAGTTTTTAAAACAAAATTTTTAGTACAATTTTTTAGAACAAAATTTTTAGTAAAATATTTTTAGTACAAAATTTTTAGTACAAATTTTTAGAACAAAATTTTTAGTGCACATTCTAAGCACAAAATTTTTAGTACAAATTTTTAGAACAAAATTTTTAGTAAAAATTTTTAGTACAAATTTTTAAAACAAAAGTTTTAGTGCAAATATACAGAACAAAATGTTTAGTACAAATTTTAAGATCAAAATTTTTATAACAAATTTTTTAGTGCAAATTTTTAGTACAAAATTTTTAGTAAAAATTTTTAAAACAAAATTCCTAGTGCAAATTTTAACAACAAATTTTTTAGTACAAATTTTTGCAACAAAACTTCTAGTACAAATTTTTAGAACAAAATTTTTAGTACTGACATTTTAGTGCTGCAATTTGAGTACAAAATTTTTAGTATTTTATTATAAGTATTAAATTTTTAGTATTTAATTATTAGTACTAAATTCGTAGTACTTAAATTTAGTACTTCACTATTATATCAGTACTAAAGTTTAGTACTAAAAGTTATGGAATTTTTTTTGAGAAGTCACTGCACTCAGATCGTCCCCTTTATTTCTGAATTGCACCCGAATTTCTGTTAGAGACTGTCAAAGGAGTATGCTGTAATTTTTTTGAATTCTTTATTTATTACGATCTCAAAAAATCTCGGAATGAGTAATGCGATATATCAATTTTTTTGTCTTGAATCAGGGTACATAAAAAATTTATATCTTGACCTCGAAATCAACTACTCTAATATATGTTCATACTTAACCTTAGTACAAAATTATTGTTCTACTTGGGCTTAAATATAAAAATTACATTTTGCCGGTAAAAGATGCAGATTTTTTTAAAAAAAATTTACCAGTATATTGCCACATTTTGTGTGAAAAATTTCAAGTTGAAATATGCCATAAACCTTCCCTTAAAAAAAATTTTCAAAATAACTTTGACTAATAAAACAAAAGTTTTTAAGTTAATTAATTTTTATTACCACTTGGTAGGCCCTCAAAGGCATAAACATTTTCATAACAAAAATTGTATGTACTAAAATTTTTGTGGTTTTTATTTTATGGCTAAAATATGAAAAATTTCTTTCAACAGTTCAAACTTGAAAAAATAACCACACTGCGGTGTCTGCATTTTATTAAAAAATTGTACATCATTTGCACCCAATCACTTTGCAATTTGCTTTTAAAAATTTTTAATATTTAAAAATTTTAGCAATTTTTTGTGGTTTTTTTTCTTTTAATATTTTTTTCTTACAATTTTCCTTTTTCTGCCTGTCAACAGCAGCACAACTCACATCTTTTTTAAATTTAAAATGATTTTGTTTTTTTCTTTTTTAAAAATAATGAATATTTTTAAAAATTTTTTGTTTTCCACTCGCAATATGCTACGCTAATTTAAAGCACTGGAATTTATGTCGGCTACTACACATACAAAGACTCGCTTGTCGTAGACAACTGAATATAGAACTAAAGTCACGCCAACGCTGCCTCCATCATAAAACTATGCCTGCATTCAAAAGAGCGTCATTTTTGTGCCAAGATTTTCTGCAATTTTCTTAATTATTTAAGTAACAACAACAATGACAACGACGTGTTGAGATTCCATAAAATATTTAATGACACGCGTTGCTATTTTTAGTTTAAAACTAAATGTATGAATGAATGATTTTTTTTTTTTTTTTTTCTAGGGTAAAGTGGGGTAGGCACATTATGTAGTACACGCAAAACTTGAAAATTAATTTCGTCATTTATTGGCTGGTTCGTTGCACTACGCGCACTATGCGTTTTTCTTTTAATTTGTTGGTGTTGTTGCATATCGCTGTGAGATTGTATATTTCGCTATATGTGCATGTGTATTTGTGTATAAATCTGATGAGCTCACAATTGACTGGAGTTTATTTTTAAATATTAATAAAAAGTTTTTATTTATTTTTAGTTTGTATTTCATTGCTAAAAAATTCGCATGATTCATTGAATGAATACTTTTATCTTGAGTTTTCCCATAAATGGCATTTTTAATGCTGTTGTTCTTAACCTTGTAATAAAATTTAGACAAGTCTCGAGGCGAAATGAAATAAAACTTATAGCAGCTGCCAGTTAATGTTGTTTCTTTCAACAAATAAGGAAATATATATGTTTAAGTGATGTACCATGATTTTGAAGTACTTATATAATAGATAACATTAAAAATCTCTAGTGTGGCAACTAAGGGTTAACGTTTTTTTTTACAATTTTTTGTGCTCAAACTGTAGACATGGGGTAATATTTTGATTTATTATTTACGGTTTATCTTGTACAACATTTCATTTAATATATTTTGGTGCTTTTTAACTAAATATTTGAGTTTTTAATGTAAAAATTTGTATTACAAATATCCCTTTTGAAATTTTATTGCAAAAAGTTGGCTTATAAATCTTATTGCGAAGTTTGTAGAAAAGATTTTCTATAAAAATTTATATTAAAAAGATTATTATTACGCATTTCAATATATTTTCGTTTTTTATGCTAGAAAGAGTACAATATATATACACCTAATTCTATTTTTACACGCTAGATTGGTTCCAGAAAAAACCGTGTAAAAAAAGACATTGATCTTATACAAAAATAAGTGATTGGTTCCTTATCTTTAAAACCTATTAAGATTAGTGAAAAATGAAAAAACTACAAAATTTGTCTATAAAAAATGTCTTTACCAAGCACGTTCACAAAATATTAACACTTTTCAAATTTGCTTGTATGCACAATAAGGGAGTTCCCCTAAATTTGTGATATCTGCCGTAAAATTATAACAAGATGCAACTCATTTTCATAGTTTTGAGAAAATCAAAATTTTATTTTTATTCAGAAAAGGCAGCAACTTCTCTTTCTTAAAAAATTTATTTTATTTTTCATTTTTTTTGTATTGAGTTACTGCCTTTTATGATTTTAATTATGAAAAATATGAAAACAGGGTGCAATGTTTACATTTCTTTATTTGCAATTGGCAAGAGAAGTGGAAAACTTAAAAAATTGTCGATTGGACTAAAATATAGATAAAAAATTGCTTAATCCGATGGAGAAATAAAGTTTGAAATGCCGTAACTTAGGTTGCGGCCTTATATTTTTTACGGCAGATATGAACACATTTCGCAAAAATTAAATCTGACAAATAAAATTTAAGCCCAAAAACTTTTAAATCGTGTTAAATGGAATAAAATCGTGAAAAAATATTTTTAAAAAAATATTTTCAAACCGTGTTAAATCAAAACCGTGTAAAAAAAGACCGTGTAAAAAAAGACCGTGTAAAAAAAGACCGTGTAAAAACAGAATTAAGTGTACATATCATATGAAGCATCAAATAAGATAAAAATTTGTTAAGAACATTCTTAAAATTTTGTTCTAAAAATGTTTTGCCCAAAATTTTGCCAATTTATTAAAAATTTGCCTGCCAGAACTTTTGTAAAAATATCGTACTAAAAATTTATTTTGAAAATTTTTGTACCAAGAATGTTATTTTTAAAACATTGTACTAAAAGCTTGGGTTTGGTTATGAGAGCATTGTCGGCACATATGTAAGCCGACTTCCACTTTGCATTGGCTTTACAGAAAATAGTCTGTGGAAGCTTTTATATAATTTGTCTTACTAGTCTAATGAACCTATAGGTCTGATTTAGTCTAACAGATATTTTGGCAACAGTTTCACTTATTTAGAGATCTATTGGTAATATATTCACTATAACTTCCAGAGCTTTTTACTTATACACTACACCCATGGTATATTTACTTTGTCCTTCCATTTGTTACGCAGAGAAGGAGGTGTGGTAGATATGGAAAAGTCTATATATTCTTAATTAGCGTCACCTCCTGAGTCGATATAAACATGTCTGTCTGGCTGTGCGTGGATATACATTTTTTTGGGAAAACTGAGCAAGATAATTCAATGAAATTTGGTAGCAAAAGTTTTAAAATGCTATACTGAAAGCTTTATTTGAGATAATCCAACCAATTTCCACTAAATCACTTAAAATAGTAAAACCAGGCTCTGACTAAAAACAAGGTGAATTCGGACAAGAAGGCGTGGCACCTCCCATACTAGCAAAAGTTTCGAAATGCTATACAGAAAGCGTTTTTTGAGATAACTCAACTAAATTTCACTCAGACATCAAGGGACTATAAGTGCCAGCTCTGAGTAAAAACTAGACGAAATCGGACAAGAGCGTGTGGCAACTCCCATTTAAGCGAAAGCTTCAAAGTGCTATACTGAAAACGGTTTTTGAGATAATCTTAACGAATTTCACTCAGGCACTGAGGACAGTAGTGGCAAGAGTAAAAGCTATGTGAATTCGGACAAAAGATCGTGGCACCTCTCGTACAAACAAAATTTTCAAAATGCTGCAGTGTAAGGTACTCTTAATGTTTAGCCAGGCCAAAGGTAAAACTCTTAATAGTTTTTTTTTTTTTTTGGAGTAGTCCTCATAGTCCCAGTTATTATTTTCCAATTCTCTTACATTGGTCTAAAAGGTTTTTTTTTGAAAATTTTTTTGTTATTTTGGTACAGTTTGATTTCTGATTTTAGTCATTTAAATTTTTCCGATAAGATTTTAATACCTAATTTGTGCTTAAGAAAGTTTTAATCGGAAATTTTCATTAAAAAATATTGAGAGTTTTAAAATGTTTTCCTTTGTTACATTTAGAAAAGGAAAAAAAATATCTATGATGCAGTCCCGGGGATAGTGTCCATGTTTTCGAAATCATTTTCCTTACTTTACGAAAGAATATTTCTACCAATTAAAAAGAGTTTGACTCATTTAAATTTTTAGTGTAGGTACTTTTTTTCTATATACTATAATTTCATAAACTTTTGTATTTTTATACGTTGAAAGTTTTTCATAAGATAGGGGAAAAACCCAATGTGTAAATTACAGTAAAAAAAAATATCCACTGATAATTTAGATTTTTTAAATTTAATTTGAATTATTTTAAAAGCTGGTTTTTTTCTTGATTAGAATAATATATCAATAATAAATTATCATTGTTAGAGAATAAAAAAGTTCACTGTACGTTTAAGCACGAGCAAAAAAATCGACACTTAACTTTTTTTTCCAACTTTAAATGAATTTCTACACCTCTGCATATTCAATTTAAATCAAAACTAAACTGTATGTAGTTAAAACAACAAATGAAATCATTTTGTAATAAACTTTGCACATATGGCGTCTACATCTCTAGCGTATTCGCACTATGGGTAATTAAATAAAAATGTCAGGCTTAATAATGTGCTGCAGAAGGCATACAAATTGAGCATAAAATAAATTAAAAGTACATAATGAAAAAAATCAGGGGATTGACAAAAAATTATTTTTTGTTTTTTTTTCACAAAAAAGTTTAATAACAATAGTGTGCTCACAAAAAAAGTTAAAAATTTGGTAAAATACTATTGTGCAATTAAAGCACAAGTTTTTTCTCCAAATCCAACAAAAATTAATGATCAAATAATAAACATAAAAAACGTAAAAAAGTATTGTAGTACGTATTACTACTAAGTATATTACAGTAGTTTTCTTCAGAAACCAACTGTCATACATTAAGACACCAGTTCAAACTGGTTAGCCGTTTATATAGAGCAAAAATGGTAATGAATTGAAATCAATCATTGAGTTAAATAGAAACATGCAAATGTCTATGACTTAAGCAGCATATCAGCTGTAGAGAAGAAAAAAATCTCATGAAAACCTTGAAAAAGCCGGCAGTTCGTGAATGTTTAGTAAGCGGTGAATTGGTTTCATTTCATAGCTATCAAAGTTCAAATATACATTTAGGAAAAAATAAAATATATTCAATGTGAAGCAATTTTTTGGCCCACATTTTTTATTATATGCATGTTATTAGCGCAACACTTAAATTGTTTATTTGTGAAAAAGTTATAAATTATTTTTGTTAATTTTTTTAAAAAATCTTTCATTTGGTATAACGTGAAAAAATCATTAAATTTAATTTAATTTAAAAAGTTTATTACCAAATTTTAGAAAAAAAAAATTCAAAAGTTTAGTACCCAATAAGTATTTTCTTCAAAATTTACTCTATTCCTGAGTCCCCAGGCACCACGATATACCCTCCTTCTTCTTTTTCTTCTTCTTCTTCTTCTTCTTCTTCATCACACACGGTGACATGGCTGGCTAGTGCCTTGAATTCTCTCCAACATTTATCCGAACAAAATATTTCTTGTTGGATTGTCCAGGATGTCTTCGCTCTTCTGCGTTTTCTCCCATCGTAAGTGTTCTATCGAAAATTTAGCACTTTAATTTGTATATATTTCCGGATTCAGTATTCAATTCTTTCTGCCAAAATTTAAATTTTGGGCTTGAGTACTCAAATTTCATTAAAATTCTGAAATTTAATACCAAAAATAAATTTTTCAAAATTCGAGTACTAAAAAAAAAAATTTTTTAAATTTAGGAATAACTATTTTTTTTCCACAATTTATTACTAAAATATAAGTTAATTTTATTTTGACTTTTGTCACTACGAAAAATGTAAAATAGACATTTTCAAACATGAGTAATTTTATACACAAAGTGCTAAGCATAGTGCTAAGCATAGTGCTAAAATTCCAACTGCTATAATCTAGCCATAAAAATATAATTTCCAAAAGTAAGTGCGTACTAAAAATTGTTCTTCTAGATTTTACTGCTACGCTTGTTTGAATCCAAAACATATCACTTGAAATATTATTTGAAATATTTAATAAAAAATTTAAAATAAATATATTTTATCAATTTCTTTCGGTTACTGCTAACATTTTTATCAGCAAGCTTGCTACATATAAGGAAATATGAAAATAAAAAAGTTTTTTCCCCAACTGTTTGTATTACTAAATAAAAAAAAAAACCCGCAAATGATTGCTTATCAAAGTAAGTCATACATATTATCAGCTGTTTGGATGATAATTCAACTTTTGTCGTTCATATGGTTTTGACTTGAGGTAGGCGCGTATTTTTTTTTTTTTTCTTAACGTACACCCTGTTAAGAAACAAAATTTTAACATTTATTAAAGCTTACGTGTACAAAGCGCGTCATATGTCACGATAACGCCCATATTTGTAAGTATGAAATTCATACTTGTTTCATATTTGTTTTGCTTCTATAGGTCTTAAGTATCCACAGTATATAATTTATCTTATCAAATTCATAGTAAAATAAGTGAATAAAATACGCAGAACACTTATTTGATTAAGTACGCTTAAAAATAAAGGTGTTAAGCTTATTAGCATGATATAAATTTCTTAGTGCGTAGTACCACAATATCAAATATACAGATATATACTTAAAAGAATCTACGCATACCAATTTAGATACAGTCTTACAGTTAAAAAAAAAACTGCGTAGACTTTAACTTTGGCTATACTTCAGGAATGAAATACATTCCTGAAAATGAAAATTCTCTTATTTAGCAACAAAAATCCCACACATTTTTGTGTAAAAAAATTTTTAGTTACCTTTATACGAGCAAAGTCGATTCTTGGAACCGAATATTATCTATATTATATTAAGGACTGCGATCGATAAAATTGTCCGATATATTTTATCTAATAACTTGTTTTCAAATTACTCACTTTAAAATTTTTTTTCGCAGTAGGCTTTGAAATTAATGTACCAAAACTATGGTTTTAAAATTTTGTCCCTAGTCAGCCATATTTACTTAAAAATGGCAAACGAGCTAGAAGTTCGAAGGTCAATAATACAAATTTTTGAAGACCACCCGCGGTGGACTAAAAATAGAATTGCTCGGAATAGGAAAGTCAATGAGAAATTGGTATCAAAAGTTCTGAAAAAATTCAAGAAAGACTTGGATGTCTTTCGAAAGCCAGATTCCGCGAAAAAAAAAGGCTTCCGTGACCAAAACAAAAAGAAGAACTTAGTCAAAATTTTAAAAAAGAACCCCAACATTTCATGCAGGAAACTGGCACAGAAGGTAAGGTGCTCCGAGATTTTAGTTCGCAAGGCCTAAAACAAGGTTGGTTTGAAGACGTTTAAGGTACCAAAAGTTTCTGACAGAAATGCTATGAAGAACACGAAAGCAAAAAAAAAAAATTTTTTTCCAAAAATTCGAATTCTGCATCATGGACGACGAAACGTATGTTTTAGCCGATTTTAAGCAGCTTCCAGGCCAAAAATATTACACTGTAGATTCGAGGGGGAATGTGGAAGAAAAGCCTAAGTCTAAAAAAGCAGTCAAAATTTCCTCGTAATTTCTTGGTTTGGCAAGCAATCTGCAGTTGTGGCAAAAGGAACAATTCTTTTTAACCAGTGGAACAGTAAACTCCGAAATCTATAGTAAGGAATGCTTGGAAAAAAAACTTAAGCCTTTCCTACGAAAGCATGAAGTTTCCACTTTCTTTTGGCCATACCTAGCATCTTGTCATTATAGTAAAATGGCCTTGGAGGGGGGTACTCAAGAAATAATGTGATTTTGGTGCGTCGTGAAGCAAATCCTCCAAACTGTCCAGAACTCTGGCCAATTGAAAGTTACTGGGCTTTGGTCAAAAAAAAAAGTTGCCAAGTATGCTTAAAATTTTCGAGAAAAGTTGTGTTCAGGAGCTAGAATGTTATCAAATAATACCATAAAATCCTTAATGGAAGGAGTGCAAGAAAAGCTGCAAAAAAATTTGTAAAAAAAATATTACAATTCTAGATGCCTAATAAAAATGGTAATAAAATGGCAGTTCAAGAATGAGTCTAAATTTTAAAATCGGACTACTAGTTCCATAGATTTTTAGAATTTTGTATAGGACAATTTTATCGATCGCAGTCCTTATCTATAACACCAAAATTTTTGCAAGAACATTATCTTTATTCTTCAAGCTAATTTGTGTATCCATTCTGTGAAGAAAAAAAAGTTATGAGCAGAAAGCATGTTGTTTTTTTGCCAAAATGGGCCTACAGGAGAATCAAAAGTGGTCCTCAGATTTTTCTCGGAACAAAAAAAGCAAAATGATGCAGATATCATTTGTTAAAGTCCTTTTAACTTTTGAGAAGGGATGAATCTTAATTTTGTGATTAATAATATTATAGTACCTTTGGTACATATTTGTATTTATAAAATACCTTGCTAGATACATATTATTCTTTTTAAATATTATTCGGAATAGTGTAGAAGATTTATTAAGGCTGTTTATTTGTTTTTAATATTATAGTATTATTTGCTATTTGTAAATTCTATTATGGGTATTATTGCATATCTAACTAGATTCATATGTATATGCAAATATTGTATATGCAATATAAACAAAATGATTAATAAATATTTGCCAAATGATGGCTTATGAAATCACATCGATTTGTAAAGTCATCATGATTACAGGGCCATAAACATATACCTATACTAATAATATAAAATAAAAAAAAGTTATATGAAAAAAAAAAAAAAATAAAAATCCTTTTATCTTCTAACAGAAAATCAATAAAATTCACAATATATAAACAACAGTAAAATAATTGACGATAAGCCTTAAAAAAATAAAATTTCTATAACCTTCAAAATACTAGAAAAAAATGTGTATTCCAAAGTAAACAACAAATCGCTCGGTACTCAAATCAAAAAAATTAAAAAAAAAAATTTGACAATAAACAGAAGTAAAAACGAAAGTACTTTTCTGTGGCGGCATGTTAAATTAAACGAAATACTCTACTAATGATCAGATCAGAACAAAAAAAAAAAAACAAATAACATGACATGCCCAATTAGGCACTACAACTGAAAAAACAAGAACAAAAAACAATAACGTCACCTAAAAGCACATGGCACAGTAACACTTCAATGCTTGATCCACTTCTAAACTGCTGATTTTGTGAACACGATCCTCATTTGCTATGCATCAACTCCACCTTTGATGATGGCTGTGTTGTATGTTGGCTTAAGGGAGAACCAAGTTGTTTAGGGTATAAGGGAGTAATGCAAACAAAGACTACACAATTTCTTGCTGAGGTAATGAATTGGAGCAAGGGTAGCAAGGGGAAGGCGTTAATGTTTGCTGATTGTTAGAATGGATTAAAATAAATTTTACGTTTCCTCATTGCGAATGACGAATGGTTTCAATGGATGGAAGCACGAACAGTCAGTCGACAGACGGGCGGGACATGTATGTACGTGTGTGCATACTTATATCAAACGTTCAACGTATGTTAAGCATATGTTTATTCAGTACGCTTACCATTAAAAAAATACAATAAAAAAAAGTACAACAATTTTCAGAGATTTCATAGATTTTAGCATTAGCAGCAGCATTTTAATTGCGCGATTTTAAGTGATTTATTTTTTTTTTTTTTTCGTTTCTTTTAAGTTTTTTTTTTTTTTTTTTTGGTGTTCATGTAATCAATATTAAAAGCAAGCGTGAAAAGATTTATCAAAATTAATTTAACACGTGATTTACATTTTTCAATTTGCTGTATGTATATTGTTGGCAACATGTTGCTTGAAGCCTTTACTAATTCTTTATGTTGCTAGCAATGCAGTATGTAGGAAACTGTATGTTGCCAAAAAATGATATAAACAAATTTAAATGTTTTAATTAAAAGTTTTTATTGTCTTTTAATTGTTACCAGGGCTTATTACGTATTTTAATTAAAAAGAAATATCTTATCGCTAGTTAAATCATATATGCTTATTATCTTTTATATTTGCTAACATAAAAGTTTTACTATGCACGATAAGCTTATCTGTTCTTAAGTTTTTTTTTTGTTTATTTTCTTTCAATATATATGTGCCAAAATTAATGAGCTACATAAGTACAATAATGTATTCAGTTTTTTGTTAGTAATTAGGTACATATATGCACAGCTGTTGCAAGACTTTTTGTCTGTTTACACTTTTTTGAAGGACAAAAATGTGTACATTTCACAGGTTACTTAAAATATTATTTACAAATAAAATATAGGAAAATAATATAGTAATATTTACTCTAAATTGTCTACAATTTCCTATACGTAGAGTAAATTATGCTTGCCATCAGAAAAATATATAATAATTTTTACTTCATACCTATTATCACAGGCACTACCCTATCTACTTTCGCAGACGATACGGCAGTTATAAGCTGTAGCCGGTGTCCCCTAGAAGCGGCTCGAAAACTCCAACTTCATTTAAATTCAATCGAAGAATGGTTGCTATTATGGCGCATAAAAGTAAACGAACAAAAATGTAAGCAGGTTACTTTTACTCTTAGACGAGGTGAATGCCCGGCTATCACATTAAACAATAAATCAATACCTCAATGCGAAAACGTCACATATTTAGGTATTCATTTAGACAAACGGCTAACGTGGCGAAAGCACATTGAAGCAAAAAAAACGCAGGTTAAGCTAAAAGCCTCCAGTCTACACTGGCTCATAAATCATCGGTCCCGTCTGAAACTCGAATATAAAATTCTTTTATATCAATCCATCATTAAGCCAATTTGGTTATATGGTATACAGTTATGGGGTAACGCCAGCTCCTCGAACATTGAACTAATACAGCGGACTCAGTCAAAAATTCTAAGAATCATGACAGGTGCTCCATGGTATATACGGAACGAAAACATACATCGGGACCTTTGCATCCCCTTGGTCAAAGACGAAATCAACAAATACAAGCAAAGTTACGTTGCAAAATTGCTGTATCATCCTAATCCATTGGCACGGAGGTTAAAAAATTTAGACAATTTCTCGAGACTAAAAAGAAAGGATCGTCCTGCTATGAATATCGTTAGCAATTAGCTATGTTAAGCTGACTGAATTCTAAATTTTGTATGCAGCCGGAATCTGGCGCGTACTTTTTTCTATGCAGCCGGCGGTATCTGGCGCGTACTTTTTTTCTATGCAGCCGGCGGTATCTGGCGCGTACTTTTTTCTATGCAGCCGGTATCTGGCGCGTACTTTCCTCTATGCAGCCGGTATCTGGCGCGTACTCTTTCTTATATTTCTTGTTCCTGCTACACATGCAGCCGGAACAACTGGCGCTAATTTGTATGGAGCTCTTTTCATTCAAACATCCTGCTAGGCGGGCAGCATGTTTGTGAGAAGACTGAACGTACAACAACTGCGTTCTTCTGCGCGTTCACCGAACTCCTAGGATGTACAAGTCCCTATTAACTCTGGAGACACATTGAACACTAAATTATATATAAGATTAATTATGTATAATAATGTTATTTAGGATTAAGATTTTTAAACTTATTGTTAGTCTCCTTAGATGAGAAGATTCAATAAATGATTTCAAGCATTAAAAAAAAAAAAAAAAAATAATTCTATTAAAAATGTTAATGTTTGGACAGACATTTGCTTAAAATACAAATTTTACACCTCTTTATCATATATGTAGGTCAGTGGTGTAGAGGTCTTACAATTTTGTAATTGTATGTAAAAATAATATTTTTCTATCTATCACGCGGAGAGCTCGGTTCGAATCCTAGTGCAGTCATCTATATTTTTGTTTATTTTTTTAATTGAATTTTACAAAAAATTACTACATATACCTACTGTAAGGCTATTCGAAAATTCTGAATTTACTAAAACAGTAAGGTAAAATTTATTTTATTGGGGAGCTGTGAAATAATTTTTTTAAACATTTAAGTAAAAATTTTACCAATGAAATTTGAAGTAGAATACATGGTATAAATATTTTTTAGTACTGAAGTTTTAGTCAATAAATTTTTTTTTAATATGTATATCGCTTACTTTTAGTACTAAAAAATAGAATACAGAATTTAAAAAGTTTTAGTTCTAAGTTTTGAGCAAAGATTTTGTAAAAAGAATTAATTAAATTGTAGAAAAAAATAAAGAAATTATGATAGAAATTTTTAAACTTTTCCATTCCTTAGCCATCAAATAATTTTTTCTAGGTTTGTGTTGACTTTCTTGAATTCTGATATAATTTTTTGCAATGGTGCTTAAATTTTTTATTTACCATTATTGATAAAATGTTAATGAATTTTCAAATTCATATGATCTAAAAAGAATTCAAGATAACAATTTTACCACCATTGTAAAGATAAAACTTCAACGTTTTAGAGAATAAAATCGATAAAAATAAATACGTAATATATATAAAACCAATTGTTTTATCAACTGGAAAATTGTATCCATTCTAGACAGCGATAAGACATATGAACGTCTTAAGGTAAACAATTTTTAACAAAGATTCGCTCTGCCAACGCATATTTCGGTACAATACGTGCTATTCAAGGTCAAATGTAAAATATTTTGTTTCTTTTCTGTTGGCCGGAAATCGACTTTTATTTATATCCCAGTGGGTACAATATTACTAAGGTGACCATTTATTTGTATTTATTATTTATTTTATTTCTATATAACTTGAGATCATTCAATAAGAAGGTCTTACAACAAGTAGTCCTTACTTTGTTTTGGATTAAAACACCTCAAATTATGTCCCACCCGAAGCTTGAATTTGTGTCTAAACGTCTAAAATCAGTGTTTTTAGACAGATTTTCAAACTAGTTCCTTATTTTCACTTTAGCGGAATGAATTGCGCACAAAAATATTTTCAAGTTTTGATTGCAAAGTATAGGCTCAGAGCTCATAGGCCAATTCTAAGTCAGAGTCGGATTCTACGCAGAAAGTCCCTTCGGAATTGACAAAAAACTTCCATGCAATAATCAAAAACCCATTATTTGTTGTGCAGTGCTATATTTGTGAATAACTTTTAAAAATGTATTTACATCTCTGTGATTTTGTACACAACTAACACTGAAAGTAAAAGAAAACTTTTTAATTTTTATGCATTAAACGGTTAAAAATAGTTTTGTTTATCAGAAACTGCCATGACGACCTTGTAAGATTACAGAAGTGTTATTTCCATTAAAATTAATAAAAATTTATGTGTATAAAAACTAATTCGCAAATGAAGAAAATTGATTAAAATTCAATCTACTGATTAATTTATTAGTGTATTTGCAGAATATAATAATAATATATAATAATACATATGTATAGAAGAATATAAGATACTCTGCTAGGTAGTTAAAATGGCAGAAGTCAGAGATTACAAAAGTAATCCGGTGGCTTTCAAACTTTATTGTTTCTAAAGTTTTCATGACAAGTAATAACTTTTATTTTCAATCAAAAAATTATTCAGCAAAATTTGTATATATGCCACAACATATGGCACACAATTTTTTACATATTTTTCTAACAACGATTTCACTTAACTGTCAGTTAATGGCGTCGCATAACCTCGAAATAAATATCCAACTATTCATATTTACTTTTATCATTATTGCTAGTTAATGCATATTTTTGTTTTTGTTAATTAATGAATACAAAAAATAAATAAAACAAAAGTTTGTCTAGTATAAGCTTTGTCACGTAAAGTTTCTAAATATATATAACGTACATGTCTATAAATAGCAATATAAAACATGTAGAGAATAATGAAATAATATACATATATGTTTATGATGTATTACATTCGTATTTGACATATTAAAATGTATTGTACTTTTTTACTCGTACATTTTACACTGAACTGAAGTATTTGATGCAAAAAGTTTAAGATTCAAATCTTCACTGTACACTGATTTCATTTAGGCACTGAAGTACACTATCTTGTTTTATCAGCATTGTTAACCAAGGATTGTAGTTGTTTTTGAACATTCTCGCGAGAGAGAGAGAGAGGAAACATAGATGAAAATAGACAATAATAAACCGAAAAACTACTCTTGTCACTAAAGTACTGACAGTTGCATGCTACACTGAACTGAAGTATTTGATAAATAAAAAGCGGAATCAAGACATAACGTTTCTTGAAACCAGATGTCTTAAATCTCCAACAAGCAAAGTGCAAGCCAACGCTATACAATTAACAATATGCTTGATGTTCAAGAGTTGTACTGACTGATTGATGCCACGAAAATATTTACCACCCGCTTAAAATTTGATCTGTTGAGTAACGTTCAAGTAAAAAGAGAAAATGTTATTATTATATGAAATATTGTGTACAAAAGAATATTTATCACCAAATAATTTAGGTTTGTTATCTTATAAAAAATATGTAACATAACTTAACGCATTACACTTGGTACAAAATTAATCAAAATTTTTAATACTCGGTTTTAGTACTACATTTTGAGCATTTGGCATCAGTATTAGATGTTTAGTACTTGTTTTTAGAACTAAATTTTAAGCACTAAATTTGAGTACTAAATTTTTGAACACTATTTTTAGTACTAAAAACACCTAAACGATTGAAGTTTGATTATAAAAAAATTAATGATACACATAAGTAGACTGACATTTTTTAGTGCTAAATGTTTTCAATATTAGTGTGCCCTGCAATGGATCCCAAACAATTTTAAAAACCGAAAAGTGATTGCAAATATGTAGAAATTTTGTATATCAAAACTTAGTGTTCCGAGCAATTTAATTTTTAAATCACCCAAATGTACAAAACAATATACACCCACCACAAGCCATAATTTTTTGATTTAATTTTTTTTTTTCTTTTTCTCTACTTGCAGACAATATGATACCACGTCATAATACCACACATCGTAACAGCACCTCCAGCGATATGGCCGCAAGCGATGAGCTCAATTCCAGCTCCAGCAATGAAGACCTTAGCACTGCATATCTTGTCAACGCCAAGAGTAACAAAAAAACCAAATCACGTCAAAAACGCCAACAAAAACGTAGCAAACAACAGAGCAATCAGACCCATACACATGATGTCATCACTACTACCATCCCTATGGATATCGATGAGGAACTAAAGGAAAATCGACGACCACCAAATAATCAACAACACACAGGACAAGCAACAAAGCATAACGCTGCCACAGCTGCAAATTTGCGCAAACAATGTACCAAAGCAGCTGCATTAAAACTCGTTGCTGGGGTAACCAATAAAGCAAACGTATCGGCAACCATGAAAACAGGCGGAAATGCACTCGCAACCTCAACATCAGGCTCATCAGTTTGCAGTTCACTATCAGCATCTTCATCGGCAACATCGATACCATCATCTGTATCATCCTCAGCGGCGAGTACACCCAATCATTCACCCACCGCATCGCCAACAATTAGCAAACGCAATGCGGGAAATTTTAAGAAAATCGCACGTGCGTTAGCACCACCGCTGCGTCAGCACACCAAATTGCAATTGACCGAACAGCAGCTGGTGTCACAATTGCGTCGCTATATTATCGATCCAAATTTGTTGCGCGTCTATGGTTTTCCCGTAGAGAGCGCAATACACGAGGGCTGCGTTGAAATTTATAAATGTTTGCCAAAACCATTTACAACGCATCATCATCATCATCCAAATGCTGGTGGTACACTTTCTGGTAGCAGCGCACAAAATCGTCAATCCGTCCAACATGCCACATCCAATGTCATCAATACCAATGATGGACTCTATGTGCCGCATTTCAATAACGATGCACAACAGCTATCATCAGCTGATTCTGGTCAAGGATCCGGTGTTTCAAGTCCACCATCAGTTGATTCAGATTCCAGCGAAGTTGGTGAAGATGAGCCAGCAACCACTACTGCGTTTTATACACCCGATGGCAGCTATCAGATTTTCTCACAATACGATCAGTCATTGGAAAAACAATGCGTACGCTGTAATGGCACTTTTCATGTCACCGAAACCGGCGAGTATTTGACACAGGAGGAGTGTCGCTTTCATTGGGGTAAATTGAATCATATGTATACGAGCAGCAAAGGTTTCGCCTATCAGTACTCATGCTGTGAGGGTGATCAGTCGGAAGTGGGTTGTAGCAGCAATCGTTTGCATGTGTGGACTGGTGCTGTTGTGGGCATCAATGGACCCTATACTGATTTTGTTCACACCAAGCGTAGATTGGGTGGTGGTGGTGTTAGTCATTATCACTACGAACGTGGCACAACAACACGATCGACCAAAGTTTATGCGCTCGATTGTGAGATGTCCTTTACTGGGCTGGGTCTCGAAGTGACCAAAATTACTGTTGTTGGTCACGACGGCCAAATGGTGTACGAACATTTTGTACGCCCCGAAGCGGAGATCGTTGATTATAATACACGTTTCTCCGGCATAACTGCCAATGATCTCTGTGCTAGTAGCACGAATAGCGTGAAAACGTTGTCACAGGTGCAACGTGATCTACTGCAATTGTTCGATGCCGATACGATATTAATCGGTCATGGGTTGGACAATGATTTGCGTGTATTGCGTATTGTGCATAAGACAATAATCGATACATCGATAGCGTTTCCGCATGCAAGTGGATTTCCATATAGGCGTGCGCTTAAACATCTGACGAAAGTCTGCCTGAATCGTGATATACAATGCAGTGAGGCGGGACACAGTAGTTTTGAGGATTCACGTGCCTGTCTAGAGCTAATGCTATGGAAAGTGCGCAAGGAGATGCGACACGATGATTGGGCGGCGGCGACGGCGATGGCGGGACAATAGAGTGGAGAGATGTGACTGGAATTTTATGTGTGAATGGGAAGTGTGATTGCAGTGTTGTTTGTTTTTTTTTATTTTTTATTTGTACTTTTTAGGTGTTTAAATTATAGTTAGCTAGGATATAATTTTCTAATTTATACATTGGGTGGGCCAAAAAGGCCAAAAAGAAGATAACATGGTATTGAGCATTAAGAAAATCTCTCAATATTTATTTGTTTACACCAATCTACCCAATTGATCTACATTTGCAGAGAAATGAAAAGTTTTACATTTTTAATTGTAATTTTTTACACAGATTTCTGTTTCATTTTGTTAAAGAAAAAATTTTATTGCAAAAAAAAAAAAAATTATCCAAATTACAAAAAAAAAAAGTTTTACACAAAAATGGAGCGGAATTTTTAAAAAAATGTACTGATTTATAACTGTGATTTTTGCACTACGCGTGGTTCTCATTTATCAATAAACACAAAAAGAAAAAACAAAAAAAAATATTTAATTTATATATTACAGTTGTTGTTTTTTTTTTTTAAAAAAAATTCTCTTAGCAAAAGTTACTAAAATGTATATTTTCTAAAATTCAAAGTTTTCGCTTATTTTCATGAATTTCATAAAAAAATTTTCTTTTTTATTTTGTTTTCGTCGAAGAATATCAAATAAAATTTTTTGTAAAATTTCACTCCACTTTTGCATAGGAAAACAAACAAAAAACCAAGAAAAAATTATAAACAATCAAATAAATTTCAAAAACTTTTATAACGAATATAATTTTTTTACATCTCATAAAAAAAAACTTTAGTTTTAAATTTTACGCTGTTAATTTTTTATTTAACATTGTTAAAATTTTTTATATTATTTATTGACGATATCATTTAGTTTCTTTATTATTATGTTTTATTTTTTATTTTATGAAATTTCATACCTTCATAAATTTCAAAAATCATTTCTTTAAAGTACCTTAAAATTGAAAACATGCATACATATGTATGGACATATGTATTTATATAAATATATATGAGAATTGAAGAAAATGCAAAATTTTATTTCAAATCAAAAATTCATAAATCTTAAGTTGCTCAGCGTTTATCATTGTTGCTATTGTATGTATTTGTATGCGTATTTGTTGCAGTACACTTACAGTTGTAAAAATGCAAGCATAAATAAAAACTTTAATTTTATTAAAACTAAAATTAAAAAAAAAAATCAAAGTTGTACATAGTTAAAAAACACACAAATGTTCCTAGTTTATACGACATTTAAAAGAAAAAATTTAATTTGCATAATTGTTTCGTTTTTCGAAACAGAAATTTTCTGGAAATGGAAAATTTAATGTAAAAAACATCAACAAAAGCAGCAATTTTTACAACAAACAAACAAAATACAATAAATAAACAAAACAAAAAAGAAAACGAAGGAAAAACAAATTTCAAACGCATAAAAATAACTCTCAGATCTTCAAAGAGTATTTTATGGATATAAAAAAATAAAACGATGATTTATTTTTGACAAAATCTAAACCACTGTCTTTTTATTGGAATTTTATTAAGAAAGAAAATTGGTTTTCTTTGTTTCTAGCGTAAGTATGAATAACATTGTAGGTGAAGCAATGTCATAATACGTCGGGCACTACTTATTATTTGGGAATAGCAAATAATAACAAATACAATATTTTTAATTGAAAGTGCTTTATTGTTTTTCAAAATATTCCTCTTGATGATCAATACACTTTTGCATTCGTTCAAACCATTTGTCCTACCAGTTTTCCCATTCCTCTTGAGACACCTCCAAAACATAGTTTTTGAACGCTTCAACAGCTTCTTCGGCGCTCGTAAAGAAGAAGTCATTGGGTGCCAAATCAGGACTGTACGGAGGATGAGTCATCAATTCTATGTTTTGACTGCTCAAAAACTCACTTGTTTCATCAGATGTGTGAGAGCTCGCATTGTCATGATGGAGAATGATTCATCTTCGGGGGTTGATTTTACGAATTTCTCCGAAGACTTCCGGCAAAAAAATGGTCGTGTACCACTCAAATTTGACCGTCCTACGTTGCTCAAGCGGAACAGTGGCCACATGACCCATTCGGCCGAAGAAACAGGCGACCATTTGCTTCGCTGTGCATCTTCTACCAACAACTTTTGTTGGATTTAGCTCGTCTTGGCATACCCACACGGTCGATTGCTGTTTTCTTTCCGGCTCATACGCATATATCCATGATTCGTCACCTGTCACGATCTTATACACGTCATATGATGCACCACGGTCGAATTTTTTAATCATTTCCTAACACCAAACGATGCGAGCCTTTTTTGAGCGATTGATAAAATCGAGAACAAACGTTCATGCAAAATCGAATGTATTGTAATGGAACTAATGTGCAAAGATGCCTCTATCTCACAATATGCCACATGACGATCTTTCATTACACAGTACTGCGATGAAAAAATGTATGAGCTCAGATTGGTGATTTTAATAGATTTTTGCTCGCTGAATCCGAATATGACCTCTGATTTGCTCCATCATGTCTAAGATCCGGGTTATTCTTGATTTAAAGTACAGAAAACGCTATTTCAAACATATGGCGTACATACTGAAAAAAGTCTAGTTTACTTTTGACAGCGGTATTGAATAGCCCTGACTTTCTTCTTTAAAGCGTACAGTCGACGTCCAGCTATACGAATGCTCCGTATTACGAATGTCCAATAATACGAATGCAATATTTCTTCCACATGTGATTCTATAATACGAACAACAGTAAATTTTACGGTTCGATAATACGAATGAGATTTTTTTCATAGTAGGCTTTGCTTTTTTTGCTAAGCATTAAATGCTTAGAATGGATGATAGAATACGTGAGAATTTTTTCAGAATTTTTAAAACGTTTTGAAATGCTTTTTTCTTAATATTTGGACTTAGAAAAATTGTTGAAAAATCATGAAATGGTACGAAAAATCTAAAAAAAAGTTTGCATTTTTAATAAGCAGTTTTTCTTTCTTAAAAAAATCGCCAATATCGCGGCCCTCTATTTTAACAAAAAATAGTACCAGAGCAATATCCTCGCCTAAATATAATGCCAGGCATCGGTAATACAACAATACCAAATTTTAGCCAAATCGGTCACATCATGCTTTTTTAACTGGTAGAATTGGCGTGTTTTACTTCAAATTTCTTCTTTTAGTGGCAAAACTCATTGTTTTTTTTTTTTTTGAAATTGAGCTTAACATACGACACTACATATTTTTTTACTATCAAATTTTTTTTTTATTTTTATGAAAATATTGTATTTTCCGTTTTTTTACCATGTTTCTCAGAAGAAAAATTCATAAATTTCCTATTTATCTTACAATCTTTTCAGTAAACTTTGTTTTCTCTCAAATAAAATATTCTTGTTAATAAGTTTTATCTTTAAACCGACGATATGTCTCAATATAAAAGAAAAAAGGAACAAAATTTCGTTCCGATAATACGAATTTTTCGATTTTACGAATAGTCCTTTACAGGGATTAGCGATACCTTTACTTCAATCGATGATATCTCGGAAACTAATGATTCAATTAAAAAAGTTTAAAGTACGCTTTAAAAAGGAAGCTCGGGGCTTTTCAATGCCGCTGTCGAAAGTGAACTAGAATACTTTCAGGATGTACGCAATATGTCTGAAAATAACGTTTTTTGCACTTTAAATCAAGGATTACTCGGATCTCAGACGTGATGGAGCAAATCAGAGTTCATATTCGAATTCAGCGATCAAAAGTTTATAAAAATCACCTACCCTCATTTTATACTTTTTTAACTTTTTCAAAACGCAGGACTGTATTATCAGTTCATGCACTGCATTGATGTTTTATGGCACAACAACCGATTCCGACCACAATTGAATTCACTATACCAACCATGTACTGTGGTTTTTGATGGTGCTTTATCGCCATACAAAGAACTGAGTTCATCGACACATTCTTGTTGACATAATCCACGTCGAAAGTTGTGAAAAATAATCCAACGAAAACTTCTTCTTGAAATTTCCATTTTTTGGAAAAACTGATTTTCTTTACTCACTGGCAACAAAACAAATAGCACTTGTACATCAAAACGTTGTGAGTACGTTTATGGTAAAAAATGTCAATCGTTATTATGGTGTTGCCAGATTTTAGATTTTGACATTAGTGTTGGCAGTTCCCGAAATATAAGTAGTGCCCCTCGTATATATTGGCTGTCATTTTGTAAGAAATAAAAAAAGATTTTGTTCTTTTTTCACGCAAAGAATTACGGAACTAATGGTCTTAGATAAGGGTGACAAACCGTGCCGGATTTTGCTGGGCAGTCCCTGATTTAAAAATGTCCCGGAATTTCATGTATGTCCGGGAAATATCCTATATTTTAAACGGACGCTTTATAGTATAAGGACTATCCCATCAAAATTTGATAATTACTTTTTCATCAATAAAAAAATGCCCATTTATTTTTTTTTTAAATTTTGTTTTTCTATTTATTAATGAGTTGTATAACAAACATAACCTTATTCTATTAAGAAATATATATTTTTTATAAAAATACTTTACTTTTTTTTTAAGACTTTTCATAAAGTTTTGAACAGTTGTTTCGTCGACAGTACAGACTTTCGCCACTTATTTCTGAAATCTTTTAAACTTTTTGCAGTACTTTTACTCTTCCGAAGGTCTGATTTTATAAAAGCCCAATATCTCTCAATAGATTGAAGCTCTGGGCAATTAGGTGGATTCGCCTTTTTGGGAACAAAGTTTACATTACATGTATTGCTATTGTACCATTCTATGGTGGCTTCCTAGTAGTGAGAGGTTGCTAAATCAGGCCAGAACATTCAAGTACCCCCGTGCTCACGAATAAATGACAAAAGACGTTTTTCAAGGCATTTATCAATATAAATTTTCGAGTTAATTGTACCCTGTATTATAAAAAAAAAAAAACTGCTTCTCAGATAGCAGGTGCATATGGCCCGTCAAACCATATATGTATGTACTGCTTGGGAAATTTCTTAATTTTCTTTTCTTTAAATTTGGTCTGTACCTGCCCCTTCTCCGAACAGGTATAAAATTCGTATTCTGGTAGCTGTTTGAAACCTGCTTTAACGTTTGTTTCATCGTCCATTATGCAGCAGTCAAATTTAGTCAGGTAACCTTCATATAATTTTCGAGCTCGCTTTTGAGCCTCCAACTATTTTTCATCGAAATAGACTGGAACTTTTTGAACTCTGTAAGTCTTTAGTTTCCTTTTTTGTTTAGTCTTGACCGGGCCATATCTCGTACAGAAGTGTTGAGATTCTGCCTTAAAAGGTGCTTCACTTTTTTCCCCAACTGTGGGTCTGTACCGGCTTTTTTCGAGTAATAAGTCGACCCTTTCTATAATTCAAAATAACCCTCTGGACAGTGATTTTAAATGCACCTGTTGTTTTTTTAGCTATGGCTGAATATTTTAATTCTGGTTTTTGCAGGTAAGTGGACAAAATGAGTTCGCGCCTTTTTCTTGATTGCTAGACATCTTTGTAGTTTGAAGTGTGTTCACCAAGTGTCATATATTTTTTAATCATCATGTTATATAGAAAAAATATCACCCACATTTCGCACTGCACGATCATCAGGTAAATCAAAATCTTAAGAAATTTTTTGATGGAATAGTTCTTAGTTATGTATAGCTTTACTCTATACTTTGAATGTTTTATTAAGATTATTGCAAACCATACTTGAATCTTATATATGTGACTTGGACTATGAAAAAGGGGCTTACGTGCGAAAAAAAAAAAAAATTTGTAAAAACAACTGGAAAACAATTTTTAAAGGTAAATTTATGCGAATCGGCAAAAATTGGGAAATTTTTTTTTTGACACGTAAGCCCCTTTTTCATAGTCCAAGTCACATATATGTAACTTTTCAGGTCAACATCACGCATATTTAGTAATGCAAAATACTATGTATGTTGTTCAATAAGTTTTAAGGTTCGATAAGAGAGGGCGTTGATACTAGCCTTAATTTTTTTTTTTTTTTTTTTGTTATGTTGGTACACTCTTCGTATGAACGCATATGAAGTTTCAGAAGAAAAAAATTATTTTTCATCAGAACAATGCACCGTGTGACAAGAGCATTTTGACAATGGCTAAAATCCATCCAACGTATTCACCAGATTTGGCCCCGAGTGACTTCCATCTGTTTCCAGACCAAAAAAAAAATGCATGAGTGGAAAACGTTTATCATCAAATGAGGTCATAACAGCTGTGGAAGCGTATTTTGCAGACCTTCCACTAAATGGCTTGTAAGCAAAGAATGAATTGACAGATTGAAATGAAACCTCACATACGATCATATAAAGAGAGTACCAACATAACAAAAAAAAAAAAAAATATGGCTAGTAGCAATGCCCTCTCTTATCGAACCGCAAAGCTTATTGAATAACCTAGTACATGTGAATCACATGATTTTACGTCACGAGTTGTACGTTCACGGATGCGTCGATTCGACTCTAGGTCTGCGGCCAAAAATTTTGAATATTAAAATTTCGTTGTTTTAAAAGCTTTCGAAAGCCGAGCGGGGTCGCTGATTATGATTATGAATCTGAAGTCTGAAGTCTGAATTCAAAAATTCTTAAATTCAAGAAGGAAAATCCTATTGTTACCTAATTCTCGTTAAAAGGTAATAGTGACAGTAATATAACAAATTTTATTTTCGTAGGGCGTGGCAACGCTCATTTTTTCATTGAAATTTTTTTCTCCAAATGCCCTTTGCATACGTACTAGATTTTGCCTATCTGCGTCAAGCAGTTTCTGAGATTCATGAAAAAATGGAGATAGATGCTTTTGTTTTTATACCACTGATATCTTCTGTAATTTTTTTTTTAATCATAACCTGAGTCGATACGTGACATTTTTATACCCTACACCCAGGGTATATTCACTTTGTCCTTCCGTTTGTAACGCAGAGAAGGAGGCGTGGCAGATATGGAAAAGTATATATATTCTTGATCAGCGTCACCTCCTGAGTCGATATAGCCATGTCCGTCTGTCTGGCTGGGTGGCTGGCTGACTGGGTTAACGGACACGCCTACCGCCCATACAAAAAATATCTTCAAAATGCAATTTTAGGAGTATTTTTCACGACAATGCAACCAAAATACACATAAATACTACAAATTGTAAGCGCAAGCTCTCAAAAAAAACTGAGCGAACTCAGACAAGAGGGCGTGGCACCTCCCATATAAGCAAAAGCTTCAAAACGCTATACTGAAAGCGATTTTTGAGATATTCGAACCAAATTTAACTCAGACACTAAGAACTATAAATGAAAGCTCTCAACAAAAATTGGGTGAAATTGGACAAGGAGGCGTGCAAAAGATTCAAAATGCTATACTGAAAGAGTTTTTTGAGATAATCCAACCAAATTTCACTCACCCACTAAATATTATAAATGCAAGCACTGAACAAAAACTGGGTGAACTCGGACAAGAGGGCGTAGCACCTCCCACATAAGCAAAAGCTTCAAAACGCTATACTGAAAGCGATTTTCGAGATATTCAAACCAAATTTAACTCAGACACTAAGAACTATAAATGAAAGCTCTCAACAAAAATTGGGTGAAATCGGACAAGGAGGCGTGGCACCTCGCTTACAAGCAAAATTTTTTTAAAACACTGCAGTGTAGGGTATTTATTTTTTGGCCAGGCCAAAAGTTACACCCTTACTAGTTTCCATTTGATTCAATGTTATATATTTTTATATATTTTATGTTAATTAAGTTATGTTAATTTAAGTCAAACTCAAACTATAAGGAAAACGATACTGTAACAGCTGTTATGCTGTTTTTACAAACTTTTAATACCCTGCCATTTACTTTTGTCTCGTGCAAATTTCTCGAAGTCTCTTGCAACTCGACATGTCTTCACGTTCGTTTTATGTGATGAAAATGTGCTCACACTTTAGCCATCTGCTGGATTTTTTTTGGGCTGTTGTTTTTTGTTTGAACTTTGCAGTTAGGTAAATATCAGAAAAATATGTTACCATTTTTACTTTAAAGTTCTAGTAAAAATACAAATTTTTTCATCAATTTTTCATCATATAGTTCAGTGGTATGTAATTGTAAGCAAACATTATATTTTTCTGTTTATCACACGGACGGATCACGGTTCAAACCCCAGTGAGTTTTTTTTTTTTTTTAATTTAATAAAATCAAAAATTACAATCAAATTACTTAGCAGCAGCAATATACATGAAGATATGTAGCTACAAAATTTATTTACAAATTGATCATATGTACTCGTATATTTGAAACATTTACTTATAACAAAATATATATATGAAAGGATAAAATATTGAAAATTGAATTAAATAGTAGAAAATTTTACTAAAATTTACATATGTATAAGTGCCTGAAACAATCAAGTTTTTAAATGTTGTTAAAGCCATTGTTAATATTTTAGAGATAAGATTTCCTTAAATTTCTATTTTTTTTGCTGAATTCATTTTTAAATTTAACCACAGTTGCCATAATGATAGGGCCTTCATTATCTCTAATGAGTGCAAGCATGAAACGGTCAAAAACAAGATCCACTATTTCGGGTTGGGTAAGAGGCTCAGAAGCTTCTGTAGGTTGAACTTCAACATCTTCGTCGTGCTCTTCTACTTCCTCTTCACCTTCATCATCATGATCATCTATCTCTACTTCTTCACCAGATAACAAGTATGCCTTTGGTTTGTCGGATAACAACATTTGTACAGCTGTTAATGTAAAAAACAAAAAATAATATAAAATTTTCAAACTGATCATTAGAATGATATATCAGTAAATATATATTCAGATTTTACTTGTAACTGTAGTAAGCTCCATATATTTTAATTGGGCTGTTAACTTTGTATCCTGGAATACATTTTTTATGTATACATCATCTGCACAACAGTGTAGCTTGTCAAAGTTTGCAGTGTTCTTGCTAAATGCTTCTCTTATACCCAGCTAATAAAAACAAAGACACAAAATAAGAAAGTTATTTCAAATTATGCAAGTAAATTTTATGAAAATATCAGGAATAGTCCAGGTTATACCGTCCAATGGAATTTTCCAAAAAAAAAAATAAACAAAACTAAAAATATATCCACTACGTTGTGCTGATTGAGTTATTTGAAAAATTAAACGCAGTTTTACTGAAATTATACAAAATAGAACAAGTCCAGACAAATGGGAATCACAATTTTCCTATTAAATATTAACATCACTTTGGATGAGTTAGTGATAATTTAAATGAAATATTTTTTTTTTTGTAAAATATTTTATTTTCATAAGGGCCACCCTAAAATGGAATTTTCGAAAAATTCATAACACTTACCCCCGTCTTAAAAGTTTATTTGTTAAGAAGAATAGCTCCCCCTAAATGTGAGCTCGCCATCACAATTTAAAATTCTCGTTTTTCTTGAAAACGAACTGAGCATCGGTAAATTGTGGCAAACACTCCTTCACATAAGTAATTAGGCATGACTTGGACATGTCTTAACTGACTGTCATGTTCTGACCAATTTCGGAAAGGTATTTAATCAGGCTAAGGTAAAGGCACTAATGTACATACAAGGTAATAATGTTAATAAAAACGCTACATAGCTTAGGTACTTTTTAGATCTCAAAATATATTTATACTAGAAAGAAGAAAAGAAGACATGAATTCAATATAGTCTGACTAAAATTTCGTTGAATTATCTCAAAAACAGTTTTCAGTATAGCATTTGGAAACTTTTTCATATAGTTGAGTAACCACACCCTCTTGTCCGAATTCACTTAGTTTTTTTTGACTTGAGATCTGTTCAATAAAGTTTAAAAATCTAATCTTTCTAATAATGTTGTCTGCATGCATTTATTTGCTTGATTGTTGCAATGCCTCCGATTTTTGCGAATGTCCTACCTTTCTTTGTAAAAATTTCATCGAAATTGGTCACCTTCTATTTATGTTTGTAGTTTGCTCCATATGACACACCTCTCCTGAACGAGCTTTTAGGTTTCCGAAAATGCCGACGAAATCTACCAATGGGGTACTTTTTTTTCATGCTAATACATCAAAACTAAGTAAGAATGAAAATCGGATCAGCTAGTATTCGCGAAATATCGTAAAAATACATATCCCATATAAAATTAAAAAAATGAAGAAAAAAAAACGGAACAAACAAATACAAAAGTAGTTACATTTAATGTATTTTGCAATGCTGAATCCGAATCCGGCCTCAAAATTGCTGTATCTCATACGGTTTTGTTATGTTAGCCTAAACAAGTAAAAAATACCTTTTTTGCTATATTTTGAAGCTATATAACTAGAATATAGAACATTCATACATATAATCCGATACAGTTTCTATAAGTTATAATTTTTTTCTTTAAAACCTCAATTAAATTATGTCGATATCTTTATTTTTCTCGGAGATATCCTACCCTAAAAGTCTACGATATTTCGGAGAAACATAAAGTTATTGACATAATTTAAATCAGGTTTTAAAGAAAAAAATTATAACTTTTAGAAACTGTAAAAAAAACCTTAAAAAATCGATTAAAAAAAATCTGACGTGCTGGAGAAAAACGACAAGACACGGGTATTTTTTTTAACGCCTACTTTAAGAATTTTTTGGATTTTCTCATGTGTTTTACAAAAAGTTTTAATTATCGAACAGTTTATTACAAAAAAACGAAAAAAATAGGGAAAAACGCATTTTGGTAACTTTTCAATGAATTTTTTTCCATCGATTTTTTTAAGTGGTATCTTATTTTCTTCACAAATATATAGTCTATGATACAAAAAAAAAAAAAATCATAAAAAAAATATTTCTTCTTGTATAAGTCTGCAGTTGATTTTGATTTTTTGTTAATTTTTTCGAAAAAAAAAATGTTTTTTAGAAATCAATTTATTTTGCCGAAACTAACAAACCAACCAAAAAGTGATGTGAATATCATTTGTAGGTAATTTAATTACCTTTAATATGACAAAAGTATAATATGTGTACAGATATTGGTTCTTGAGATATTTGTATTTAAATAGAACTATCTTTTTTTTTTGGTCCGAAAATTACCGATATCTCGAAAACGACACGAAAAAAAAATAATGCGATTTTCGGAATCAGCAGCCCATTTTACATATAAAATGGATAGTGGCATTCACTGGGAATTTTGGCTGTAGACTAGTGTTATTAATTTAATTATACATAGATTACACAGTGCAACAATTTAAGACGAATTTGATAGACTATACTGGGACGATAGCTCCACCATAGCTGAGTAAGTCCCCGATGTTGTTAGAGACTTTTCAGTTTTCTATCAAAGCTCCTGTAATATTAAATAAACCGTTATTTTATTCTACTTAGTTTGTAGCTAAATGTCCAACAAAGTAACTTTTCCTAACATACATCAATAGTGAGTCGTAATAAACTTATACACACTTTTTCAGCCATAACTTATCCTGTGTCCAACGATTAATTTTTTTTTGAATCATGTTAGCTTTTAAAAATATATTAGATACTAGCTGGCCTGGTTGCGACTTCGTTCGCCCATTCCCGATGCCTATACGTACGAAGTCCCATCCATCTCCATCGTCCCTCTCTTCCAATCACCAAGGTTTTTAAAGATCCATGTATCAACTTTTGTAATCATAGCTCCCATAGGTACAGAGATATAGCATTTTCTATATTTTTTGTATGAAGGGTGCAACTCCCTCTTCTCACCCCCCGCCCAAGATTTTCATAGTAAATGGTAGATAGAATATTCATGTATGTACCAAGTTTTATAACAATATCTGCGATATGTGAAGAAATATAGCATTTTGTGTATTTTTGAAAATTGGATGCAATTCTACACCCAATATCCCCCAAGTTTTGCATGGTAAATGGTAGATATGTACATTATGCATAAGTTCATCAACTTTCATAATCATAACTTGTATAACTGTAGAGATATAGCATTTTTTGTATTTTTTCGTATGGGGGGTGCAACCCCCGTTCCCCTCAGTAGCATCCCACCCCCTTAAGAACCTTCTACAGACCATAACAAACAATTTAAAAAAAAAATTATGTAAATCGGCCTTGTAGTTTCCATTTCATTTTTATATAATAGATTATATTTATTCAAATTATTCATTTTCTATTGTTATTTCTTTCAATATGGACATCGAAATAAAAGTACGTGAAAAAATAATTAAAACTTTTCAAAAAAAAGAAAGTCAAGCATTTGTGACATCAGGAACTATAAATACAGAAATATATATTAAGGAGTGTTTCAAAAACGGCTTTTGCCTTTCCTAAAACAGCACAGAGTGCCTACATATTTTTGGCCCGATTTAGCATCATGCCACTATGGAAAAATGACGCTTGAATGGTATGCAAATAATAATGTAAGCTTTGTACCACGGGAGGCAAACCCACCCAACTGTTCAGAACTCCGGCCTGTAGAGAGATATTGGGCGCTCGTGAAAAGGGAATTGAAGAACACAAGAAAGTTATCCCAGGACATGTCTGACTTCAAGCTCCTCCAATCAACTATAAAATCGTGGATAGATTTATAAATTCCGATTAATATTCCAATATTTTGATGTTTAATGAATTTCTAAAATATATTAATAAATTCACATATTTTTAAATTGAACGGTTTAGGTTTTATTTAACTCTAAGCGTGTATAAGTTTTTTTCGACACACTCTTTACTTCGTCAAAGAATTGTATACATTGGGTATTTCGATGTAAAATGTTCAAAAATAAAAACTTTCTGGTGCAAAATTGCACTATACTGTAAAACAAGGGTGTTAGCGTAGAACAAAAGTGAGCCAATTTTGGCTCGGCTACAAAAACAATAATATTTCAATATTTTGTGGATTTCCTAGAAGTACAACAATCACAGAAATAATTTTTTTTGTTATTTTTGAGCTCGTCAAAATTTCGCGGATTTAAAATATTTATGAATAAGTGTTTGCACAAAAATAACAAAAAACAATTTTCGTGTGGGTTGTCGTTCTCAGAAATTTAAAAAATTATTGAAATATTGTTGTTGAGCAACCAAAAAACAACAAAAAATAGTTTTTGTGATTGTTGTCCTTGGAGGAATTTGAAGTTGTTGTAAAAGCGAAAATTTTGCGCTGACTGCGTTTGGTTCAGTGATTTGAAAACGCTGATACCCTTGCTGTAAAATAAATACTAAATCGTTTAAACACTAAAGATGGGATTCGGTCGGTAAATGAGAATTTTCGGCTGTTGAACGCCCGTGGCTGGCAAAAAGCTTTTTTTGCTCAAAAGCGAGACATCGTACGAAAAAATGTGTATAGCATAAAACGCTTAGAATCGTTAAAGAAATTTTGTGCTACATTTTAAATTTTTTTATTTTTAAATTTAATTTTTGGAAAAAAATTTGAAATATCTCAAAAAGTTTTGAAAAAATTCACACGTATTCCTTGGGCGATTGTAAGCGTTTTATGTTATACTTAACATTTTATGATATATACACTTTCTTCGTACGATACCTTGATTTTGAGTAAAAAAGCGTTCTGCCGACCGCTGGTCTCATTAAACTAAAGACTATAAAATTTTAGACCGTACTCCAAATAACTCGAAAATGCATAAAACTGAGTTAGTGTTTTTTGTTTTCATTGATTTCCTGATAATTCTTTGTTTCTTTTTCTTTTATCATTTGTAATACTTTGTGTGTTATTTATTAAAAACAAAAATTTGAAATATAGAATTCTTACGTAGGATTGTACAGGGAGGGCAGGGGTAGTGATTCCTTGCAAGGGAGAGAGGGTGTCAAAAATATTCTTAAAAAGTCTTATGTAATTAATCGACGGCCCCTTACTTGTATTCGAAAAAATATAAAAAATACATCGAATCGAAAATTTTTATGTCTACTTAAAATTTTGAAAAATCTGATATGAGACCTTTTAAAAATTAATGATTTAATTTTATAATATATTTAAAAATAAAATGCACTTTGCAAATTTGGGACAAATAGGGACTCAAAATAAAATGAAGAACATTTGTAGGTCTTGTGTTTCTCAAATAAATTCCGGGGGCAGGTAGCCGAAACACAGAACCGTTCCCGAAGATACAGGACGGTTGGTCAACGTACGCATGGAGCAACGTAGACACTGCATATTTCAGAAACTAAAGGATATAGATGCATTTTAAATACATTAAAAGGATCATGTTTCAAAACCTTTTTACAAGTGTTTAGTTAAAATATCAAAAAGTGTCGATGGAGAAAAAGAATATGCAATACAGAGATATAGATAGAAGAATAGATTTATAAAAAGTTTTTTTGAACTTTTAAACAAAAAAAAAAATTATGAAAAAATAAAATAAGAGCTCTTAAAAAGAACTTTTAAAAATAAAAGTAAAAACGAAAAATTTCTGATTTTTTATATCTTACTCCCTGGATTCGAGGTATTATTTTTGGATTAACATACATATGTTTTATTTATTCAACGGAAAATCTTTTATGGGACAACTTTTGCCAGGAAAACCTTTTAAAGATAAATGTTAAAATAAAAACAAAAACCGTTTGAAAGTTTTCTTTACTTTTATTGTTAAAAGTTGGTTTTTTAACCTTTTTGGGATAAAAGGCAAGAAAAACTTAAAACTTTTATTTTTATTTTGAGTCAACTTATGCTTTTTTTTTAATTTTTATTAAAAGATTTAATAGTATAAAGTCTGACTTAACTTTGAACTAGTAAGGGTATTACCTTTGGCCTGGCCAAAAATTAAATACCCTACACAGCAGTATTTTGAAAATTTTGCTTATATGGGAGGTGCCACGCCCTCTTGTCCGAATTCACCCAGTTTTTTCTCAATGTTTGAATTTATAGTTCTTAGCATTTAAATGAAATTTGGTTGGATTATCTAAAAAATGTTTTCAATACAGCGTTTTGAACCTTTTGCTTTTATGGGTGGTGCCACGCCCTCTTGTCCGATTTTATCCAGTTTTTGTTTAAAGCTTGTATTTATAATTTTTAGTGTCTGAGGAAAATTTAGTTCGATTATCTCAAAAAACGCTTTCAGTATATCGTTTAGAAGCTTTTACTTATATGAGAGGTGCCACACCCTCTTGTCCGAATTCGCCCAGTTTTTACTCAGAGCTTGCGCTTATAATTTGTTGTATTTATGTGTATTTGAGTTGCATTATCGTGTAAAATACTCCAAAAGTTGCATTTTGAATATATTTTTTGTATGGGCGGTAGGCGTGTCCGTTGACCGATTTCGCTAATTTTCAATCCCCCGAGCTAACTTTGACGACCGAGGCTGTGCACCAAATTTTATTGAATTATCTTGCTTAGTTTTCCCAAAAAAATTTATTTCCACACACATCCAGCCAGCCAGCCACCCAGCCAGCCAGCCACCAAGCCACCCAGCCAGCCAGCCTGCCAGCCAGACAGACGGACATGGCTATATCGACTCTATAGATGACGCTGATCAAGAATATGTATACCTTTCTTTATCTGCCAGGCCTCCTTCTCTGCGTTACAAACGGAAGGACAAAGTGAATATAGGGTATAAAAAACTTTAAGGAAAAGTTAACTTGAAGGACTGCTTAAAATTACTTAAGTATAATGAAGTTTTGTCATTGAGTTTAAGTGAGGAAAAAAAAAAAAAATACAAATAATTACCTCTTTCGTTACATCATTTAGTGATCTCTCCATTTTTAAGCCATTTAACACAGGGAAATATAAATTTACAATCTTCCTATGAAGCCTATTTATTATCGTTCTTACATCAGTATGTAGCAGTTTCTCCTTAAGTTCATCGAAGATTTGCGCATTTGATAAAAAAGCATTTAAAGGTTGCAACACCAGAACACTCAGACCATTTCTTAATGGTAGTATTGCAGCTTCAGCATTTAAATCAATTAATTTTCCATATCTAAGTGCAACTGTTTTATGCAACATAGGATGTGTAATATTTATCAATGCCGCTATTGATCCGCCATCAAAAATATCCTGGAAATTTAAGTCAACTCTCAAATGTTCCACATGAGCCAGAGTAGCCATGTTCCTTATGTTCCTTAAATCGTTTGCTTTTACAACTACATCCGCCGACGCTGCGCTCACTGATTTTTTTAGTAACCAATTTCTAACTACTTCCTTACCATTTGAACGACTCGAATAATATTGTAAAAAATTTGAGACCTTGTCTTTAAAGCATTTTGATACATCCGTAACATTATTGTTCACAAATACTTGGACCTTCCAGCCATTTGCGTCTTTTAATTTCTTAAGATTTGATTCCACGTCATTGGGCTCTGATTCGTATAACAACGCATTCTCTATTTCAGCCTTTGTGTTTTCTTTAGCAACAAGAGAGGTTGCTAAGAGGGTACTCCTTAGGGCCATGGGTGCTAAGAAAACATTCGAATTTGGTACCTTATTTTCAAATTTATGAAGCAAAAGTTCAGGAAATTTTTCAGCAGCGGTAGGACCTTTGCCATCTGTTGCATTTACTTTATAAATGAATGTCAATCCAAAAGCTAAGAAAAGGAAGCAAATATTCGCTGGAAAAGAAATATTTTATTTATTTTATGTGTAAGAAAATAGATTAATTCATTTAATTTTAGTTTTTGATGTCAAAGCGAGTGCAAATTGGTAATAGATAAACACAATAAAAATATATCTTCTCTTCTTAAACGAGTTTAAGTTGTATATATCGTCATGTGAAATTCAAACGGGCGCACAGTGCACTGTTTCATACAATATAGACGTGAAAAATTCAAAATGCATTTTTTAGTATGCAGAACTGTTAAAATATGTCCATTGACCTCATGAAATAGAGTGAAGTGATTTTGGCGGGGGTGTGGGGGTAGCCCCGATACGAAAGAAATAAGCAAAACTATATACCTCTGTACATGCAGTAGCTATCATTACAAAACTCTGTAAAAAGGAGTGCACTGCGTTCATCAAGCACCCGGGAGGAAATTGAACAAAGGGGCGCTGCACCCCCTATACAAAAAAGACCTCAATAGCTATATCTCTGCACTTGTAGCAGTTATTGTTACAAAAGTTTGTATACAGGAGTATACTATATTCACCAAACGCCTCACAGAAATTGGAAGAAGGGGGCGTTGCACCCCCCCATACAAATAAACACATCATTTGCTTTATCTCTGCACTTGTAGCAGTTACCATTACAAAACTTTGTATACAGGAGTATACTACGTTCATCAAACGTATTGCAAAAATTGGAGCAATTTGACCAAGGGGGCGTTGCACCCCCATAAAAAAAAATATATGATTGCTATATCTTTGCACCTCTGGAGTTATTACTACAAAACTTTGTATCAAGAACGTGTACTTTATTTACAAAATACTATTCGAATAGACAGAGGGTTAAAATATGGGGGTTTTGCACCCCTACACAAAAATACATGAAATACTTTATTTATGTACCTTTGTCATTATAAAATTTGGTACATGAATGTATGTGTTGTCTTTTAAGTAACATGGGAAAAATTAAAAGAGGGGACGCTGCAACCCCCCACACAAAAAACATTCGCAATATTTTGCCTTTGCACATTGTGTAGATGTTATTATAAAATCTGGTACAATTTTCATAGTACGCACAGTGCGAAATTTGGGAAGTTTAGCGGAACTTTATTCAATTTTTGAAATACATAAAATGCGTCAGATTATTCATTATTTCAGTAGCTTAATATCCCACCTCAAAAACATCATACTCAGTTTGGTGAAAAACCCTGCCAAACAACTGCAAAATGCACTTGAAACTTGCATTACTTATTCAATCATACTTTTTGCCTATTAAAAGCTTTTCGATTTGTTGAAGTTAATAGAGTGGTACATACAAACGGTAAGTCGGTAGGCCGCGAAATTTTTATCATTCATTTTTTGATAAAATTGTCACTTGTTGGCATTCAAATAATTGCAAAATCTTTTCTTACTCGTATGTGATTTGTTTGTGAAAATTGTGCTTTTTAAGAAGTGGATAAGATTTACATTTTCAACTTCATTGGATACTTTAAAAGGTGTTACCACAAATTGCCATTTTAAAACGTACAAAATTTGAAAGGTAGGTTTATCCTCTACTGGAAACACAAAACATCTCTTGCGATATTTTGCGATCTTCTTTTTAACTAAACCTTTTCCAGAATGTCTTTGGAAATTTCATATAGCACCGAAATTTCATGAAAAACCGACATCGGACGCCATCGTTGGTTTTGTTTTGGAAAAAATAGGCTTACCAACACTAACATCTGACACTCTCCATAGTTTAAAGGTAACTTTTTGTACGCTAGTTTATAATATACTAAAAAGGTAGGGGGATCCTCTCGAAATTCAGAAGCATTTCTGAATAAACATTCAAGAAACAGCAAATACCCCTTGTCTTACCCCCTTCATTTTTTATGGTGTTTTGATAAGAAAATGGTTATATCGATCAAGTTTCATAGCGATATCTGGTATGGGAGCAGAAATACAACGTTTTAAGCATTTTCATAAATGGGGGGTATAATAACCCCTTGTCTGATCCTCCTTAATTTTTGCAGAGTGTTTTGCCAATTAAATATATATCCAAGTATTAAGTTTCATAACTATAACTGCTATATGTGCTGAGATATGAATTAAGTTCCGCTAGACTCTGAAAATTTCGCACTGTGGTATGGCGTAAATTTTTTGCGAGAAAGTGCGAGGATTCAAGCCTCACGTGTCGTCAACAAAAAACTACACATTTTCTTAAAATGTCCATTTCTACCCGATGCGGAGCGGTGCTCGTAGCTTTTTAGTCCAATATACCACAAAAATATAAATTTCGAAAACAGAAAAAATTGCAATTCTGTTTAAATTATTTGTGACAACACTATGTAAGATATATATATAAACAATATATATTTTTGAAAAGCTTATACATCGAGTCAACTTTGGTTTTTTTTTTCTTAATTTTATTTCATGGAAAAATTAACACAAAATCTACTGACGTTGAAGCGCATTCCGCAACAAAATTTTTTAAAATATTATTATATTCAAAATATCAACTTCAACTGTACAAATATGTGTACTAAACGTTAGCCAAAGATCATAAAAATATATTTTTGGACATATTTAAACACTTCTGCATACAAAAATTTAAAATTAAGATTTTGAATTTTTCACGTCTAGCACACTAAAACGAGACACTGTAGGGCGTAACAACATTTTTTGTTTTCCACAAGCGAAGCAAACAACGTCCTAAAAGTCGTTTTGTGGGCGGAAACGAAATAGTGTCATGCCCTCTTTTTAGAAAGTGAAAATTTTGACTCAATGTAACTCGAAAACGAGTCAAACAATTTTGATCAACATTAAGGAAATGTTACCGTTAAAGGGCCTGGCAAGGGCCACAAAAATTAAATACGCTATTAAAAGAAAACAACTAAAGCAGTCTCTCTGAAATTAACTGTAGTGAGTCTAGGCATCTCTGTGGTCGTGGAATCTCCCGAACAAGTTAAAAACGTTAAATGTTATTTTTTTTTTTTTTTTATTTTGGTTAATTTTGATTAATTTATACGGTTTTATGTAAGTAAAGTGTTCCACAAAGCTTAGTTGTTGGGATCATTTTAAAGGCAAATTAACGCTTAAAAATAAAAATTAAAAACAAAATCAATAATGTAAAATAAAAAAAAAATCATTTCTTGAAAGTTCAAATATCTCAAAAAATAACCAAAATTTTAAGATTACAGGCAAAGGGAAAATATTTTTTGCTGACCTCAATTAAAAAATTTGGTTTGACAAATGTACTATCAAATAAAAAGAAATTTAACGAGAATTACAAAAAAAATAATAAAAGGATACATATGTTCATTGGACATTTTTTGTACTAAAATGGCCGCAAAAGTCAAAAAAAAACTAGTAAGGGTGTTACCTTTGGCCTGGCCAAACATTAAATACCCTACACAGCAGTATTTTGAAAATTTTGCTAATATGGGAGGTGCCACTCCCTCCGAATTCACCCAGGTTTTTCTCGGAGTTTGCTTTTACAGTTCTTAGTATTTAAGTGAAATTTGGTTGGATTATCTGAAAAAATGTTTTCAGAATAACGTTTTGAAGATTTTGCTTATATGGGAGGAGCCACGCCCTCTTGTTCGATTTTATCCAGTTTTTGCTTAAAGCTTACATTCATAGTTTTTATTGTCTGAGTCAAATTTAGTTCGATTATCTCTAAAAACGCTTTCCGTACAGCGTTTTGAAGCTTTTGCTTATATGGGAGGTGCCACGCCTTCTTGTCCGAATTCGACCAGTTTTTGCTCAGAGCTTGCGTTGACATTTCGTAGTATTTATGTGTATTTTGGTTGCATTATTGTGAAAAATACTCCAAAATTTGCATTTTGAGCTAACTTTAACGACTAAGGCTGTGTAGCAAATTTCATTGAATTATCTTGCTTAGTTTTCCCAAAAAATGTATTTCCACACACAGCCAGCCACCCAGCCAGCCAGACAGACGGACATGGCTATATCGACTCAGGAGGTGATGCTGATCAAGAATATATATACTTTTCCATATCTGCCACGCCTCCTTCCCTGCATTACAAACGGAAAGACAAAGTGAATATACCCTGGGTGTAGGGTATAAAAAAGGAAAGAAAAACTTAAAATATTGACGGAAACCCGTCCGATTTTTTTTAGAGTTCATAAAACCCCAGAAGTTCTTGGGGTCATGTAATATATTCAACTTAATTTTATTCATATAATCAGAATAGGCTGAAGCTGATTTAAATTCCTGAAACAAATGATCGTATGTTTCAAGGTCATCTTGCTTTTAACTAATGACGTGTTTTTTCCATGCTTTATTAAGGCAATTACGTAAATTTTTCAACTCTTTCGAATACCATGGGTATAACGAAATATCAAGTTTTTTATAATACTTGGTACTGATAATGATATTGCTGAAGATATTTTAATATAAAAAATTCTTATACAAGCATCTAGAGAATTGTCATTCAAAAAATTCAGCATATTGCTGAGCTTGTTTCCTAAAATAGAGTTTAACTTCACAAATTCAGCTTTCTTAAAATTATATTCATTAATTTTCATTGGTGAAGCAGAGTCATGTCAAAAATTTTATCTTGCACTGCGTTCGATAAAATTGTCCGACATCTTTTATCCAATAACTTGTTTTCAAATTACTCAATTTAAAATGTATGAATTGAATTGAATTGAATGTACCAAAACTATGGTTTTCGAATTTTGTCCCCAGTCAGTCATATGAACTTAAAAATGGCAAACGAGCTATAAAGTTCGAAAGTCTACAATAAAAATTTTTGAAGACCACCCGCGTAGACTAGCAATAGAATTGTTCGGAATAGCAAAGTTAATGTGAAATTGCTATCAAGAGTTCTGAAAAAATTTAAGGCAGACTTGGATGTCTTTCGAAAGCCAGGTTCCACGAAATAAAAAGGCATTCGTGACCAAAACAAAAAGAAGAACTTCGTCACAATTTTAAAGAGAACCCCAACATTTCATGCAGAAAACTGGCACAGAAGGTAAAGTGTTCAGAGTTTTTAGTTCGCATAGCCAAAAAGAAGGTTAATTTGAAGACGTGTAAGGTACAAAAAGTTTCTGACAGAAATGCTATGAAGAATACGAAAGCAAAACAGCATGCCATAAAATTAAAAATTAATTTTTTTCAAAAAAAATTCGAATTCTGCATCATGGACGACGAAACGTATGTTTTAGCCGATTTTACGCTGCTTCCAGGCCAAAAACTTTACACTGTAGACTCGCGGGGGAATGTGGATGAAAAGCTTTAGTCAAAAAAGCAGTCAAAATTTCCTCGTAAGTTCTTGGTTTGGCAAGCAAACTGCAGTTGTGGCAAAAGGAGCAATTCTTTTGTAACCAGTGGAACAGTAAACTCCGAATTCTATATTAAGGAATGCTTGGAAAAAGGACTTTAGCCTTTCCTACGAAAGCATGAAGTTTCCACTTTCTTTTGGTCAGACTTACCATCCTGTCAATATAGTAAAATGGCCTTGGCGGGGTACTCAAGAAATAATGTGATTTTGGTGTCTCGTGAAGCAAATCCTCCAAACTGTCCAGAACTCTGGTCAATTGAAAGATTCTGCGCTTTGATCAAAAAGGAGATAAAGGCAACAAAAAAAGTTGCCAAGGATGCTAAAAATTTTCGAGAAAAGTTGTGTTCAGCAGCTAGAAAGTTATCAAATAATACCATAAAATCCTTAATGGAAGGAATACCAGAAAAGTTACAAAAAAATTTGTACAATAAAAACAAATATTGTTAAAATTTTAGATACGTTATAAAAATGGTAATAAAATGGCGGTTCAAGAATGACTCTAACTTTTAACTTTTTGAAAAAACAACCTGTTGATGAAAATGACTAAAAACGCCAACTTCAACACCCTGTATTTTAACAACAAAGAAATGATATTAGGATTATTGTTTTTGCACACCGTATCTAACATATTACCAATTTTGAGCGAAATCGGAGACAAAAAATTTTCAGCTGGTACGCTTGGCGTGTTTTGCTTCAAATTTAAAATAAATTTTCTGTACAGTTTTCATAAAAAATTATAATTTTTGTTTCTCATAGTTGAGAAAAGCTCTATAAAAATTGTCAAACTTTGACTTCGATGTCTATACACCAGAGATTTTCAAAGTGAAATTTCAAATTCTTATAACTCAATAAATAACTTAAACTTTCCGGTGTCCTTTTATTGAAAATTGTATGTACATACAAGCATGGATTTAAAATACTTAAATCTAAGCTTTTTTTTTAAAATCATTTCCAGATGCTGGATGCAGATGTGTATTTATTACTTGAAAAGGCCCTGCCAAAATCAAGAATTCTTTAGCCTCATGAGTAGTGTTAAAAACCGTATGAGGTTAAAATCAAAAAATATCGAATATTAAAAAGCAGACCAAGTACTTACTCTTCATTTTTGCAGTAAGCCTTCAAAACACTCTGGACAAGAAGAGTTTTACTTGTAAAATTTACCACTGAATAACTTGAACTAAATTAACTAATTATTTTGCAATCCTCTTATATTTCATACATTTGTATACGTAGAACCAGAGATAATTTGCATACGAAAAGCAAAATTTATATCTATTTAAACCAATAAAAACGATTTAAACTGCATAAAATGCATTTGGTTGTTGCATAACCAATAATAGTTTTAATTGATTTGAAATTCGTTCCTCTTAAAATGTTATTCAAATTATTTGTGTAATTACACATTATAAAATCGTTTTTTCATACATTCTTACAGATACGCTTCAGTTCATTTCATTTAAAAATAATTAATATATCGTTAAGGTAACGCTACTTTTCTGCATTATCGAAAGAGTCCTTCCTCATTTCGATTCGGAAATTAACATTGAAAACTAAGTACAGAGCGTAACGATTCTTTTATTCCAGAACTGAGGTAGACTTCTCCAGTGTCCAGCGTAAACTAAAAGATAATCGAAACATTTGGTGTTAACAATATGGTTTTATTTATTCCACTTTTAATTCTTCAGCTTTTGCTTCTAGTTATTGTAAACTTCTTAATAAAAGCAATGCATTTTGAACAATAATCTTATGATCTTAATTGTGTTGGAAACATTACTACAAGTTTTGGTTTCTAAGGGACTACAAAGGACTATTCATCGGTTTCTTAACTTCTACTAACACTTGTGTTGACTTTCGTTGGGTTATCGTGGATAAATAATCCTCAGGAATTTTTCTCAGACTCACTGAGGAATGCACTGCAGTTTGAGAAAAATTCTCCGGGAATGTTTGATAACGATAACCCCGATTGCGTTCACACCAGCTGAATACTACGCTGCGAAATCATTAAGGAGTGTTTCAAATAAACTTGCTACCAAAGATTAAATTAGATGGACTCATCTAACTAATCATAGGTTTTCAATAAATTAAAAATTTCAATGGCTTCTGAAATTCTATAAAGGATTTCAAGTATTGATATTCAGAAAACGGCGAAGGAAAAGATAGTGGATGCGGTTTTGCCTTCTTTTCTAGAAAAAAGGTAATATAGCGTTTTTTGTCGTTTAGTTCTAAAATAGTAGTAAAAGTAGTACTTTTTCCCAAATACGAAAAGATTACCTTTGCGCATATAAAAATGGTCTGAACATGAAACTGTTTTAGTTATGGGCCATTTTATGTTATTTTACAATAACATAACATTATTCCCTCTTTTTAATATGAAAGATTATTCTTTTTTCTTTCCAAAATATATTTGGAAGGTAAAAAAAGTAGGTAACGGAACGTTTTTAGTAATTTGGTACTAAAATAGAAGTAAATTTAGTACTTTTTATCAAAAACAAATTTCAATAGTACTTTTTATCAAAAACAAATTTCAATACCTTTCCAAAAAAGGTCCGAACAAAAAATCGGTTAAGAAATGTTCAAGTTATTGACAATTGTGTGAGGAGAGTTTGTCAAAATTTACTGATTTTTCAATCTATGCACCCCTCCACCAGCCGCAATAAAAAATGTAAGGTTTTTTTGCCATTTCTATTAGAGCATGAAACGAAACCATGTACCAAATTTCTGCGAACGCTAGACATGGTATGGCTAAATATGTGTATTTTTTTTAAAATTATTCGTTCAATAAACTTTTTTTGCTAGAAAAAAAAAAAAAAAAAACAAACGATTATTTACTACTACATGTGATTTCTATAGAAAATATCCGGGCACCCTGTCACTCTGCTGAGGCTGTAAAATTTAAATTGCTCTCTTAAACTCTCATACACTCATACAAAAATATATTTAATTCAAACATAATAACAGGAGAAACGTTGTTGTCTCTCATGCAAAAATAATTTTCTTCAAAAATTTCCCAGTGTAAATCTAGTGGAGTTCTCAGGGCGTTGAAAATACGTAAACGTAGGATCAAATGAAATTTCGTGAAGATATTAAGGATTTAATGCAATAAGAATGATGAGAAGTTGTCCAGAACATTTTCAAAATGTTTAGCCTAAGTCAACAGATCTAATTTTTCAGCTTCCAGATTGACCACTCTACACTCATTGTACATTTTTAAGATGCTCTAGACAACTTCTCATCATCCTCTGTAAAAGAAATCGATATGTCTCTATTGCACTAAATCCTTTATATCTGCGCAAAATTTCTTCCGATTTTGATCAGCAATTAAATGTGCCATTGAATAAAATTGCTAAAAAAATGTATTTACTAACAATATATGCCAAAAACTAAGTGTTTCATTAGACGTTGATATGATATGGTTGGTTTGCGTTATAAGCTTAGTCGTTGACAGAACTGTTGATTTCAGCTCAAAATCGTTATTAATAAAGTGGTACGAATCCATAAGGCATCCTTCATTGGCCTTCGATGTACAAGAGTCCGTTGTTATAGCGACATGCAAAACACATTCTGAAATAAACTTCAATATGTCTTTCAAAGTTTTATATTCGTTTTAACCCGCCATCACTCGCGCACTACTTTTTGGATACCCCAATTTAAAACCTAAATGATTTTTAACTAAAAAATAAATTAAGCCCTATGGTCATTAGGTACATAAGGGCTTTTATTAGCCTATGCACAGAAAAAAGTACACTACTCGAATTTTTTTATTAGCATAATTTTAAATTTTTCCAAACCCTCCTTATGTACGGTTTTATGATGCTATTGCTCGCGTGGGGTTTCTCAAACATCTCAAGCTGAGCAGTCAATTTTCTTTAAGTACAGAACGCGATAAGTTCTATTGTCAAGGCATTGGACACATAAGGGCTTAAAAAATTTACTTATTCACACGAAATTAAATTTTTCCTGAATTTTTTTATAAACAAAAAGGTAACTTCTTTTTTTAAATTTTTTTAAGCTTTTTATACGCGGTTACTCGCGGGGTGCAACATACACCGCAGTCAAATTTTTCAAACGTTCTTGCACCGCAACAGTCTCAGCAAAACAAACAAGCGTGTGTCAGCTGATGTAACTGTTCAAAAGAAACTGCTTTTAGAAAAAGTGCTGTTCAAAATCATTAGAAAAGAAAATATAGCAATGATTTCAAGTAGTGGGGTGTATAGTACACTCCGTGCGTGTGACCGCGGCTTAAGTGTCACATTTCGAAGGTATGTGTTGCTGGGAAATTTGTACCACATATCCAATACATGAACTAAATCGCGAAATCCTCGATCATTAACATAAGTAAATGACTGCACGTCTAATTTATTTCCCAGCTGAACTATTATCTTTGGTATTTTCAAGCTCCAAAAATTTTTCCATGCACTTTTTCCTATTTTTAAAAATTAAATTTTTTTTCTTAAATTGTTAATTTTTTTAATTTTTAGTTATTTATTTAATTAAAATTGTTTTGTCCAGTTCATTTAGCAAAAATATCCAACTTGATAATTTTTACTATGGTAAGATTTAACTATTGCCTTTAGGTTTTTTACACCTACCTACCAAATTTTATCAAAATTGTTTTGTAGGATATAATGGGATGTAACGAAAAGTGTCGCAAAAAAAGGGTCGAAAAAATGTGTCGCTAAAAATGTGTCGAAAAAATGTATCGGAAAAAATGTTCCATTTCAAAAAATACGTTTATGGTTCTCACAACGGATTTTTTTGTGCTTTTATGTTAGGATATCTTAAAGATCGCACGAGACAGAGCAAATCAGAATAAGAATAAACAAAGACATCATACAAAGTAACTAACAGGTCATTCAATAAGTCCGTAGGATAAGTAAGAAAAAAACAAAATTTTGACAAAACTTCGATTTTATTATTCAACATAGTTGCCTTCGAGGGCGATACAACGACTATAGCGATTTTCCAATTTTTCGATACCACTTTCATATTACGATTTCTCTTTTTCGTCAAAATAGGCCTCAGCTGACTGTCTTTTAGATTCTGGTGTGTAAAAGTGAAGCCATGTTTCATCTATTGTCACATATCGACGATAGAATTCGATTTTATTGCGGTTTAACAGCGGCTTAACACTCCTCTGAAGCATCAATTCGTTTTTGTTTTGGTCGACTGTGAGCTCACGCGGCACCTACTTTGCACAGAGCTTTCGCTTACCCAAATGTTCGTGTAAAATGGTAAAAACTATACCATCTGATATCTTTACAATGTCAGCTAGCCCGAGCACCTTCAATTTGCAATCGTTCATAACCAATTTGTGGATTTTTTTTTATGTTTTCTGGAATAACAGCCTTATTTGGGCGTCCACAGCGCTCTGCATCATTTGTGCTGGCACGACCATGTTTAAATTCAGCAATCCATTTGCATCGATGGAGCAGAGTTCGGATAATGTTTATTAAGCCATTGTTTGGTTTCCACTGTATTTTTTTCATCAAAAAGCGATGCTTTACCAAAACTCGGAATTTACTTTTTTCCATTTTTTTTTTACTAACAAAAGTTGCTTCACACAAAATGCTATAAGTCATGAATCAATAGTACGATTGCTGTCAAATTTATACACGTATCGTTTGAAGGTTAGTTCTAAACAAAAATCATATGGAAAAAATTCTAGTTACGCCATCTATGTGTCATCCTACGGACTTATTGAATGACCTGTTATTTTAGTTCCTGTTTCACATCTTTATTTTTTAGTTTCTTTGAAAGATCTATGTAAACTATCTACTAGCCTGTTATGCCAAAAAAACAAAGCATCAAGTTTACGATTTTGCGGAGCACGTCAATTTTCGCAGGAGATTGGGGAAAAATGATTTCACCAAAAAAAAGTTGATACCTTACGTCATCTCAGTAGGGGAACTGATGCTATTGTGGTATAGTTTTTCAATGTGGTATGGTCGCATATCTCCGAATTGGGAAAGAACCTGCGAACGTCACTGCTTTTATTCTATCAGAAAACATGAGAAACCAGGGATGTGTTGCTGTCATGCACCAAACAAAATTTTTCCGGTGTCAGTTGAACGAAATGTAAGTCGCGGGTGGTTGATTTTTTTTCCGGATTTTTTGCAAAAAAATTTTGTTAAGAAAAAGTTGCTTTTTAGTGAAGTTTTATTTATATTCAATAAAGTTAAGTGCTTAGTATTGCAAAATAAGTGTTTAACTGTATAAATTCACAAAGTTTCCCATTTTATTTTTAGAATTTTGTAATTTCTAAAAATTGGCCAGTGTGGTATAGTCGGGATTCGCTAATGTGGTATATGAATATTTCTTGTTATTCTTAACATTATTTGATTGCTGTTTATTTTTTTTATGAAAACTATGAGTTTGAGAACCAATGTAAATGTTATTATGAACTTATTTCATACCTTTCAAACTTTATATTTGGTTGTATGGTTAAGTATACCACATTACCCTACTTATATGTACCACATTACTAGCCCACTTTACAAGTACTGATCAGTATATATACCACATTGTGCCACCATATATACCACATTACCTCCCAAATTTTTGAAAACAGCTTTTTTGACATTTTTCAGATTTTGCTCAATAACTTTTTTTAATGAAATTGCACACATTTGATTGAAATATATTCTGTAGCCAATACTTCAATGATTAGCATAAAAAATTTGGCTGATATTGATCCAACGGTTCTGTTTCAAATTCCACCTAAACATTAGCTATACCACAATAGCATCAGTTCCCCTAAGACATGTTATTTTAACGCGATAAAAACATTTTAAGACAAAAATTTCTCAAGTGAGCCACCTAAGGAACTAAACGTAAAAAGGCTTTCAAAAAAAATATTGTTTTGTAGCAACTAATAAGATAGTGTAGATTTTGTAAAACTTCTGAGATATTAAGCAAAGACCAGGGAATAAAATGGTATTTTTTTTTAACAAAATTTTTCATTTATTATTTTAAATCCCTATTTCAGATAGGTACATAATAATTAAGCAACTTTAGGCCTCTGAGAAAATTATAAAAAATATGTAGGCACTCTCCACATATCTAGAAAAAATATCACAGAATAAAATTGGGGAAATCGATATTGGTTCAAAAGTTATAAACAATATAGTGATGCCCTGCAAGTCTTTTTCAGTAGTAGAGAAAAACAAGGTATCTTACGATAAAAGTGCATAAAATGCTTAGAATCATCTAAGAAACACGTGAGAGTTTTTTTTTCGATTCTTTTTAATGTTGGTGTCTTTTTATTTTGCTTAGTTTTTTAACATAAATTTTCTATTCAATTCTGTTAAAATATCCGTTAGTTTTAGAATGGAACTCGTATTACGTCTTGAGGTATAATGATTTTTTAGAGTGCCACGCCCGTGAATAGAATGCACGTTATCACGGCAAAACTGTTGCCTTTATTTTAATGTCACTTGGAATAGTGGTAGACTTAACCCTAAGGATAGAAATTAAAATCTTTTTATGTTTTAGTGCACCCCCAAGAAATGATATTTAAAGTATTTGTTTCATAATGAGCTTCTAAAAAGAAAATATGCAGTTGTTGTTAGTAACTATAGTTCCATAGTCTCTTTAAAGTCAAATTGTCGTGGTCGAAATTCGGCCGCAAGGCGCACTGTAGTAAATGAAAAATGTTGGTCCAAAAAATATATAACATTTTACTTCCTGGTATATGCTTAATATTTTAAGAACAAGACGACGATAAAAATTAAAACGCCTTAAAAACGAAATAGAAACGATTATTTTGGACGCAGAATGTATCACAATATATTCTCAAAAAAAAAAACTAGTAAGGGTGTTACCTTTGGCCTGGCCAAACATTAAATACCCTACACTGCAGTATTTTTGAAATTTTGCTCATTTGGGAGGTGTCACGCCCTCTTGTCCGAGTTCACCCAGCTTTTGCTCAGAGCTTGCATTTATAGTTCTTAGTGTCTGAGTGAAATTTGGTTGGATTATCTCAAAAAAATCTTTCAGTATAGCATTTTGAAACATTTGCTTACATGGGAGGTGCCACACCTCCTTGTTCGATTTCAACTAATTTTTGTTGAGAGCTTTAATTTATAATTCTTAGTGTCTGAGTCGAATTTGGTTTGAATATCTCAAGAAATGCGTTTAGTGTAGCGTTTTGGTGCATTTGGTTATATGGGAGGTGCCACGCCCTCTTGTCCGAATTCGCTAAGTATTTTTTTAGAGCTTGCGCTTACAATTTGTAGTATTTATGTGTATTTTGGTTGCATTATCGTGAAAAATACTCTTAAAATTGCATTTTGAATATATTTTTTGTATGGGCGGTAGGCGTGTTCGTTGATCGATTTTGCTCATTTTCAATCCCTCGAGCTAACTTTGACGACGGAGGCAGTGTACCAAATTTCATTGAATTATTTTGCTCAGTTTTCCCAAAAAGTGTATTTCAACACACAGCCAGCCAGCCAGCCAGACAGACGGACATGGCTATATCGACTCAGGAGGTGACGCCGATCAAAAATATATATACTTTTCTATATCTGCCATGCCTCCTTCTCTGCGTTACAAACGGAAGGACAAAGTGAATATACCCTGAATGTAGGGTATAAAAAAAAAAAAAAAAATGGAATTTAATTTGTGCTAATACCTTATATCGTTTAAGAGTACACAAAGAATCAAATTTTCCTAAAAAAAATAGTGACTTCAAGCTCGTTGTGGGAAACTTAAACGCAATTTTTTTGGTTTTGAAACAATTTTTGTAGTCAACAGGATCCAATGAATCACTTTGACATTTTAACACTTTAGGTTTTCGTGACCACTCCCAAAAACACGTAGAACCTGAGAGAAATTTGAATACCGAAAGCAACATTTAAATCTAATTATACAAATGTGTAATTGCATTAACTGTGAAAACATTAACGTGGTAGTTTTGTTTATTCGAAATTCGTTTCGATTAAAATGGAATCTCAAATATTTGTATAATTAATTACCAATTATTAATCTTTTGTCATAGTTTTTTACAGTTGCGCTTTAAGTGCAATTTACTTTCGTTAAAGTTGTGCAACTTTTTTACATTGTGAAAAGAGCCTTTAAAAATTTCGAAATATTTTCGGCAAAAAAACAAAACTGCCACTATCATCCCTGGTTTAATGGTTAAGAATTATTAAGGCATACTATTTGCTGACCCCACCTTGTTTTTTCGTAATATGTCATGGCGGTCTTACAATGTCATTACTGTCCTCTTGACCGTTGTATGGATAAGAAAATTATGCATCGCCTGATGGACAACCAAGATGCGTGAGATACAATGGGTGATTCTCAGATAACTGTACTTTCTCCCATTATAAAGCTGGCAGATTTTTTTTCGATTGATATAAGTTTAAGTTATGTATATTACCTGAGAGTACCGAGTGTCACGTTTGTGACCATAGCTCTTTAAAAATCAGGTTTTTGTATATAAGCTGCCTATAAAACTCAAACAAATGTTTTGCGGACAAGTCTGAGCATGAAAACCTTTGGGTGAAGGATGGTGATCAAAATTAACGCATGCGTATTAGGCCGGGTCGGTTTCCATCCAAAAAAAAAAAAATATTGGTAAAACCTCCTCTTATTTTGAAGCTTACCTTGAGTATGTAGGAAACAGAAAAAAAAAATTTATTTGGACCATTCAAAAAACAGTCAAAATGTTTTTTTTTCAATACTTCGAAAGCTGTTGTCCGATGTTTAAAAGTTATATATCGTTGTAAAGAGCTCATACTCTGAGTTGATACTCAGCTTCTATTGTTCGTTTCCCCTATTATTTATAAAAACTTAACTATTTGAGAATATAATTATACCAAAAAACATAAAACAAAATATAGGCCTAACTAGGCCTTTTTCAACAATGTATAAAATTTAAAAATCGGACATCATCTGCCGAAGTTATGGAAAAAATACCATTTTTGTCTGTTTTAGAGTGGTCGAAAAAAAAAATTTTTTTTTTGTTTCATAGATATTTTAAGGTTTTTTCTATAGTTTTTTCATCGACCCCGCCTAATGTGTATCTCAGTCTATTGACTGATAAAGGGATACCAACATAATATTTTCAAGAAAACTATTTTCTCCAAAACTCGAGGAAGGATTTCAAGTCGATCATAAATCATTTCTAACTCAGATGAATATTGTAGCCATAACACCGTTCTACATGATTTTGCACAACTGGAAAAAACTAATATATTCTTAAAATATGGCTAAAAATACGTTATATGTTTCTTCCCGATTTTCTGAATCAGGTCGAATTTTTTTAATCGGTTTTTGAAGCTTTTTATTCATGTGTTGAGTTGACGTTGACGTTACTTACATCTGAGGTATATCACGTGTTCTCCATACCTACGCAATATATTAAGAGTATTTTTGTGTTAAAAACTTTAACCCTCTACATCCCCCAAAAATGGGTTATTTTTAACCATTTCTTGAAAAGGTACAAAAATTACCCCTTAAACAGGGGAATAATGAATCAATATGTGCACAGAAACATTTGCTATAAAATTTCACTAATAACTGCCGAACACTAAAAAGTCTAAACTTCATCGTGAAAGCCAAAAAACCGTCAATATTAATAAAGACCCCACACTAGGCATGCGTGGTTTGAAATTTTTACAGTAGGGTGAAATTTTGAAAATAGACCCTAAATATAGAAAGAAAATAATATCTGAAACTTTACATTATCCATATATTGTGTTTTAGCTAAACTTCGCAAAAGAAACTTATTTTCGAAATTTCACCCCACCGCACAGTGTGAGATTTTGCCAATCTAGAACGTCAAAATTCAATTAAAGCCGTAGTTTCAAAGATATTGAGTTGAAGTTTTGTATATGTGCTTTAATTCTTTATGCGGAGATTTGGTTCAGAGATGAAAAAAATCGAACAAAATTTACTTGCACCTCCGATACAAATGTGCCTTTTTTTTGTAAAAAAAAAAAAAATAAAAAAAAAATTGGTTGTAATGAAGATATCAGCTTGAAAACGTGTATTTACCATTTCAGTGGTAACTGAATACTACTGTCAAAAAATGGGAGTGATTAAAATAGATAACATACATTTTTTTTTTCATGATTTCAGTGCAATTGTTCATTATGAAAAATGGACAAGATTTTATTTTTTAAGTTTATTCTATGATTATGTATGCTCATTCTATATGGTTTGTCATAGCCTAAACACGCCCAACTTGTAAGTTATAGTCCATAAAAGATTCAAGATTTTTGAAATTTGTCTTACCTTTTAACTGATTATAAAATAATTTCATAAAAATACTTAAGTGCAAATGTAAGGGTTGTATATAGCAAAAATTTTTATTGAAAGTATTGACCTTTAATGCAAAAAACTTTTTGCCAAAAATCAAACGCGCACAACTTCAATATGATCGCTCAAAGTTTTGTTATCGATGCAAGCTTGAAAATTTGTTTTCATGTTGTTCAATAGTACGTGTTTGATAGCTGCTATCATGCCAATGACATTTTTTTTATTCCTTTTTATGCTTATTTTCGTAACAATTGGGGTGTTTTCTCACAAATTACAAAATATGATCGATTTTCAAGCACATTGTTTTTTTTTTTTTCATTTTGACGTCCTAGATTGGCAAAATCTCACACTGTGCACCGTATAACTTTAAAACCACGTTTTGGATAAAACTTGTTTTTCCAAGGTCATTGCAAAATCACATAAACAAATTTTTTATTAAATATTAACCCATTACATCCTGTTTTTGCGGGTTTATTTCACACAATATTCATGGGAAAATTTCATTAAGAGTCAGCGAAGTCAAGAAATGCTTAAAACTTAAGAATAATACGTAAAAAAATTTAATTAACATCAGATGTGTGAGGTTTTTATTGATATTGACGATTTTTTGGCTTTAGCTTTTAAGTTTCCACTTTTTAGTGTTCGGCAATTGTTGCTATTATTATTTTAAAGCAAATATTTCTGTGCTACATATTGATTCATTATTCCCCTGTTTTGGGGTAATTTTTGTACCTTTTCAAGAGAAGATTAAAAATTACCCATTTGCACTGAATGTAGAGGGTTAAGGTTTTTCACAAAAATATTCCTATTAATATCTTACATAAGTTTTCAGAACACGTGATAAAGATTGTAAAATTTAGCGTGTCGACTCAACAAATGTATAGAAAACTTCAAAGGCCGATTAAAACGAAATTCGACCTGATGTAGAAAATCCGGAAGACACGTATAACTTATTTTTAGCTATAATTTCAGAATATATTGATTTTTTGCAGTTGTGCCATCAAAAGTTGGTTTTTGTTGAAGGGTGTAACGATATACTTTATGAGCATTGTTGAGTTTCTTTTTTGGTCTCCTGACCGTCAAATGTTCCTATTAAAGTCGCGAACTTACACTCACTTTTCACTCCCGATTAAAATAAGACGCACAACCTCATTAGTTTAATTTACTAATCAAAAGACAATTTTATTAACTCTAAATAAAGCTTATATAGTTTGAAAATATTGTTCTCGTATAATAATCTTGAACATAATGATCTTGACTATAGAATTTTGCTTATTTCACTAATTTATCTCGGAGGTCGGAATGCATCATATCTCATGGTTGAACTCTTCGTGGTCAACCACAAGATATGCCTAAAACTATGCCATATTATTGATGCCACAATAATATAACTTGAAATATTTAAAAGATGCCTCAACTGAGAATCGCATGTGGTTTTAACCCACAACATTCCTCCCCCCTCGGAAAAAGAAAAGATTATGGTTGGAAAACAACCATGATCTTTTCTGAGGGCTCGACCTTGAGTCTGAATAATAACCTTACATTAATAAATTTTATCAGAATAAACCAATACCAAATAAAAAATAACTGCCATAAAATAATTTGTCAAAATAATTGCATAAAAGCCAAATGATAAGTACAAAATAATGAAATACATTCTCCTGCCTAACTGGAACATGGGCCACTCCTTTGATAAACGAGAACCACTGCAGCACCGCACCTCAGATACTTTTCCTGGGATATCGCTGTTCCGCTTGTTGGCAAGTCACGTTTGGTGGAAGGTATCGGCGTACAAATATACAGCAAAAATTTGAGGACCAAAACTACATCCAAGGCTCAGTAGTGAAAATAAATGCGTTCATTCTCTAGGCAACCACCTCTGTGCTCCACTAAACGTTGATGACATAATTTCAATCTTGCAATGGCAGCATGTGTACTTCGATTCGACTATTATTTTTGGTATTCTGTGGCCAGCATGGACTCAGAAGTTCAACACTGATCTGGCTGTCGTTAAATGTTTTCTCCTAGGAGAGCGGCAAATAACTTTGGCTTCCCTCCCCTCCAACAGCTGGGTTGTCGCCTCATTTATGATAGGCAACCCGAGTCACAATACTTGACATGCCTCAGTCGCCAAAACTCACTCCAACAAACTCTAGCCATTCAACCAATAAACTTAGCTACTGGTGTCATCGTTAATGCACATATATGGGCAGGACGTCGCTCATCTCGTTCACTAAATCCCTCGTCCGGGTTAACTGCCGCCAATACACCCCTGCCAAACGCAACCAATCCCAAGCGATAGCCTGTTTCCTGTTCCATTTCCATTTTTGGTTGTTTTTAATCGCTATAGTTTTTGAAAGCAGGAGTAGGACATGCCAAGTTTGTGGCATTTGAGTTATATTAACAAACGTTCTTTTGTCTAACGGATAACTACTTAGTTGTTAGTTAAATTGATCCACTTTTTGAGAAAAACATAATTCCTAGTATATAACGTCGTTTTTGCAGTAAAAAGCTCACTACATAGATGAAATTGGCAGAAGACACAAACAGCACAGTAATCTGAGAATCACCCATATACTCCTTATTTAGGTTATTTTTTTAAGGGAATTCCTTTAGTCGCGTAAATGCCCCAAAAACATCGTTACACTTTTGTATTGATTTGGCAGGTCTTACAAGCTTACGAGGTTTTCGAGGCAATTAAATGGCTTTTGAAGTTATTTATGTTTAAAAATATTTTTTAGTTGGCTAATGAAAATTTCAGCTTGATATCATTTCCAGGTATTTGGTTGTACACATATGGGTTAAACAATCAAGCTCTTAGGATCTTTTGCGCAGGAAATTTAATTCTCTCGAAATTTTTCACAAGTAATGTACGTTTGAATAAAAACTTAATTTATGTGCCTTACAAATTATATTCAAATAAAACATCCCATTACTCTCGCGATACGAAATTAAGATATAGAGCTAACGAGACCGAACACAAAATTAAAAAAGTAAAAAAGAAAACACTCTAGTGTACATATTTATTTATGTATTTGCATATATTTTTACAGCACCGAAACAATTTTTAATATTCACAATATTATTTCAATTTCTTGAATCTATCTGCTTCTTCCGTATTATGATCTTTGACCACTGTTCCCATGAATACAACGGTGTCATCTTTAATGATGGCGTACATGAAACGTCTTACGACAAAGTCCTTATAGCCATCTTCTTTTAAAAGAACTTTTGCTACATATGTTTCTGTTTCCATATCATCAGCTTCATTTTCTCCTGATATAAGTGACGGTTTGAAGCTTGTTGCAAAATCGAATCTAACATCTGTTTAAAGTAATTTTAATTTAAATTAAGGGAAAATAAACAATTAATTTTTGCGATAAAAAAAAAAAAATATTTAATTTTCGTTGGTATAAAAATGAGTCAATCTTTGCGTAATAGATCAAGATATGAGTTGATATCTCCGATTTTTTTGAAAATTGGTGAAAAATTAGTATTGAACATACTTATAACAGTGGTAAAATGATTTTCCGAAATTCTGAGAATTTCCAAGATGAAGTCCTTCTAACTTTCGAGTCGGTTTCGGGATGATTTTATTTTGCTTCATTAAAAATCGACGCGGCCTAACAAACATATTTATATATTTTCATATATAAACATGTTTATAGCCTCATCAGATCAGTTTTAGTTAATTCTTGTCTGAGGTCACACTCGAGCCCTTGGCGACGTGTTTCTTATAAAAGAGAACGTGATGCTTAGCTATTTAAGCCAACGTTGCAACGTCAAGGTCAAATGCCACCGTACAAGAGTACTCCAAAAATTATAATTTTTAAACGGCAAAATGTTTGTAAGAATATATTCTTTATTTCGAAAGCACTCTTGGGTATCCATTTTCTAATGAAAAAAAAAAGTTATGACAAAAAAACTTGTTTGTTTTAGCCAAAACAGGCGATCAGTAGGATCAATAGTGCTCCATTGGTTTTTCTCAGAATGAAAAACAAATTATGTCATTTTTAAGAGTCCCTCTAACTTTTAAGTCGGTTTCGGGATGAATCTAGAATTCGACCCAGTTTAATGTTTGTGGAAATAGCCGAAACATATTGTCGCACACTGGTTCAAAATCCTTAAAAGCTGGCCGAAAGTCGAAAAACAAAGTTTTTTAAATTAACTTTTTATGAACCGTATTGTCTAACAGATATCCATAGACCTCAAAAAATTTGTAAGAAAGATTCAGGTATTCCTACTATGCTCTTGGGATCTCTCCAAAAGTACACTTCTCAGACGAAAAATTCTGTGAATTAAAAGTTCAAATTTAATGTTCACTGTACAAATTGTGTGGTTACTGTAAAACTGAACCGATTTTAATGTTATAATGTGCAATCTCTTCGTAAAAGAAAATTCTATCGAACCTTTATATTCCAAACTTGCAATAATTTATACTTTTGCGGTAATTGTGATTAACTTAAAATCAAATTATTTTACAAAACTAATTTACAGAACTAATTTATACCACGTCATACCACCTATATTTTTTGGATTTAAGAAGATTGAAGCCTTTTCTAACAAATATAAAAAAATTGAGGTGCCCTTTTTGCACCTTTTGTTTGACGCGATTTTTTCTGTAGCAACCAGAGGAAAATTTAACTCATATTGCTTGCATAGTGTCAATATGTGATGTTTGCCCGAAATGACAAAATTTTTATATTATTATACAGCTTATACTCCACTTTAAAGGAATCTAAAACCCATTCTTATGTAGATCAATTTAATGTTGCACACAACTCTATCAAAGTTAAAGTTTTGAAATAAATTTTTAAAATTGATACAAAAATTGTGCAAGTGTTGTTTTTGCCATTTCGAATCCGACATTTTGTTTTAAAAAAATCTAATATCAGATTCGTAATCAGTGACCCCAAAAACTCCCGAGCAAATTTTTTTGTTGGATTTGGATTAATATTTATGAAAATCGTCCGCCATTTTGAATCCGTCATTTTGTTTTTTACAAATCCAACATCAGATTTTTAATCAGCGACCCCAAAAACCCCCCATGTCAAAAATTTCATCTCGAAAATGTAATGATTTCGACTTTTGGCCAGCTTTTAAGGATTTTGAACCAGTGTGCGTCGGGTTAAAACTACAACTAGACATCTACATATATTGATGTTTTGAGTTAAGTATACAGAAACATGAAGAAAAAACGGCTCTATGCCACAGTCTAGTCGGTGTTTTGAAATGTAGTCCCAATCTAACTTTATACAAAGAATAAAAAGCAGAAAACTGAAAAATCCCATACAAAAAACGAATTTCATAAAACTAAAAACGTTTTTTTCTCAAAACATGAAAAATGTAGATGTCTAGTTGTAGTTTTAACCCGACAATATGTAATCAATTGTTACACTCTGTTGTTGAAAAATTGCAAAAATGACTGTTTAATAAGTTCAATAGAAATTTATCAAAATCAAAACTCGTGTATACATATCGATGCGTCCAACGTAAAAGTTGGTAACTCGAAAATCGTAGTTTTTAAATTATGAGCATTTTTGCATTTTAACTTTTATTTTTTTATGTATGAAAACCTATATAAAATAAATTTAGGTTGTGACTTGAGTTATCAACTTTTACGTTGGATATATCGATATGTTTCGAAGGAAATTTACGTACAAGTATACATACATACACAAAAAGGAAAGTCGAAGGAGGACATACCCATTTGGGCACCAATTCGAAGTGTTTTAACATCTGTGCTTATTCTGGCATGTTGATTAACGCTCCTGATATACGAATCATCTGCGCATTGGTGAAGTCTGGTGAAATCAGCATTTGTTGCAAATGCACGTTTTACACCTAACTAATAAATGAAACAGAACAAAAACAATAAAAAATTGTTATGATAATAATAAACATATTAAAAACAAAATGATAACAATAAGTTTTATTAAGAACAGCACAACATCAATAGCGAGAGATACATAAATAAATCGATGAACAACTTGCCAGGACCCAAATATTTGGCCCAACATATTTTATTTACTTTCGTAATTTCATGATTTAATATTATGACTAATTACTTTTTATTGAATAAATCATTAATTAATTTATAAGGAACCGAATTAAAAAAAAGAACTGAATTAACTGTTACAAGATTTTTCCCTTAGCAACAGGCAAGTGAATCGTGCATCATTCGCACAGGCGGCAACAACAACACTACGGCAGCATACAATAACGGGAACACCATACAGAAGCCACGAGCACAGCATCAAGGTCAGCAGCAGCATCACAAAGAAGACATGCAAAATTGTTGTTATGCATAACAGACAAACTTTGTATAAAAGGCAGAGGTTCTGTCATAGTAAGACACTCGAGTCTGAGCACTCACAGCAGCAAGAGCTACTTTCATTAAGGGTCGTTTCATTCGTGGCCGCCTAATACCTTTGCTTTTCTTAGCATACTTTCTATTAGTGGTCGTTCTATTCGAGGCTTAACAATACTCTAGTTCTTCATCTACTTCCTATTAGTGGTCGTTCTATTCGAGGCTTACCAATACTTAATTTCTGCACCTACTTTCTATTAGTGGTCGTTCTATTCGAGGCTTACTAATACTCTAGTTCTTTATCTACTTTCTATTGGTGGTCGTTCTATTCTAGGCTAACCAATACTTAATTTCTGCACCTACTTTCTATTAGTGGTCGTTCTATTCGAGGCTAACTAATACTCCAGTTCTACATCTACTTTCTACATCTACTTTCTATTAGTTGTCGTTCTATTCGATGCTAACTAATACTCTATTTCTACATCTGCTCTCTATTAGTGGTCGTTCTATTCGAGGTCAACTAATGCTCCATTTCTATGCATGCCTTTCATTAGAGGTCGTACCATTCGTGGCTGTCTAATATCTTGGCTCAGCTTACAACCTTTAGCGACAGAACGCATCACACTTAGTTGATCACAAGTATTGCAAACTAATACTCTAGTTCTTTATCTACTTTCTATTAGTGGTCGTTTTATTTGAGGCTAACTAATACTTAATTTCTGCACCTACTTTCTATTAGTGGTCGTTCTATTCGAGGCTAACTAATACTCTAGTTCTACATCTACTTTCTACATCTACTTTCTATTAGTTGTCGTTCTATTCGATGCTAACTAATACTCTATTTCTACATCTAGCTTCTATTAGTGGTCGTTCTATTCGAGGCCAACTAATGCTCCATTTCTATACATGCCTTTCATTAGAGGTCGTACCATTCGTGGCCGTCTAATGTCTTAGCTCAGTTTACAACCTTCAGCGATAGAACGCATCACACTTAGTTGATCACAAGTATTGCAAACTAATACTCTAGTTCTTTATCTACTTTCTATTAGTGGTCGTTCTATTTGAGGCTAACTAATACTTAATTTCTGCACCTACTTTCTATTAGTGGTCGTTCTGTTCGAGGCTAACTAATGCTCTATTTCTGCATCTACTCTCCATTAGTGGTCGTTCTATTCGAGGCTAACTAATACTACATCTACTTTCTACATCTACTTTCTATTAGTGGTCGTTCTATTCGAGGCCAACTTATGCTCCATTTCTATACATGCCTTTCATTAGAGGTCGTACCATTCGTGGCCGTCTAATATCAAATTCAAAATTGAATATTGTACTATGCGCCCTACTGTGTTCAATTTTGAATGATTTTCAAGTCGCGATATCTCATGAACGGTAAGTCTGATTTCGTTAGATGCCTTGCGCTTTTTTCTAATTACTATATTGTTTACAACTTTTGAACCAATTTCGATTACCCCAGTTTTTCTGGGACATAGTTCCTAGAAATGCTAAAAGAGCGCACATATTTTTATAATTTTCTCAGAAGCGGAGAAGTTGGTTCATTTTCTATTTATTTATTTGAAATTGGGATTTTCAATAATAAATGAAAATATATAAAATATAAAAATTTTTTTCAAAAATATTTACTAGTTTCAGCAATACAGGCCCACAAAAAAAAAAAAGTACCCTTCGCGAAAGATCAGAGCACCTGAACTTTATGTTTTCGGGGTCGCTGAATCCGAATATGGTGCCAGAATAGCGAAGTTGGTTCGCGTTTTTTCAGAAATTAACAATAATGCTGAAAATTACAGATTTTTGCTGGTTTCTGAAAAAACGTGTAGGGTGTAAAAATTAATTAAAAACATATTTTTTATACCCTACACCCAGGGTATATTCACTTTGTCCTTCCTTTTGTAACGCAGAGAAGGAGGCGTGGCAGGTATGGAAAAGCATATATATTCTTGATCAGCGTCACCTCCTGAGTCGATATAGCCATGTCCGTCTGTCTATCTGGCTGGCTGGTTGTGTGGAAATACATTTTTTGGGAAAACTGAGCAGCATAATTCAATGAATTTTGATATTCTGCCTCCGTCGTAAAAGTTAGCTCGGGGGATTGAAAATGAGGAAAATCGGTCAACGGATACGCCTACCGCCCATACAAAAAATATATTCAAAATGTAATAATAAGAGTATTATTTGCAATAACAGAAGCAAAATACACATAAATACTAGGGATAGCATAAGCATAAGCTCTGAGCAAAAATTAGGTGAATTCGGACTAGAGGGCATGGCACCTCCCATATAAGCAAATGTTTCAGAATTATATAATGAAAGTGTTTTTTGAGATAATCAAGCCACATTTCACTCAAACACGAAGAACACTAATTGTAAATTACGAGCTTAAAGAAAGCGAAATAGGATTGGAGGGCGTGGCACCTCCCAAAAAGAAAGTTTCAAAATGCTATACTGAAAGATTTTTTTAAGAAAATCTAACCGAATTTTACTCAAACACTCAGAACAGTAAATGCAAGCTCTTCGCAAAATCAAGGTAAGCTCGGAGGCGAGGGCGTGGCACTTCCCATATAAGCAATTTGTTTTTATACTCTCCTAATAATATACCTACTTGAAATGCAATGCAGGCCAAAAATACCACCCTTACTAGTTTTTAATAATTTTAGCAACGCGCGTTGTTAAAACTCGCACGAACAAGCCATGCCCAAAATATGGATCGCGACATTGTTAAAATAAACAAGTTTCGACCACTTTTTACAATGTTGTTTTCGCTGTGTACGAATAAAATTTTTCTAATCATTTTGCACATGCCTATAAAATTTGGACACACTTAGGATTTTCTATTGCTGAATGAACTTTATGCTCATTAAGTAATAATTGATTCAACTTAACTACTCATTGGTTCTTAATCGATTATAAATATACTTAGGTATGCGATACTTTTGTTACAACGGAAATAATTACGTTATTTGCTGCTGGGGTAACATCTCGAACGCATTTTACGGCATCAAGTTTTGGAAAATATAAATTTAAATTAGTTTTTTGAAGTCTGGATGTTAATTTTCTTATATCCTTATTTTTCAGTTTTTCCTTAAGATCCATAAAATTTGCTTTATAATCTTGATTATATGGTTGCAATATTACCATTTTTGCATTATTTTCCAATGGCAACTCTAAAACTTCAGCATTAAGGTCGCTTAAATTACCATACAAAAATTCATTATGCTGATGTAACAATTTATTGATATCCCTTCCAGCTAATGGAATTTTATCGAATGGCTTCTGCCATACTGCATCTAAATATTCCACATGAACCAATGTTGCGAAGGAAGTATCCTCTTTAAATATTGGTAAATGCGATTGAGGAATTATATTTTTTGTTCTGTTCGCAATCCAATTATCGATTCTGGTTGCGGTATGACTTGAGCTATAATCAACATATTTTATAAAACCGGAAGCCAATTTTTTGACACATGGCGAAACGTCCGTTTTTCGATTCACATACAATTGAACTTTCCAACCATCTTTATCTTGAAATTCATTGATTTGTGTCTTCAGATCGTTAGAATTTAGTCCATACAATAATCCCTCTAGTTCAGTTTTTGTTTCCCTTTTAGCAAAGAGAGAGGTTGCTAAGAGAACTTTTCTTAGCGCAAAAGGTGCAAACAGCGTATTATAATTTGGTTTTGGATTGGGATAGGCATTTAACAAAATACTTGGAAATTCTCTTTTAGCTTGGTCATCAAATGATTTAATGGAATCCATCTTCAAAGTAAACATAAAAGCAATCAAAAAGATACTGGTGCGTGCTGAAAAATAAACAAAATTTTTAATTTTAATTAATGTTTATAGAAGTGAACTGACAGCAGAAAAGCCCCAGAAGAAGCTGGACACTTTCTGCTGGACTCATACTACCCGTGTTAAGTCTCCTGGTGCAGATTATATACAAACCCAGTATATTGCACAAAGACAAATTTCTATTCGCAACTAATCTGACAAATATTTTCAAGTTAAACCTAAAATTTAGATTAGTGCCTGAAAAAAAGACCAAGTATCGAGTATACTTTATGGCTAAAGTCGGAAAGAAGACAAAGTATATTGGCCCATAAGTATAATATCATTCCTACTTAAAGTACTTTAAAAAATTTTGCATCAATTTGTTAGAGAAGTGTAAGCACATCACGGTATCACCTTGAATATTTAGACCAATACGCTTACCAAACAAGCAAATCGACTAAAAATAAATGAATACATAAATGAATGACAAAATTGAGAAAGCCTTACAGTTTTATTCGGAATCATAGTACAATTAGAGGTAGCGCCAAATTGACAAAAACGACCAAAGTGGTTACCTTTTTAATTGTAGAGTAATTTAGGGTAATGTGGACTATGCGGGTAATGTGGTGCTATGTCGAAAGCGTTTTTTGAGATTATCCAACCAAACTCCAAGAACATTAATTGAAAGCTCTGCGCAAAAAACACGCAAAGTCGGACAAATGGGCGTGGCACCTCCCACATAAGCGAAAGTTTTAAAATGCTGTACTGAAAGTGTTTTTTGAGATAGCCCAACCAAATTTCACTTAAACACTAAGAATATTAATTGCAAACCTTGAGCAGAAACTAGGCGAATTCGGTTTAGAAGGCGTGGCACCTCCCATATGAGCAAAAGTTACAAAATGCTATACGAAAAGCGTTTTCCGAGATACCCCAACCAAATTTCCCTCAAAAACTCAGAAAAGTAAACGCAAGATCTAGGTTAACTCGGAGAAGAGGCCGTGGCTCTTTTGATATAAGCAAAAGCTTCAAAATGCTATTCTGAAAGCGTTTTATGAGATGATCCAACAAAATTTCACTCAGACACTGAGAACAGTAAGTTCAATATCAGAGCAAAAGTTATGTGAATTCGGACAAGGGGTCGTGGCACCTCCCGCACAAGCCAAATTTTCAAACTACCTACTACAGTGTAGGGTATTTTATGTTAGGCCAGGCCAAAGGAAACACAATTACTGCTAAGTTTTTTTAGTTCAGCATAACAATATTCATTGTAAAGGTATATAATATATCGTCGGGTTGAAACTACAACTAGACATCTACATTTTTTTTGTTTTGATAAAAACGCTTTTTTAGTGTTTTGAAAGTCGTTTTTTGTATGAGTTTTTTAAGTTTTCTGCTTTTTAGTTTTATATAAAACTAGCTGGCCCGGTAGCGACTTTGTTCGCCCGTTCCCGATGACCTTTACATATGTTCCAAGTCCCTGTCGTCCTTCTCTTCCAACCCCTCAAGTTCTTCAAGGTGAATAGAATATATATTTATGTACCAACTTTTATAATGATAGCTACTACAGGCGTTGAAATATAGCATTTTGAGTATTTTTACTGTACGGGGGGTGCAAATCCCTTACGTTCAATCCCTCTTAAGCTTTTCATGCTGAATAGTAGACGCAATAAACATCCAGGTTTCATAATGATATAGGAACACTGATATAGCATTTTGTGTGTTTTTTTCATATGGGGTGCTCAACGTCCCCTGGTTCAATCCCCCTCAAATTTTGCATGGTTGATGGTAGATACATTATGCATAAGTTCACTAACTTTCATAATCATAGCTTGTATAACTGAAGAGATATAGCAATTTTTGTATTTTTTTCGTATGGGGAGTGCAATCCCCGTCCCCCGCAGCGGCATCTCACCCCCTTAAGAACCTTCTACAGACCATAACAAACCATTACAAAAAAAATTATTTAAATCGGCCGTGTAGTTTCCGCGTCCATAAGTTACATACGGACACGATTTCATTTTTATATATATAGATTGGATGTGGACTACATTTCAAAAAACCGACAAGACTTGGGCGTGGATCCGGTTTTTTTCTTCATGTTCCGGTATAATTAACTCAATATATCAAAAAATGTAGATGTCTAGTTGTGGTTCGAACCCGACGATATACAGTGGCGGACGAACTGGATAAATATTAGGAACATTAAACTGTTCATAAAAAATAAAAAAACTGTTTTAAAAAAATTTTTACTGAACTATTTATTAAAAAATAATAATTTTTGCTTTTTTTTTAGAAAGTTAGTAACAAACAGAAACAAAAAAGTTAATTTTCAATGTAAGTTATGATGCTAAATCCCCACTACTATATCTTCTATGGTTTTCAAGAAATTCTAACCTAAAAGTTTTGTTTTTCGAGATTTTTGAGGTTACACAACAGAACAAGGAATTCCTTAGCCACAATACCTGATAATGCAGCTGCAAAAAACATATCGAAATAATTTAAACTGGGTTCAGAAGAAAATGAATAGAGCTTTAAGCTGCCTTATAAGGTTTTATGGCTTAAAATATCCTTTCTCTATTTTATAACCTCAGAATTATCAAAAAAATAAAAACAAAAAACATTATGATAATAATCTCAGAAATCTCAACAAACCCAATTTTTAGGTCAGGATTTCTCAGAAACTATACAACATATAGCAATTCTAAGTCCGTATTCGGATTTAGCACCAAAATTTACATTGAAATTATATTTTTTGTTTCTGTTTGTTGCTAATCTTCTACAAAATCGCAAAAATAAAAAAAGTTCAAAAAAAAATTCTTAAATATACAATCAGGCATGTACTGAAATCCGATTCACTTCGGAAACGGATTTAAAGCAATCGTCAAGAGCCCTGCATTGCAACGAATAAGAGAGAATCGGAATTGTATTTCAACAAATAAAATTTGCATATGGTTCCTATTTGATTTACTGAAACATAAATCCGATTTAGTGTTAATTGCCAAAATGCGGAGCTCTTGCAGATTGCTTTCATTCCGATTCCAAAGTGAATCGGATTTCAGAACATGCCTGAATATCTCATTATCACGATCAGCTAGAATTGTCAAAATTGCGATTTTTGAAATAATAAATAAACGGAAAACTACCTGTACACTCAGTTTTTTAGTTAATTTTTGTCAAACTTTTTTGCAGAAACAATGCGAAGACCATTTTGTTATCAAAATTCGGCCCTGAAAATCGATTAGCTCGTTTGATCGATTTTAAAAATAAATTTTTCTCTATATTCGGACCCCAGTGAATAACTTTGCATAAAATAACCTGAAGTGAGACGACATTGAGGTAAAACTAAGTTCAAACGAGCCGTGAGTCGTAACTAGTAGGTTCCGAAGAGCATGCCCCATATACTTCAGGTAAAAGTGCCTTAAACTTTCTCAACCCAACACTTTTTTGATGAACAATTAATGTTTTTTACTTACATCCAAATTTAAAGCACCGCATCCTTGTATTGTACCAAAAAACACTTTGAAACACAAACCAATTTAACGTAAAATTTTCAACTAACTCGAATGATGGATTGGCTTCCTTTTATATGGAAATGCTTACAGTGCTGTGCAAAACATTTGCAACCAAAAACACTTGAAACTGAATCACCAATTTTAGGCCACTAAAACAGATGCAAATAAAATACTTGGTATGAGGTTTTATCTCATTTATATTGTTGTTTATAAAACAAAAATAAAAAGTCCATACATCACTAATACAAAACTAAAACTTTAGTGCAATATAAATATTTGTCGGTATTGGCTGTGCAAAACATTTGCAACAATTAAAAACTAGTAAGAGTGTTACCTTTGGCCTGGCCAAACATTAAATACACTACACAGCAGTATTTTGAAAATTTTGCTTATATGGGAGGTCCCACGCCCTCTTGTCCGAATTCATCCAGTTTTTTCTCAGATTTTGCATTTATAGTTCTTAGTATTTGAGTGAAATTTGGTTGGATTATTTGAAAAAATGTTTTCAGAATAGCGTTTTGCAGCTTTTGCTTGTATGGGCGGTGCCACGCCCTCTTGACTGATTTTATCCAGTTTTTGCTTAGAACTCGCATTTATCGTTCTTAGTGTCTGAGTAAAATTTAGTTCGATTATCTCAAAAAACGCTTTCAGTACAGCGTTTTGAAGCTTTTGCTTATATCAGAAGTGCCACGCCCTCTGGTCCTAATTTAACCAGTTTTTGCTTAGAGCTTGCGCTCACAATTCGTGGTATTTATGTGTATTTTGGTTGCATTATCGTGAAAAATACTCTGAAAGCTGCATTTTGAAGATATTTTTGTATAGGCGGTAGGCGTGTCCGTTGACCGATTTCGCCCATTTTCAATCCCCCGTGCTAACTTTGACGACGGAGGCTGTGTACTAAATTTCATTGAATTATCTTGTTAAGTTTTCCCAAAAAATGTATTTCCACACACAGCCAGCCACCCAGCCAGCCAGCCAGCCAGCCAGCCAGCCAGCCACCCAGCCACCCAGCCAGCCTGCCAGACAGACGGACATGGCTATATCGACTCAGGAGGTAACGCTGATCAAGAATATATATACTTTTCTATATCTGCCACGCCTCCTTCACTGCGTTACAAACGGAAGGACAAAGTGAATATACCCTGGGTGTAGGGTATAATTAATAACTAAAAAAAACAATATTTAATGGAATAACCCCTGTTATGAGAAGACCAAGGAGAGAAAGGCTAAGCCCGAAATATACAAGTGGAACTGTCTAACATAGAGGTTGAAGTATCATGGTCTGGGGATGCTTCTCTGCGCTAGGAATCGGTCCAATTCAAAGTGTTGTAGGCATAATGAAGTTTAATTATTAAAAAGACATTCTAAAAAATACTATGATGCCATATGCAACTTGGAAAATACCACTAAAATGGATATTTCTGCATGATAACAACCCTAAGCACACGTCGAAAGTGCTAAAAGATTGGATAAAATGGCAAAATATTGATGTTCATCAATGCCCCGCGGAGTTGCTAGATCTAAATCCAATCAAATCGTCAAGTCACGAAAATACATTGCTTGTTATGCAATCAAAAATTTAGAAAACAGGATGAGTTGTTTTATGAAGTTAAAAAGCGGTAGCAGGACATTTCGCACTCATTTGAAAATAGTTTTATCGCATCCACGCCAAAAAGATGCACTGTTGTTATGAAAAACGGGGGTTATTCCATTAAATATTGATTTTTTTAGTTATTACTTTTTATTTTAGATTAATAGTTGCAAATGTTTTGCACAGCCAATATCGATACATTATTATATTGCACTTAAGTCTTAGTTTTGTATTAGTTATTTATGGACTTTTTATTTTTGTTTTATAAACAACAACATGAATGACATAAAACCTCATACCAAGTATTTTATTTACATCTGTTTTAGTGGCCGAAAATTGGTGATTCAGTTTCAAGTGTTTTTGGTTGCAAATGTTATGCACAGCACTGTATAACAGTGCGCACAGAATTAATTATAAGTACGTACATTTTTAATTGAGTCTTAATTAATTAATAAACACAAAAAGGATTTTATACGCTTATTATGATTTAAAATGAAAATAATTGAAATAAATAATTAAAAATTAATAAAGAAAACAAAATAATTGTTTAATAATGATACAGTTACTATTAATATACATATGTAACGAATTGAAAAATACTTTATAGTGCAGATACATGAATTTCTTCAATATAAAATGGTTAAAATTTACAATTTTTAGCTTAAATTATATGAATTTCCTTAATATTAACTTTTATTATAATTACGATCACCCTTATTTATATTGCAAAATATATGCTGTCGCATTAAATGTCATCAACGATAACATATGGGAGGCTGTTGCTCTTTTAGTCGTTGATAAAATATGGGACACTTATATGAAAATGTGAGTAATGACCAGCATATATGTACAAGTCCGCATCCGTCATCAAGGATTTTATATGGTCGTTCACGCACCATTAGTGATTTCTTTAAGACATCACTAACTGGGAATTCATTTATTGACAGAACAGCAAATATTTTGTAACAGGCAAGAGCCAGATTTTAATTGCTCGTGAGTTCATACTTTAATGTACGGTAATGCTTGATATAGCTATGAAAGATTCAAAAGAACCATAAATGATTCCTTATATTTAATTGTTAGCGACACCCCACAATGAATCGCAATTGACCCTCCAAAACGAAACGTGTTTCCAAAAGTTAGTCGTAAACTGAATCACAAATGACTCCCATACATAAATCCCAACAGACTACAAGATAAATCTTAAATAGCTTACTAAGATGAATCGTAAATGATTTTCGTATGTGAAAAGCAAATAGTTCCCAAATATGAATCCAGATACGGCTAGTCATTTTAAAGTTATGTGCTTTTGAATAAAGACAGATAAAAACTTTATACAAAGTATATTAAGAATTAACTCCTCCTAGAAAAAAAAAAAAACCGTTACTTTTGAATTTTTTTTATAGCTCATAATGCTTTGGCAGTTTTTTTATACTAATTAATTGTAATCGAAAGTGTTACCCTAAAACTCATTGAAAAAAAAAAAAAAAATTTTTTTGTTGAAGTTTGCCTTAAATATGTATTTTTTCACCCAACAGTTCTCCTCTGCTTACATTTAAAATGTCATAACTTTGAAATGGCTAGCCGTATCTTGAAAAACAGACCTGCGTTGGGCCTTTTGATGAGCTAAAAAAAAATTCAAAAGTAACAGTTTTTTTTTTTCTATGAGGAGTTAATTCCTAATATACTTTGTATAAAGTTTTTATCTGTCTTTATTCAAAAGGACATAACTTTAAAATGACTAGCCGTATCTGGATAAAAAATCTTAAAAGTACAATAAATTTTTTTTTTTTAAAAAAATATGAAATTTTTGAAAGATTTCGTATAAGTTTTTACATGTTTTCATTCAAAAGATCATAACTTTTGAACCAGATGACCTTTTCCAAAAATTAGCCAATGCCTTGGCTTGGTTGTTCTGAAGTTATACATTTTTAAAGACAATCTCGCAACAGCGAAAAAAACCCAAAACTTCAAACAATTTTTGGCTGAGTCAAAATTCACTTTGGATATATGGTCCCAAGGAGTTTTTAACATAAATTTTAACGTAGAATCCGAAACTGAATGAAAGTAATGGAAAACAAATATGATCTTCTCTAATGTGTGTATGCGATATCTCATTAAGGGTAAGTCCGACGAAAAAACAGTTTGAAGAGATCCATATAGGGAATTGAACGTTCCAAATTTTTTTCTAGGATGAACCGTTTTGAAGTTATTTTGAAAAAACGGTTTTTTTCTAAATTTTAGGTTTCTTGAAAAAATATCTTTAAAAAATTTTTCAAAAATTCCCTATCGCTGACCAATTAGCGAAACCAACTAACCTTTTTTGACAGTTTGTTGACCTTTCGAATGACATAATTGGTTTCTCGAAATTCCATAAATGGGGTGCTAACATCTCCAATGACCTTGAAAATTTAAAAAAAAATTTTTTTTAAAATAACCTTTCGCTGACCAATAGCCAAACCAACTGACCTTTTTTGACCATTTTATGACCTTTCGAATGACATAATTGGTTTCTCAAAATTCCATAAATGGGGTGCTAACATATCCTTGACCTTGAAAATTTTTAAAAATTTTTTTTAAAAATTGCCCATTGCTGACCAATTAGCCAAACCAACTGACCTTTTTTGACCATTTTATGACCTTTTGAATAGCATAAGTGGTTTCCCGAAATTCCATAAATGGGGTGCTAACATCCCGTCGCCAGGTATTGTGTTATTGAAGACTTATTTTATATATGTAAATTTGCAAAGTCAATTTCAAATAAGTATTTAGTGCGTGAACGTGAAGTTGAGGCTGGATTTGTTGGAGTTGGTAGTTTAAACTCAATTGCACTCCTCAAAATTAGGCAAATATCTTCCACTTCCAGTTTTATAAAAATCCAATTTAATGGTTAATAGTGAGAAACCGTTTGAACGAGCCAAAAACTCAAAAATGCAATGGCTGCAAGTGCTGGGAGGTGTGTGATGGAAATGATAGTAAAATAATACGTACGATTACCTCGGCAGTATTCAATAGGTACTTTGAAGACTGCAATGTGACGATTGGTTGTCAAGAAGGATCAGAATTGGTAGTTCTTTGGTACAATTGGTAGAGTGCTGTATATGTTTCAGCAGTTCAATGAACAGTTCGAATATTATCTATCCAAATTTTGAAATTTAAGTAAGTGGTCCTGTAGAACATCCATTCAAAAATCTTGCAATTAAGCGTTTGCATGGGAATATATTCTGGTGGAAAATGGTTTACACATACATTTAAGTAGTATGCCATCCATAATTATCAGTTACCGGTAGATAAAAAAAGGTTAAAACTATATCAAATCAAATTTAATGGATTCTGTGGCGGAAGTCGGAGTTTCTCGTTTATTTCTGATATCAGTAATATCGTATTTACTTTTCTTTTTATCGATTTTGCGTTGGTTTGTCTTCATTGTATAGTGGCATACTATATCTTCAAAAAGATAAAACCAGAAAAACTAATAAAATACACAAAAACATATGTCTTGAATATGTATGTCAAATGTGCCCAAAAATCTCTTGAAGAATTTAACATTTTTTATAAATTTATATTACTTATTTGACCCTGATAAAAAACACTTTTATTTTATGATGGTTAATGCCACCAAGCTTTGATACTCACTTTTAAAAAACAATTGAATTTTATTTGCAAAACCCTTACGAAAAAGATGCCGAAAATTACAAAAAAAAAAAAACACTACTAGTAAGGGTGTTACCTTTGGCTTGGCCAAAAGATAATATACCCTACACTGCAGTAATTTGAAAATTTTGCTTGCACGGAAGGTGCCACATCTGTTTGCCTGAATTCACTTATTTTTTGCTTAGATTTTAAACTAACCATTCCAAGTATCTGCGCAAAATTTGGTTTCATCGTCTTACAAAACACTATCAGTAAAGCTTTTAGAAAACTTTTGCATATATGGGAGGTGCCACGCCCTCTTGTCCGAGTTTATCTAGTTTTTGGTCAGTGCTTGCGATTAATGTTTTAAGTGTTTGAGTGAAATTTGGTTGGGTTGCCTCTCAAACTTTTGGTTGCATAGGAGGTGCCACGCCCTCCAGTCCTTATTTGCTTTGTTTTACTTGTATTTACTATTTCTAGTATTCATGTGTATTTTGCGAGCGTTATGGCAAGTATGGCTCTTATTATTGCGTTTTGAGTATGTTTTTTGTATGGGCGAAAGGCGAGTCCGCTGATCGATTTCGCTCATTTTTAATCCCACGAGTTAACTTTTACGACGGAGCCAGCGTACCAAATTTCATTGAATTATCTTGGTTAGTCTTCCCGTTAAATATATTTCCACACACAACCAGCCTGCCAGCCAGCCAGCCAGCCAGACAGACAGGCGGACATAGCTATATCGACTTTGGAGGTGTCGCTGATCAAGAATATACTTTCTATATCTGCCACGCCTCCTTCTATGCTTTACAAACGGAAGGACAAAGTGGGTATAAAAAGTTAAAAAAGCGTATTAGTGCGGGAGGATTTCAAAGAGAACTGCCAAAGTTCATTACTTTGCTTCCAATCAGGTTAGGCATACTATATTTATGCATTTCAGATTTTTGGTTCGAAAGGTTCACACCGAAAATGACAATGTCAAATGTGCCCCACCTTACCCAAGTGTTTAGTTTAGTTGGCGACCAAAGGTCGTGGCAATTAGTTTTTTTTCGCAAATATCTCTCTAGAGCAAAAAAAGTTTTCGTCAAACTTGTACAATATGTTCAACAAAAATAAAATTCTAAAAATATTTACGAAAAATTTACCGCTTACTCAGTGATAAGAAACGAGAAAACGATTTCCTTATTTGTAGGAAATTTCATGAACTACACCAGATACTTTGCTGTAGAGTTTGCAAAAGCGATGTTGGGGAAAAGTTTGAGATGTATGGCTATAAGCGTTCTCCCTTCGAAAATTTGGAAAAAAATTTTTTCCACCGCACTTTTATACCAACATCTTTCAGATTTTGAGGGGTTACATAATAAAACTTCTAAGATAATTTTTTTTTTTATTTGTTTTTTGTATCAGTCATAAGAAATATCGAATATTTTTGCTTTGCTACTGGATGTTCAATCCAATTTTTCAAACATATTGCGTTTTCATATACGGTAGGCTATCTGTCCAAATTTCCATCTTCAAGTATATCATTACCAATCTGGTTAGGTGTACTATATTTCTGCCCCACCTTACCCAAGTGCTTAGTTTAGTTGGCGACCAAAGGTCGTGGCAATTAGTTTTTTTTCGCAAATATCTCTCTAGAGCAAAAAAAGTTTTCGTCAAACTTGTACAATATGTTCAACAAAAATAAAATTCTAAAAATATTATTATATATATAGGAAATTTCATGAACTACAAAATTGTCACCAGATACTTTGCTGTAGAGTTTGCCAAAGCGATGTTGGGGAAAAGTTTGAGATGTATGGCTATAGCGTCCTCCCTTCGAAAATTTGGAAAAAAATTTTTCCACCGCACTTTTATACCAACATCTTTCAGATTTTGAGGGGTTACATAATAAAACTTCTAAGATAAGATCTTTAAGTATATCATTACCAAACTCTTGTCTTTATTTTCCCCTTCCAAAAAAATAAAAAGACTAATTTTCCTGTGACTAATGCATTTATTTAATTTTTATTCAATAAAAAATAAAATAATTAAATATAAATTTTAGAGAATTTTACAACTTAATTAAGACATCTTCATGGTTTAATACAAAAAATTGTTTTAAGGTGCTAAAATAAATTTTAAGTGTGAATTTTTAATCAAAAAAAATTTAATGCTTTTTTTTAAAATACAAATTGAGCCCAAGCAAGAAGACCATATAGTGATATGAATTAATAAGTATATGGAAATCCTGGATTAGGGTTATTATGAAATTTAATTATAGTTCCCATAAAGAGAGTTTTTTCATTTTTGATTATGGCAAAAAAGAATCGCTCTAAGACAAGTTTTTGTAAGCTTTCATCGACTTTTACTTTTATTACAGTTTTGACATCCACATATGGTTCAAATGGCGCATCATCTTCAGTGTCGGCACCACGTTCATATGATCTAAGCTGTGGATTTTTGGTGAATTCGAATACCGTATCTGTAAATTCAAATTAAAAATTATATATAAATTCAATTGCATTTTTCAATGAAAACAGATTTAACCAGTGTGTGGTCCTAAACATATTCGAGGCGAAATGCAAGTATAAAATAATATGATTATCTCTATATATTAGATATATCAAAGAAAGATGTGCAATTAAGCTTTCAACGGGCAGCAATGCTTTTATCACTTGCAAAAGTTCCGCATAATATCAGGCACAAAATTCCAACAAAACTGCCAGCGAAAACTAGATCTAATCAGTGAAGGACAACAAGATCATTGGCAACGATCCAACTGTAGCTGAAATCCTATAAGAATGACCTTTGATTGCAGCTTACATCTTCTGCTCTCCAGAATTTGGAGCGCCACAAAAGAACTGTTTCGAATGATATCCAAAAGAAAAAGTGGAAAACTTAATTTTGCTATACGAAAACAAGAAGCGAAATTCCGCCGAAGAAAAATATGATGAATGGAATAAAGTTTTTTTTCCAAAACTCAGTTTGCCATATGGAATCCACAACGCAGTTGAGAAGATGGGAAAGTAAAGGTCAACTGAAAAAGATCGTTGATGAAGGAAATTGAAAAATCGTGAAAGTTATAGACGGAGATAAAAATCATCACAATGGCTACACATTCAGCCCTGTGCTATATATTTTTATACTTTTTGACATAATTTCGGATAGAGTGGTGAAGAAATAGTATTGTATTTAAGGAAAGTGCTTAATGTACTACATCATAACCCAGTAGGCCAATAACATGCATACCTGTTGCTGATCCAATTGTAACTTTTTCCAAATCGGTGTTAATTAATGATGATTGATCTATTGCCGACATATGCACTGGTTCACTGCACTCGCTCACCTTGGCAAAATCAGCCTTATCAGTAAAAGGAAGCTTTAAACCAGTCTTAAAAGAAAATAAAAATATTTGAAGATTTTAGGAGCATCTGATGGGAACATAGATTACAGTGAGCCAGATAAATATAAGATAAAAAGTGAGATAGTGGTTCATGACAGATAAATAAATGATAAATATACATTGGGTAAATATATAAATATACAATTAAATAAATATTTGTGGGTAACGATGGAAAGATAGATAAATTCAAACGTGATTGATAGATGATTGAAGATAGATGATAATAAGATAGACGTATGTATGTGCATATGTATAGATAGATAAAGAAAGTGGATATTTATTTATGAGTAAAATAGTTACCGTTTGTACTTCTTCTGCTATTCTTCTTCTCGCATAGACATCCGTTAATATTGGAAAGTACAGACTTAACTTTGTTTTTCTTAAAGATTTCTTTAAATATCTCCTGATGTCTTCACCTTGCAATTTATTTTTAAGGTTTTGAAAGTTCTCTGTCAAATGTGCTGTATCATAAGGTTGCATTACTAGCATATTTGCTTTATCGTCTAATGGCAATACAACAGCTTCAACACCTAAATCTTTCCAATTTCCATACAAAAATGTGTCATCCTGCTGTACCATTGCGCTTCTTAGTGGTTTTCCATTAACCATTGTTCTAGCCGCAACTATATTTTTAAATGGTTTTGTCCATCGAGTATCTAAATATTCCACATACACCGCAGAAGCTAAGGTGTCTCTACTATAATATCTGTCAATAGATGCCTTCACAATATTATTTGTTCTGTTTGCAACCCATCTATCGGTATAATACTTAAACTGATTGTAATGAATATATTCGATAAACCCGTGCGCCATTTTCTTGATACATGGCGTAACTTCCTTGTCTTTATTTACATATAATTTAATTTTCCATCCATTTTCATCTTTTAAATTTTCGAGTTTATTGCGAATAGCATCAGCCTTTAGACCGATTACTTCCTCTATCTCATTTTTTGTAGCTCTTTTGGAAAGTAAGCTGCCTGCTGCGATGCTATATCTTGTTGCAAGAGGTGCCATTAATGTATTCCATGTAGAATTATAATTAGGAAAATATTTAAAGTACAATGATGGATAATATGCTATGCCCTTTTCGTCAAATCCTGCATTAATGGCATTCGGTTTTAACAAAAACAATATGGCAATACAGAAGAAGTAGCAGCCAGCTGAAAAATAAGTTATGTAATAAGAATACAAGGAAAAAACTAAAACTAAAAAATTCATTGAAAATCAAAGTAATTTTTACCGATATTTTCAAAAACTTTTTACTGATTACATACAGCAAATTTAAAAAAAAAAAAATAAAAATAAAAAGAAAATTGTATGTTGATGGTGTCGAACTTAAGAATTTTGTGTTTCTAGGCCAACGCTCTGACTACTGAGCTACTGCAGCGCTTTCATTTCTATAGCTTATTATTTTATTTAAATTATATTTCAATAAAATTTTTTACAATGTCAATGTCAAAATAATTGCTAATAGTACGAGATCTGGCAGTAAAAAAACGTATGGATCAAGTTTTTAGTTAAAAACTAATTTTTACATATATCTATGAATGGGGGAATATACAAATGAAAAAAAAAAAAAAAAAAATCCTTTTCTACATCCTTTTAACTTGACTGTAACTTACAATTAAATTTATGGCACTTCATTGCTGTATTATGTTCTTAAGCACTTTAAGAGAGAACTTATTTAGTTTTATTTAGTATATCACTTAAAACTGTGTACTAATTACAAAATCATTGCTTTCTATCTTTTATATGTTGACTTTTGTTAAAAAAAAAAACAAAACCATAAATAATTCTTTTTTATCACCGAAGCAAACTCAATTTCAATAAGATAATTGAGGAAAAAGTAAGAAATCTTAAATTCTTTACACTTAGTGTGCTGTTGGAGAAAAAAGTTGAAAATTTTAAAAATTTGCATATTTACCTTGGATTATACACTATAAATAAGACTGTGTGAAATTTTCACATATTTTGTGTAAAAAGTTAGCCACACAATTCAGTGAGGAAATAGTAGGTGCAAATGTACTATATGTTCATTTCACTTACAATCTGATCTTGGTCGCATATACATAGTTCCGACTAAGCTACAATTGAGACGAAAGATTTAATAAGATGCAATAAAAGCCACGGTGTTCGAATAAGCTATTTTAATGGGAGGACGCACAGTGGTTCAAAAGGCCAATCTAGATGGAAAGTAAGTCATAACACGTTTTTGAGGGCAGCTAGAAGCTTGAAATTTCCAGCGATTAGATCTATTATAGAATTGTGCGCCCTGAACAGTGCTCCCAAAGTGTGTTTTTTATATCAAAATTTTTTGGGAAGCATTGTAAGATGATTTCAATAATTAGGTCTTATAAGTAATTGAACAGAGAAAAAAATAAGCTACCGTTTTGAAAAAAAAAAAAAAACAAATCGTTTTCACCACCTTTTTTGGGGCTCAAGCCCAAAAAATCGAAAACTTAAAATTTATAAAATTCTTCAACTCGAGAACCATTCATCCGATTTTTATGATTTTTTTGTAATGGGTAATTGATACGTTGCCCATTGAGGTCCTTTGGAACTTATTTTTTCAAAATTTCCTCGGCTTCGTCCGGGATAAAAAAATCTTATTGACTCGGTAACCATATGCCAGATTTCAATGATTTGTTTAAGGGTAGATCCGTTGAAATTTTGTAAAATTTATTTTTTCCTAATTGCCTCGGCTTTGTCCGGGAAACTTTAATAAATCGGGAACTATTTTTCCGATTTGAGTGATTTTTATTTCATTGCGTAGATATGTTACCCAATGAGGTTTTGTAGAATTCATTTTTCAAAGTTTCCTCGGCAACGTCCGGGATAGTAAAAAATTAAAACTAGTAAGGGTGGCATCTGTGGCCTGACCAAAAACTAAATACCCTACACTGCATTTCAAGAATATTATTAAACACTTATGTAGTTGATAAATATACTATTCAATATTCTTGTATATATTGGGTGTACAATTTAAAAACCGGAATTTTTTAGCGAAATTTGATGCTTTATTGTGGAAAAATGTTACAATATATTTTATTCAAAGTATTGTCCATTGGAAGCTACAACATTTCCCCATCTTTCAGGCAATTTATGAATTCCATCCCAAAAAAATTGCGCCGTCTTGGCGGCCAAAAATGTATCTATCCAATTTTCGATATCTTGAACTTAAGTGAAGCGTATTCCTGATAGGGCATTCTGCATCGATCGGAACAAATGGTAGTCTGATGGTGCAAGGTCAGGGCTATAAGGCGAGTGAGCCAAAACTTCCCATCCACTATTTTCCAAATAGTTTTTCACGGGTCTTGCAACATGCGGCCCAGCGTTGTCATGATGAAAAATTATTGCTTCGTGTCTGGTCGCATTTTCCGGGCGTTTTTCGATGATGGCACGCTTCGAACGTATTAATTGTTTTCGATAGATGTCACCTGTGAGCATTACAGAGCATTACCTTGGCACCATGGATATTTGCCTTTGGCTGGGAAGGTCCTGGTTGTCCGGGCTTCATATATGAATGTTTGCGTTTCGGGTTGTCGTAATGGATCCATTTTTCATCCCCAGTCACGATCCGATGCAAAAATGACTTTTGGCAGCAGTTTTCTTTGCAAAAAAATGACCCAACGGAACCTCCCGCAAATGCTGTCTTTTTCTCCAATTTTCGACGTTATTCATCGTGAAAAATAATAATGATGCACACAAGATAAAATTGTTTTGTTGACTGATTTTGACAGCTGTCAAATGTACCTTCAAAATGACATATATATAAAGTTCGAGCTTTCACGATATTTGTTAGTACGGACATCCACCGTCAAATTCCGGTTTTTAAGTTGTACACCCAATACAATTTTTATTCAGATAAATTGTTTTATTCTTCCGTAACTCCTAGAAGAGTATAAGAACAAATTGCTTATATGGGAAGTGCCACGCCCTCTTCTCTGAGCTTGCCTAGATTTTGCGTAGAGCATGCATTAACTGTTTTGAGTGTTTGAGTGAAATTTGTTTAGGTTTTCTTAAAAAAATCTTTCAGTATAGCATTTTGAAACTTTCGCTTATATGGGAGATGCCACGCCCTCTAGTCCTACTTCGCCTACTTTTTGCTCAGAGTTTGCCATTAATGTTCTTAGTGTTTGGGTGAAATTTGGTTGGATTATCTCAAAAACCGCTCTCAGTATAACATTTTGAAACTTTTGCTTATATGGGAGGTGCCACGCCCTCTTGTCCGAGTTCGTCTAGCTTTTTTTAGAGCTTGTATTTATTGATCTGAGTGTTTGAGAGCAATTTGGTTGGGTTACCGCTAAAAACGCTTTCAGTATAACAATTTGAAACTTTTGTGTGTATGGGAGGTGCCACACCCTCTTGTTCTAATTTACCTTGTTTTTGCTCAGAGCTTGTACTAACTATTTCTAGTATAATGCTCTTTTTATTGCATTTTAAATGTATTTTTTGTATGGGCGGTAGGCGAGTCAGTTGACCGATTTTACTCATTTTAAATCCCTCGAGCTATCTTTAACGACGGAGGCAGAATACCAAATTTCATTGAATTATGTTGCTCAGTTTTCCCAAAAAATGTATTTCCACGCACACCCAGCCAGCCAGCCAGACAGACGGACATGGCTATATCGACCGAGGAGGTGACGCTGATCAGGAATATATATACTTCTCCATACCTGCCACGCCTCCTTCTTTGCGTTACAAATGGAAGGACAAAGTGAATATTCCCTGGGTGTAGGGTATAAAAAGTTGTGTTAATTATTTTTTTATTATTAAAATTCCTTATTGTATGCAAATCCATAAAATTTATCTTCAAAAAAAGCTTTGCAACCTTGAAACTTCTTGAAAGTTAAGTAAAGGGGTATAATTTATTTTATTTTTTTACATCCCGGACGTTGCCGGAGGAACTTCGGAAAAAATATAAGATAAGAATTTTCTAGGCCATAAAATTTAGACACTCAAAACAAAAAATACTCAGATCTGGTTATTGGTTCCCGAGATATAAAGAATTTTTAATATCCCGGACGAAGCCGAGGGAACTTTGAAAAAATAGATACTAAAAAACCTCGCTGGGTAACATATCAACTCATTGAAAAATCACTCAAATCGTACTAATGGTTCCCGAGTTATTAAAGTTTCTCGGACAAGGCCAAAGGAATTTTGACAAAATAAATTTCACAAAACTCCACCGGATATCATATCTACCCATAAAAAAATCATTTAAATCGCGTCAATGGTTCCCGAGTTATTAGGATTTTTATAGTCCCAGACAAAGAAGAGGGAATTTGAAAAAATAAGTTCCACTGGTCTTTAATGAGCAACATATCTACTCATTAAAAAAAAATCTTACAAATCGGATGAATGATTTTCGAGTTATATATATTTTTTATATTCGACTTTTATAAATTTTTCGAGTTAGAGCCCCAAAAAAGGTAGTCAAAACGATTTGTTTTTTTAAAAACGGTAGCTTATTTTTTTCTCTGTTCAATTTCCTATAAGACCTTATCATTGAAATCTTTCTACAATGCGTCCCCAAGCGGGCAAAAAATTTTGATATAAAAAACACACTTTGGGACCACTGTGGGGCATTATACGTCAAATGAAAATGGCGCAACTTCTGTATGGTAGTAGCTAGAGACCCGAATTTTTAGGGTATTAATTTATTATGGAAACAGTACCTCACATGTGTTCTTCCTTTTTTTCACTGATTTCAAGCTTAATGCAAAAAAAAAAAAGTATTTTATTTACTTAATCGGCACTATAATAATGCATCAGATGGTTTAAGAAAACAATTACAGTTTACCTGAATAATTTTCAACCATATTCTTACCTTGTTTCTTGGTAAATTACTAATTTTAAAGCTTTTTTCGTGTTATAAGCGTGCAATCTGAAAATTCAACAAATATTGAAAAGGCACCTTTTAGCGGCAAATTTTTTCTTCATTGTTTATATGACAATTCACAAATAAAAGAAACATAAAAACTTTTACAAAATCGATAAATGTCGGTAGTTAAAACTTTAACTAAACTGTGGACTACACAAAAAACTAGTACTGAAATATTACACTTTTTACACTAATTCCTTTCCCATAAAAAATACACTTACAATACACTTTTTTTTGGAAATTTATGTTAATCTTTTATACATTATTAAGTATACTACCTTTGACCAAGGGTGTCAGCGTAGAACAAAAGTGAACAAATTTTGGCTCGACCAACAACATCAATATTTCTGTACAACAATCACAGAAATAGTTTTTGTTGTTTTTTTTTCACGCTCGTCAAAATTTCGCGTTTTTGTTGCTTTTTTTGCGTATACACAAAATCGAACTCGAACCAACATAGAACAACAACAACGACTACGTTGCATCAATAACAAAAACAACAAACAATATGGGTATTAATGCGTCGATGCGTAGTTGCGAAAATGCAAGTCTTGAGCGAATTTTTCGGCAATGTGTTTGTTGTTTTATTTACAAATGTCAAACTTTCGCAAACCGCATTTCCCAAACGACGCAAGAACATTGCGTATCAACGCGTGAATACCCCTACTTTTTGTGTGTGTCCTAGTTCTAAGAAATTTTGAAAATTGTTGAAATATTATTGTTGTTGTAAGCGAGGCATGAAAAAACAACAAAAAATTGTTTTTGTGATTGTTGTAATTCGAATTTGAAGTTGTTGTAAAAGCGAAAATTTTGCGATGACTGCGCTGCATGCGCTTGTCTCAGTGATTTGAAAACCTTGACACCCTTGATTTTGACTATATTTTGTAATTTTTTCATTTGGAAATATTGAAAAACAAGCCGGTGATAGAGCTTGTCCGAGAACATCTCAGAAAAAAAAAAGAAAACAATTTGCGGTGTTCACTATATGTCGGTCGGAAATTATCTGGAATCAAAAACCATTAAAATTTAGTCAAAGTATCATCAAATCCTCTCCCCAACGTTTTCTGATTATAATTTTTTTTATTTAAAAATTTTTGGTGATCATTCAAAGTGTAAATCGCTATTTTCCAAGAAAAATTCCACCATTTTGTGGGTGGAAATGTAGAAAATAAATTCTAAGCTAAATGTTTCGGGGAGGTGTTTTATATATAATGCAGTTTTTAAAAGACAGTGAACACGGACCTTAAAAAAGTAGTTTTGAGAAAAACGCTTTTAAAATATTTAAAGCTAAAAAAGTGAAAGTAAAAAAGTAACGGACAGAAGGCTAACTAGACAATAACTTCAAGATTATGATCAGATCGACTTAAAACTTTAAGATAAGGTATGTTCTTGAAATGTAAGTGATGTGGCCTGTCTAAATGTCAACTGAGAATATTTAGTTTGTTGAGTAAAGATCGATTACGACAATAGCTTTTGCATCCACAAAACTTGAAAAATTCTGCAACTCGTTAAGGCCAATTTCTCACTGTTTAACTTATTTCTACAATGATGCTCTGTAAACAATTGATTTTATGATTTAATTCGTCACTTAGCATTTAGTAACCAGAAAAATGAAAAAAAAATCCATTCTTAAATTAATTAACTTTGCGTTATCTAAGAGGCATAACGACAGAAATAAAACAATAATTAAATTATGACCAGTATGCATGCATAATTTTTAAACAGAAATTTCATAAAACATTAATTTAAATTGTATCACTTAAAAAGGCGATATTACATACATCACTTAATATTATTAACATATCTACCGTTCACATTCAAACTTCTTACTTACGCTACAGATTGCTCAAGACGATCACTGTTTTTTTTTCCACTTCAGTCTTCTTGCGGTAGTGGCAGAGTCAAGAAGTTCAGAAGCTTCTCTCACCAAGACGGCCCCTTTTAATGGGCATTTGCAAATTTTTGAATTTGGTTGACAATTGTATCTATTGGAAAGTCTCTGTGCAAGTCCACTAGGGTGTCCAAGTTTTTGTTTTAAAGACAGGACCCCCCGAAATGGCCAGTAATCAGATAAAAAGGGAAAAATTTTAAAAACTGGAATGGCATTTTAAAGTAGTGGTTTTCCTGGAATGACTCATTTGATATTAATCTTAGTCTTTATAATAAGCTGCGCCTTTTATTCGCAAAGTTATAACCATTTTAAAATTTGGAAAAAAAAATGTTTTTTCAAGTTTTGGATTCAAATATCTCTAAATCCAGATAAGGTAGAGTAATTCTGCGATTGGATTCAGAAAAAATACAGTCCATTGGTTAGAGCTCAATATCTCCTTAAGGATATCAGCCAGGACCCTCCATTTTACATTTTTTTTTTTAACTCTAGAGTTAAACAGCTAACTTTCTGCATACTCAGTTTCTCTTGCAATTTTCTCAAACTTTGAACCATTGGACTCCACATTTCGGAACCATAAACAAGAACGGGACCAGCTATGACTTTGAATCCGACAATACTTCGTCGTGCATGAATGTAAATCAATCTCATTTCTAGAATATACCTACATTTTTACAGAACTTTAATATGATGGAAAACTCCGAGTTAATTTTATACGAAATTTTGTACGATAAAGTAATTTCACGAGAGGCACGCCAAATTTCAAGTTTTAGAAATTTTTCATTTTTATATGATAACTGGCCATTAACTACGTCATTTAGAGGGTGCTCTTTTTTTAAAACAAAGTACTTGGTACATAACGGACACCCGAAAGCCCATATATCGCTCCTGGCAAACAAGGCCGCATTTACTAAGTTCCTTAGTTGTTTATTTCGTAATTATACCCTACACCCAGGGTATATTCACTTTGTCCTTCCGTTTGTAACGCTGCGAAGGAGGCGTGGCATATATAGAAAAGTATATATATTCTTAATCAGCGTCCCCTCCTGAGTCGATATAGCCACGTCCGTCTGTCTGGCAGGGTGGCTGGCTGGCTGGCTGGCTGGCTGTGTGTGGAAATACATATTTTGGGAAAACAAAGCAAGATAATTCAATGAAATTTGGTGCACAGCCTCCGTCGCCAAAGTTAGCTCGGGGGATTCAAAATGAGCGAAATCGGTCAACGGACACGCCTACAAAAAATTATATTCAAATTGCAACTTTTGGAGTATTTTTCACGATAATGCAACCAAAATACACATTAATACTACAAATTAAAAGCGCAAACTCTGATAAAAAACTGGGCGAGTTCGAAATAGAGGGCGTGGCACCTCTCATATAAGCAAAAGTTTCAAAGCGCTATACTGAAAGCGTTTTTTGAGATAATCGAACTAAATTTTACTCAGACACTAAAAATTATAAATATGTACAAGCTATAAGCAAAAACTGGATAAAATTGGATAATAGGGCGTGGCACCTCCCATATAAGCAAAAGGTTCAAAACGCTATGCTGAAAACATTTTTTGAAATAATCCAACCAAATTTTACTCAAATATTAAGAACTATAAATTCATACTCTGAGAAAAAACTGGGTGAATTTAGACAAGAGGGCGTGGCACCTCCCATATAAGCAAAATTTTCAAAATACTGCTGTGTAGGGTATTTAATGTTTGGCCAGGCCAAATGTAACACCCTTACTAGTTTTTCTATTGGGTGTACAACTTAAAAACCGGAATTTTTTAGCGAAATTTTATTTAAAGTATTGTCCATTGGATGCTACAACATTTTCCCATCTTTCAGGCAATTTATGAATTCCATCCCAAAAAAATTGCGCCGGCTTGGCGGCCAAAAATGAATCTATCCAATTTTCGATATCTTGAACTTAAGTGAAGTGTATTCCTGATAGGGCATTCTGCATCGATCGGAACAAATGGTAGTCTGATGGTGCAAGGTCTGGGCTATAAAGCGGGTGAGGGAAAATTTCCCATCCGTTGTTTTCCAGGTAATTTTTGACTGGGGCAGCAATATGTGGCCGTGCGTTGTCATGATGAAAAATTATTGCTTCGTGTCTGGTCGCATTTTCCGGGCGTTTTTCGATGATGGCACGCTTCAAACGTATTAATTGTGTTCGATAGAGGTCACCTGTGAGCATTACATAGCATTACCTTGGCACCATGGATATTTGCCTTTGGCTGGGAAGGTCCTGGTTGTCCGGGCTTCATATATGAATGTTTGCGTTTCGGGTTGTCGTAATGGATCCATTTTTCATCCCCAGTCACGATCCGATGCAAAAATGACTTTTGGCAGCAGTTTTCTTTGCAAAAAAATGACCCAACAGAACCTCCCGCAAATGCTGTCTTTTTCTCCAATTTTCGAGGTTATTCATCGTGAAAAATAATAATGATGCACACAAGATAAAATTGTTTTGTTGACTGATTTTGACAGCTGTCAAATGTACCTTTAAAATGACATATATATAAAGTTCGAGCTTTCACGATATTTGTTAGTACGGACATCCACCTTCAAATTCCGGTTTTTAAGTACACCCAATATCATTTTTACGTTAGTGTTCAGCCGCGGGCTGGACTCTTTTTTTTTCTATATATATATCTATGCGTACATACGCGAAAGAAAAAGGCAAATATCTGGTCGATGCCGCTGCTCCTTTTCTGCTTGGCTATGAGGCGATGAGGACCTGTTGCCGCTGGGAACAGTGACTGCCATACTTGGCCGTGTGCCGATTCTGCAAACTACGGTAAAACCTGTTGTGAAGTGGATCCTGTGGCAGAACAGGTGACTCGCTATGAATGAACTGAATTGGAGTGCCGAAGGTTAGTCCAGCGCAAAGTAAACGAGTGAATTTAAATCTTCAACACTTTGTAATTAAAAACACTATCATTTTTAGCTTTTGCAAACTTTATTTCTCGTTATAAAAAATTAACAGAACTGAAAACTTAAGAGCTGCTGTTTGCTTTTGTGGTAGTTTAACGAGTGAATTCTTTTAGCCCTTGACATTGACATTGAATCTCAATGGAATTTGTCAGCCATTTATTGAGCTTAAGAGAGAGGGAGACGGCTATACTTATGATGGGTAAATCAGCATATATAAGGAAATAGAATTTCGCTAGATATGAGTAGCGAGTGATCATTTGGTTGAGCGAATGGGTAGGATTGCCGCCTTTTGAGACTTTACTAAAATTTTCTTTGATGTGCACACGGATATGAAAACTTCTTAAGGTTTAAGTTTGTACGTAAACAGTTAGTCCTTCAAGCATATCAATGGATGATAACTCGAAAACAAAGCATTCAATTAGCTATATAACTATGTAACGTAATTGGAATCACTTTTTGGAGGCACGCCATATGCCTCAAAACAGCGAAATCTACATTTTGAAGAGAAATATCTCAAAATCCTGATGTGAAAGAGCAAAACGGATTACGCCATCCTTTTTAGTACGTCAAAACCTTCAAAGTTGGTAATAGAATCCCATTGGTCTTTTTATAATCTACAGCCACTTTGTTCTTCTGTTTGTTATGCACAGAAGGAGAAAAGTCGATATAGCCATGTTTGCTCGTTTAAATCATTTTAATATTTTATGGTAGCAAAATAATGCGATGAAACTTTGGGCACTGACTCTGTCGTCAATGTTAGCGCGGGAGATATAAATGAGCAAACGCATGATACAATTAACAAGGTAACATCAGTAACTGACACGTTTCTTGTTCTTCTTTTTTTGGTAGCAAGTACTGTCAAAATTAATTAGCAAACCAATAGCCGGAGAGCCAGCGCCTAAAAACAACTTTGCGTTTCTAAAAGCTGAATTTTTTACAGTTGGTTATAGTAATTGTGTACATCAATAATCTGTCAGTCAGTCAAGCGAACTGTAGAACAGGCGGCTGCTATATGGCCTCAAACATGTAAAATTTCGATTTTTCTGCAATCAATTTCTAAAAGCTGAAACTTCTTATACACGTTATATAATGCATACAAATAACATTTTTGTCGGTCAGTCAGTTGAACGTTAGAACGGGGCTAGTCAGCACGCCCCAATATATGTGCAATAAATGAATCAAGTCAAAATTATTTCTAAAAGCTGAAATTTTTTTTAGGGGTACTTTATTGTATATTTACCACAAATAAATCAGTCAGTCAGCTATATTGTAGAACAATCTCCGTCAGCAAGCTCAACAAAGCAAAAAAAATGGTTACTAAAAGCTGAAAATTTTTTTAGGGCTAAAAAAAAAATGGTTTCTAAAAGATGAAATTTTTATTAGGGGTACTTTATTGTATATAAACCACAAATAATTCAGTCAGTCAACTATATTGTAGTACAATCTCCGTCAGCAAGTTCAACAAAACAAAAAACAATGGTTTTTAAAAGCTGAAATTTATTTTAGGGGTACTTGATTGTATATTAACCACAAATAAATCAGTCAGTCAACTATAATGTAGTACAATCTCCGTCAGCAAGTTCAACAAAACAAAAAGCAATGGTTTTTAAAAGCTGAAATTTTTTTTATATTAACCACAAATAATCCAGTCAGTCAACTATATTGGAGAAAAAACTTTGTCAGCAAGCTCAACAAAACAAAAAACAATTTCAGCTTTTAAAAACCATTGTTTTTAGTTTTGTTGAGCTTGCTGACGGAGATTGTTCTACAATATAGTTGACTGACTGATTTATTTGTGGTTGATATACAATCAAGTACCCCTAAAAAAATTTTCAGCTTTTAAAAACCATTTTTGTTTGTTTTGTTGAGCTTGCTGACAAAGATTGTTCTACAATATAGTTGACTGACTGAATTATTTCTGGTTAATATACAATCAAGTACCCCTAAAAAAATTTTCAGCTTTTAAAAACCATTTTTGTTTGTTTTGTTGAGCTTGCTGACAAAGATTGTTCTACAATATAGTTGACTGACTGAATTATTTCTGGTTTACATACAATCAAGTACCCCTAAAAAAATTTTCAGCTTTTAAAAACCATTTTTGTTTGTTTTGTTGAGCTTGCTGACAAAGATTGTTCTACAATATAGTTGACTGACTGAATTATTTCTGGTTTACATACAATCAAGTACCCCTAAAAAAATTTTCAGCTTTTAAAAACCATTTTTGTTTGTTTTGTTGAGCTTGCTGACAAAGATTGTTCCACAATATAGTTGACTGACTGAATTATTTCTGGTTAATATACAATCAAGTACCCCTAAAAAAATTTTCAGCTTTTAAAAACCATTTTTGTTTGTTTTGTTGAGCTTGCTGACAAAGATTGTTCTACAATATAGTTGACTGACTGAATTATTTCTGGTTTACATACAATCAAGTACCCCTAAAAAAATTTTCAGCTTTTAAAAACCATTTTTGTTTGTTTTGTTGAGCTTGCTGACAAAGATTGTTCCACAATATAGTTGACTGACTGAATTATTTCTGGTTTACATACAATCATGTACCCCTAAAAAAATTTTCAGCTTTTAAAAACCATTTTTGTTTGTTTTGTTGAGCTTGCTGACAAAGATTGTTCTACAATATAGTTGACTGACTGAATTATTTCTGGTTTACATACAATCAAGTACCCCTAAAAAAATTTTCAGCTTTTAAAAACCATTTTTGTTTGTTTTGTTGAGCTTGCTGACAAAGATTGTTCTACAATATAGTTGACTGACTGAATTATTTCTGGTTTACATACAATCAAGTACCCCTAAAAAAATTTTCAGCTTTTAAAAACCATTTTTGTTTGTTTTGTTGAGCTTGCTGACAAAGATTGTTCCACAATATAGTTGACTGACTGAATTATTTCTGGTTAATATACAATCAAGTACCCCTAAAAAAATTTTCAGCTTTTAAAAACCATTTTTGTTTGTTTTGTTAAGCTTGCTGACAAAGATTGTTCTACAATATAGTTGACTGACTGAATTATTTCTGGTTTACATACAATCAAGTACCCCTAAAAAAATTTTCAGCTTTTAAAAACCATTTTTGTTTGTTTTGTTGAGCTTGCTGACAAAGATTGTTCCACAATATAGTTGACTGACTGAATTATTTCTGGTTAATATACAATCAAGTACCCCTAAAAAAATTTTCAGCTTTTAAAAACCATTTTTGTTTGTTTTGTTGAGCTTGCTGACAAAGATTGTTCTACAATATAGTTGACTGACTGAATTATTTCTGGTTTACATACAATCAAGTACCCCTAAAAAAATTTTCAGCTTTTAAAAACCATTTTTGTTTGTTTTGTTGAGCTTGCTGACAAAGATTGTTCTACAATATAGTTGACTGTTTTATTTATTTGTGGTTAATATACAATAAAGTACCCCTAATAAAAATTTCAGCTTTTAGAAACCATTTTTTTTTTTTAGCCCTAAAAAAATTTTCAGCTTTTAGTAACCATTTTTTTTGCTTTGTTGAGCTTGCTGACGGAGATTGTTCTACAATATAGCTGACTGACTGCTTTATTTGTGGTTAATATACAATAAAGACCACTTAATAGCTCATTTTGAAGATAAAGAATGGTTTTAAATGCTTCGGTTAGTAAAAAAGAGCAGACGAATTTCGTCCGTACTGTATACAACCTCAAATATAGCCGAAAACCGAGATTTTTCGCTTTAAGTTTCATGGTGTGATTTTAAAGTTAACATAACTTCGCAGAAAAATATTGCAGATGAACATTTAAAAGCTCAATTTAAAGCCAAAAGAAAGTACCAAATGTTTCTGGTAATAGAAATTCCCAAAAAAATTTTGTGTGTCCTGCATATAACATCCAATATAGCCAAAAATCGTGTTTTTGCACTTTTTTAACTTTTTAGGCAAAGATATCTCCGACAAAAAAAAAGATATCGTTATCAGTTTGATTGAGTTTTTAAGGAAAAAACTAGGGCTATTAACTGTCATACCAGATTTTACGGCATAATATTACCTTATCTTGTTATATAACTTCAAAAATAGGAAAAAAAATGGTGTCCTTTAAACATATATGTAAGGATATCTCAAAGTCCAGACGTAATAGAGCAATTCTAATACCGGAATCGGATTAAGCATCAAAAATCACATTTGAAGTGATTACTTTCGTTTCCGGTTTTTGTTTGTATTTTTCTTAAATACGAAAAAACCGATTTTTTAAAAAATAAATGGTGCGGAAATAATACCTTTTATATGTATGTATGCATGTATGTATATATATATCCATATATATATATTACACATATATACATATACAATTATATATATGTACGTATATACATATATATGTGTACATAACATGTATATACACACGAGATATACTCAAAAATCGTTAAAAAAACTAAAAGGTCGAAAAAAAAAAAACGGCTGGACGTCCGATTTTGCGGATTGCGGATTTAGATACTAGAAGGGTCCCCCAACATTATCCCTGAAAAAAATCGCGGGTGGTATTTCAAAAAGTTAAAATTTTTTAAAAACCACCGTGCATTATATAACGTGTATAAGAAGTTTCAGCTTTTAGAAATTGATTGCAGAAAAATCGAAATTTTACATGTTTGAGGCCATATAGCAGCCGCCTGTTCTACAGTTCGCTTGACTGACCGACAGATTATTGATGTACACAATTACTATAACCAACTGTAAAAAATTCAGCTTTTAGAAACGCAAAGTTGTTTTTAAGCGCTGGCTCTTGGACTACAACAACAATTTTACAGTTTTCTGATTTGTCTCTAGGCGATTTGATTGGTTGATTTCGCTCTCCGCTTTGCTCTTATTGACAGAATTTGGCGCTACCTCTTTAATTGTACCATGAGCAAACGGATACGCCTACGACCACTAGAGGTGGTATGTGCAAGCTCTCTAGTGGAATTCGGATAAGAGATCTAAAAGTTTCGAAATGCTATCTGAAATCGTTATTTGAGATAATGGAACCGAATTCTAAGGATAAGGTCTGATCAGAAACTTGTTGATTCGGACAATAGGGGGTGGTACTTCTCATATAAGCAAAATTTTTAAAATGCTATGGTGTACGCCAGACTAAAGGTAACACCTTTACAACTTTATTTTTTGGGACAAAAAAGTAGCCAATTAGTACAGTAAAACTAGCTATAATATCAATGGAAAAAGGAAAAAATTGCTGCGTACTTGAAACTTGGTACAGTTGTCTACTGTACTACAGTAACTTTACAAAAAAAAACTCCACCGAACAATGGGTGGTGTAAGCCCCCTTAAAAGTTGATTTTCTCAAAATAATATTTTCTTTTATACCCTACACCCAGGGTATATTCACTTTGCTCTTTCGTTTGGAACGCAGAAAAGGAGACGTGGCAGATATAGAAAAGTATGTATTTTCTTGATCAGCGTCACCTCCTGAGTCGATATAGCCATGTCTGTCTGTCTGGCTTACACGCTTACCGCCCATACAAAAAATGTACTTAAAATTAAACTTCACGACAATGCAACCAAAAAACACATAAATACTACAAATTGTAAGCGCAAGCTTTGACTAAAAAGCGATCAAATTCGGATAAGAGGGCGTGGCACCTCACATGTAAGTAAAAGCTTCAAATCGCTATACAGAAAGCATTTTTTGAGATAATGGAACTTAATTTTTCTCAGACACTAAGAACTATAAATGCAAGCTCTGAGCAAAAACTGGGTAAAATCGGAAAAGAGGGCGTGGCCCCTCCCATATAAGCAAAAGTTTTTAAATGCTATACTGAAAGAGTTTTTTGAGATAATCCAACCAAATTTCACTCAGACACTGGAGACAGTAAGTGCAAGATCTGAGCAAAAACTGGGTGAACTCGGAAAAGAGGGATTGTCACCTCCCATTTAAGCAACATTTTCAAAATATTGCAGTGTAGGGTATTTAATGTTTGGCCAGGCCAAAGTTTACACCCTCACTAGTTTTTTTAAAATTTTTTTTCTCAGAAAGGGTGATAAAAAATAAACCTTTTGTAGGAGACTAATTTTGCGCTAAATGGTTGTGAGAGCCACGGGAATATTTTTTCTGAAAAGTCACGTACCAAATTTTTTACTTTATTTTGTGCTTTGATTTACGAAAATCTTTTGAAGTTAATGATGACAACATGTTCATCTCCCGGATCTAACCTAATCTAAATCTTTTGAAAGGTCGATAAAAGATTTCCGTCCAAAAAAAAAATTTTGAGAAAATAATTTCTAAGATTTTTCAAAACATGTCCATCATTTCGTCAATATTCTTATGATTTATATGGGATATATTGGTTTTTTTCTACCTTGTATTTTCTTAGCAATGGAAGTTATATTCCTCTACTTTGAAATTTTTTTTTCGGCAACATAGTGGGTGTAAATCAAAGTGCAAAATAAAGTTAAAAAATTGGTACGAAAAAAATTCCCGTGGCTCTCACAATCATTTAGTGTAAAACAAGTCTTCTACAAAACGTTTACTTTTCATCCACCCTTCTGTTAAAAAAGTTTAAAAATTATATAATATTATTTTGAGAAAATCAACTTTTAAAATTTTACAAAATTTACAAATTTTCCAAATTTAAATATGAAAATAAAATACTGCATTCTAAGCTTTAGAAAGCTTTTTGACTTTTTCTGATCGGTTAAGAAACAAAAAAGTTATAAACGTTAAAGTTTAAAATTAATATGAAAACTTTAAATTTTTGGTACTCGGTCGTTTTAGAAAACAAAAAAAGGACTCTTACTTAAAAGTTGCTTGTCTCGGTTCATTTTAATGCTAGAAAGATGTTAAAAAAACTATGATCTGCAGAATTGTATTAACTATAATTTTTGCTTGGAAACTTTGACGACAGACTTTTGTTGGTGGTTTGCATATTCTGTCGCAAATCCATATCCTACCTCTTTCGACGCCTGTGAGTTTTACCTGCACCTCAGAGTGTTTAGTGGCACGAAGGCATACGAAGAAAATGAAACGTGTTGTATGTTCACAATTATTGCTTTGGTGAGTTGATCACCGTTAGCTATATTAGAAATATCTCATGTACGCTCACAAAATTTTTATTAAAAAAATTACATTTCAAGCTTAAAATATGTTCAGTATAACATATATAATATAGATAAAAAATAAAAATAAACTATTTGTGATGACTTGACCTCATTGAAATGTGAATTCATTAATTTTTGCTCTATTATGAAATTTCACTAAACTACCCATGTAGTAAGTGGTACCATTTTGAATGACGGCATAAACAAATCTTTCTAGGACGAGTCCACTCAAATTTACAAAATTTCCTTCATCTTCTTCTTCTTCGTTTTCTTCTTCATCTTCTAGTTGTTCGTCTTCTTCTTGATACTCTTCATCTTCGTCGTTGTCAAAATCTGCAAGAAATTGTCTTTCCAGTCTTTTCTCGACTATTGCCCAAGTTATGTCTGCAAATTTATATAGAAAATCTTGTTAAAAATGTCAATGCACATGTAGACTTTAATTTAAAGTAAATCTTAAGGGAATAATTTTTGTGTATAAAATTATAATGTTTATAAATCACATTTTAACTTTTAGTTTTAGTTTATAAGTTTATTTGACCAATTTATATACATAGTCTTACATATGAAGGGTATAGAAGCAAAGGCAGCAATCTCCATTTTGTTTATGAACGTTTTTGATTGTGTTGGATCACAAGCTACCATCAAATGCAACTAGATGTCATTATCAAACATGTCCATTATTAAAGGAGAGACTGTCGTCTTTGATTCTGTACCACTTTGATCGTGCCATCTTCTTGCATTTGACAATACCTTGGTCAAACACTAATAGACACACTCAGAAAAAAAATGGAGATTGCTGCCTTTGCTTCTATACCCCTCATATGATGTTATTTTAAAATGGTCAACACTTTTTAAAGAGAAATCATACAATACCACTTCATAGCTTATTTTGAAGAAGAAGAACAGTTATAAATAATACATTCAATAGAAAAGAACACACAAAAACCGTACATCTTCTAAACCTCAAAAAATAGTAAGAGATAGAGCAATTTTGCTCTCGTTGGAAACCCCATAATTTATCAATCGATGGATTTTGTTAACTCACTGTAAATAAAACAAATAGCACTTGTACATCAAAATGTTGTGAGTACGTTTATGCTAAAAAATGTCAAACTTTCCAATGGAAATGTCAGATTGCACCTGGCAACACTTAGTGTTGCCTAGGCCAAAAATATATTTAGCAGCCTACGTATTACCCACACCACGTGTTGGTGAAATAAATGGTGTTTTATCAAAAATTCTTGTGGTCAATGAACTTATTTGTACTGATAAATTATAAATGGTGTTCACTGACTTTATATAGTTAACCATTTATTTAAAAACACCATGTCTTTAAAGTGAAATAATGAAATTTACTCACTGGAAAAAAATTATCACCAAACTCTTTTTTAGGAAAAACAACTTAACAGAATCATGCGACTTCACCGAACGGTGAAATCGCACTTACATAAGCTTTAGGAATTGGCGTAACGTCTAAATATGAATAACGGTAAATCCTATGTACGCAATGGAAAATATCCATGTGGTCCATGTTACCCACGTAGTCTATATTTCCTTCCCTTACCCTATATACGTGTTTATGTTTAGTTAAATATCAAAACTGCCTAAGCCCTCTCTGATATGTGGGCAAAATAAAATAAATTAAAAACAATTCAATGAAATTTATTCTATTTTGCCTAAAAATCTGAGGGGGACTTAGGCAGTTTTGATATTTATCGACACATACATATAATATATATTCATAAAATTAAGTTCAACATTACTTTGGCTTTAGATGACTCGAACTTGTAGCTTATAAGTTTAAAACCAATCTGTTAAATTATTTTCACTACTTTCGGGTTCCTCCTAGCCGGACGTTTCTATGTTATATTCTGATTTCTAGAATGCTTGCAGACTATTTATTTTTAACAGTGTTTCATCTGGTCATTCATATGTGTCGCAGCAGCAACCATTCCGTTTTAATCCATATAATAGAGAGAAGAATTTACAGAATTAAATGAAAGTTTGTTTCTTATGTTTGATTTAAACGCAGCCATCGCAGCTTGTAATTCATGTATTTTTATACCATGGACCCCGAGATTGAATCCAAGCCCCGTGGATTTGCTTTTTTTTTTTTTTTTTTTTGATTCATTTAAGGAATTCTTAGCGCCGCAAAATGCATTTTTTCGAAAAGCGACGCTAAACTCCAACAAACGCTTTTTAACTAGGACATGTTATGTCTAAAAGAAAGAACAGGTATCATAATACGTAAAGCGGATGCGCAAGTGGTGGAAAAATAAGAACTTCGGAAAGTCTTTTGAATCTCTTCTTTTCCCCTTGCGTTGTGTACCACTTACACTTCTAAATAAGTAGTATATAGAATAAAAAATATACACAACTTTTTGAAATTAATAAGAAATTTTAAAGCAAATATTCAAACGTTCCATACCTGTTACTGAACCAATGCGAAAGCTTGTACGACTTGTGTTTAAGAATGTATTTTGGTGCACTTCTGAAATATATGCTTCTTCTACACAACGGGTTAACTTGCAAAAATCAGCATCCTTTTTTGAAAACGCAAGCTTTATACCGAGCTTTATTAAGAAAAAATAAAGTAAAAAATAATTATTGATACGTATTAGTCGTACTAAGGAACATAAAATAAAAGCAGCTCGGGCTTTATTCTTGGAGTTACTCAAGTATTTACTACTATATGTACATTATAAGTGCGATAATACTTCACTCAATTGGGTCTTTACAAATTTAATTTAAGCTCAGGAATACATTCCTTACTTCTGAGTTAGTTAACTAGCTTAAGGGTGAGTAGTAGGCCGGGTCAAATTTTTTTGCGGCAAAGAGTATAGCAACAAAACAATCTACGAAAAATTCCAAGAAACTTTGCCCAAGAAACCATGGGTCTAAAATCAATATCGAGCCGCCGTAAATTGCGTTGAAGTTTTGTATGTAGTACTTTAAAATTCAATAAAAAAAAAACAAAAAATTCAAATACTTTGAATAATTTTATATGAAACAAGTAAAAAAAATTTGAATTTTTTATTTTTCTTATTGTATTTTAAAGTACTACATACAAAACTTAAACGCAATTTACGGCGGCTCGATATTGATTTTAGACCCATGGTTTCTTGGGCAAAGTTTCTTGGAATTTTTCGTAAATTATTTTGTTGCTATACTCTTTGCCAATTTTTTGCCTCCCGAACAAATTGACCCGGCCTAGTGAGTAGTGTTTTCTTTATTAAAACGGTTGCATTTGTAACGCTTTCGCGCAAAATATTCTCAGCCAATTTTTATGATATCTTCCTCAAAACAACAAGTCTATGTTTGAAAAGAATCTGGAAAACTTATTTCTTTGATTTTTTATGGTACATTTTCTTTTTCTTAGGATTAAATGTGTTGAAAAATATATACCAGCCAGACAGACGGACATGGCTATATCGACTCAGGAGGTGACGCCTATCAAGAATATATTTACTTTTCCATATCTGCCACGCCTCCTTCTTTACGTTACAAACGGAAGGACAAAGTGAATATGCCATTACAATACCTTTTTCTACACAACACGAACTTAAATCGGCCTTTGAGTACAAATTACACTTTATTTAAAAAAATAAAAAATATATATATTATACCTCTTTGACTGTTTGCGTTATCCTTCTGCCTGATCTAGTTGAATTTAATGCTGGGAAAAAAACGCTCAACTTTGTCATCTTCAGTTTTTCTGAAATTTTTCTGATGTCAAAGTTTTCAAGTTTTCCTTTAAGTTCTTTAAAATTTTCACTCAAAAATGTAGTATTATAAGGCTGCAGGATCAGCACATCTGCTCCGTTTTCTAATGGCAACTGTATGGCCTCAACACCAAAGTCAGTTAAGTTGGCATACAAAAATGTATTTTCCTGTTGAAACATTTCTCCCCTCAGTGGTGCGCCATTGACGATTGTAACTTTTTTTTTATATGTATTAACGAATGGTTTTGCCCAATTGGTATCCATAAAATTTAAATTAACAAGTGTTATTAGACCGTCACGTTGAAAGAGTTTCTTGATTGCTGGTCTCGTGGGTATAAACTCTACTATGTGATTGGATTTTTCTTTAACCCATTTATTCGCTTGTTCATGTGTATCTCTTGTATATTCTACAGGTTCTAAAAATTCATAGAGCCTTTCTTCGACACATTCTGCAATTCTCCTCCTTTTATTGATGTATACTTTAACATTCCATCCATCTTGATCTTGTAAGTGAGTAACATAATCCGCCCACACTGGTGGCTGCATGTTCTCAATAAGCAGCGCCTTTTCAATTTGATATTTTGTTTCTTTTCTGGCGACATAAGATGCTGCTAAGACGGTATCCCTTAGCCCAAAGGGTGTCCCAAATGTATTCCAAGTATATTTTATACTAGGAAATTCTTTAAAAAATTTCGTTGTATATTTTCCTTCGTCATAGAAGTGCATTGAGTAAATGGAATTAATTTTTATTATAAACACGAAAGCAATGCAAGTGATGTAAAAGGTTACTGAAAAATAAAAAAAAATAAAAATAAATTAATTAAATTAATTTTTCGTGCGATTCATGGTTTAGAATATATTCTAAAAATCATTTAAGTTCTGGTAAATCTGCTTTTTGAATAATATCTTTAAAAGGGTGAGTCGTACGATTAAAAGCAACTGGATCAAGTATCATATTGTCCCTATTCAAGTGAAAAAACACTTCGTCAAATTTTTTTAGTTTTGAGTTGTTCGGTATTTCTGGTCATAAAAAAATCAAAACAACAATTTCCGTACAATAACTTATTTTTTAATTTAAAATATTTCAAAATTACAAAACTGACTTAGTGTTTTTCACTTGTAAAATCAGCATATATATATATTAGGGGTGTTTTAAGAATGTATGGAGTTCCTTAGTAACAACATTTTGATACTTGACACCCCCCAATTCTGAGAGGCTGGAAAAAAAAAATGAGTTTGCAAAAAAAATTTTGTGGGTGGGGTGAGGGTAAGGGTTGGCGCATCGAGGTCAAAGATGAGAGAAAAGGAGAACTAATTTACTTACAGCCCTACAAGAGGGGCCACCTCTAGAGGATTTAAATGTATGACCGACCCACACTTTTGTCTTTATAAAAATTTTTAAAATTTTGTATGAAAATAAAAAAAATATTCATAAAAGGTAAAATTTTCGATCAAAAATGCGCCGAACTAAAGTTGAACGCAGAGGTATAGTTCCTAGGGGAATTATCCATAGAATTGAATGAACTTTCACATAGGGGGGTAACCGAGATCAGTTTTCAAATCGGCCCACCCTAATATATATACATACATAATACTTATTTAACAAACTAATTACAAATTATATGTTTTGATTGTGGGTTAAACCATTCAATATTCTTGATAGTGATGATAAATTTCTAACTTTGCATATAAATCTATATATAAATAGGCAAACGAAATCGATTCAGTCCCTGTTTCTATACCTAAATCTCAACCGATTTACTTTTTTTTTTGTTGGAAAGGTTGTGAGAAGGAGCAGTGCATAGGACTATACATTTTTTAAAATGGGTGGCGCCACGCCCCTAAATGGAAATAACGCTCTCACGGCTAAACCACTGCATCGATTTTTACGAAATTTGATATAGAGATAGAATTAACGCTAAGGAATGATAACATGACCATTATGCTTTTCACGCCCTTAATGACAAAATGCTTTCACAGCTAAGTCACTACATTGATTTTTTAAAAATTGGGTATACAGATATAGGGCTAAAACTAATAGCAGAGGAAAATAATTGAAAAAAGAACTGCTGTGCGAAATAATTCCAAGTGAATTTTTTTCACCGGATTAATCTTAAATAATGCATGATAAATAAAGTGTGAAAAGTCCACTGCAGAGTCGTGTGCGCATAAAAAGTTATTAAGGCTCAAAGGTCGCTAAAATCAGTTTTTTGCAAATATCTCGCTAATGATAACTCTTACAGAAAAATGTTGGTCTCCAATTTCGTAGCACAGGAAATTTCCTACAAAAGTACGTTAAAAGTTTTTTCGTACGACTTATAGTTTAGAAGATCACCCAATTTAAAGAGTTGTTAACAGTTATGATATGAAATACTACCTATGAGTTCATACAAAAATATCTTACTTTTTAAATTGCGATACCTCTTCAATGAGGAGTCATACAGACAAAATTAAAACGCCGTTTAAAAGATAATTTAACTTTCTATATACCATACTAATTTTTTTTTCAAGCTACCGTTAAGACTTTGAAAATTCTGGGTTTTGAAGGATATCTCCGAATCGGTGAGTACTACCATAAAAACCCACTTTGTAGAGAATCATAAAATCTACAAAAAGTAAGCGATAAGTGTACACATAGAAGTAACCGTACAGAAGATATTCGGCAAAAAACCGGTTTTTTTGCATTTTCAGGTTTTTTTTTTGAATATCTTCTAAACGGTGATTTCTATGTATACACATATGGCTTACTTTTTGTAGATCTTGCGATTTTATACAAAATAGGTGCTCAACTTTTATCATATGACTCTTCGTTTCGGAAATTACCTTCAATAACCAGTATGTATTTTCAAAGTCTTAACGGTTTGTCACGAATATCTTCAAGGCCATGGGTTGTTCGCAAAAAATATTAGTACGCTATATAGAAAATCAAATTATCTTTTAAACGGTATTTCAATTTTGTTTGTAAAACTTTTCATTGAAGAGTTATAAATTTTTCTGTAAAAGTTATCATTAGCGAGATATTTGCAAAAAACTGATTTTAACGACCTTTGAGCCTTAATAACTTTTTATGCGCACACGACTTTGCAATGGACTTTTCACACTTTATTTATCATGCATTAAAAAAGATAATTCCGGAGAAAAAAATTCACTTGGAATTATTTCGCAGAAAAATTCTTATTTTCCTGGGCTATAAGGAATGAGAATATGACCATTATGTTTTTAAGTGGGCGTTGCCACGCGCTCACGGCTTTAATTTTTCTGATTTTTGGTGTGTGAATAGAATGAGCAGGATTGAAAGATATCAAAAATTTTTTCTTTAGTAGGAGTTACACGCTTCTAAATGGCAGGCACGCTATTTCAACTAAGCTGCTGCACCGATTTTTATGAATGCAGATAACCATATCCATAAGGAAGAATATTAAAAGCTTTTTGTGTTTTATCGACAAAGAAAGTTGCTTTATAGTCAAAACGAAATGGTCGAATTTCGGCCACAAGGCGAACTCTAGTTTTTATAATTATACGAATACTTTTACGAAATTAAGCTTCGTACCATACTTCAGTATGACGAAACGAATATCCCATTTTAAGTATTTTTATATTTCGATGAAAATTACTATTTCTGGGTGGTTTTCAACCTGGAGTCCCCAGTGTGCGACGCCTTGACCGAGGATGCCCAAAATGGCATTAAAAATCGTGGGGTAAAGTGAGAAACTTTCAAAAACTTATCAAAACTAACACGAATGTTGAAAAAAGTTCTATGTAATATCTTTATAGTAAGTCAAAAAAGGTTTAAAGAACACACCCATAAGAGTAAATATGAAAAAAAAAAAATAATAATTTTGCTAGAAAAAAATAAATGAAAAAACATATTTAAAAAAATTTGTGAAATTGTAGCTTATTCGTCATTCTCTGATGAAACATCCAAGTCCGAGTCAAAGTGTTTGCAATAAAAGAAGCTTGTAGTGAGATTAACGCATTTCAAGTGAAATGAGCGTTGACAATCCTTTTTCTGGCATTTGATGGTATTGTGTCTGGTCATGATTTCGAGCATAAGTTTCATGCAAATGGTGCAAAAAACACGATCTTCATCAGAATTAGAACTTCTTTGTTTCTTCTTTGACGCTTTCTTTGCTAATGGTGCTTTTTTGCGAGTTAACGAACTTTTTTAGGGTCACCTCACTTTCACCAATACTCTTAGTGCAGCAACGATACGATACAAAGTGGACTTCGGCATGTGGTAACGCTTTGAAACAGCAAGGACCGATTTCTTTTCAATTTTGATTGCATTAAACATCTCCATAAATTATCGGGATCTGGAGTTGCATAGTTGGTTTTTTTCTCGTATTTTCTCGGCATAATAAGTGAATAAATAGTCTTTTCAAATTTCTATGTTTTTTATTTGATTTCAATTTTTTGAATGAATTATTTTTCATAAAATTTTTGAAGATCATTTAAAAAAAGATCAGTTTAAAATAATTTTTAATTAAAAGAAATTGGCAAAGTTAAACTCGAAGAGTGTTTACTCACAATATAAATGTGCATCACTTATTTGGATCATGAAATAGTCTAAAACGTTAACAAGTGGGGACGAGCAATTGTGAAATAACATTTCCCCCATTACACCATATAAAATTTCCCACTTTAACCCCGACACCACATTTTCATTCTTTCATCATATGAATTATACGGAATCCTTTTGCATTATCAAAGCTAAGACTAAAAAAAAATGTCGATGTTTAAAAATTTTAAAATTAAATTTCAAAATCATATAAAAACTTTACATGATTCCAGAGAGCTCAAAAATACGTCTGCACGCTTCGCTGTTCCATAAAGTACATATACGTCAGAAGCGCATGTCATCTATACTTTGCTAGTTTGCCCATTCCCAAAAAAATTAAAGCATTTTAAATAATATTGAATCTGAGTTTATCTGATGAAAAAGAGGAAGAAAATGATTTTTGGGGAACCTAAACTCGGGAACTTAATAACTCTTTTTTAATCGAAGAACTAACTAATCCGGATAACAATGATTTTCTTGGGGAAAACTTAGATATAGAAGATAATTTAATGGATCCAGTAGATAATTTATTGGATCCGCATGAGGTTTCGCATCCATATTTTAAAAAAACTGTTAAATTTCGATGGATAAAGAAGCCATGGAGTGTTCCAAGCTCAGATTTTTATAAATATTATGCAACACAAAACTTAAATACTCCTGTTTCATATTTTTTAAAATACTTTGCAGATGATTTTATTGATATCATTGTTCAGGCAACAAATCAAGCCTCATTTTTACAAAGTGGGACTTCAATTAACCTCACAAAGGAAGAAATTCTAAAATTAATCCATAGCTTTAGAAATCGGATTTTCTCAATTAACGATGTAAGGTTCTACTGAAATTTTAGCATTTCGTCAAAATATGCCAAAAAATATATTCCATTCAATACACAATAAGCTAAAGTTTATCTTAGCTGAGAAATCAAATAACAAACTTGTTAAAATTCGTCCACAGACACAATAAGAGGCAATCGAACTTGAAGTGCTCCACTAGCGACTGAAAAGGAGTTGAAAAAGCTTTGACTCCTGTATAGAAAGAAATAAAAATGAATTTCTTTTAAAATGGCTGGACGGGGGCTGTGTCCAGCTGGTTTCGTCCATTTATGGTGACGAAAAGGTAAACACCGTCACAAGATTTTGTGCGGAACAAAAATGCAGATTGTTATACCCCAACCTAACATTGTAACCAAGTACAATCAATGTATGGGAGCGGTTGATAAGGTAGACATTTTGCTATTGCTATACCGGACTGCTTTAGGGCCAAAAAAATGGACACTTAAAATGTTCGACCATTTTATTGACCTAGCAGTATGAAACAGTTGGTTTAAATGGATTGCGAGAGCAATAATATAAAAAAAAAATATAGATTGGATTTGTTGGCATTTCGAAATTAAATAGCTGACGGATTGTTAGCGTATTCATCAATTCAAGACCTTTCCCGGAAGCGTGGACGACCCAGACAAGTAGAAGATGCAAATCTGTCTTGCAAACCAACTACTCCAAAGTAAGTCGAAGTAAAAGTACGAAAGAGCTCCTTTAGCTTCGATTTGCTTTGATGATTTTCTACACTGGCCGGAGCATACTACTATAAAACGCATTTGTAAGGTTGAAGGATACAAAGGATACTCCAGATTTATGTGTTCAAAATGCAAAGTTCATTTATGCATTCCAAATGGTACAAAAAATTACTTTCAACTTTATCAAGAGAAAAAAAAGGTAAGTTATACATAATTTTATAATTAAATTGGTTTTCTTACTTTTTTTTTAATTTTGTTTCAGATGTAGATACAAATTTACAGGACCCCATAAATGGAGTAAGAACTGACGTGGACTAATAATTTTTAAATGTTTTCTGAATTACTTATTATAAGCAACATTTTTCTTTTCTACTTAAAAAAATCAAAAAAGTTTGCTTTTCAAGGGTAAAATGTAGGATATTTCTTGTTCGGAATTGACCTATGCCATTATGCCGTTCTGAATTTTTTTGTCAAAAAATCTTGGATATGTTTATGTTTAACTTCAAAATCATTTGAATTATATTAAAAATTTAAATTTGTATCTTGGCACTTTTATTACCTTTCAGTATTTTTTATGCCATATATCATGACTCTCAAAAGCCACTTCTTTAAAGAAAAAAATTTTTAAAATTAGTTTCAATTGTTGCTTAAATAGGTCGAAGTAGTAAGAAAATGTAAAATAATGATTTTCAAAATCAAACGGAAAGAAAAAGTTCCGAAAGGGTTAAAAATCAAAAAAGATATAGCCGTTATAACTTAAAATTATGTGGAATATTTAAAGTTTGGAAATGCTCTTATTTTGAAAAAACGAAAAAAAAGATTCTTACGTTAAAATATAAAAAGACTGAATCTCATTCTTTAGAATTTTTTATGATCTATTCCATTCGGTCTAGAAATAAAAACGTTATAGCCGTTTTAATTTGAAATTAATATAAAATATTTAAATTTATAGTACTAGCGCGTTTTAGAAAACGGAAAAAGACTCTTACTTCAAAGTTATTTAGCTCAGTAAATTTTTATGGTAGAAAGAGATTTTAAAATTGAAAATGTGCAGATTTAAATCAGAAGTGATAATTAAATTTTTGCTCTAAAGGTTTTTTTGTGTTGAAGGCGTAATTTTTGAGTTGTTCATCAATAAAACAAATTTTTTTCTTTGAACCCACAAAGATAAGGGTTAGAAAACCCGTTGAGGGGACAAGTTTAAAGACTTTTTAGATGTTTAATGTTACTCTACTATAATGCAAAAATAGAAATATCCCTATTACTTAAGAAAAAAAAAACTTTAGAAAAATATTTACTTACTAAACTTTTTGAAATTCTATAAAGTATACAGTCTGCTAATTGATTTAACATAGTATGATTACTTACTTCCAAAATTGTTATAATCCATTTCTGCTTTAATATCCTTCGAACGTTTTATGTTATTATAGATTACTTAGAATTCTGCAGGAATCACTTAAATTTTCCAACTGAACGAATTCATTGCACTGCAACACTTTTATAAGTTAATATTTGACATGGAGTTTATATACCAAAACAAAATCGAATTCGATTTGAACCGAAAGAAACTTTATCACTTTGATTATTTATTTAAATTTGATTTTAACCCTTACCAAAATGTGTATCAAAAATTATGGCATGTGGTATACTGATAAAATTTATAATTAACAAAAAAGTGACAATTAGTCCACTTGATACTGGAGCAAACGACGATCTGTGGGTATATTCACTTGACTGTATGAATTTATTGTACTGCATCACCTTTTTAACTTGACATTTGACATGGTGTTACATACAGAGTTCATGTACCAAAACAAAATCGAATTCAATTTAAACTGGATTATTTATTTAAATTTGATTAGTCAAAGTTCAATTAAAAATAAGCGCATATTAGCTACGAAGATATCCCGTAAGATATGACGTCCTCAGAGTATCAAATTTACAATTGGTTCTCATATTTTCTAAGTTGATTATAAATTTATCAATGCTTTCTGATGGATCTGTTCTTCTGGTAAAAAATTTTTGCCTTATCATGGTTAAATTTTTTCCTTGGTTCAAAATATTTATCGAATTTATATTTTACTGTGGCCAACGTAGCATTATCCATATTCAAACTGAACGAATTGTGCACAGGGTGTGTAGAAATTGGTGGAACATCGAAAAATGTAAGATTTCTGTAACTGTTCTGAACAAATTTTTCAATTGGCATTTTTCGAAATTCGAAAAACCAACGGAGTTATTTGAGCCGTTAATTTTGGAAGTGTAAAAGTAATGGCTCAATATGAATTAGCTGACATTTTGAAAGAAGCGAATAAAATTAGGCTCTGTTTTTTGATGTGAAATTGATGGCATTAAGTTAAAACTAGTAAGGGTGTTACCTTTGGCCTGGACAAACATTAAATACCCTACACTGCAGAATATTGAAAATTTTGCTTATATGGGAGATGCCACGACCTTTTGTCCGATTTCACCTAGTTTTTGCTCAGAGATTGCATTTATAGTCCTTAGCATCTGTGTACAATTTTGTCGGATTGTCTCAAGAAACGTTTTGAGTATAGCGTTTTGAAACTTTACTAATATCGGAGGTGTCACGCCCTCTTGTCCGAGTTCATCCAGCTTTTCCTCAGAGCTTTCGCTTATAGTTCTTAGTGTCTGAGTGAAATTTAGTTGGATTATCTCAAAAAACTCTTTCAGTACGGCATTGTGAAACTTTTCCTTATGAAGGAGGTGTCACGCCCTCTTGTCCGAATTCGCCTAGTTTTTTTGGTTACATTTTCGTGAAAAATACTCTTAAAGTTGCATTTTGAATATATTTTTTGTATGGGCGGTAGGCGCGTCCGTTGACTGATTTTGCTCATTTTCAATCCCTCAAGTTAACTGTCACGGCAAATCCACTGTATCAAAATTCATCGAATTATCTTGAGTAGTTTTCCCGTAAAAAATATTTCCACAGACGGACAGCCAGACAGACGGACATGGCTATATCAACTCAGGAGGTGACACTGATCAAGAATATATATACTTTTCTATACCTGCCACGCCTCCTTCTTTGCGTTACAAATGGAAGGACAAAGTGAATATACCCTGGGTGTAGGGTATAAATATGATATCGGTCAAATAACCAACTATACTAGCTTACGGCCAAAATCACCATTGGATGCCATTATTCATGTTATATGTTAAATCGGCTGCTGATTTCGAAATTCACATTATTTTTTTTTTTTTTCTTTCAAGTCGTTTTCGAGATATCGGTCATTTTCGGTTTTTGGACCAAAAAAACAAGATAGTTCCACTTAATTACAAATATAGGGTTCTTCAATAGGGACGCTACAAAAGTTTTTTTAAATAAAACAAAAACGGTTCTGGATATCAATGAAATTCTTTATTCCTGTGAAAGTATTTACATTCGATGCCATTATGTATGGAACTCGAATTCTTTTGCATGGCCACCACGGGCATGCTTGAACCCAATTTTCGACAGTTTTCAAGCATAAATCGGCCGATACTGCTGCAATTTCACGATCGAGATTCGTACGAAGTTCATCAATCGTCGCTGGCTTGTTGGCATAGACCATAGACTTGACGTAGCTCCACAGAAAATAGTCTAACGGAATCAAATCGCACGACCGAGGCGGCCAATCGACTGGGCCATTTCGTGAGATAACACGTTCACCAAACTTGGTTTTCAATAAATTGATTGTGACATTCGCTGTGTGGCTTGTGGCGCCGTCCTGTTGAAACCACATATTGTCCAAATCAATATCATCCAATTCGGGCCAAAAATATTCGGTTATCATTGAACGGTAGCGATTCCCATTCACAGTAACGTGCCGGTCTTGATCATCATGGAAAAAGTACGGCCCCATGACGCCGCCGGCCCATAAACCGCACAATGCCGTAATTTTTTTCAGGATGCAATGGTGACTCATAGAGTACGTGTGAATTGCTGCCTGACCACTAACGCATATTTTGCTTATTGACGAAGCCATTCAGCCAGAAATGAGCTTCATCGCTGAAGATGATTTTTCGATGAAAATCCGAATCATTTTCAAGTTGTAGCTCAGCCCAATTCACGAACATACGACGCTTCTGGTGGTCAAGCGGCTTCAGTTCTTGCGTCAATTTGATCTTGTGAGGATGTAGGCTAAAATCTTTTCGCAAAATTCGCCACAATGACCTCACAGAGATGCTTAACGCTTGAGAACGACGTGTGAGAGACACATTTGGGCTTTCTTGAACTGAAGCCTCAGCAGCAGCAATATTCTCGACACTACGGGCACTTCTTTGTCTCACTGGCACGGGAAAATTTTGTACTGTGCCTGTGGATTCAAATTTTTCCACTAGACGCTCAATTGTTGATCTGGTAGGACGATTATGACGACCATAAATTGGACGTAGCTCTCTTAAAAGCCACTGACTCCGAATTTCGGTAGTAAATATTAATAAAATCTGCTCGTTGTTGGCTCGTATATCTTTCCATGATGAAATGGCAAACCTTACTGAAGAGAAATGTCAAGAGAATGGGAAAAAATATGGCGTCGTTTGCTGTCCCTATCGGACTACTTTTGTAGCGTTCCTATTGAAAAACCCTTCACATATGTATATAACTAAAAAAGTTCAATTAAAAACTAATTTTCATTTCTAAAAATGGCAATAGAAAAAGTTTTTCCGAACAGTTCTAGGAAACTTATTTTTTTCGATGTTCTACCGATTTCTACTCAACCTGTATTTCCAAACCTTTGCTTCCCATGGAAAGCAGCCTTATGGCAATTTTACGCTTTTCAGTGCCTTTGTCTAAACCTGTTGCTAGCATGTAAAGTTCAATTTATTGCCATCACTTCTTCCACTCTGCAGCTTTGTTATTCGTAACGTCTGATGAAATATATAGTCTTCGCAATGATGAGCTGGAACTGCGCAATATATGACCTTCGGCCTTAACCTCACTTTTCGATATTCATCTTCAATTAATAAACTACACATAGCGAAAAATGACCCCTAAAAACAAGAAGAACGACAATTAAGCTATTTTACTGTGAATACTGATTGAAACTGGTAAGCAATATGCTATATATTTGCGAAAAAGTCACAAATGATCACGCGATAATAGAACTAAATGATGCTTTTTTCATGAGTTTCAAGCATTCAGTATATAACTTTGAAATGTTTGGGGCACATTGTGTGGAGAGAGTTTCTTAGTTTTTCGATAAATTTATATTTTGCATGAGTATTAAGTACATCCTAAGAAACTAAAGTCCGCAAATTAAGAAGATAAGCAAGAACCTTGAGGTCCAAATAATTTTTAATTTTTTTTTGCTTAACGTTGGTCCGCCACTAATTTAAATTTTTCGTCATGTCTTCGGTATTGAAAGTTGTTTCTTAAAACATGATGTATCAGTATCTTTTGTCTCGAGGAGACTAACTTTTTTTTTTGCTTATGTTTAGAGTTGTCCATGCAATATTCAAAAGAAATAATCAAACTACCAGGTGGGCTAATCTTTGCGTAATCCATTAAAATTTGGGTTGACATCTTCGATTTTTTTGGAAATTGGTGAAAGTATTTCAAAAAAATAACTGTGCTGAAATGATTTTTCGAAATTCCAAAAAAAAAAAATCCAAGATGGCGGCCATAGAAAGTGGCAACCCTATGCGGTAACGCACTTGCACCAATGACTCACAACATCAAACAACTTCAAAAACTCATAACTTGAAAAGTGTAAAAGATACAAGAATTTTGAGGGCCGCAAAATAATTACAATACAATTTACTTTAAAAAAGAGCTTTTTTTACACCGAAAATACATTTTTTTTTTTCATTATATTTTTTTTTCAAAATTTCTTCAAAATCGGATAAAAAGCAGAGGAGCTATGAATTTCCAAATATGTGAGTATATAAAAGTTGCATCGAACTTCCTATGGCCGCCATCTTGAAATTTTTTGGAATTTCGGAAAATCATTTTACCATGTCTAACTAACTAATACTAACTTTTCACCAATTTTCAAAAAAATCGGAAATTGCAACCCAAATCTTAATCGATTACACAGAGATTGACCCAGGTATGTACCTAAAAGAAAAATAACAGTAGTTATTTGAGAGCTTTCTTTGCTAAACATAATTAAATTCATACCTGCCATGGCGTTCATCGATGAACAACAACGCATGGGCTATATTTTATCCAAGCCCGAGAGTCGCCAGAAATTTAGCCAACTTGAAACGCGTTGCAATATGATCGATTAAGACTCAATACCTTTCATATTAATGCTACTGCAACGACCTTTGAAGCAAGAAAAATTGGAATATTGATGTCATGTTTTAAACTAAAACTTTAAACACCAAAGAATAGTTAAGGTTAGTGCGGGAGATGGCAGTTGCCATCATAACTTAGGCTGCAATTGGGTCCACTCTATATCCAACATATAACTTCGTTGTTTGGACGATATCTTTAAGGGGGGCTTCTCATGTAAAATTTTCAAAAAATCTACTTTTTTTTTTCATAGGTTGATAGAATAACGTCTTGGGAGTATATTCCCAAAGTTTCATGACTCAACTCTAAATATTATGGAAAATATGATTGATTGAACCAGCGAGCTCATATAAAATTGTATGCGATTTTTTTTTTTTCAAACTTTAAATCGTTTTTTCTCAAAACAATGGTTTTAAAATCGCGGTACACGATTGCGAAAAAACTACTTAACCGATTTTTGATTTCTAAAAAGTGTTTTGCAGATTAAAAATTGTACGAGTGCATGGATGTCTGAAATTGTGGAAAAAAAGTTATTTTATACACTTTTTAGCCCCATTTAGCGACAAAAAATGACGAAAAAATAGCACTTTTTTTTCAAGACGTGATTTCAATATTGTAGAATCCAATTTTTTGGAGTTGCAGACATTCATGCACTCAGGGGAACCCTGCTGAATAATAAAAAAATTTTGTTTTATGTTTCAGATAAAAACTTTGGGCTCCACAATGTGCCGCGATAAATCCGACTTATTAAATGTCGCGTGTGGCGCCATTTTGTCATTTTAGTTTTTGAAAAAAAGTTTTTTTTGTAGTTCAAACATGTTCTTAAATATATGCAAAAAATTATTTATGTGTGTTTTTATTTCCCGAGTGAAAAAAAATCCCGAAAAACAACTACTTTTTGACGTGTTACATGAGAAGCCCCCCTTAAGAGAGTCGAAAAAATTACTTTCGAACACTTTGTAATGTCGATTAGCCAACGCTGGGCATTCACAAAGGAAATGAAAAATGGACCCTTTGAACTCAGGATCTGTATAGCTTCTAAAAATATCTCCTATGACGCGTCGGTAAGCCCCAACCTTGAGTCGTGCCTACCAATAAAAAAGTGCTTTGTAATGACTCCAATTAAGATGCTGAGGGTTCGCCCTTCGAAAGACAATGTTGGCTTAAATTAATGCAAGTGATTTCATAATAGATGTAGGTTTCAGAAATTGTGTCAGTCTTTTCTAGCAAGTTTGTCAGCTTTCTCCTTCTCAATGAAATTACTTTATCCTGGAACCCAACATATTGTAAGGTTTTAAATCTGACCTACTTCACATAGGCTTTCCTGCAATCTAGGAATAAGCTAGACTTAATACTGTTGGCACTAAGAGCCTTAATGGCTATTAACGTAAATGACAAAAGTGACATTACAATGATAAGTTTTTGGTTTAATAATTTGACATGCTCTCCAGGCAGCTGGAAAAAACCCAGCACCAGTATCAGTCTCTATTTTTGAGCCATAAGTATATATGCATTCACTTGAAATTCAGAATCGGAGTCCAACCACTTCTTCCATTTTTACTTGAAAATTGGTTGAGAACATAAGAGTGGAAGTGATATAATCAGGTCAGAACTGGTTTTATGATGGTATAAGTACATCAACAAAACTACTTTTGCCTTAAGGCCCCAAGATTTATTAAACATCCTTTTGCGTGTGTAAAAAGCAACGCGTGCTTTGCGTGCCATTCCTTCTATATTCATCTTCCAAGGCAATTTTCAACAGAGGACTACGCCAGATATTTGGCACTTTCTTTAGAAAGCAAACGAACTTTATTAGATGAAGAAAAATTTAAAACGAAAAAAAAAAATTTTAATTTTTTTTTAAAATAGTTCTAATGTAACAGGTCATTCAATAAGTCCGTAGGATGACACATATATGGCATTACTAGAATTTTTTCCATATGATTTTTATTTAGAACTAATCTTCAAACGAGACGTGTATAAATTTGACTGCAATCGGACTATTGATTCGTGAGTTATAGGATTTAGTGTGAAGCAACTTTTGTTAGTAAAAAAAAACTAGTAAGGGTGTAAAATTTGGCCTGGCCAAACATTAAATACCCTACACTGCAGTATTTTTTAAATTTTGCTCATATGGGAGGTGCTACGCCCTCTTGTCCAAGTTCACCCAGTTTTTGTTCAGAGCTTGCATTTATAGTTCTTAGTGTCTGAGTGAAAAACTTTTTCAGTAAAGCGTTTTGAAGCTTTTGCTTACATAGGAGGTGCCACGCCCTCTTGTCCGAGTTCGTCTAGTTTTAGCTTAGAGCGTGCACTTATAGTATTTAGTATTTGAGTGAAGTTTAGTTGGATTATCTCAAAAAACTGTTTCAGTATAGCATTTTGAAACTTTTGCTTATGTGGGAGGTATCACGCCCCCTTGTCCAATTTCACCCAATTTTTGTTGAGAGCTTTCATTATGATTTTCAGTGTCTGAGTCAAATTTGGTTCGAATATCTCAAAAAACGCTTTCAGTATAGCGTTTTTAAGCATTTGCTTATATGGGAGGTGCCACGCCCTCTTGTTCGAATTTGCTCAGTTTTTTTTCAGAGCTTGCGCTTACAATTTTCAGTATTTATGCGTATTTTGGTTGCACTGTCGTGAAAAATACTCCTAAAATTGCATTTTGAATATATTTTTTGTATGGGTGGTAGGCGTGTCCGTTGACCGATTTCGCTCATTTTTAATCCCCCGAGCTAACTTTGGCGACGAAGGCAATGTACTAAATTTCATTGAATTATCTTGCTCAGTTTTCCCAAAAAGTGTATTTCAACACACAGCCAGCCAGCCAGCCAGCCAGACAGACGGACATGGCTATATCGACTCAGGAGGTGACGCTGATCAAGAATATATATACTTTTCTATATCTTTCACGCCTCCTTCTCTGCGTTACAAACGGAAGGACAAAGTGAATATACCCTGGGTGTAGGGTATAAAAAAAAAAGTGAACTTCGAGTTTTGATAAAGCATTGCTTTTTGATAAAAAAAATACAGTGGAAACCAAACAATGTCTTGATAAACATTATCCGAATTCTACTCCATCGATTCAAATGGATTGCTAAATTTAAACATGGTCGTACCATTACAAATGATGCAGAGCGCTGTGGACTCCCAAATAAGGCTGTTATTCCAGAAAATATAAAAAAAATCCACAAAGTGGTTATGAACGATTGCAAATTGAAGAAGCTCGAGCTAGCTGACATTGTAAAGATATCAAATGGTAGTGTTTTTACCATTTTACACGAACATTTGGGTATGCAAAAGCTCTTTGGCCATGGCCAAAACAAAAACGAATTGATGCTTCAGAGGAGTGTGAAACCGCTGTTAAACCGCAATAAAATCGAATTCTATCGTCGATATATGACAATCGATGAAACATGGCTTCACTTTTACAAACCAGAATCCAAAAGACAGTCAGCTGAGGCCTATTTTGACGAAAAAGAGAAATCGTAATATAAAAGTGGTATCGAAAAGTTGGAAAATCGCTATACTCGTTGTATCGCCCTCGAATGCAACTATGTTGAATATTAAAATCGAGTTTTGTCAAAATTTTGTTTTTTTCTTACTTATCCTACGGACTTATTGAATGACCTGTTAATCATTAAAATATTTTCATGGCAAAAAATTCATGATGTTTTGCGAGCATTAATCCTTTGAGATCAGGGTGGTACACTAGAATAGTTGGAACTTAGATATGGTGGATAAGTACTAGAACGCGACGCAATCATTCGATGGTGTGCTCACGCTTGGTACACTTGCATGGTGTACCTTGAACCGTTTGAGATTGGCACGGAAAAGGTATTATTTCTACTCAATGGTAAAAAATAGAAATATCCTTCTCTCGCCACTTGAAGTTGCAAGCCATACAGAGATATATGTAACTTAATCAAAAAACTGTAGAAACTTTTTTGGAATATCCAGCGCATTAAAAAAACTGAAATCCAGTCCAAGGTACACTCATCTCCTCTATAGTACTTAGATATATTTGAGTAACAAAAATAAAAAATATGTTGTTATTTATCATTTTTTATATGCTTAAAAAAAAAGACAACATACATTATTGGTAGTATTTTTGTGATATAATTAAAGAAATACCAATACAACGTGTTGCACCGTTAATTATACTACATACATTTACTCATAAAAATGTTTTTATCATATAACAATTCAAGCTTAAAATATGTTCTGTATTCATAATATAACATAAAGTAGATAAAAAAAGTAAAATCTGAGATGATATTCATTGATATTCGAAATGAATTTCCCTGTAATTATGAAATTTAACTAAACTTCCCATATAGTGTGTAGTTTGATTTTGAATGATGGCATAAATGAATCTTTCTAAGACAAGTCCACTCAAATTTTCAATCTCTCCGCTAAGTTCTTCATCATCTTCTGGTTCATCTTCTTCATCATCATCTTCATTCTCGTATGCATAGAAATCGCTTTGCCGTTTTTTCACGACTATTGACCAAGTCAAATCTGTAAATTTAAATGGAAAATTTCATCAACAATGTCATTGAATTAGCAAAAAAGTTAAACTTTAATTTAAAGTAACCCAATGTGCACAAGAAAGGATGCGGATCCGTTTCGAACCCGTAACATCAAAAAACTAATTCAAAACATATTTTCTTTTTATAATGTTAAAAAAAAAAAAAAAATTTTGAAGCGCTTATAAGCAATTAAAAAAAAAATAATAGAAAAACAACAAAAAAAAGTATAACGAACCGCCTATGGTAGGATTCGAATCCGGGTAAATACGCCGAAACGTGCTTAAATACGAATTCAAAACGGATTCTCTTTTAAAAAGGGAAGAGAAAGAACACAGAATACTTATGAAAAAAAAACAACCGAAATTTGTTTAATACGAGGGGTCTAACAAAAGTTCGCTTAGTTGAATTGAAAAAATTTTTAAATTTAATTTTTTAAATTTATAACTTTATTCCTCATCTATTTGTATTTTTTCAACGTAATCGCCATTTATTTTGATACATTTTTGAAGTCGATAAATCCATCTTGAAAAACCGTCTTCAAAATCGGCTTTTTGCAGTTTTGCAATTTCATCATAAACCGCATATATTATCTCCTCATTGCTGTTGAAGACTCTTCATCTCAAATTTTTTTTTATTTTTGGAAACAACCAGAAGTCACAAGACGCTAGACCTTAGGAATAAGGTGATGGACGAATTTCTTCGATGCCTGAAAGCGCAATAAAATCTATCGTTTTTTCACCAGTGTGCGCTGGCGCATTATCGTGATGTAGAAAGTAGCGGCGTAGCTCCTTTTTTTTGTCGTTTTCCTAATAAATTTTGGAAAACTTCTGGTAAACAGGTTTCATTATATCATTTAGCAGTAACCATCTGACCTTTTTCCAAAGGAATAGCAGCTACAACTTTCTCTCTGGTGAAGTAAACTGACATCATTACTTTTGTTGCTGACTTTTTTTTGCTTTACTTTAACAGGTGGCCTTGCACATTCTGGGCTCCATACCATGGATTGTTGCTTGGTTTCGGGATCGTACTTCTAAAACCATGCTTCATCATTTGTTACTATTTTCTTGAAAGTGTTACACTCTCCGTTTTTGTATTTTTAAAGAAAATACTTAGGAAAACGCTGACGTGCCTCTTTTTGAGCATCATTTAAAATTCTAAGAACCCATCGTGCAGATTTCTTCGTGTATCCAAGGTAATTTTTTAATTTTTGCGATACAGCCATGGCATTCAAGCCCAGTTCCTCAGCAATGATTTTCTGTGTCAATCTTGGATCTTCGTCAATTTTAGACTTCACCAGCGCTACACTTGCATAATTAGTCGAAGATTTTGGGCGGCCTTCTCGAGGTTCGTCCTCCAAAGAAAAATGACCTGTCTGGAATCTTCGGAACCACTTTGAAGTAGTCACGAGGGATGGCGCATTAACTTCAAATGTTATTTGGCATTCACTAAATGTTTCCACAGGCTTGAGCTTACGTCGAAATCCAAAAAAAAAAGCAAACCGAATCTCTTGTTGCGTTGGCACTGAAATATCTGCTGACATTGTTTCACGAATTTTACGTTTTCTTCTCTCCATTTTGACCGATCATTCTGAAAATTAAAATGGTATATCGTAAGACTTTAACAAATAATACGCAATTTTTTGATTTACTAAAATTTTATAACATGACACCAACTAAGCGAACTTTTGTTAGGCCCGTCGTATACAAACTTTATATCTCAACATCAGATAAGTCTACATCACATAGGTCAATAGCCTAGTTGTCTAATGTTTGTAAATTAATACCCCGAGATCCCGGGTTCGCCTCCTACCAACTTGGATGCTTTTTTTTCTTTTTTTATTTTTTATTAAAAGCGAATCCGATTTGAACTCGTAAATTCGAGATTTCAAGGGAATTTCACCCGCAAGCGTGGCCGTATAGGATACGCAACGGATTCCGAAACGCATCAAATATACAAGAAAGGGAACCCATTACGGATTCAAGACGGGTCCGTCTGGCACACTGGGAAATATATCTGGTTTTTTCACTAAGACATTCTTAGTTTTTAGCCCTTTCAGGACAATAAGTAAACGATAGCTTATGCAATCATTTTGGATATCATTGCCCAGAGAAAACAACATTGTCAAAGGTGGCAGAAAGATGGATGTTTTAACAATGCTGATACCCAAATTTTGAGCAATGCGCGTTGCTAAATGAGTTTCAACTACGTACGTGAGTGATATAACAACGCGCGTTGCTAAATCTTAAAATACAAAAATAAATATATTTTTTTTTATTATTTTTTAATTCTAATTTTTTTCTGTCAACAAAAAAGAAAACTGATATTATTTTCTTTTTTAATTTTTAATTTTTTTTTAAAATAAATATTTTTTAGATTTTTTTGTTTTAACAATCAGCAAAACCATTAAAATTTTATTAAGAATTTTTATTTTAAAATATGTTTTTTAGACGGCCAATAGACCAATAAATAACTACACAGATCCAAGAAAAAAAGCATAACTCGCTTTGCTAAATGAGTTTCTACCACGTTCTTGAGTTTTTTGACCACGTTTTGTTGCTGGTGGAGCAACGAGACGTAGTTAAAACACTCACAAACGTGGCAGAAACTCATTTAGCAACGCAAGTTATGCTTTTTTTCATCTCTCTGCGTAGTTATTTATTGGTCTATTGGGCGTTTAAAAAACATATTTTAAAATAAAAATTCTTAATAAAATTTTAATGGTTTTTCTGATTGCTAAGGGTTACTTTACAGATGCCTTTATCAAAGGGTGTTAACTCCAGCAGTAAAAGACCAATTGGAAAAGATTGAAGGTATTGTTTGATGAAAAAGATTAGGGCTATTCGATGCCATTAAAAAATTACGTCATCTCCTGGAACTACATCATAAAATTGAAATCAGCGCTTTCTGCAACTTTCAGCAAACATATCACGAAATCCTGCAATATATGAGTAATTCTGTTCTCGGACTTATAACGATAAAACAACCTACTTTTTGCGGTAACTCTGAAACGTCCTACTTTTTGACATGAAGCCTCGACAAATCTTTTTATTTTGTTTTGCCCATTATATATAATGAAACACCATAGTTTTCGTCATCAAAAACAGGGTGAAATGACTAACTTTTCACCACATTAATCAATGACAACATTGTTTTCGCAAGATAAATGAATCAATCCACTTTTCGTAACACGCATCGAATAAATCTCGTGTTTTGTTATCAAATTAATCGCTGTGCGACGGTACGCTTCTTTTCCTCTCGGGTTGTGTACTTTCACACTTCTTAATAAGTTTACAGAAAAAAAAATACATAAAAATTTCCGAAAGTAATTAGAAACTTTAAAGTAAATATTCGAACGGTCCATACCTGTTACTGTACCAATACGAAAGTTTGTAAGATTTGTGTGTATGAATGTATTTTGGTGCGCTGCTGAAATATATGATTCTTCTGCACAACGGGTTAACTTGCAAAAATCAGCATCCTTTTCTGAAAACGCACGCTTTATGCCGAGCTTAATTAGGAAAAAATAAAAGAAAAAATTATTATGGAGTTAAGCTACGATAGTTGTAGTAATAAACACAAAATACATTTAATTCTACATTTAATTTTAAGAATAGACATTTTTTAGCTCAGGAATAAATTCCTCACCGCTGAATTGGTTAACTAGCTTATTAAAGGAATCACAGTAGATAGTAACCCATTTCATCAGCTGTGAAAATGATTTTTAATAAAAAAAAAAAAATTTCCCTAGAATATTTTCGTAGTACACTTTAACCCATTTTAATAATTTATCTAGGGGAAACTGCCGCTCTATCATTAAAATTCTCGTAATTTTGAGAGCTTGCATTGTATGTGGAAAACAAATCCGTCCTTGTAGGTTTTAATTGCTGCTAGCGTAGCATGTCTCAAAACCAGAGTGTTGTTGAAAAATTGCAAAAAAGACTGTTTAATTAGTTCAACATAAATTTATCATACTTCAATTAAGAACTAGTAAGGGTGGTATCTTTGGCCTAGCCAAAAACCAAATACCCTACACAGCATTTCAAGTATATTATTATGATAGTATAAGAACAAATTGCTTATATGGGAAGTGCCACGCCCTCGCCTCCGAGCTTACCTTGACTTTGCGTAGAGCTTGCATTTGCTGTTCTGAGTGTTTGAGTAAAATTCGGTTAGGTTTTCTTAAAAAAATCTTTCAGTATAGCATTTTGAAACCTTCGCTTGTATAGGAGGTGCAACGCCCTCTAATCCTACTTCGCCTACTTTATGCTCAGAGCTTACAATTAATGTTCTTCGTGTTCCCGTGAAATTTGGTTGGACTATCTCAAAAAACACTTTCATTATATAATTTTAAATTTTTTGCGTATATGGGAGGTGCCACGCCCTCTAGTCCGAATTCGCCTAGTTTTTGCTCAGAGCTTATACTTACTTTTCCTAGTATTTATGTGTATTTTGCTTCTGTTATTGCGAATAATGCTGTTATTATTGCATTTTGAATATATTTTTGGTATGGGCGGTAGGCGTTGTAATAAAACAAATCGCGGGCACTCATCGCTTCATACACCGCGTCTTACGCGTACTAGATGCAACAAGCTGTCGGTCAATTTTGGGACAGCTAGGATTTACAGAAATCGAAGGGAATCCCGGGAGCTAGCAAACACGCGGATGAACACACTAGGTGGAAACGGTTACAAACCAGCCAAGCAAACAGCTCGCCAAACAACCAAACATTCGACTAACCAAACAATCAACCAACCAACCAAGTAAATGCACAACGGTTGCACAACAGACCAAACAATCAACAAACCAACCGTTTACAAGCAACGAAATATCGCGCCAGCAGATAATTCTGAACGTACCCCAACGAAGGTTACTTTAGAAACTCACGCAAGGGGGTGGCGGCCGCCATTTAACAAAAGCAATGAAGGTGTTTCCGGTCGGAGATACGTTCTTTCTCTTGGTGGTCGCCGCACAGGTAAGACGTGATCCGCGTTTATTTTAATTCGTTACAGCGTGTCCGTTAATCGATTTTGCTCATTTTCAATCCCCCGAGCTAGCTTTTACGACGAAGGCAGAATACCAAATTTCATTGAATTATGTTGCTCAGTTTTCCCAAAAAATGTATTTCCACACACACCCAGCCAGCCAGCCAGCCAGCCAGAAGGATGGACATGGCTATATCGACTCAGGAAGTGACGCTGATCAAGAATATATATACTTTTCCATACCTGCCACGCCTCCTTCTCTGCGTTACAAACGGAAGGACAAAGTGAATATACCCTGGGTGTAGGGTATAAAAAGCGCGTTTCATTAGTACTGCACAAGCAAAAATTAGTACTGCACAAGCAAAAAACAGTCAATAAACTAATTTCACCATTGTAACCCATTTCTTTAGAAATTTTTTTAGAATATTTCTTGGGAACACTTTAACCCATTGTAAGCCAGTTTTTTCAAAATGCATTTGCATGATTTTTTACAAAATTTTCCCTTTTTTGGTTTTTGAAATAATCGAATATAAATAAAAGTAAAATTTATGGGTTTTTGTACCATACCTTTTGCAAAAATACATCAAAAAATCTGAAAACTTTAATTTTTTCATTATTTATCTTCCTCTATCAACCAAAAAATTTTTAAGACCCGTGAAACTTGGTCGAACTGGCGGGGAACGCTCTATATACTTTTCAAGACAAATAAGTAGTTTGATATATCGTACGACTCAAGCATTTTTGAAATCGTAATAAAATAAACAAAGCATCAAGTCGAGGTTTGGCGTTGCGTGACCTCCAAATGACTTACAAAAAAATTTTAAAAAATCTCAGCTCAGTTTTTCGACATCCTCTCTCAGATTTTTGGGCGTAATCGTGGAATTTCAACGCGTTACTTTTCTAAATCTAATTTTTTTAAACTTTTATATCTTTTAATACAACAAACTAAGAAAATTCTTGTACGAAATATTACAACGAATTTAATTGCAAGTTTTATTTTTAATGTTTTATGCAAAATTTTACAAATCTGTGGGTTCAAGTCTCATATTTCGAAAATATCATATTTGTAACGTCACATCCGTTACCATAATTTTTATATATAAAAGCATTGAAATTGAAATTTTTATGAATACTACTATTTGTTGACAAGATCGGAATAACTGATACTTTTTAAATTAAGAACCCATTCTTGCGTATTCATCTACTTTTAATTTGAAAAATGGGCCTTACTGTGGAAATACCCATCACAATTCAGGTACCGAAAAGTAAAACCGAAAATTTAAAAAGGAAATTTAGTAAATATGTATACTTTTAACTACAGCAGATGGACTTAAATAGTTCTTTAATTACAAATGACACTTAAATTTCAAAAAAAAAAAAAAAAAAATACATATATATTATACCTTTTTTACTGTCGGCGTTATTATTCTGCCCGATTTAGTTGCATTTAGTTCTGGGAAAAAAACACTCAACTTTGTCTCCTTCAGCATTCCTGAAATTTTTCTGATATCAAAGTTTTGAAGTTTCCCTTTAAGTTCTTTGAAATTTTCGGTTAAAAACGAAGTATTATAAGGCTGCAGGATCAGCATATTTGCTCCGTTTTCTAATGGCAACTGTATGGCTTGAACACCAAAGTCAGTTAAGTTGGCATACAAAAATGTATTTTCCTGTTGCACCATATCTCCTCTCAGTGCTACGCCATTGACGATTGTAATATTTTTTTTATATCTATTTACGAACGGTTTTTGCCATTTGGTATCCATAAAATTTAAATTCAGCACTGTTATCAGATCGTTTTTGTTAAACAATCTCTTAATTTGTGGCCTCGTAGGCAAAATCGATATTATTTGTTTGGATTTTGCTTTAACCCATTTATTAACACTCTTATAGGACTTGTCTGCTGCATATTTTATGGGATATAAAAATTCAGAAATCCTTTCTTGGACACATTCTGCAATTTTCATCTTTTCATTCTGATAAACTCTGACGTTCCATCCATTTTCATCTTTTAAATGAGTTATAAATTCCTCCCACTCTGGTGGCTGCTTTTCGTCTAAAAGCAGCACCTTCTCTATTTGACGTTTTGTTTCTTTTCTGGCAATAAAAGATGCTGCGAAAATGGTAAACTTTAGAGCATAGGGTGCCGAAAATGTATTCCAAGTAGTTCTCTTATAAGGAAATTTTGTAAAATATTTTGTTGGAAATGTTGCTTCGTCATATGGGAGCAAGTGAGGACGCGCTGAATAAATGGAATTTATTTTTAATATTAACATGAAAGCAATGCCAACGACGTAAAAGGTTACTGAAAAAAAAAAAAAATAATTTAATTAATTTTTCTTGCGACTAATGGCTTATAAGTTATTCTAAAAAATCATTCAAGTTTCGCAAATCTGATTTTAGATTAATATCTCCCAAGCGACCCACAAAAATTCACTCAAAAGTTGGAGTTTAGAAGATATTCCACAAATCTTCAAATTGTTTAAAACGGTTTATATGAATATTTTCTAAGCCAGTGTTTTCCAAATGTTTGTGTTTGGCGGTACACTAAAAATATTTGAAATTATTTGCGAACCAACTGTACGAGTAAATTAAAACTTTCAAAGTGATGATAGGGATTGCAATAACATCAGGAGGAAAAAAGTTTTCGGATGATAAGTTATGAACAAATTTTAAGGCTGCTTTTATTGACAAGCTGTATGGGACATTAAGTCTTGAATTCATTGAGCAATCCACGCCAAGTGTACCAGCTCAAATTTTTTTTTTGCTCCGATTTCACTCAAATTTGGCAATATGGTAGATCCGGTGTGCAAAAACAACAATCCGGGAGGATTTGGTCCTAGTACCATTTGTTGTTAAAGTTAAGGGTGTTGAAGTTGGCGTTTTTAGCCATTTTCATGAAAAGGGTGTTTTTTAAAAATTTTATAGCTTTAACTAAAGTTTGTTAATTGATATGTAAATCTAAGTTACTGGGCCCATTTATGTTTAAGCGGAAGGCAAAAATTTTTTTTACTCAAGGCATCTTACGAAAAAAGTGTACTAGGCATACAATGCTTAGAATCATCAAGGAAATAAGTGTGAAATTTTATGGGAGTTTTTTGGAAAGCCTAAAAAAATTTTTTTTTTTTTGAGTAATTTTTGAAAAAATTGTAAAAAAAAAAATGTTTCAAAAATTAATCAGGCTAACAAAAAAAAAAAAAATGTCATGGCGTTTTGACCAGAATATGTGTTTCCTAGGGACTTTGACGTTCTGAATCTGAATCCCAAGTCCGTTTTTTTCCAGAACTTCTGAGAAAAAAGATTTCAAGGTCATATGGAGGTCAAAATGGTCATGTCTCGTTTAGTGATAAATTCGCTAAAATTCTGAAACTAATTTTTAATCATTGAGGTCTTAAGTCTTAAAAAGAATATGTGATCAAAAAGGGTATCTCGGACCTAGTTTTGGAGATATAGCCATCGGAAGATCAGAACATATATCTTTTATGAAAACCGCTATAAGTTGGGACTCCCTGGATGGATTTGGAAAATGTTGGTGTCATATGAAAAGTATTTTGTTGTTGTTGTTATTGTTGTTATTGTTGTTGCCATTTTTGTTGTTGTAGTTGCTGGTGTTGTTGATTTAATTGTTGTTGTAATTGAAAAATTTCACAAAATTTCAAAAAAGCTCATATCTCGATAACCATGAATCCAATTGAAAATATGCTCAAAACATTTGTATAGGCTGTTAAAATACATTTCATATGACACCAATATTTTACAAATCCATCCAGAGATTCCCAACTTATAGCGGATCTCATAGAAGATATATATTCTGATCTTCCGATGGCAATATCTCCGAAACTAGATCCGAAATACCCTTTTTGATCACATATGCTTCTAAAGGACTAAAGACTCAATGATACAAAATTAGTTTTAAAATTTTAGAGAATTTATCACTAAATGACACATGACCTCCATATGACCTTGAAACATATATATATAGTCTGATAAAAACGCCATGACATTTTTTTTTTGTAAACCTGTGTAATTTAAAAAAAAAAGTTTCCAAAAAAGTCCCTAGGAAACACGTATTGCTTGGACGATTCTAAGCATTTTGTACACTTTTTTCGTTAGATGCTTTCCTCTTGAGTAAAAAAAAGATTTTTGTTTTCCGCGGGCGTTCAAAACCAAGGAATATTTTTTTATAAAAAGAACACTTCAAAATTAATTGGACCAGTTACTAATATATATCAGTTTACAAACTTTAGTGTAGGCTATAAATTTTTAAAAAAAAACCCTTTTCATGAAAATGTCTAAAAACGTCAACTTGAGCACACTGCATTTTAACAACAAATGGTACTAGGACGAAATCCTCCCGGATTGTTGTTCTTGCACACTGGATCTACCATACTGCCAAATTTGCCAAAATATTGAGTTGGTACACTTTGCGTGGATTGCTTCATATATGATATCAACTGCTTCAAACCTCAAACACCATATATTTTTAAGAGAACCGCATTTCTTCATAGATTATATTTAGTGGACTAAAATATTAAATTTTTGTTTCAAACTTTTTTAAAAAATAACACAGACCTGCGATGAAAAAAAGTATGAGATCAGAGTAGTAGATTTTTATAGACTTTTGCTTGCTGAATCCGAATATGGCCTCCAATTTGCTCCATCACGTCTGAAATTTGAGTAATCCTTGATTTAAAGTGCAGAAAACGCTATTTTCAAACATACTTATGGCGTACCTCAGTAAAGTAGTCTAGTTCATTTCAAACAGCGGCATTGAATAGCCCCTAGCTTCTTCTTTAAAGCGTAACTCTAACTTGTCCAATTGGATCATTAGTTTCCGAGATATCATCCATTGAAGTAAAGGTATACAAATTGTATATAGTCCTTTGCAGAGATTAGCGATACCTTTACTTCAATCGATGATATCTCGAAAACTAATGATTCAATTGAAAAAGTTATAAGTAGACTTTAAAGAAAAAGCTAGGGACTATTTAATGCCGCTGTCTAAAGTGAACTAGACTACTTTCGGGATGTACGCCATATGTCTGAAAATAGCGTTTCTTGCACTTTAAATCAAGGATAACTCAAATCTCAGACGTGATGGAGCAAGGCGGAGGTCATATTCGGATTCCGTTATCAAAAATCTATAAAAATCACCTATTCCCATTTCATACTTTTTTAACTTTTTTTAAAAACGCAGGACTGTGTAATTGGTATGATAATATCTTTTCACTGAAGAACTTATGTATATTATTTAATAAACTGTGGTCTAGTTTGGTCAGCACAATAATATCAATGACTTCCAAAAGAACAACGAAAAATTTCCAAACCTCATAATTTTCCGGTATTAAATTCTCAAACATCAGAGGTAACAAAACAAAAGTCATCATTTCCCTAACTGTCATATGGAAGTTACCTATTTTTAAGTTGGAAGCAACTATGGGTGAAGAGATATTACCAATCTCTCTTTCACTGTACCGAAATATTTGCTTAAAATAATTGAGGGTGTTCAAAGTACAAAATTTAGATACATCCCGAAACCGACTCAAAAGTAAAAAGGACTTTTTAAACCGATACCTGCATCTTTTTTTTTATTCCGAAAAAAAAATGGAGCACTGTAGCAAATGAGATGCACGAATTTTTAGCTACTTATTTTAAAGAATAATTATAATTTTTACTCCTAAAAAACAGAAAAAAAATCTTTAAGTTTCCAGGAAACTGAGTCCAGCGGGCCTTTTTAGTCAATAAATCGTCAATACAACACTCAACAACGAAATTATGGATTTCTACATCAAAGTGAGGAATTTCGTTAAAAATTTTGGACTTTTTTTAGAATTTTAAGGATTTGACAATTTTTTTTTTACAACACTGCGAAATGGACACTAGATAGTACATACAAAAATAAAAAGTTCGAATGTCCGCCCCCAGTTTGAAAGCTAATATTGAAAGTTTTTTTTTTTTCGGCATCTAAATTCGATGCAGTTTTATTTTTCATACATCTCCGCAAGGCGAAAAATTACCCCCTAAAACTATGCAAGATTCTTCTTTTATTTATTTGCATACTGTTTGAAATGTCAAATGTTAAAAAAAATTTGCATAGTATTAGGGGGCACGGTGGTTTTTAAAAAATTTTAACTTTTTGAAATACCACCCGCGATTTTTTTCAGGGATAATGTTGGGGGACCCTTCTAGTATCTAAATCTGCAAACCACGAAATCGAACGTCCAGCCGTTTTTTTTTTCGACCTTTTAGTTTTTTAACGATTTTTGAGTATGTCTTGGTGTGTATATACATATTATGTACACATATATATGTACGTATATACATACATATAAAAGGTATCGTTTCCGCACCATTTATTTTTTAAAAAAATCGGTTTTTTCGTATTTAAGAAAAACACAAACAAAAACCGGAAACGAAAGTAGCCATTCCAGATGTGATTTTTGATGCTTAATCCGATTCCGGTATTAGAATTGCTCCATTACGTCTGGACTTTGAGATATCCTTACATATATGTTTAAAGGACACCATTTTTTTACTATTTTTGAAGTTATATAACAAGATAAGGTAATATTATGCCGTAAAATCTGGTATGACAGTTAATAGTCCTAGTTTTTTCCTTGAAAACTCAATCAAACCGATAACGATATCTTTTTTTTTGTCGGAGATATCTTTGCCTAAAAAGTTAAAAAAGTGCAAAAACACAATTTTTGGCTATATTGGATGTTATATGCAGGACACACAAAATTTTTTTCGGAATTTCGATTACCAGAAGCATTTGGTACTTTCTTTTGGCTTCAAATTGAGCTATCAAATGTTTATCTGCAATATTTCTCTGCAAAGTTATGTTAACTTTAAAATCACACCATGAAACTAAAAGCGAAAAATATCGGTTTTCGGCTATATTTGAGGTTGTATACAGTACGGACGAAATTCGTCTGCTCTTTTTTACTAACCGAAGCATTTAAAACCATTCTTTATCTTCAAAATAAGCTATCAAGAGGTCTCTTGTTATTGTTTTCCACAAAGTTATGACCATTTAAAAATTACATTATGGAGTGCAAACTCACAGTGTACGAGTATTCCTTATATTGCTGCAACATGTTGTCTTAAAATAGTCATAACTTTTTAGAAAACAATTACAAGAGACCTCTTGATAGCTTATTTTGAAGATAAAGAATGGTTTTAAATGCTTCGGTTAGTAAAAAAGAGCAGACGAATTTCGTCCGTACTGTATACAACCTCAAATATAGCCGAAAACCGAGATTTTTCGCTTTTAGTTTCATGGTGTGATTTTAAAGTTAACATAACTTTGCAGAGAAATATTGCAGATAAACATTTGATAGCTCAATTTGAAGCCAAAAGAAAGTACCAAATGCTTCTGGTAATCGAAATTCCGAAAAAAATTTTGTGTGTCCTGCATATAACATCCAATATAGCCAAAAATCGTGTTTTTGCACTTTTTTAACTTTTTAGGCAAAGATATCTCCGACAAAAAAAAAGATATCGTTATCGGTTTGATTGAGTTTTCAAGGAAAAAACTAGGACTATTAACTGTCATACCAGATTTTACGGCATAATATTACCTTATCTTGTTATATAACTTCAAAAATAGGAAAAAAAATGGTGTCCTACAAACATATATGTAAGGATATCTCAAAGCCCATACGTTATAGAGCATTTCTAATACCGGAATCGGATTAAGAATCAAAAATCACATCTAGAGTGACTACTTTCGTTTCCGGTTTTTGTTTGTGTTTTTCTTAAATACGAAAAAACCGATTTTTTTTAAAAATAAATGGTGCGGAAACGATACCTTTTATATGTATGTATGTGTGTATGTATATATGTATCCATATATATTACACATATATATATATATACAAGTATATATATGTACGTATATACATATATATGTGTACATAATATGTATATACACTAGTGTGTATCGAAAAACGAACACCCAATTCCACACTCAAATTATGAAAGAAGAGAGATAAAAAATTCAGGGAATATAATTTTTTTTACTTTAAAATAAATTCCTAGCTGGCCAAATGGCCATTGTTTATAAAAACCGAGTGATTTTGTACTGGAGCCTATCTTACGGTAAAATTTTTTTCCAAAAACACCATCGATATCGATTCGTGGTCTAAAATAACTTATGTGTGCAAATTTTCAGAGAGATCGTATGACGTGCAGGAGCGTCAGCAAAGGAATAAGAAACGATTATCTTCAATGAAACGAATACTTTTTGTACTGGAGCCTATGTAACGGCAGATTTTTTTCCAAAAAACACTACAGATCTCAGTTTGTAGTCGAAAACAACTTATGTATGCAATTTTTCAGAGAGATTGTATGACGTGCAGGAGTGTCAGCAAAGAAAAAAAAGCACTTATTTTCAATCAAACGTTTAATTTTTGTACTAGAGTCCATCTAACGATTCATTTTTTTCAAAAAAAAATTGTGGTACTTGATTCGTCATAAAAAATAAACTATGCACCTAAATTTTAAGATTGGTGGAACGACGTGTGGGAGTGTCAGCGAAGGATTAAAAAATGTTATACAGCCATTTCATGCCTATCGTAACAAGATCTGCCACACCCCTTCCGATTTCGCTGAAATTTGGTACATGGTTTTGTTTCATGCTTAAACTTTGAGAAATGGCAAAAAAAAAATTCTTCGACTATTTGCACCTCTCCACAAGCCACAAAAAAATCGCGGGTGGTATTTCAAAACGTTAAAATTTTTTAAAAACCACCGTGGGGGCGATATCCGTTTTTGAAACATACTGTTTTTCATATTTTGTAATGAGGTTTTAGATTCGCTAACTTCTTCAATTTCAACAATTTGAGTAAACTTTGTAGAGATGAGTTTTATGATTTTTTGTGGACTTCAATTCTATGAAATGTCTTTACACCTTAGGGTGGTAGAAACTGAGATACTGAGTACTACTAGTCGAAAAAATCATTTGTGATAAATGACTTCTGTGAATGTGAAATATAGACATTTACAAGATAAAAGCAAAATCGCATCTTTAAAACTGGGGGCAGACGTTCGGACTTTTTTTTGTGATACTATCTAATGTACACCAAAGGGTACTTTAGAAATAAAGAATATATTCTTATAGACAATGGGTTTTATCGTAAATCTGAAGGGAGTATCCATTCTCGAGAATATACTCCCACTCAGCGAGAAATCACTAGAAGTAGTGAATATTTTATGAATGGAAACTCCCCTTTCTGAAGGGATGTTTTTTTTATTTGAATAATGTTGACATTTTCAGAAATAACTAGTTTGCAACGCTGACTTTTTTCAAGACCGTAGACATTTTACACAAAAAAAACAAAAAACATTTGACAATGCTGTTTTGCTAATAACGTTGACATATCTTTCCATTTCCCACTGGATTTTGACATCTAAATTAAAAAAAAAAAAAAAATTATAAACAAGCAATGCCAATTGCATTTGTAAAAATTTGTGAAAAGTGGATTTTCAAAATAAAAAAGTTCACAAAAAAAAGGAAAAAAATGAAGTGAATAGTGGTTTAGTGGAACTGGTATAAGTTGCAGGCGCTTTGATAAATATCCAAAATTTAAGTCTCTTATGAAAGCTATTTTAATAAGCTATAAAATTATTGTACTAAAACTTTTAATTTGTCAAACGTTATTTATAATTATTCATTTATATATTAGTATTTCCTAAGTTGGAGACTTATTTTGAGCAATAAACGTGAAAAAAATTCCCTCCCAAACTATTGCCTATTGTCTTATTTTTCCAATGAATTTACCCCTTCCAGAAAATTTTTTTTGCGATTGCAAAGTAGGAAGTAGGAGAATAAATTCTCGAGAATATTTCTTTACGATAAGGTCCAATATTCGCATCCCAAAGTCGAATTTTTTACGTTTTTCAATTATGCGGTCGAATAAACGATATTTTAGTCAAAAGCAAGACATCTAGCAAAAAAGTCTATCTGGAAAAGAATGCTTAGAATTGTTTAAAGAATATGTATGAATTTTTTCAGAATTTTTTGAGATATTTTATAATTTTTCAAAACGATCAAAAAATTCCAAAAATTTACACTTAGTATTTTACTGACCAACGCACAGTGGTCGGAAAATCTGTTAAGCTGGCCAAAGTTCTGAAAGTCAGTAATAAGGGGTTTTCGATGATGCTAATAACGAATCTGAAATTCATTTAAAAAAAAACAACAAAATGGCGTATCCATAATGGTGCACAAATAATGCTCAACCAAATACATATATTCTCACGAAAGCCAGTAATTTGAGGTTTGTGATGATGCTGCCTACGAATCTGAAATCTATTTTCAAAAAAACAAAGTGGCGGATCCAAAATGGTGGACTAAATACTGCTAAGCTGCATTTATTGTCACCAAAAACGGTACATAGGAGTTTCAGATGTTGCTTATAACGAATCTGAAATCTAGTTTACGAAATACAAACCGTTTAGTGCAAAACTATATTAATCAATAAGAAGTGAGTTATTGGAGTTTTTGAGGTCGCTGAATGGAAATGTGACACTAATTTTTGTAGCACAAAATGGCTAGTGATGAGCAAAATTAGTCTTGGTCTTGCGTCTTGTTCTTGGTCTTGCTAATTTTGCGAGAACAAGACCAAGACCAAGACTGCCATGGTCTTGGTCTTGGTCTTGCTCACGATAATTGTCAATACCAAGACTGCTTTTCAGTCTTGCTAATATATAGTTAAAAGTTGTTTCACGCCCGTTTTGAAGATAAAATCATCTCTCGATTTAAATTTTGGCATTTTAAAAACCCAACTGCTTTGGAAAAATATGGTTTTGAATACTCACTATCTCTGAAAATTTTTTCAAGACCAAGACCAAGACTGAGACCAAGACTTAATGATCAAGATCAAGACCAAGACCAAGACGCAATATCAAAACCAAGACCAAGACCAAGACTCAATGTGCAAGAACAAGACCAAGACCAAGAATGCTATGGTCTTGTTCTTGGTCTTGGTTTGCTCATCACTAAAAATGGCACATCCAAAATTTAAAATGTGCTGAACAGCATCTTTATCTACAAAAGTTTTGTTTCTGGGATAAATTATTACGAAAATGAAATACTTTACAAAAGTCCTAATAACTTTCTCGCGGGCACCTCAGGGCAGTTAATTTTTTTACAGTTTTGTAGAAAAATGTACCCTGAATAAGATGCATGTGGAAACTAGACGGATGGCCGTAGATGCTGTAATGTTTATCATATTAAATACCACTTGAACAATTTTTTTTGAAAAAAAAAAAAAAAATCAATTTTGGGGTGCAAATATTATCTATATCCCCACAAAAGACTTTCATTTTTTAAACGCCAAAATTTTTGTATGACATAGTCTTGGTTTCTTAAGCACCCTTGGGTGTCCATTTTGTAATGAAAACAAAGTTATGAACAAAAAAAATGTTTTTTTTTTCAGTAGAATGAAAAGTGCTCTCGGAATGAAAAAAAAAAAAAAAAATGATTCTACATCGTTTTTAGAAGACCTTCTAACTTTTGAGTCGGTTTTGGAATGATTTTTGTATTTTGTTTTTGCTTCATACAAAATCGAACCGATCTTATATACAGTTTGCTAATTGATAGTTTAGTATGCTTACTTACTTCTAAAATTATGAGGATCCATTCCTACGTTAATATCCTTGAAAAATTTTGTGTTACTGAAGATAATTTCGAATTCTGTAAGAATCACTCAAATTCTAGAACTGAATGAATTCATTGTACTGCAACACTTTTATAACTGATAATTTGATATGGTGTATACAAACCAAAACAAAATCGAAATCGATTTAAACCGGAAGAAACTTTTAACTTGATTTTAATTGAATTTTAATAAAGTCTAACATAAAAGTGCAACGACAACGTGCAAGAGCGCCCCAAGTCGAAAAATAGCATTTCGAGATATTTCAATTTTAAGTTTCTAAATGGTGTAGTAATGTTAATTAAACAGTCATATAAATATATCTTTACCACATTTTGAGATTAGAATTAAAAATTGCAATTAATTGTTAAATATTGTTACACTTAAAATTAAAAAAGCGAAAACACAATTTTATAAAACCAAGTTGAACTGCTCGAATACAAATGTATGGAAATTTTTGAAAGAGATCGGCATTGGCAAACAACCAACCGCGATTCCAAATGACCTTGATTGTGATATAATTAATTCCAAGTTCGTGTCTGTTACAACCCCTTCAACAAGAATCTTAATAACATCATTGCTGACGACACACTTGATGAAATTGATAACTGCCTTTTTTTGAAGAATAACCCAACATGATGTTTTTGTGGCTTTTTCATGTATTAAGTCAAACGGCATCGGGCTAGATTTACTTGACACAAAATTCATAAGAATTTTCTTCGCATTTGTTATTAACTTCATAACACATATCTTTAATTCAATAATAAGGGAACTGATTCTATTGTGGTATACCTTATGTTTAGGTGGAATTTGAAAGAGAACCGTTAAATCAATTTCAGCCAAATTTTTTTATGCTGATCATTGAAATATTGGCTACAGAATGTATTTCAATAAAATGTGTGCAATTTCATTAAAAAAAGTTATTGGGCAAAATCTGAAAAAAGTCAATAAAGCGGTTTTCAAAAAGTTTGCAGGTAATGTGGTATATATGGTGGCGCAATGTGGTATATATACTGATCAGTACTTGCAAAGTGGGCGGGTAATGTGGTACATATAAGTAGGGTAATGTGGTATACTTAACCATGCAACCAAATATAACGTTTGAAAGGCATGAAATAAGTTCATAATAACATTTACATTGGTTTTCGAACTATGAGCCATCAAATAATGTTAAGAATATCAAGAAATGTTCATATACCACATTAGCGAAGCTCGACTGTGCCACACTGGCCAATTTTTAGAAATTACATAATTCTAAAAATTAAATTGGAAACTTTGTGAATTAACATAGTTAAACACTTGCATCGCAATATTTTTCACTTACCTTAATTGAATATAAATTGAACTTCACCAAAAAGCAACTTTTTCTTAACAAAATTTTTTTGCAAAAAATCCGGAAAAAAATCAACAACACGCGATTTACGTTTCGTTCAACTGACATCAGAAAAATTTTGTTTGGTTCATGACAGCAACACATCCCTGGTTTTTCATGTTTTCCGACAGGATTCGCAGGTTCTTTCCCAAATCGGAGGTATGCGACCATACCACATTGAAAAACTATACCACAATAGCATCAGTTCCCCTATTGTAACAACATCAAATTTTCCGAGTCATTGGAAAACTTCGAAAGTTATACGAATCCATAGTTCCATTTTTGCCAAAAGTTTTTGAAAAATGCACTGCAGGTCAAATGCAAAGGTTTTTCAATGCAAAGAAACTACTTAGCAATCAGGTTTTCGACCAAAACGTAGCTGCCAAACGGAACTTGTGTATGTCGTATCTGGCATTATTAGATTTCTCTAAGGCATTGGACAAAGTTAATCATTTCCTGCTTTATAGTAAACTGCGAGAAAATTTAAGGTTTTCGAGGGCCTCTGCTAAGCTAATCGCCTCATATTTAGCCCATTAGTGCCCAGCGGGATCCACGGTAAACAGAAGGTTGAAATTTTCAGGACGTAGCCTCCAGAACTCAAACTATAATTGTGAAAAAAAAAACTTGCTAAGCCTTGCTCAGGAACGGCTCAGTGACTGGGTGCCATATGGCACCGCTGGGCAGCTATATATAAATAGGCAAACGAAATCGGTTTAGTCCATGTTTAGATGCCCTATTCAAAACATATTTGCTTGACTTTTTTTTTTGTTAGAAAGGTTGTGAGAACGAGCAGCACACAAAGTTTTCTTTTTGTAAAAGTGGGCGGTGCCACGCCCCTAAATGTGAAATTCACTCTCAGTGCCGAACCGCTTCATAGATTTTCATGACATTTGGTATGGGAATCTGGTTAGCACTAAGGTACGATAATATGACCTTTATGTTTTTAAGTGGGCGGTGCCACGCCTCTAAATGGAAAATACGCTCTCACAGCTAAACCGCTGCATCGATTTTTATGAAATTTGTACGGAAATTATATCAATACTAAGGAACGATAATATGGTATTTTTGTTTTTAAGTGGGGGGTGCCACTCCCCTAAATAAAGAAAGTACTCTGAAAGCTCTAGATGTGTCGAAACTTTTATTAAAAAATGGCCAACGCCATCAAATGAATTCTTCCTGCCATTTTGGATGACGATAGTTAGATGGTAGTTTTCCTAGACCATAAGTATGGCAGAAATGACATGCAATTTTTCTGCGGAAGTCTCATTCCGGCAAAGCAGCACTGCCAGCGTCATTAGCTTCAATACAACGCTTATGGAGTTACCAGGCATTCTGAATCGAAACATCTAACAGCCAGTGAAAATATTTGACCACCATTTTTTTCCACGAACTCCGAGTCGGTACGCCATAGAATTTTGGTCCATTCGATCTGTGCCTCCCATTGAAACATTATATTCCTTGACTACGAGAGGTCGTGGCACTTGCACTCTTTTATGCTCCGCACGATTATACCTATCAACTGTGCACACCGGACCGGACATCGCCCTATTTTGGACAATTGTATAATATTCACGCCCCATACCTATCTACCAAATTTCATCGATATATCTTGTCTAGCTTTCGAGATATTAGGTGTTAAAATTTTCTATCGTTAAAAAGTGGTCGTGGCGCTAGTTTGGTAATGCCCACTTTTAGACCATTGTACAGTATTCACTTCCGACACTTACCTACCGAGTTTCAACGAAAAAGCTTCTATAGTTTGTGAGATATTACGTATTTCAATGTCACAAAAAAGTAGGCGTGGCATCGTATTTTTACGCCCTATTTTCGTCCAGAGCATGGTATACACGATCGAGCGTAATCTAAACTAGTAAGGGTGTAAAATTTGGCCTGGCCAAACATTAAATACCCTACACTGCAGTATTTTTCAAATTTTGCTCATATGGGAGTTGCTACGCCCTCTTGTCCGAGGTCACCCAGTTTTTGTTCAGCGCTTGCATTTATAGTTTTTAGTGTCTGAGTGAAAAACTTTTTCAGTAAAGCGTTTTGAAGCTTTTGCTTATATAGGAGGTGCCACGCCCTCTTGACCGAGTTCGTCTAGTTTTAGCTTAGAGCGTGCATTTATAGTATTTAGTATTTGAGTGAAGCTTGGTTCGATTATCTCAAGAAACTATTTCAGTATAGCATTTTGAAACTTTTGCTTATGTGCGAGGTACCACGCCCCCTTGTCCGATTTCACCCAATTTTTGTTGAGAGCTTTCATTTGTGATTCTTAGTGTCTGAGTCAAATTTGATTCGAATATTTCAAAAAACGCTTTCAGTATAGCGTTTTTAAGCATTTGCTTACATGGGAGGTGCCACGCCCTCTTGTCTGAATTCGCTTAGTTTTTCCTCAGAGCTTGCGCTTACAATTTTTAATATTAATGCGTATTTTGGTTGCATTGTCGTGAAAAAAACTCCTAAAATTGCATTTTGAATATATTTTTTGTATGGGCGGTAGGCGTGTCCCTCGACCGATTTCGCTCATTTTCAATCCCCCGAGCTAACTTTGGTGACGAAGGCAGTGTACCAAGTTTCATTGAATTATCTTGCTCAGTTTTCCCAAAAAGTGTATTTCAACACACAGCCAGCCACCCAGCCAGCCAGACAGACGGACATGGCTATATCGACTAAGGAGGTGACGCTGATCAAGAATATATATACTTTTCTATATCTGCCACGCCTCCTTCTCTGCGTTACAAACGGAAGGACAAAGTGAATATACCCTGGGTGTAGGGTATAAAAATTTCATCATTATCGCTTGCATAGCTTGCGAGATATTAGATACTAAAATTTTCGATCTTTTAAAAGTGGGCGTGGCACTAGTTTGATCACTCCCATTTTTGAAACATTTTGTAGTATTCAAGTCCGACACCTGCCTACCGAATTTCAACGAAAAACTTCTATAGTTTGCAAGATATATCAGGTTATATATGTGACGCCATAATAAGATTTGATTTTTAAACCAAAATATACCATCTGAGACCAGAAAATAAACAATTTATGTTTCTCGCTAGCTATTGCCCAGCGGTGCCGTACGGCATTGTGGTTTTTGAAATCATCACAACTGTTTTAATTTTGCACAGATTTTAATGTTTTGAATTTTAAAATATTAATGAATCTTTCTAGAATAACACTGTGTAAAAAAAAAATTTCAGAAAGATACCGCGGCATTGCAAAATTTTTTACTTTACGCACAAGACACAATTTAAAAACAACCACTGCAGCGAACGCTTGACACAAACTAATAAAAAAATAATTTTGATTTAAAGGGAAAAAACTCAAATTGGTAATTATCGGTTCTGCGAAGTCAAATGTTGCTTTTATTATTTTTAAATTATTTTTAAAGTGAAAAAATTGTTGGGTGCCGTAAGGCACCGCTGGGCATTAATGGGTTAAGCAACAGAAAACAGTGAGTTTTACTCAAAGTTCCTCCTCCAGCATTCCTTCCATCCAAAATGGTGTTCCCCAGGGATCAGTATTGGGGCCTTTACTTTTTTCACTCTATGTGAATGAACTCCCGCAAATCACCAAACATTGCACTGTGCATATCGTCCCCTTTCAGCCTTAACCACGTAACTGCAATTTTTTTAAATCTTCAAAAAAATTTGTCAAAAAGTTTGTAGTTCCGCGGTTATGATTGAAAGGGGAAGATATGTGCAACTTATAATCAGTCGCCCTCTAGTGGGTTGACAGAAGCTTCTGAGCTATTAAACGTTGATTTGGCTTCGGTTTATAAATAGTCCAACGACTGACTACCAGCTTTGTTTGAATCCTGCAAAACCTAATGTAATGCTAAAAAGTAAAAAAAGGTTTTCGCCCTAATAATGCTCCTAAAATGAACTTAATGGCACGCAAATTGAACAAGTAGAAAAAGCAAAAAATTTAGGACTCACATTTAACTCAACACTAACTTGGTCTACGCATATAAACATGGCATGTGGAAGAGTCTATGCCGCACTGCCCGCGTTATGGCATACTAAAAACTTTTTGCCATCAAGTACTAAAGTCATGATAGTAAAAACTTTGCTTCTGCCTAAATTACTTTACAGTTGTGAAATTTTTTGTAATCCAGATTGCAAGAGCAGAAGAAGACTAAATGTAGTCTTTAATAATGAAGCACGCTTTGTTTACAATATTAAGCAGCGAGACCATATATCGAATCATGCAAAAAGTATTTATGGTTGTTCATTCGAGAATTTTCTTAAATCTAGAGTCCTTAATTTTGCATGGCATTATCACTAGTTGTAAATATTGAATTTCAAGGATCCAATTTCTTCAAACAAGGAGATCTCTGCTGTTAGTTCAGTCAACATTTGCCAACTTAACTTTGGAACGAAAATTTTTTGTTATTGCTCCTCGTCTATGGATCTCCATGTCAGCTCAAACAAGAAAGATCAGAAATAGGAAAACATTCAATTTGTCCGTTATTAATTACTTAGCCATTGATGAAAGACAACTTAAGCCTTTTTCCTTCTTTACCTTGCCTCCTCTTGAACTTTATCTCTTAACTTCTTCTACTGCTATTAACTGCATTTTTGTACCAAATTTAAGATTTGATTCTCACATTCAACTCATTTAGATTACTGGTATACTTTTTAAGGCTCCTTCTAATAATAAGATTTATTTATCTTAATGTTGTGAGCAGATATTGTTTAATAAATAAATAAATAAATAAATAAATAAATAAACGATATTAGTTGAGGACCTAAACTTTACAAAAAAAGCAATGGGCGCAAAAACGCCCTATATTGACTTAGAGCGTTCTTGAACGCAATTAATCTACTTGATACTAGAGCAAACGATGATCTGTGGATTTATTGACTTGATTGAACTCATTATGCAGCATCACTTTTATAATTTACCTAACATTTGATATGGTGGTTCATACAACAAAATCGAATTCGATTTGAATTGGAAGAAACTTTATCATTTTTTGATTAGTCAAAGTTCAAATTAAAATAACAATAACACACTTAAAAATCTTAAAAGTTAATTGGGAGAATACAAGCTGATTAAGGTGGCATAACTCAAAATCGGAAAAATCGGTATAGATTGTAATTCCGATGGAATAGGGCTTTAAGACGTCGCACAGAGTGACGGGGATAGGGGCAAGGATAGCATGTTGTTATGTATACTTAAACTAATAGAAATTTAAAAAAAAAAAATTAATATATTAATAGCATAGTCATACGAGCCCTGTATGCTTACAGTTTTGTAAAGATAGATTACTTACTTAAATGCCAAAAAAATTGATTTCGTTGAATCATTCTAAAATCGAAAGTAGGCCTATGTTACTAAATACATGCCTTAGTTCAAACTAACTTTTTAGGAATAAATAACATTTTCTCTATGTAGTAGAGCAACTTTTGAGCAGATTTTTGTATTAACCTTTTATTTACAGTTACTTTATTAGACATGTGTTTTTTTGCTCATTTGTGAATTCTAAAGAAAAGTTTGGGAGACCATAAAAAAAGACGACGCAAAAGACTTTATTGCCTCAATTAGAAACAAAAGACAAAAGTACAGTGTATATGCAAAAAAAAAAAAAGCAGAAAAAAGTGCCCTAACTTTTTTTTTCGTTAATTTTCTAAAGTGACCTCGATTAAAATACAATAAAAAATTAATATTCTAAGGACTGTAAAATTAAATATCTAAAAGGGAAAAATTGCTGCGGACTTGAAACTTGACACAGTTATTTATTGGACCATAGTAACGTATCAAAAAAAGTCCCTTGCTCAACAAGGGGCTTAACTCTTTTAACTTTTTTGGGGTTCAAAAATAAAAACAAATATCTTAAAAAATATTAGTCGGAAAAAAAATGTATCAAACAAAAATTAAAGCTGATGCAGTTCTGCAGATTTTGGTTTTTTAAACATCTTTCTAACATAAATATTGACAGAGATAAATAATTTTAAAGAGTATGTAAATTAGGGTGGGCCGATTTGAAAACTGATCTCGGCTACCCCCCTATGTGAAAGTTTATTCAATTCTATGAATGTTTGCCCAAGGAACTATACCTCTGCGTTCAAATTTAGTTCGGCGCATTTTTGATCGAAAATTGTACCTTTCATCAATATTTTTTTTTGTTTTCATACTAAATTTTAAAAATTTTTATAAAGACAAAAGTAATGTCATTATATGATTTGGCTGGTATTCTGTCAGTAATCAATTAAATTGCGTTCTGTTTACATAAAAAGTTTACTTGATAGTGTGGAATTGGTGCCATATATTTAAAAAAGTGATATGGGTCAAATAGCCGATTATTATGACCGACTTTCAAAATAAACGATTCATATTTTTGGATGAATTTTTTCAAACAAAACACCAACCTAGGTTGAAAGTTCATTCAATTCTATGAATATTTGCCCAAGGAACCATACCTCTACGTTCAACTTTAGTTCGGCGCATTTTCAATTGAAAATTAAGGTAAAATTTTCAATCGAAAATGCGCCGAACTAAAATGAAAAGAGTCTAACCTCCTTTGCATGAATATAAAACCAATTAACTCCATGAGTGTTATGATTACTTAGCGCATTCGAAAAACAAAAGCATTTTGTAAAATAAATTTTTGGCTTTTAAGTCGTTTCTGTCAAACTTATCTTTTTTGTACGTGTCTGATTTTATCGTCCGTATCTAAGTACATGTGCGAAATTACGAAATCTAAGTATTTATAGCTAAAGTCGATTACAAATTTACCAAAATATAGAGGAGATGTAATGAATTTTGATTTTGTGGGCGTGGACAGCCTAATTTTACATATGTACCAAATGCCATCCATCTGCATTATATAGTTTCAGTCTTAGGACGAATTATGTTAGGAGGAGGTCGTGCCAACGCCCATTTTTTCACCCTATGATCTAGCATTATCCAATACTAACAAACACACTGTAAACGTTTGATGAATCCAACCGCAAATTTTCTAAATCGTAAGGGATATCCACAGATGCATACAAAATTTCAGTTTTATTTATATGGATTTATTACATATAATTGCGGACGTGACACATTTAAAACACTTATAACTTTCTTGATATACTTTGTCGAGACTTACTAATTACGTATTTTTTTAGCGGACTATGATCTTACTGAAGATATAGTGTTTCGATCAGGTGTGACCGCTAATACATTAATGGTAATTAAAAATGGTGTTTTTGGACTACGGTCGCGACATTAGAACTTTACTTAAGACAATCCGAAAAATTACCGTTATTTGGACTCCAGTTGCAATTTTAACATTTTATTTGTAAAATTTCTATTGTTAGGCAAATTTAAAGGCAAACTAATACAAAATTAAATTTTCTTAACCCTTTCGACCCGGCTGGGACAATATATATATGTAAATTGGGATATATTGTCCCAGCCGGGTTGAAAGGGTTAAGCTATCGCATAAAGAAAAAAGACTAATAAATTTGTTAAAAATTAAATTGGAGAAATTTAATTTTGCAGACATTTTTTATGGACTACAATTAAGAAAAGCTATTTGTAGCGGAACTGATGCTATTGTGGTATAGTTTTTCAATGTGGTATGGTCGCATATCTCCGAATTGGGAAAGAACCTGCGAACGTCACTGCTTTTATCTTATCAGAAAACATGAAAAACCAGGGATGTGTTGCTCTCATGCACCAAACAAAATTTTTCCGGTGTCAGTTGAACGAAACTTAAGTCGCGTGTGGTTGATTTTTTTTTTTCCGGATTTTTTGCAAAAAAATGTTGTTAAGAAAAAGTTGCTTTTTGATGAAGTTTTATTTATATTCAATAAAGGTAAGTGCTAAGTATTGCGAAATAAGTGCTTAGCTGTGTAAATTCACAAAGTTTCCCATTTTATTTTTAGAATTTTTTAATTTCTAAAAATTGGCCAGTGGGGTATAGTCAGGGTTTGCTAATGTGGTATATGAATATTTCTTGTTATTCTTGACATTATTTGATTGCTGTTTATTTTTTTATAAAAAATATGAGTTTGAGAACCAATGTAAATGTCATTATGAACTTATTTCATACCTTTCAAACTTTATATTTGGTTGTATGGTTAAATATACCACATGACCCTACTTATATGTACTACATTACCAGTCCACTTTACAAGTACTGATCAGTATATATACCACATTGCGCCACCATATATACCACATTACCTCCCAACTTTTTGAAAACAGCTTTTTTGACTTTTTTCAGATTTTGCTCAATAACTTTTTTTTATGAAATTGCATACATTTTATTGAAATATATTCTGTAGCCAATACTTCAATGATTAGCATAAAAAAATTTAGCTGAAATTGATCTGAATCTGATTCTTTAATTTTTCCATTATTTATGCCAAACAATATCACTTTTCAAAAATATTGCTCATTTCAATTCAAAATATTAATTTTCAAACTACATCTGGCATTTGTTTTCTTATAAAACAGCTGTTCAAAACGGTGTTGCCGTATACATGTGTTTATAGAGACACTTAACACGGTTCCGCAATGCTTAATTCGAATTGAAAAAGCGATTTATGGTGACATGCATAAAAATTTCGATACGGATTGAGATAGCGTTTAAACGTATACATGCATTTCCAAATAACATGGCTCGAGTTAGTTCGAATTAAAGCGTCGTATACCCTACACCCAGGGTATATTCACTTTGTCCTTACGTTTGTAACGCAGAGAAGGAGGCGTGGCAGATATAGAAAAGTAGATATTCTCTTGATCAGCGTCACCTCCTGAGTCAATATAGCCATGTCCGTCTGTCTGTCTGGCTGGCTGGCTGGCTGTGTGTGGAAATACACTTTTTGGGAAAACTAAGCAAGATAATCCAATAAAATGACATCTCGATCACTGGAAAATTCCAAAAATTTACTGAGTTATGGCATTTCGAAATCGTAAAATGATAAACTCAAGTTTGTAAATATCGAAGTTCAAAGTTTGTCAATTTTAAATTTTTACAGGGTAGAAGATCGGTAAGACCGCTTTTATTGGTATTTGTAATTTGATAATCGACCTCAAACCAGTTGTCAAATGTTCATTACATGTCTAAGCACTGAATTCCACCTTAAACTGAAAGCCGGGAAAATTGATCCTATCTCTTATTTTTAGCTGAACTGCTAAGTTTTTCAGTGAAGATAAGGTACCTTTTCCAATGAACGGTCACATTTGTCGATACCTTAGAGCGAAATAGAGTTATGTCCAATTTTTTTTCAAACGCAAGAATAAGTTTTCAAACAATGATTGCACAGGTTCACAAAATAAAAAAAAAATTGAATGAACTTTTGATTAGACCATATGTACCCTAACATACTTACTTTTCGACGCCGATTTCGAGGTCAGAAGTGCTCATATACCCGCGAAATTTTGAGATATCATCGTTTAAAGTTGTAGAAAACGCTGTTTTCAGGCTTAAAGCGCAGTTCCAGGAAAAAATGTATAATCTTCCTTATTACATTATACCTTTAAACTTTGTTTAAATAATTGTCGAATCAGTTATTTACAGATACAGTAAAAATAAATATTAATAAATAAATCCATTGTTACATTTAGAACAGTTTTTTTAGTTAGTTCTCCACAAGTCGATCTTAAAAAGTCATAGAAAATATAGAAAACAACTTTGACTTACAAATATCAGTATTACAATTAACCGTCAGTTTTTCTTTTCTGTGTACAGAAAATTAGTTCACAGAACTTCGAAACTCATGTGACTCTATCAGGAAAACGTGACTCTGTTCACTAGCCAGCAAGTTAAATTAAAGCAAAACGAATTTGAATAACTAATATGGAAAATGAATGCAATTCCAGACGGTTAACATTCGACAAAAATCAACTTTTGATTGCACCAATAAAAAAAATCATTGTATTTTGAAAATATGGCTAAAAGTAAGTTATACGTGTCTTTTTTATTGTCTGGATCAGGTCGAATTTTTTTTTCAATCGGTCTTTGAAGTTTTCTATACATGTGTTGATTCGACACACTAAATTTTACGATACTTATATCTGAGGTATATTTTGTCTCCTGAAGACGTAAAATTCTTAAAATTTCTATTGGTTTTATTACAATATTTGACATCACTCGGGATTTATTAAAAGCCAAAAAAAAAATTCACATGATCGTCAGTCACATTTCATAATATTCCTAAGAGGTAAATTTTTTTAAAAAAAATCGTTACCACTGTTTTCTTGTATATCCTTATCCCAATTATTTGGTTTGTAAACGGTTCCCATCCAGTGAGGTACATCATTCAATATTATGGCATAAAAGAATGGACGCGTTAAAATAACTTTCGGTAAATTTTTTTTTGGTGTTTTTATAATCTGACGACGGTATTCTACTTTTGGTCGAATTTCTTCAATTTCATCGTCATCATCATCGGATATAATAGTATTGGTTCTATCAGGGAATGCCCATTGTAAAGCTGTCAATATAAATGTAGAAAATATATGTTAAGTTCTCACACACGTTCTTCTACATACATTAAAATATTACACAGACATGGTATGTACACATATATATACCTGTGGCTGAGCGAACAATGATTCCTTTACGAAGAGTAGATATCCTTGAACGTTGATTAAACATTTTAACATACGTTTCTTCTCCACAGGAATGCAAGTTTCGAAAATCAGCATCTTCTCTGAATGGCTTCGTTATGTTTAACTAATGTTAAATGAAACAATAAAATATGTAATATATGTTTGTATTTCATTAAAAAATAATATATGTAAAGAATTCAATTTAGATTTTCTGACACAATTTAAAAACTAGTAAGGGTATAACCTTTGGCCTGGCCAAACACTAAATACCCTACACTGCATTATTTTTGAAATTTTGCTCATATGGGAGGTGCCACGCCCTCTTGTCCGAGTTCACCTAGCTTCTGCTCAGAGCTTGCATTTATAGTTCTTAGTGTCTGAGTGAAATTTGGTTGGATTATCTCAAAAAACTCTTTCAGTATGGCATTTTGGATATTTGCTTATATGGGAGGTGCCACACCCCCTTGTCCGATTTCAACTAATTTTTGTTGGGAGCTTTTATTTCTAATCCTTAGTGTCTGAGTCGAATTTGGTTTGAATATCTCAAGAAACGCTTTTAGTGTAGCGTTTTGATGCATTTGGTTATATGGGAGGTGCCACGCCGTCTTGTCCGAATTCGCCTAGTCTTTTTTCAGAACTTGCGCTTACAATTTGTAGTATTTATGTGTATTTTGGTTGCATTGTCGTGAAAAATACTCCTAAAATTGCATTTTGAATACATTTTTTGTATAGGCGGTAGGCGTGTCCGTTGATAGATTTTGCTCATTTTCAATCCCCCGAGCTAACTTTGACGACGGAGGCAGTGTACCAAATTTCATTGAATTATCTTCCTCAGTTTTCCAAAAAAGTGAATTTCAACACACAGCCAGCCACCCAGCCAGCCACCCAGCCAGCCACCCAGCCAGCCAGACAGACGGACATGGCTATATCGACTCAGGAGGTGACGCTGATCAAGAATATATATACTTTTCTATATCTGCCACGCCTGCTTCTCTGCGTTACAAACGGAAGGACAAAGTGAATATACCCTGGGTGTAGGGTATAACTAGTAAGGGTGTAAAATTTGGCCTGGCTAAACATTAAATACCCTATACTGCAGAATTTTTAAAATTTTGCTCATATGGGAGGTGTTACGCTCTCTTGTCCGAGTTTACCCAGTTTTTGTCCAGAGCTTGGATTTATAGTATTTAGTGTCTGAGTGAAAAACGTTTTCAGTATAGCATTTTGAAGCTTTTGCTTATATAGGAGGTGCCACGCCCCCTTGTCCGGTTTCACCCAATTTTTATTGAGAGCTTTTATTTATAATACTTAGTGTCTGAGTCGAATTTGGTTCGAATATCTCAAAAAACTCTTTCAGTATAGCGTTTTGAAGCTTTTGCTTATATGGGAGGTGCCCCGCCCTCTTGTCCGATTTCATTCAGTTTTTTCTCAGAGCTTGCGCTTACAATTTTTAGTATTTATACGTATTTTGGTTGCATTGTCGTGAAAAATACTCCTAAAATTGCATTTTGAATATATTTTTTGTATGGGCGGTAGGCGTGTCCGTTGACCAATTTCGCTCATTTTCAATCCCCCGAGCTATCTTTGACGACGGAAGGACTGTACCAAATTTCATTGAATTATCTTGCTCAGTTTTCCCAAAAAGTGCATTTCAACACACAGCCAGCCAGCCAGCCAGCCACCCAGTCAGCCACCCAGCCAGCCTGCCAGCCAGACAGACGAACATGGCTATATCGACTCAGGAGGTGACGCTGATCAAGAATATATATACTTTTCTATACCTGCCATGCCTCCTTCTCTGCGTTACAAACGGAAGGACAAAGTGAATATACCCTGGGTGTAGGGTATAACTAGTGCGGGTGCCACCTGTGGGCTGTATAAAAATTAAGTACCCCACACTGCAGTATTTTGCAAATTTTACTTGTAGGGGTGCCATGCTCTCTTGTCCAAATTCAATTAGTTTTTGCTCTAAGCTTGTGCTAACTTTTCCAAGTGTCTCAGTAAAATTTCATTGGCTTATCTCAAAAACACGCTTTCAGTGTAGTATTTCAAAACTTTTGTTTATATGGGAGGTACCAAGCCCTCCTTTCAAGTTCACTGAGATTTTTCTCAGAGCTTTCATTTACTATCTATACACAGGGCGAAGAAAAAAAGCATAAGTTGCGTTGCTAACTGAATTTCTACCACGTTCGTGAGTGTTTTGACCACGTTTCGTTGCTGATTTGGATTTAACAACGCTTCAGGATCATATTTGTATGATGCGTTGCTAAATCACTCACGAACGTGGTTGAAACTTATTTAGCAACGTTGGCTGCCAAGCGTTGTTAAATACAAAACAGCTACAAAACGTAGTCAAAACACTCACGAGCGTGGTAGAAGCCAATTTCAAAACAAAATGGAATAATAATGATGGCAGTGGCTGAGTTCGTTAACGTCCGCATCTATCACACGACAGGTTCCAGGTTCAAATCTCCCCAGTACCAAGCAAAAAAAAATTTTTTTTAAAGGAAAAATTGAAAATTATAAAAGAAAACCAGTAAGGGTGTAACATTTGGCCTGGCCAAAAAATAAATGCCCTACACTGCAATATTTTGCTTATATGGGGGATGCCACGCCCTCTTTTCCGAGTTAACCCAGTTTTAGTTTAGAGCGTGAATTTATAGTTTTTAGTATTTGAGTGAAATTTAGTTGGATTATCTCAAAAAACGCTTTCAGTATAGCGTTTTGAAGCTTTTGCTTATATGAGAGGTGCCACGCCCTCTCGTCCAAATTTGTCCAGTTTTTTCTCAGAGCTTGCGCTTTTGATTCGTAGTATTTGCGTGCATTTTGGTTGCATTGTCGTAAAAACTACTCCTAAAGTTGCATTTTGAATATATTTTTTGTATGGGCGATAGGCGTGTCCGTTGATCGATTTTACTCATTTTCAATCCCCCGAGCTAGCTTTGACGGCGGAGGCAGGGAACCGAATTTCATTGAATTATATTGCTCAGTTTTCCCAAAAAGTGCATTTCAACACACAGCCGTTACCCACCCAGACAGCCAGACAGACAAACGGACTTGGCTATATCGACTCAGGAGATGGCGCTGATCAAGAATATATATACTTTTCTATATCTGCCACGCCTCCTTCTCTGCGTTACAAACGGAAGGACAAACTGAATATACCCTGGATGTAGGCTATAATAATATCAGTTTTCATCGTTGTTGACAGAAAAAAATTAGAATTAAAAACTAAATAAAAAAAATATTTTTTTTTTTTTTGTAATTTATTTAGCAATGCGCATTGTTAAATCACTCACGAACGTAGTTGAAACTAATTGAACAACGCGCTTTGTTAAAACTGCTACGTACGAGTCATGCTCAAAATTTGGGTAGCATCGTTGTTAAAATAACCACGTTTCTGCCCCTTTTGAAAATGTTATTTTCTCTGTAAGGTGTCTGAGTAAAATTTGGATGGATTATCTCAAAAAAAAAAAAACACTATCAGTATAGCATTTTGAAACTTACACTTGCACCTACCTTTCCTAGTATTTATGTATATTTGAGTTGCGTTATAGTAAATAATTTTCATCACATTGCGTTTTTATGTTTTATTTTTGGATGGGCGGTAAGCGTGTCCATTGATCGATTTCCCTCATTTTCAATCCGTACAAGTTAAATTTTATGATAAATGCAATGCACTAATTTTCAACAAATTATCTGGCTACCAAACAATACAAAAATAATTTCAATGGACAGACAGACATCCAGATAGATAAGATCAAAAATATCCGTAACGTTTAAAAAAGCGGGTCGAAATTTAGATTCATCCCGAAACTCTTAAAAACTCTGCATTATTTTTTTTTTTTTTTTTATTTTTTTTCATTCTAAGGACAACCATTGGAGCACTTTTGATTCTACTGAAAGCCTATTTTGGCTTAAAAACATGTTTTTTGGTCATAACGTTTTTTTTTTTCATTTGAAAGAGAGTGCTTTTGAAATAAAGATTATGTTTCTACAAAAATTTTGGTGCTTATTTTTTTTTTTTTTGCGGTATGGATAAAATTCATGACATGTTTGAGACCATATATCGGCCGCCTGTTCTATAGTTCGCTTAACTGACCGACAGTTCATGTGTGTGTACACAACTACAAACCCAGCTTTTAGAAACGCAAAGTGTTTTTTAAGCGCTGAGTCTTAGACTTTAATGTGGATTAAATCGTGTTAGGGAAGAGTGACTTACATATTTAAAAACAAACAAGAAAAACAAAAAATAGTTACATTTGCCATTGTAGGAACCATTGATCTATCCATTTTTAAAAACTCCACTATTGGAAAATACAGGCTTATCTCCGTTTTTTTGAGTCTCGAAGAAATTTTCCTTATATCTATTTTTTGTAAAGTTTTCTTTAGTTTCTGGAAGTTTGGGTGGTAGCGTGTAGGCTGCAGAACCACCATCCTTCCACCCATTTTTAATGGTATATCTACTACTACAACTCTCAAATCTGTCAAATTGCCATACAGAAATTCATTATCCTGATGCAACATTTCTGAAAGAAATTTCACTCCAGTGGTGTTGTCATCTTTCGGAAAAATATTTACAAATGTATGTTCCCATCTTAATTTTAAAAGTTTCACGTTAACATAAGTTAAAAACGTTGTTGCATTATGGAATTTCGGTAGCACGATTTGAGTGTAATTATTATTTTCTTGCGTGATGTCGTGCACAAATTTTTCAATGTGTTTTGCAGATTCGATGGCACTGGAATAATCAATATATTCAGTAATATGTTTGATACGTTTTTTAACGCATGGCGTAACATCCATATTTTTATTCACAAATACTCTGTTTTCTATACGTAATTTATTAATCCCAGAGCTATTATGCCAATTTTTAAAAGCATCGGGGTACTTCGCTCCATATAATAGTTTTTCGATATCCGTTTTAGTTTCTCCTTTGGCTGCAAATCCAAATGCTAAAAGCACAGATCGTATGGACAAAGGTGATGATAATAAATTATAAAATTGTGGTGTATTGGGTATAGAGGTGATTAGCGCAGTTGGATATTTATAATTAAGGATTGTTTCATTATATCCCAATGTAAATGAAAATACCATGAAAAGAATATATGCTGCAAGATAAAACAAAATGCTGTTAAGTATGTATATGCATATTAGGGTGGGCCAAATTGTATGGAGGAAATTTTATCGACCTCGGCTACCCCCTTATGTGAAAGTTCATTCAATTCTATGAATATTTGCCCAAGGAACTATACCTCTGCGTTCAACTTTAGTTCGGCGCATTTTCGATCGAAAATTGTACCTTTCATCAATATTTTTTTTTGTTTTCATACTAAATTTTAAAAATTTTTATAAAGACAAAAGTAATGTCATTATATGATTTGGCTGGTATTCTGTCAGTAATCAATTAAATTGGGTTCTGTTTACATAAGAAGTTCACTTGATAGTGTGAAATTGATTACATATATTTAAAAAAGTGATATGGGTCAAATAGCCGATTATTATGACCGACATTCAAGATAAACGATTCATATTTTTGGATGCATTTTTTCAAACAAACTACCCACCTAGGCTAAAAGTTCATTCAATTCAATGAATATTTGCCCAAGAAACCATACCTCTACGTTCAACTTTAGTTCGGCGCATTTTCGATTGAAAATTTTACCTTGCGTTTCATATTTATTTTTATGCTCAATTTTCAAAATTCTTATAGAGCCAAAAGTAATATCATAATATGTTTTGGCTGGTATTCTGTCAGTAATCAATAAAATTGAGTTTTGTTTTTACGAAAAGTTTACTTGATAGCGTGAAATTTATAACATTTATTCCAAAAAATTATATCGGTCAAATTATATATATTTATTATAAACGATTCATATTTTTACATAGATTTTTGGTATATTGTTCTGTAAAATTACAAAAAATGGCTAATTTATTTCCTAAAACTGCCACTAGAAAAAAATAAGTGTCAGATTCGGCATCTTAGCATCCAAAAATACATGGGTTGGTGTTTCGATTGAAAAAATCCATGTAAAAATATGAATCGTTTATAATAAATCGGTTATTTGAACGATATAATTTTTTTGGAATAAATATAATCAATTCCACGCTATCAAGTAAACTTTTCGTAAAAACAGAACCCAATTTTATTGATTACTGACAAAATACCAGCCAAAACATATTATGATATTACTTTTGGCTCTATAAGAATTTTGAAAATTGAGCATAAAAATAAATATTAAACGCAAGGTAAAATTTTCAATCGAAAATGCGCCGAACTAAAGTTGAACGTAGAGGTATGGTTCCTTGGGCAAATATTCATGGAATTGAATGAACTTTTAGCCTAGGTTGGTAGTTTGTTTGAAAAAATGCATCCAAAAATATGAATCGTTTATTTTGAATGTCGGTCGATTATTAGGCTATTTGACCCATATCACTTTTTTAAATATATATAATCAATTTCACACTATCAAGTGAACTTCTTATGTAAACAGAACCCAATTTAATTGATTACTGATAGAATACCAGCCAAATCATTACTTTTGCCTTTATAAAAATTTTTAAAATTTAGTATGAAAATAAAAAAAATATTGATGAAAGGTACAATTTTCGATCGAAAATGCGCCGAACTAAAGTTGAACGCAGAGGTATAGTTCTTTGGGCAAATATTCATAGAATTGAATGAACTTTCACATAGGGGGGTAGCCGAGATCAGTTTTCAAATCGGCCCACCCTAATGTATATGAATAAAATTTTAATAAACGTATAAACTAATTATATTTTTTCATCAAAAGATTGATTTCAAATCTTCAACTTTCTATTTATCAATCGATTTAAATTAAGTTGAATCGAACGGTTTATAAACTTCCAATACATATTTTCTTGAGTAAAGTCCTCAATTCACACCTAAGTATAATTTTAAACTGTTATGCAATAACGTGTTAACCCACTCGAAATTAGTTTTGAGATGTTTACGTTTTTGTGTAGATGTCGTAGATGTAGGGGAACTGATGCTATTGTGGTATAGCTAATGTTTAGGTGGAATTTGAAAGAAAACTGTTAGATCAATTTCAGCCAATTTTTTTTATGATAATCATTGAAGTATTGGCTACAGAATATATTTCAACAAAATGTGGGCAATTTCATTAAAAAAAGTTATTGAGCAAAATCTGAAAAAAGTCAAAAAAGCTGTTTTCAAAAAGTTGGAAGGTAATGTGGTATATATGGTGGCACAATGTGGTATATATACTGATCAGTACTTGTAAAGTGGGCTGTTAATGTGGTACATGTAAGTAGGGTAATGTGGTATACTTAACCATACAACCAAATATAAAGTTTGAAAGGCATGAAATATGTTCATAATAACATTTACATTGGTTCTCAAACTCATAGTTTTTAGAAAAAAATAAACAGCAATCAAATAATGTTGAGATTAACAAGAAATATTCATATACCACATTAGCGAATCACCACTATACCACACTGGCCAATTTTTAGAAATTACAAAATTCTATATATAAAATGGGAAACTCTGTGAATTTACACAGTTAAACACTTATTTCGCAATACTTAGCACTTACCTTTATTGAATATAAATAAAACTTCACCAAAAAGCAACTTTTTCTTAACAAAATTTTTTTGCAAAAAATCCGGAAAAAAAAATCAACCACACGCGACTTAAGTTTCGTTCAACTGACACCGGAAAAATTTTGTTTGGTGCATGACAGCAACACATCCCTGGTTTTTCATATTTTCTGATAGAATAAAAGCAGTGACGTTCGCAGGTTCTTTCCCAATTCGGAGATATGCGACCATACCACATTGAAAAACTATACCACAATAGCATCAGTTCCCCTACTTCATTTTCTTTAGAATCGAACTACATTCATAAGTCGAAAAAAATTTGTTTGCTTTTGCATCTCCGATTTTTTTGAAACTTTTTTATCTTATTGTACTTGTTTAGTACCGATATTAGCATCTTCGATTTTTTTAAATTTTTTTCATCAAGCCATTTCAGAGTTAAAAATTTTCAAAAAACTAAAAAAGCTGCCAAAACATTTAGTCGTTTTTTGAAATGCTTATAACTCCGTCTATAATTAACCAAATCATATATTTTTTTTTCTTGAAAAGGTTTGTTTTTTTAAGTAAATTTTTGTAATGTAACAAAAAATTTTTTTAAATAATTTTTTTTTATTAAATTTTCAACTTTTGAAAATAAATTGCTATTTTTATCAAGGATTATCCTTCCGATTTTTAAAAAAAAAAATTTCTTAAAAAACTATAATAAATTTGACAAATTTTAAGGCTATTTTTATAATGGTAAAACGATGGGATCTGGGGGTAAAAATACTCACCGACCCCCATTAATTTTTCCACTCCAACATTTCTCTTAAGCGTAATACCCCCTTTTTTTCACCCCCTTCATACAGCTCCCATACAAAATTTTGATAAAAATATCAAAAAATACTGCCCGGAGAAAGAAAACATGTTCACTGACCCTCATTAACTTTTCCTCTCCAATAATTTCTCACACATATTATCCCTACTTTTTCACCCATACAAAATTTTGATAAAAATATAAAAAAAAAATTCCTCATTGCCGGGAGAGGAAAAACATGTTCACTGACCCTCATTAACTTTTCCTCTCCAATAATTTTTCAAACATATTATACCTTTTTTTCCACCAATTAAGAGGGCGCCAATACAAAATTTTCATAAAAATATCAAAAAAAAATCCTTATTACCGGGAGAGGGAAAATATGTTTACCGACCCCCATTAATTCTTCCTATCCATGATTTCTCTCAAACATACTACCCCATTTTTTCCACTCCTTAAGGGACCTCCCATACAAAATTTTGATTGAAATAATCTCCTTTGTATGGGGGACCCTTAAGGGGTGGGTAAAAGTCGCTATTATGTTCGAAAAAAATTTTGGAGAAAAAAATTAATAGCGGTCTGTGAACATTTTTTTCCTCTCCCGGCAACGAGGAATTTTTTTGATATTTTTATAAAATTTTTATAGCGGCACACCCCTAAGGGGTGAAAAAAATGGGGTAGTATATTTAAGAGAAGTGTTGGAGAGGAAAAATAATTGATGGCTGGTGAACATTTTTACCCTCTTCCGGCAACGAAGAGTATTTTAGAGCTCGTTCACTCACTTTTTTGTTAGTTAAAAAATTTAAAAAAAAATAGATCTCATCGTTTGCCAATTCTAAAAATCGTATTGAAATTTCTCAAATTCATTAAGGTTTTTTTTTGTTGATTTAAAAAAAAAAAAATCGAAGAGTATAATCATTGATAAAAATCGTGATCTTAGAACAACAGGGTTCAAACTGACATTTTTTGTGAAATTGAGTTTTATATTGCTTCGTACTAAACTGACCACTCTCTTTCGATTATTGCTACTCAAATATTTCAATCTTGTATGGTTTCTGAGATAATTAATAAAACTGATGAGATACACAAGGTTCTGGCTGTTTCTGTAAAAGAGCAGACAAATTAGATAAAATCATGTAATTTTGTTAAACAAGCCCCGATTTTGGGCCGACATGACTCATTTTGTTAGTAATTGGACTTTGAAAACACCAACACTTAAGATTTATGCAGTTTTTGAAAAAATGTCGAAAAACGGTTTTGGAAAATTGAAGAATTCGAATCGAAAATAGTCATTTTCGATTAAAGAGTTTTAAAGAGTTATACTAGCTGTAAATGATACATGAAAGTATGTCAATTTTTTAAAAACCGTTTTTCGACGTTTTTTAAAAAACTGTATAAATCTTAAGTGTTGGTTTTTTCTAAATCCAATTACTACCAAAATGAGGCATGTCGCGACATGTCGGTTCAAAATCTGGGCTTGTCTATTGAAATTACATGATTTGATCTAATTTGCATGCTCTCTTACAAAAACACAAAGTTCCATCTGAAAAAAAAATAAAAAATTTTACAGAAACTCAAACTTCTATCTGGCAGTTAAAACATTGTTTCCCAATTTCATGTACGTTATCGTTTAGCAACAAAGTTCTATCGATTTTTTTAAGCTAAAATTCCTAGACAATGTATTTTCATTATTTTAGTATCAATGAAGTCCTCGCGATAATACAAATAACATTGTGATTAAACTCAATTCATAAAAGTTAGACGACACGAAATGTTCAAACATAGATTTCTCGAAAGTGATGTGTGTGTAGATAGAACCCTGTTGTTCTAAGGTCGCGAAATAGCGATTAATATTAAAAAGTGGAAAATTGAATAAAAAAATTATTTAAAAAATTTTTTTTTTTTTTATAAAAATTTCCTTAAAAAAAAACAAAACTTTTGAAAAAAAATTTCATAATTTGATGGACTATTGACGGACTTATGAGCATTTCAAAAAACTACTGAATGCTGTTTCTGCAGCTTTTTAGTTTTTTGAAAATTTATATCTCTGAAACAGCTCGATGAAAAAAATTTAAAAAACCATAGATCTCAACTAGTACGATAAGACAAAAAAGTTTCAAAAAAATCGGAGATGCAAAAGCAAAATGCTATCTGGAACGGTATGTAATGCCCAATATATCATTAACTACCGTCAATGCGCAACACCATCCAAACTAAATTAGAAGCAATTAGTATTGCGATCAATACATTCTTCGATAACTTCGATGTAGAACCGTAAGCACATCACTTCCTGACAAAGTCGCTGGTGTAATATGGCGATGGAATAAATCAGTCTAGGTCTTGAGACTTAATTTCGGTAGTTTCTTGCTACCTAGATCATGATGTTAATGTTAATTCAATATCAAGACAAGATCAACATGATTTAACATCTGAGATGCTGTGACGTACGTAAGGCTAACAAGCTGCTACTTCAACATAACTTTAGTCTCCTCTGCTGGCCGGGCAAAGCGGGCAAATAAATAAGTTAATTGATGTTTATTTTTGGCATTGTATTTTTTTATAATTTCGTTTTAATGAAGTTTGAGAAGAAAGTTATATTATTGATTCTTTGCGAAATTTCATCAATAGAAACACTTATTTTTATTAATTTTACGAAAAATTTTTATTAAACTTTTTGAAATTCTCTCAGACATACTCTTCGAATTGATTTATCATAGAGTTTACTTACTTCCAAGTGTCCTAGAATCCATTCTGAAATACAAAATATTCCTTAAGTGCTATATGACATTAAAGGTTACTTTGAATTTTCAATTAATCACAAAACAATTTCCAACTGAATAAAATCATTGTGCTGCATCACTTTTATAACTTATCATTTGACATGGTGGTGCATACAGAGGTAGGTAGGTAGGTAGCAGAACAAAATCGAATTTGATTTATATCGGAATAATAATAAATATTATTTTAATTACTAATAATATACTAATTGCGTATTTACATTAGTAATTAAATAATTACTTAAATAAATGCAATTTTAGGAAACATTTTTGACAGCATACATGTATGAACATCAGGGTGTCCATTAAAATAGATATTTTTATACCCTACACCTAGGGTATATTCACTTTGTCCTTCCGTTTGTAACAAAGCGAAGGAGGCGTGGTAGTTATAGAAAATTATATATATTCTTAATCAGCATCACCTCCTGCTTCGATATAGCCATGTCCGCCTGTCTGGCTTGCTGGGAGTGCGTGGAAATACATCTTTTGGTAAAAATAAGCAAGATAATTCAATGCCTTCGTCGTCAAAGTAAGCTCATTGTATTGAAAATGAGGGAAATCCTTCAACGCATACGCCTACCGCCCATACAAAAAATATATTCAAATTGCAACTTTGGGAGTATTTTTCACGGCAATATAACTGAAATACACATAAATACTACGAATTGTAAGCGCAAGCTCCGAAAAAAATGGGCAAATTCGGACATGTGGGTGTGGTACCTCCGACATGAACAAAAGTTTCAAAACGCTATACTGAAAGCGTTCTTTGAGATAATCGAACTAAATTTTATTCCAACACTAAGAACCATAAATGCAAGCTCTCAACAAAAACTGTGTGAAATCGGACAAGAGGGCGTGGCAGCTCCTTTACAAGCAAAAGCTTCAAAATGCTATACTGAAAATGTTTCTAGAGATAAGTCAACCAAATTTCACTCAGACACTATGAACTATGAATGAAAGTTCTGAGCAAAAATTGGGTGAACAAAATTTTTAAAATACTGCAGTGTAGGGTATTTAATGTTTGGCCAGGCCTTACTAGTTAGAGTATTGTTTTACGTCCGTCAAGTTTTATTTTTTTTTGAATCAGTTATACTTGTGCTATTATGTGCCGTCAATAACTTTTTTTTTAGTTTGGTTTTTAAAGCCAAAATCACTATTTATGATTCCAGATGAGATTTGGTCGCTACATGTGATTTTTTGGCTTTTGAACGCCCCCGGTAGGCAAAACTCTTTTTTTACTCAAGAGGAAGGCATCTCACGAAAAAAGAGTAGGTAGCAAGAAAATGCTTAGAATCGTTCAAGGAATATGTGTGAATTTTTTTTGTGAAATTTTTTTATACTTTTTTTCTTGAAAAATTTTTCTAAAATTATTTAAAAAAAAAACTTTTACGAAAAAAGTGTACGAAGCAAAAAATGTTTAGAATCGTTCAAGGAATAAGTGTGAATTTTTTTAAAATTTTTTATATACATCTATTTTTTTGATATTTTGTCAAAAGTTCTTTAAAAAAAAATTTTTAAACTTCCCAAAAAATTTCAAAAAATTTCACACGTATTTCTTGGACGATTTTAATCATTTTATGGCTATCACACTTTTTTCGTAAGATGTCTTCCTCTTGAGTAAAAAAAAAGTTTTGCCTGCAGCGGGAGTTCAAAAGCCAAAAACTCTCATATAGCGACCGAATCCCATCTGGAGTTATATATCATTTTAAAGCTTATGAATTATGCTTTCATTTAAAGAACTTATTTTTTAAAAAAATGTAAAAATATTTTTTAAAAAATTTTGGTGAAAAAAAATTTATTTATAAAAGTACTATTTTTTTTATAAAACGAACATTTAAAAATGAATAGGATAAGTTTCTTACAATCATCAATTTACAAACTTTTGTGTAAGCTGTAAGTTTTTGAAAATACACCCTTTTTATGAAAATCGCCCATTTCAATACCCTGTATTTTAACAACAAATGGTACTTGAACCCAATCCTACCGCATTATTAATGTTACACATGGGTACCTACTACCATATTGCCAAATTTTGCTTCATAAATACGTATATGAAGGTCCGTTAGAATTTTTTATCGAATAAACTCTAAGAGAGAGACACCCTAATGTACATACTACATACATATGCATGGATGGCAATACAGGCAAATCCTTTTGGTCTAATGTACCAATTAAGGGTATAGAAATAATAACCAAGTCAACAATGTGAACAACTGAAATTGATATATTTATTGCATTACCGTGGAAAAGTCAATTTAAATTAATTAAATTGTAATTAGTCAATTTCAATTAAATGAATGGTAATAAATAAACCTAAATTAATTAAATTGTAATTAGTCAATTAAAATTATTTAAATTGTAATTAATAAATTGGAATTAATTAAATTTTAATTCATATATTTTTAACCCCCAATTCCCGCACCAACTAGCGTATCGCGTATAATCGTGCTGGTGACATAAATTTCGGAAGCTACAAAAGATGTTTTCATAAAATTTGTTAGACAGGTACTGAATATGATAAATGTAAACAGGACTAAAAGTGCACTTAATGAAAAATTGACAATTGACGTAACGCAACGTAACAAGTCGTACAACCCCCTCCCCCCCTAGTAACGTAATAAATCTTAATTTTGGTAATTTGAATTTAAATTTTACGACGTTATTTATCTTAGTTGTTGACCCCTCCTACCCCAATGTAACTCTTCGTAAAAAATCGTCCGACCCCTTCTCCCCCTGGTGCGTTATGTAATATGTGAACTACTCCTTACATACGTAACGTACACACTGTACAAGCTTTTTGAATGAAATAGACGGATTTAAAAAGAAAACGATTTTTAGAAATCCACGATTACTCTCAAAATTCTTAAAGAGGGTGTCAAAAAAGTGGGTTGAAGACTATTTTTATTATTTTTTTGAAGGTCATTTAGTGGATGCTGAACGTCGATCTATGCAAAATTTTGATTTGATGCAGTTTTATTACGATCTCACAAATGTTCGGAATGAGTTGTACGATATATCAAAGACTCCGAAAAAGGATTTAATGGGCTAAGATTTTCTAGAAAATTGTTGATTTTTATAAAGAATTAACGACGTTAACTAACATAAAACTAAAGCACTACCATACGAGAGCTGGTAAATAATATGCGTAACTACTGGAAATGGTTCGTGTCTAGCTTAAATTGTACACCGTATATGGGGAAATCTCAGCAAGTGTGGACTTCGGTGTGAATAGGTCTCGGTTCGCCGAGTCAGCACCCGTTGCATTTCCCATCCATTCCAACATGTCTGGGACACTTATTGGATGATGTTTTTATTTTTTTTCCGAAATTCGAGCAAAATCCACAAATTTTGAGTGTGAATTGAATAAGCCACTTCCATTATTGAGCCATAACTTTTGAGGCGGTTCAGCAAATTGTTTTGGGCTTTTATTATCTTTAACATGAATGTTAAGACGTAAGAAAAACTGCATTTTGTTGATGTGCCTCAGGTAGAACGTTAGATATGGGTCTCCAAAGTTATGTGAATGGTTTTTACCCAAAATCTGGTAATTTTCGGTTTCTAACATGCTGCTCTGGGGGCGATTATTTTTTCGCAATATTCCTCATGAAATATGATTTCTTAATGTTATGACTAAAAGCTATGTCGAGATAAAAGGGTGTGCCACCACTGGTTCGGTGGTAACACACTTGAGAAGAAGCTCAAATGTCGATTTTTCATGCGAAATTACGTCTAAAAAAATCTGAGGGCACAAAATTGTCTCAAACCTTGCGAAATCATTGGACCTAGGGCCAATGAATATGTAAAAAAATCGCCCCTCAGAACATTCTTCAACGATGGCTAGTATGTAAAATTTTTTAAGGTTCATCTATATATACAATGAATTGGCCCTATGCTCCTCCTAGGAGTTAAAGGAGAATACATACATACATATATACAATGACTGTGTGTGTGTGTGAAGCATTATCACTCAGGAACTACTAAGCCAATTCAGCTAAAATTTTGGGAATGATTGTATCTCAGGTATGGAAATGTGTTGATGCTATACGCGAAGGTTTCCGAAGATCACCCGAAGGCTTCATAGTCAAAACGAAGAATATCTGGGTACACTGGAGGGGAAATATCTATGGCAAACTTTCATCAAGTTTTAATTGATAATTTTCTGGGCCACCCGAAGTTTGCCGAAGGTCACCCGAAGGCTTGATAGTCAAAACGAAGAATACCTAGGTATGCGAGAAAGAAAAAATCGATGGCGAACTGTCAAAGAACTTTAACAGGTAGTTTTTTTAAAATACCCGAAGGTCACCCGAAGGCTTCGTACGAAGAATACGAGAAGGAAAAAATGCATGGCGAACTATCAAAAAACCTTAACTAATAGTTTTCTGTGACACCCGAAGATTTCCGAAGGTCACCCGACATGCCGACACTTAATTGCTCGAACAAGGTTATCAATAAGTGATGTTATAGTGGAGTCAATAAAGACCTAAAACTGGCAAAATGAGGAAGTCCTCAAGGAAAGGTCCGATTTTGATGATTTTTTTTTTAATTTTGTTTTTTTTTTTTATTTTAATTCAGAAACCTTTTGAAGCTGTATTGGAATTATATAATTGTTTAATATATTAAAAACTTATGAAAAGATAAAAATAAGTTGGAAATAAAAAAAACAACAAGCAAAAATTAAAATAGTAATTTTTAATGTATTTGGCGATGCTAAATCGGCGCAGCAATATGACCTCAAAAAAAATTTTTATATTAGGGGCCACCCTAAATACACATAAATGCAAAATTTTTTTCTTCAGAAATATTTCCTTCAATTTCCATGCTTACTTTCATGAAAATCGGTGCAGCATAACCTTAAAAAAATTTTTTTGTATGAGGGCCACTCTAAATATGCACCCTTAATAAAAGTTTTTTAACCTAAGCTGTGCCTCTTGATATAAAAGGCAAATTCCATGTGAATTGAAAAAATACGATTTAAAAAATTGTGTGAGGGCCACCCTAAATAAAAGTTTTATAGTTAAAGCAGTGCAACTTAATATAAAATCCACGTGGTGTAGAATTAATGTGAATCGATTAACCGGTATGTGAGAAAATCCGATTTAAAAAATATTTTTGTATGAGGGCCACCCTAAATATACACTCTTGCGGTATGAAATATATTTTATAACCGATTTCCATACCTACCAATTACATATAAAAAATTTCATAAAAATCGGGCGAGCCGTTTCAGAGAAGTTCAAACACAAACACCGTGACGCGAGATTTTTGACGATATTGGGGGAGGCGATCGAAAAAAGTCAGTACCGCTGGCTGTAAAATACTTTTAGTGTATCTCAAATTAATAATTCGTGGTCCAAAAAAGGGTGCCACATGTTTGAAAAATAACTTCTTTTTTTTCGAAAAAGCCACACTTGCTGAGATTTCCCCATAAAGCTGTTGCTCGAGTAAATCCGTGCGGAGATTGTCATAGGTCTTACGATCAACTACTAAAAATATTATTTAAATTCAATACAAACATATTATTGCACCAGACAATGCCAATGAATTGTTCTACACTTGCCTTTATAAACCACGCTTTTCCTGGTGGACAAAAAGAAAAAGACACCTTCAATTTAATTTTTAATTGGAATTTCAGTTTTAATGATAATACTTTCATAATATTTCAATACATTTTGCTTATATTTCCTTTATAATTATTACTATCCAATCTCAATCAATCGTCAAGATTATGAGGTTTGACTAAACTTCCCAACCAGAGAGGAGAGTCATCTTGAATGATAGCATATAGGAATGGTTTAACTAAAACAACTTTTGGTAGGTTCTTCTTTGGTTTAAGTACAATTCGCGCAGAGAATACACTTAATTCAGGTTCATCTTCTTCCTCATCATCTTCTCCGGATATCATGGTAGGTACAATATTGGGATATGAAAACTGCAGGCCTGTAGATGTAAATAAAAAATATTTATAATTAATAAAAGGGTTTAGTGGCATGATACAAAAAAGATTCAACAAAGAAATTGATTAATACATAAGAAACGAAAAAAATAAACAAGAAAAATTTATATTCTAGTTAGTACTTTCAACATAAAAGTTCTATCAGTTGATAACCAATGGTATGTTATATAAATAACACAGGTTCAGAAAAAAAAATTCAAGACCAGAGAGTACACCTCCCAGGCTCCATGTACTTTGCAGCGATGATTTGACATTACAAAATGATTTCAACCACCGAGTCACCTCCTAGCAGCATTTTATAGCCCCTCTGTATATTATATATATGGGTGAATGTCACGAAATGCCGAAAAACACCTGTCCCACTGGTGTATTGCGCGATTGAAGCAAAATTTCGACCATCCCACCAAGAAATTGTTTCAAAATTAACATTTTTATTAATGTTCATACATCCCGGAATCAAAAAGAAGTACTGACAAAGTTTACTCGTACGAAAACTACCGAAAATGTCCCCTCCGTCATGATCCTTTTGCCAACCAAGCCGATTCCACTCTCGATTTATCCAAATACAAAATTCCACTGATGTTCTGCGTGTGGACATATTTAAGTTCCATAACAACAGATGCTTTTTTCGTGGAACAAGACCAATTCTGACCCTCCGATGCTCGCTGGTGGCATTATCACTATTGTCCATTGTTCTAAATTACCGCAGTTATTCCATCGCGCCAGGTTTTTTCAAAACCATCAACACAGAAACCAAGCCCAACAGAGGCATTCTCTCCAAATGTTCCCATGTACTTATTGCGATCGAAGCAAAATGACAAAAGTATGGGAAAAAAGTCGACGTGCCCTCCGTCATGGTGAAAATATTTTTGAGAAGTGGAATTTTTATTGGTGCATCTACATTCTGGAATGAAAAGTCTGTCAAACTTAGTTGATTGTGCTCGGTAGCAAGAGTTAACGATTTGCCTTGTGTGCATAATGCTCAATTATTCATGAAATGTCCCCTCCGTTATGTGTCCCCTCCGTCATGTGTCCCCTCCGTCATGATTTTGCGTTTTGGAAATTACGAAGAAGTATGCAACCACTATAGCAGATATACTTTGTCAATCATATCATCTTTTTGACAATACCCAACATGGCTTTTCCAATATGGCATTAAAAAATTCAATATGGTGGACTTTATTTAAAAATAAACTAATGTTAATCAAACTTCGTGCATGGGGGTTTATTAGGTCACTAATCACGAATCCGGGGTCGGATTTACAAATTTAAAAATGGCAGATCCAAATGGCGTAAAAAATTTTCAAAAATCAACCGATTTTTTTGAAATTTAATATATGGAGGTTTTTGAGGTCGCTGATCACGAATCCAAAGTTGGACTTACAATATTTAAGATGGAGAATACAAAATTGCGGACAAAATCTTCAAAAATTAACCGTCAATCATCTTTGGTCCGCCATCTTGAATGTTCTAAATCCGACCTAAAATCAGAGACTACAAGAACTCTCATATACCATATATCAGGAAAATCGGTTAATTATTGAAAATTTTGTCCGCGATCTTGGATCCGCCATTTTCAATTTTAAAAATTTGACCCCGGATTCGTGATAAGTGACCCGAAAAACCTGCATGCACGAAATTTGGTTCGCATTAGTTAATTTTTAAATAAAGTCCACCATATTGAGTTTTTGACCGCCATATTTGAGTATTGAGTATGGGAGGCGTCGTATAGATTTCAGGGGTTTTTCAGACTACTTATGATCAAGAAAATGGATTCCATCGGTAACAGGACCATTTCAATAACTTTCGAACTGAAATTTTCATATCCCGAATATACGGTATTTCGTTACATTCACCCATATATTCCAACTAACAAAGAAAACCCAAATATATAAAGGATGGGCGGTAATCGGTAAAACACCGAAAAATATAAGATTTCTGGGACTATTCTGAGCAACTTTTCTTATTACCATTTTTCGGAACTCGCAAAGCCAACGGAGTTATTTGAAATGACATTAGAATGTTTTAATAGTAGTTTATGACAAACGAAACTATGAGCTATGGAGTGCCGATCGCTGATACCAACCCCCTTTATAGACTTATTTCATTTTCAAATATATCGACAAAAACGACTTCGTTTGTTCTGTAAATTTCGGAAATGGAAATAAGGAAAGTTGTTCTGAATAGTCCCAGGAACTTACCGGTATCCTACCGATTCCCGTTCAACCTGTAAATTATTTTAAAGTTTTATTAAGGACATTTTATAAGAACTAAATTATTATTGATAAAATACTCACCTGTTGCTGAACCAATTCGAACTCCTGTAGAATTTATGTATATTCTTGAGCGTTGATTATATAGTCGAATATACGTGTCATCGCCACAACTATGAAACTTGCGAAAATCAGCTGAAGTTGGGTTGAAAGGCGTGTGTATATTATATGCCTACACTCAGCCAGAAATATTAAGAGAATTAAGACTTATTAGATGTAATTGAAAAGCAATAGAAATTAAGTCACTATTTGGGTGTTTTCCAAATAAAAGTCGAAGTAATTTTATGAAATACAAAGTTAAACAAAATTGACAATTTGCCATTATTTGTGAATTGGATCTTCTTTATTTTTTAATAACCTACATATCGTCGTCTAAGTTCTCTTTTGCCCCATACGCATATTTGTTAAAAAAACAAAAGCAAATAACTTGTGTTTGTGTCGACACAAGTTATGTGATTTTGCTTTTTTAACGAATATGCATATGGGGCAAAAGAGAACTCTGGCGACGATATGTACATAAATATGTACTTTGTACTTTGTTCTTAAGTTAAAAGCGCACAGCAAGGGGCGTTGTGTGTATAGGTAGTTATATGACAAGTTAATTACATTCTGCCAAACAAATCAATTTACATCTGCCTCACTGTACTTTATCAATATTGGCGCCAACGCCGTGAAATATTGATAATGAGTCTTTGCGATGCTGAAGTGGTTGCTAGAAGAAGCCTAGGGGTGAGAAATCTTAAACTAGTTAGTAAGGGTGTCGCATTTTGAAGCTTTATCTTGTATGGGAGGTACCACGCTCTCTTGTTCAAATTTGCCCAGTTTTTGCTCAGAGCTTGAACTTACAATCCGTAGTAGTTATGTGTATTTTAGTTGCATTGCCGTGAAAAATACTCCCAAAGTTGCATTTTGGTTATATTTTTAGTATGGGCGGTAGGTGTGGCCGTTGACCGATTACTTTCATTTTTAATGCCTCGAGTTAACTTTGACGACGGAGGCAGAGTACCAAATTTCATCGAATTATCTTGCTCAGTTCTTCCAGAAAATGTATTTCCACAGACAGCCAGCCAGACAAAAGGACATGGCTATATCGACTCAGGAGGTGACGCTTGTCAAGAACATATATACTTTTCTATACCTGCCACGCTTCCTTCTCAGCGTTACAAACGGATGGACAAAGTGAATATACCCTGGGTGTAGGGTATAAAAATATTGAAATATTGATAAGTTACGGTGATATAGATGCAAATTGATTTGTTTGGCACGATGTGAATGACTTACATAAGAGAAATATCGTTTTCTTAATGTGGAAAGTATTACCGAAATTCACCACTGAGTTTTTGTATTCGATCTTAATTAAAATCGGGATATAAGCAACAGACAGTCTCGTGCCGTAATAGATCATGTATAGACCATATACAAAAACTCTTTGCAATGACCATCATCCGGTTCAATATAGTTTTTGAAAGCATCGATGGAAATAGTAATATTAATAATAATAAATTTTCAGATCATTTTGAGTCCCTTTTGTATATAAGTATGTATGTCTCGAGTAGATTCTCAGAATCTCCAGTGGCTCTATTTATCGTGGTGTTCGATGAACTTTCAGCAAAGAACTGGAAGATTTAACATACTTAGTTCTATAGTACATATTTTGAAAGAGTTGAGACTGAAAATTGACATTAATTAATCCAAGAGTAAGCCCGTCCGACCAATTAGGGTCAACAGTAGTTTCACGACCGTCGGGATGGCACGACCTGGACTTCGATTAAGAAATTTTGTCTCACTGTTTCTGCCTGTACAATTATATCACAAACAAGAAGTCGGGAGTATTGCAATGAAATAACAATGCCCCATCAGCGGTAATAATTGCAAGTGGAAAGACATGCCAGTTTTTAGTTGTTTTAAGTTATTTAGTATTTCTGGTCTAAAATATTTTAGTCTTTAGACTGATTAGACCCATTGAGCTATATCTCTGCTAAAAAGTGTTTATTTTTATCATAAAAAAAAAGCCAAAACAATAATTGTTGTACAAAAAACAAAAACTGATATTTTAAAGTTCTAATATCTCAAAACTTTAAAAACTGCCGTAGTGTTTTTAACTTGTATAGGGATGATATTAATGTTAGATGGAAAAATATCACGATACTCAAGATAAAAGTGCGAAACAACAGAAGAACTCTTTTGATATTGTCCAGTTTGTTTGGACAAGAAGATTTTACCACGATAATTCCAAAAGTAAAAATAAAAATTCAATTATCCTAATCACAAATAATGCTTCAATAATATTACAGGTATCACCTCAATACTACAACTATGTATATAATAGCCCTATGATATTCTTCTTGGATTGGCACACAGTCTGCTTTAAAATCTTAAAATTGATTTTTTTCATAACCAAAAAAAATTGATTTGCCTAGTTATAGTATTGAGGTGCTGATATATATGTACATTAGGGTGTGTTTTTACGATGTCGATCCCATTAGCTTTTTTCGTTACCTTATCTATAGAAGCTTCTGCTAAAATTTCGGCTTCGCACCATACGATTTGTATGGTAAAAAATTTCGTTTTTATAGTACAATAAAAGGTGCAAAAAATAAGCTAATGGGATTTTGGAAATAGAAAAAAAAAAAAAAACAAAAATTTAAAAATACACCTTAATATACATATGGGTGAATGTCATGAAATGCTGAAAAACATATGCCCCACGGGTGTATTGCGCGATTGAAGGAAAATTTCGACCACACCTCCATAACATTGCTTCAAAATTAACATTTTTAGTAATGTGTATACATCCCAGAATCAAAAAGAAATCCTGATAAAGCTTAGTCATATGAAAACTACCAAAAATGTTCGCTTCGTCATAATCCTTTTGCCAATCAAGTCTTTTCCACGCTCGATTTAGTCAAATACAATGATGTTCTGCGTGTGGACATATTAAAGTTCCATAAGAACATTTGCTTTTTTCGTAAAGCAAGCACAATTCTGACCGTCCGATGCTGGCTGGTGGCATTATCGCTATTGTCCCACGCATTTTTCATATTCCGTAGGTAAATCTAAATTACCGCGGTTATTCTGCCGCGTTAGACTTTAAGGGCTTCGGCGCCAGGTTTTTTTCAAATTCATCAACACAGAAACCAAGCCCAATAGAGGAACTCCCTCCAAATGTTCCCATGTACTTGCTGCGGTCGAAACAAAATGACAAAAGTACGGCAAAGAAGTCGATGTCCCCTTCGTCATGGTCAAAATATTAGTGAGAAGTGGAATTTTTTTAGTGCATCATCATTGTGGAATGAAGAGTCTAGCAAACTTGGTTGATTGTGCCCGGTAGCGATTTGCTTTGTGTGCGTAATGCTCAATATTTCATGAAATGTCCCCTCCGTCATGTGTCCCCTCCGTCATGATTTTGTGTTATTTTTATTTCTAGTATTGGAAATTACGATGTAGTATGCAACTTCTTTAGCAGATATACTTTATCAATCATATCATGTTTTAAACAAAATCCAACATGGTCGTTCCAATGGGGCGGTCAAAAATTCAATATGGTGAACTTTATTTAAAAATAAACTAATGTGAACAAAATTTCATGCATGGAAGTTTTATAGGGCGCTAATCACTAATCCGGCTTCGGATTTACAAAACTCAAAATGGCGGAGCCAAGATGGCGGACAAAATTTTCAAAAATCAACCGATTTTTTTAAAATTAGGTATATGGGGATTTTTGAGGTTGCTGGTTGCGAATTCGAAGTCAAATTTACAAAATTCAAGATGTAGTATACAAAATCCAAAAACCCACACATATCAAACTTCAGGAAGATCGTTTGATTATTAAAAATTTCTTCCGTCATCTTGGATCCTCCATTTTGAGTTTTGTAAATCCGACGCTGGATTAGTGATTAGCGGCACAATAAACCCCTATGCACGACATATGGTTCACATTAGTATATTTTTAAATAAAGTCCACCATATTGAATTTTTGAGCGCCATATTGAAGTATTGAGAGGCTTCGTATAGATTTCAGGAGTTTTTCAGACAACTTATGATCTAGACGATGGAGTCCATCGGTTACTGGACCATTTCAACATCATCTCAAATTCAAATTTTCATATCCCGAAATTACGCTATTTCGTGACATTCACCCATATACATACATCAATCTTTGACATTATACCTTGTATACGTATATGTTTCTATGATACGAGTGAGTGGTTTTTTTTGCATAAAATATAAAATATTTACTAGGTTCATTGTCTCTATCATCGAACGATCCATTTTAATTGCAAATAATTTTGGAAAATACAAACTTATTTCGGTTTTCCTAAGTCTTTTCGAAATTTTTCTGATATCAAGATTTTGTAAAACTTCCTTAAGATTCTCAAAGTTTTTAGTGTAGTTTAAAGGCTGCAGCACCACCATTCTCGTATTATTACTTAATGGCAACTCTATAACTGTAAGACCCAAATCTTTTAATTTACCATACAAAAATACATTATCTTGATGTAACATATCTCCCTCGAAAACTTCTCCAGTACTGTTATCACCTCTTGGCAGAATGTTATTGAATGGCTTTAACCATTTGGCATTCAAATATTGCATATGAACAAATGTTAAGAAATTAAAGTTGCCTTTATGAAATTTTGGTAATGTTATTTGTGACACAGCATTATGGGACTTATTTTTAACCCAATCATTGATCTTATTTGCTGAAGCATCTGCATTAGTATAATCAATATATTCTGTGATATTGCCGAAATATTTTTTCACGCATGGTGTAACGTCATACTTTTTATGCACAAATAATCGAATGTTTTGTGATTTTTCTAGAGACTTAAGTTCTTGCAATAAGCCCCTATTTCCTAAGCCAAATGATAACTTATTTATTTGGTTCTTTGTGTCTCCATGCGCAACAAAAGCAGCCGCTAATAAACTAAGCCTTAAGGCCAAAGGTGATAATAATAAATTATACCTTTCTTTTGCATTAGGAAGGTTTTTGAGCAAATGCATCGGATATTTATGATTGATGGATCCGTCCCTATCGGAGTTTTCGAGGCAATTCAAAGCTTCCATTTTAAATGTAAAAGTAATGAAAGCAATGAAAAAGACGATGAAACATTCTGCAAAAAAAAAATAAACTTTATTTAATGTTCACTTAGATAATTTTTATTTTTTTTTATTTTTATTTATTAAAAAATAAGTACAATAAGACTTAGCATCCTTTGCTGTACAACAAACATGACAAACATTGGTCAAAGATTAATAATAAAATGTGAATTGATCTTAAATGCTAGAGGTACAAAAATTCAATAAAAAAAAATCGAAAACAAAATTCAAAAAAAAAAAAGAACAACAGACGTTTATTTATTTATTTTTAGTTATTTTTATTTTACTTTAATAATTCGTTTTTTATTTAGATATACATAAGGGTGGGCCAAATTATATGGAAGAGGTAACTATTTCATTAAGGAACTAAATTGACAGTTTTTTTTTTGGTTTAACCAACGTTATTTGCATTTTTTTTTTTTTTTTTCAACTTTTAAGGTTCGAATTCCGAATATCCCCAAGAAAAAGAAAAGATATCGGTATAGCTAAAATTGGGTTTTGAAAAAACAAGCATTATCAAATGTTATACCAGGTTATATGGCTAAAAGTTACTTCGGCTTGTTGTTTTTTTTTTTTTTTTTTATCTAAGGTAAAGACAACTCAAAATACTTGCGCGATAGAGCAATCCTGAAAATAACTTATATAGTTTTTGTTTATTATTTTTTTTTTTTTTAGTAACGGGTTAATATTCTCGTATTTTTTATCCGTTAAGCATAAGTTACTGACCCGTTTGCGGGAGAAATTTCTCTAAAAAAGCGAATCCGTTTTGAATTCGAGTTTACGAGTTCAAAACAGATTTGCTTTTTTAATAATGTTAATGCTGTTTATAAAAAAGAAAAAAATGCTTCAACATTTTTAATTAAAAAAAAAATATACTACCACAGGGAGGCAATCCCGGGCTCCTGGGGTATTAATTTACAAACAGTAGACTTTAGACAACTAGGCTATTGACTTATATGATGTGGACTAATCTGATGTCAAGATATAAAGTTTTTATATTAAACAAATATATGTTGTTTTTTTTTTAAGTATTCTGTGTCCTTTCTCTTCCCTCCTTTTGATAAAAATATTACCCAAATTTGAAATTAAAAACGTCTCATCATATACATCATAAACGTTAATTAAAGCAAATCCGTTTTGAGTTAATATTTGAAATATTTACGAATATGAAACGGATTTACCACAGGTGGACTTTTACTCTTTTTTTTCGTCTTTTTTTATTTATTTTTTTTTCTCAATTGTCCATAAACGGATCAAATGTGAATATACATCATTAACATTTCTAAAAGCGAATCCGTTTCGAATCCGTTTCGTTTTTATGTACATTTCGGATTCAAAACGGATCCGACACTGCGGATGTACCCGGGTTCGAATCCTACCATAGGCAGATTTTATTTATATTTTTTTTCCTTTTTTTTACCTTTTTTTTTCCTTTTTTTATCTTTTTTATCGCTAATAAGCACTTCAAAATGTTTATTTTTTTTTTAAGCACAGCATTAACATTATTAAGAGCAAATCCGCTTTGAATTCGTTTTGATGTACGTTACGGGTTCGTAACGGATCCTCATCCATTTTTGTGCACATTGGGGATAGCTTTAAAACAATTAATTCCAAATATTACACTGCCCGACAGATTCAAAGTTTTTGTAAAACACATGAGAAAGTCCAAAAAATTCTAAAAGTAGACATTAAAAAAAAATTCCCTTGTCTCGTCATTTCTCTCCAGCACGTCAGATTTTTTTTTTTAATCGATTTTTGAAGTTATTAAATCCACTGCTCATGAAAAAAACAAAAATAATGCTTTCTTTTGTTAAATCGATGAATTTAACCATATGATCCTTACATCTGAGGTGTATCATTTGTTCAGTAAACTGATGCAAGATAATGCGAGTAATATTTTTGTAGAAAATTTTTACCTTGTTTAACCCCCACATGTGGGTCATTTTTGCCCTTTTCTTAAATGACACCCAAAATAGGGAAATATTGAGTCGAAAAATATTTGCTATAAAATTTTACTAATAGTTGCTGAACACTAAAAAGTCAAAATTTCATCCCGAAAGCAAAAAAATAGTTAAAATCAATAATGACTAATTACAATTTCACCCCACTGTAAAACTCATAAGCTACATTTTGGATAAACTCATTGTCACAAGATCATAACGAAATCACACAAGGATAATTTTCCTAAGACACATTAACCCATTATGTCCTGTTTTAAGGGTGTTTTAGACCCCTTTCCTACAAACTGGGCTAAAATGGGTCAAAAAATTCTGTAAAAATGTTCTACGATAAATTTCACTAGGAGTTATCAAAGATGAAAGTTCTTAAAACTGTGTCATGTGAGAAGTTCTAATTGATTTTAACAATTTTTTGGGTTTCGTGATAAAACGTAGACTTTTTAGTGTTCAACCACTACTTAGTAGTGAAATTTTGTAGCAAATGTTTCTGTAGTATATACTGACTGAATATTTCCCAGTTTTAGGTGTCATTTTTGTAACGTGTCATCCGAAAACGGCAAAAATTACCCATATGTGGGTTATGTAGAGTGTTAAAATTTTTCACAAAAATACTCCTTATGATATACCTCAGATGTAAGGATCATATTGTTAAATTCATCGATTGAACACAAAAATGCGTAGTTTTTGTTTTTTCATGTACAGTGGACTTAAAAACTTCAAAAATCGATAAAAAAAAAATCTGATGTGCTGGAGAAAAACGACTTGATACGGGTATTTTTTAACATTTATTTTAAGATGTTTTTGGATTTTCTCATGAGTTTTTTTTTTTTTTTTTTGTGTCGGACCGTGTTATCATTAAATCAAGATGAATCTGGTATACAACTATCCTTGTGCGTATTTATGTGCCTGTCCTGCTGCGATAGTATCCAGAATCAGATACCTATATGTGCCAAGATTCTAGTTTAGTTTCACTTAGATATGATAAATCACACGGCAAATTTCTAGAACTGTTTTAGTACATTTAAAATAACATTTTTTTTACACTGAATTCAAATGCATATGTTTTAAGGACACTGTACGAGAACAAATTGACGGTAGCAATTTTATTTTATATTTTTATTTAGGTACTATATCAATAATTATTTCACATTATTTTTTTTACACATAATTTTTGACACTGACTTCATCAGGACAAAAGGATCCTTTATGCAGTTAACTCCAACTTACTTCGTATTATATTGCTATCCATTTTGGTGGGCGTACTCTTAAAATGCGAAGTTTTTCGGGAATATCACTCAAGCTTTTGAACTGAGGAAATTAGTTGTGTTTGTAGTTCTTTTTATATGTAAATATTTGATTGGGAATATTGATTTAATTAGTGTACCGAAACTAAATCGAATTCACTTTTAACAATTAAAAACTCCAAAAAAGTATTATCAAAATATTTTAAGAAATAATTAATATACTAGCTGTTTTACCCGGTGTTTCTCGGGTATTGATAAAAAGCAAGAATGCACTAAAAAAGCTAATAAAGAAAACTGTTTTTTAAAATAATGTGCCACAAACAGTTGCTCCAATACATTAATATAATTTATTTTCATAAAATTACCACATCTAACATCTCAGTAAAAGTCTAAATATATCGAAAAATATTAAAATACACCGATTTCTCCGGTCCAAAAGTATCGAAAATATCGGTAAAATTCCAAATGTATCGAAAAATATTGAACACATTGTAGAAATTGGTAAAAATTCCGGAAAACTGCTAAAATATCGGCAAAAGTCCAAAAGTATTCAAAAATATCGAAATAAATCGATGATATCGGTTAAAGTCCAAGTGTATCGAAAAACATTTAAAATATGCATGAGAAAAGTAAAAAACTATCAAAAAATATTGTTATACTTCGAAGAAATTGGTAAAACTTCAAAAGTATCGAAAACATCCAAATTACCGGTAAAGGTCCAAAAGTATCGAAATACGTCGAAGAAATTGGTTAAACCCAGTGTGCCAGACTGTTCAAATCTCTGCTTCCTTATCCGTTACGGATCCGTTACTGATTCCCAAAAAAAAAGCGAATCGTTTTTTTTTTTTTTGGAATTTCTCCCGCAAACGGATCAGTAACGGATCCGCAACGGGTAAAAAAGCGAAGATATGAACCGTCTGGCACACTGGGAAGTCCAAAAGTATCGAAAAACATCTAAAATATTGGTTAAAGTCCAAATATATCCAAAAACATCCAAAATATCGGTAAAAGTCCAAAAATACCTATTAACATATTAACAAATATTGAAAAAACATCTCGAATATCGGTAAAGATCCAAAAATGTCGAAAAACATCTAAAATATCGGTAAGACCCCAGAATTATTGGAAAACATCCAATAAATCGGAAAAAGTCTAGAAACATTCTATGTATCGGTAAAAGTCCAAATATATAGAAAAACATCCAATATATCGAAAAAAGTTCAAAAAATTCGAAAAATATTAAAATATGTACATCAAAGAAATCGGTCAAAGTTCAAGTGTTTCGTAAAACCTCCAAGATTTCAGAAAAAGTCCAAAGGTATTGAAAAATATTAAAAAACATCTAAATATGTTTCGATAAAATTCCAAAAATGTCGAAGAAATTGGTATGAGTTCAAAGAGCCAAACCATGCCAAAATTTAAAAAAAAATTTATAAAAATCGGTTCAGTATATTGTGCAAAATAGCGTTACATAGGGTTTACATATAAGCAATTTTATATAAATAGTATACGTATAGATGTGTTCGGCTTTGCTCGAGAAATATTCGAAATAGAGATCATTAACTTTTGTGCAAAGATTTCATAGAAGTCATCGAAAGTTGTTATAAAGTACATAAACTAAATCTGATCATTGGCTGTTAATTATATATACAAAATTCAGATAGGTTTTATTTTGCTCCCATGATATTGACTGAGCTATGTATATCCATATATCCATACTAGACGACTAGCTGGGCTACTGGCGAAACCACTGGCTTCTCCTCAGCGAATGAAAGGAGCCTGCCTCTAAGAAAATACTTCCTAAAAACCTGAAAATAAACCAAATGGTATATCAAACAAACTATACTCTATTGGAATGATCTAGTTAGTGTGTTGAAATGGCATGTTTATTCTACTCATGTGACACATCTGGGACATCTATGTATGTGGTCCGGATCTCAAACAGCTCTTACAACCCAACAAAGTTACGCCAATCAAAAATATTAATAATTAAGTCATGAGTTTCAATGCGGATGAAAAATTAGTTATACAACACCAGTATATATTCTTATATACTTACATATAGGTATTGTATGGTCTAGAAGAATTATAATTATTTATTTTTTTTAAATTGAAACTTTCTACTTCAATATAGCGATTACATACGTAATTCAAGCATATCTTTGATAGAGTCAAACTTGACAAAATATAATTAAAGATAAATAAATTTTTAACATTTACGTTGCAGTTGCTAAAAAAAACAGCACTGTGTGAGAAATTGATTTTGAATGCCTTTAGTTCAACTTCTTTTCAATTTTAATAAAACAGAATAGAATTTTGACCTTTACTATTAATAAATTGTAAATGGCTCAAAAGCTTGCAATGCATAAGTGCACTAAACTACGCAGTTACTTAAGAATTACAATTAGAAAGGTCATGGGCTGAAGCAATAATTATTATGAATGGCAAAATAAATTCCAAACAAATTAATAATGAAAAGTGTATTGTTCCGCTTACGAATCTCTCAATATAAAGATCAGCCGTGAACAAGTTTTGCATATTAAATAAACCAACAAAAACAAAACCAACAAGAACATACGTTCTTCAACTGCAGAAATTGTACGGAGAGAAGACGGGAGTTACAGGATCGCGTTGGTCCACTTACAGCCGAAAACATCATACCAACTATGCTGATAAACGAAAAAAATTGGTTATTAATAGGACGATATGTGGAGAGCGTACTTCGCTTAAAGAAGAGAGATCTTGATGCTTATCAAGCTGCCAGAAGTCAAGAAATCCTTTGACATTAAAAACCGCTGCCGCTATGGATCATCTTGCCTAGCCGCCGGCGCTCTTAATTTCTTCTTTGGTGGGGGTCTCGACACTAGGCCTCATTCGCCTTAGCAGAGACCAAGAGGGTTCCAGAACAGGACAACTTTCATCCTGGTGGAGATCGCAGTCAGTAGGACCTCGTTGGTCCTCGGCCAAGTCCTGAAGTAGTTTCTCCCCTCCTGGTTTCCCCCCTTTACTAAGAAGTATAAGCCCGCGATGTATAGCACTATTTTTGTTGAACTGCTATAAAACCAGAACTAAAAGACATTTTTAAAGGAACTTAACACAAATTTATTAATTAATTGTGACCGTGTATTGGAAAAGGTACCTTATCTTCACAAAATCCAAAACTGGTTTTTTTGCATACGATTTTGAACAAAATGACACCTCGATCACTAGAAAATTCCAAAAATTGAGTTATGGCATTTTGGAATCGTAAAATGAAAAACTCAAATTTGTAGATATCGAAGTTAAAAGTTTTTTTAGGATAGGGGTTCTGTAAGCCCACTTCTTTTGGTATTTATTATTTGATAATCGAACTCAAATCAGTTATAAAACGTTCAGTACATTCCTAGGCATTGAATTCCACCTTGAACTGAAAACCGGTAAAAATGACCATATCTCTTATTTTTAGCTGTACTGCTAAATTTTGTGAGTGAAGTGACGGTCACATTTGCAAAAAAAAAGTTACCGTTTAGAGAATGGCCTTTATCGCCAATAAACTAGTTTTTATTGAATAACTTCTAAGCATAAAAGGTCAAAAGAAACACACTTGATATGGGGAAATCTCAGCAAGTGTGACTTTCGGCTTCACCTCCTGAGTCGATGTAGCAATGTCCGTCTGTCTGGCTGGCTGTGCGTGGATATATTTTTTACAAGAAAACTGAGCAGGATAATTCAATGAAATTTGGTACACTACCTTCGTCGTCAAAGCTAGCAAGTGGGACAGAAAATTAGCGAAATCGGTTAACGGACACGCCTACCGGCCATACACAAAATATGTTCAAAATGAACCTTTAGCAGTATTTTTCACAACTCAACCAAAATAAACATAAATACTACGAATTATTAGCTCTAAGCAAAAACTGGGCGGATTCGAACAAGAGGGCGTGGCACCTCCCATACACGCAAAAGCTTCAAAACGCTATACTGAAAGCGTTTTTTGAGATAATCGAACTAAATTTTACTCAGACACTAAAAACTATAAATGAAAGCTTTGAGAAAAAACTGGGTAAAATCGGGCAAGAGGGCATGGCACCTCACATATAAGCATACACTTCAAAATGCTATACTGAAAGTATAAATTTCACTCGAATACTAAAGACTATAAATGTACACTCTGAGCTAAGGCTAGACGAACACGGACAAGAGGGCGTGGCACCACCCATATAAGCAAAAGCTTCAAAACGCTATACTTAAAACGTTTTTTGAGATAATCCAACAGAATTTTACTCCGACACTAAGAACTAAAAATGCAAGCTCTGCGCAAAAACTGGGTGAACTCAGACAAAAGGGCGTGGCACCTCCAATATAAGCAAAATTTTTAAAATACTGCAGTGTAGGTTATTTAATGTTTGGTCAGGCCAAAGAATATACCCTCACTAGTTCTTTTTTTCCGGAATTCGAGCAAAATCCACAAATTTTTAGTGTGTATTGAAAAAACCGCTTCTGTTATTTAGCTATAACTTTTGAGGCGGTTCAACGGATTTTTTGGGGCTTTCTGGATCTTTATCATGGGTGCTTGGACGTTAGAAAAACTGCATCACGTTGATGTGCCTCCGGTAGAACGATAGATATGGGTCTCTCAAGCTATGTGAATGGTTTTTACCCGGTACTCTGATAATTTTCGGTTTCTAACATACTGCTCTAGAGGCGATTGTTTTTTCGAAATATTCTCCATTAAATATTATTTTTTGATGTTATGACTAAAAGATCTGGCCAGGTAAAAGGGTGTGCTACCTATGGTTCGGTGGTAACACACTTGAGAAGATTTTTCATGCGTAATTGCGTCTAAAAAATGGTATTTTGAGGGGCACAACAATCCGTGAGCACAAAACAGTCTCAAACCTTGCGTGTTCATTGGATCTAGAGCCAATTAATATGTAAAAAAGTCGTCCCCAAATACAAACTTGAACAAAAGCTAAATTCGAGCAAAATCCACAAATTTTGAATGTTAATTGAAAAAAACCATTTACGTTATTGAGCAATCACTTTTGAGGCGGTTCAGTGAAATTTTTGGGGCTTTCAGTATCTTTAACTTGGTTGTTTAGAAGTAAGAAAAAACGCATCCCGTTGATGTGTCTGATTCGCTAAATTCAGTGCATCACCCTCGAAAATTGATTTTTGATGATATTGTGGGAGGCGATCGAAAAAAAAACAGTAATTCATTTGAAAAATACTTCTAATATATCTAAAATTGATAATTTGCTGTTCAAAATAAGGTGCCAAATGTTGGAAAAAAAAACTTGTATCGAAATTTCTCCATATATCAAAAAAATTCATACTTCTACCTTATTGTGATCATAGTAATTGCTTAGTAATAATAATCAATTTGTTGAGTAATATTGCATTATCACCATTTTAGTTAATTTCTTTCTTTTTGGTTCTATTACATGGAAATGCATGGTAAATCATTTTAGACCGATAAATATATAATTTAAAGTACATAATGGGAAGGCATAACACAAAGCATGTAATTAACAACAACAACAAAAAACATTTTGATAAAAAAGCACTTACTTCTGATTTAAAAGAAGAGTTGGGCGTGTGCTAAATTAAATTATTCCAATTTTTAACACCCATAACATCTTGGATGTAACAATTTTACATCGTTTACACGTTTTGCAGGTCAAAACAAAACATAATTGGTATTATATGTATATGATTCTTATATTTGTAAGTTTGTCTACATACTCATATATGCTATGATCCACAGTGAATATTTATTTAGTTGTTTCACTCCATTTCCGCCACAATACAATCAATCAAATATATAAAAAAAAGTTTTTAAAAAAAGAAAAAAAAGTACAATCGCACATGATCTGCATTTAGCATCGAAATTAGCAACTTTTTCTTCTTGATTTTTTTAAAAAATTTTATTTTTACTTTCCGTGCGCGCAAATACGACGGCTACCAACTTTTTCACACTTAATTTTTTATTTCCATGTCATGTTTTTTTTTTTTTTGAATCGAAAGCGATTTTTTTTAATTGTTTTTTTTATTTTGAAGTTTATCTGTTAATTTAAGAGTGCAATATCGTGCATATTCATCGATCCGTACGAACAAAAATAACAACGTACAACAGCTGAAAAGCACCAAGAGGTTTGGAAAGTATTTTCAGGGCACATATTTTGATGTTCTTATTACGAATATGTTATTCTTTTTATGAACTTTGAAATTATTCAACGATTAACATAATGTTTTGGTCAGTGGAAAGTTTAAATGGAACCTCTTAGGCATGGATTCACAGTCATTAGCTAACTATTGGCAAGGGTTAAACCAACAATATTTTATTTTCAGTCATTAGCCAACCATTTGCTTAACCCCCAAATTTCACTGGTTAATTATTAGTTAACCAACAGCTTAAGCTGCTTTCGTCATTTTTTACTGTCCATACTACAAACAAAAATTGTGTATCCTGTGTTCTCCTGTAATCCTTCGGAGGAGCATAGCAACAGTAACAAAAAACATAAATGTTCACAAAATCCACAAATTAAGCCATGCTGCCATAGTTTGCTCTTGCTAACTGTTTGAGTTAACCAAACCACAATGAATATAAAACATAAGTTAAACTCTTGTCATCACTTTAGTTAACTAATTGGTTAACTAAAGACAGTGATTTCAGTGACAGCATTTTCAAAAATACAATTTTATTGTGCTGTGTTATCTACCAGTATGAATTGTGTATCGCATATGACACTTTCACAGTCAGCATGGTGTGCGCCCAACTGTTTTCGTCGTTGACAGACTGATCGATTGAGGCAATCTCCCAACAACAAAAAGCTAAAAAAATAACCAAAATGCCTTAACTAAATTGAATGTAATTCAGTTGCCTGTTTCAACAACCAGGAAGCAGGAAGAAAAATTGTAGTAGAAAAAGTAAAATGAAAGAGACAGCAAATTGCGCACACGAGCGAAAGAGTAACATTACGCGATAGCAGGCAACCTTCATTTCAAAAAATTTGCATTAATTTAATTTATAATTCCTGAAACAAAATTAACAACATGTTATGGAAAACAACAACAAATTGAATCAACACTGGAAAATCGAAACATTTATACAACAACAACAACAACAGAAAATAAATAACATGAACGGAATAGTCAAAATTAAATTGATTTACGTGTTGCTGACTACGAAAAAAAGTTAAAAATTTAAATAAGAAAATGATTTAAAGCACTCTATTAAGCCCTAATGACACTTTGCGTTTGTACTTCTCTTGTGCTCGAAATTGTTAATAATTTTTATACCCCACATCCATATTCACTTTGTACTTCCATTTGTTACGCAGAGAAGGAGTCATGGCAGGTATAGAAAAGTATATGTATGTATTCTTGATCAGCTTTACCTCCTGAGTCGATATAGCCATGTCCGTCTGTCTGGCTGGCTGGTTGTCAGTGCGTGGAAATAAATTTTTTGGGAAAACTGAGTAAGATAATTCAAGTACTTTGCCTCTGTCGTCAAAGTTAGTTCGATGGATTGAAAATGAGCGAAATCGGTCACGTCTGCCGCCCATACAAAAAATGCGTTCAAAACGCAATATTAAGAGCATTATTTGCGATAGCGCAAGCAAAACACACAAATACTTGGAAAGGTAAGCTTAAGCTCTGAGCAAAAGGTAGGCGAATTTTGACTAGAGGGCGTGGCACCTCTCATATAAGCAAAAGTTTCAAAATGCTATACTGAAAGCTTTATTTGAGATAATCCAACCAATTTCACCCAAACACTTTTTACTATAAATACACACTCCGAGTAAAAAGTAGACGAACTTGGACATGAGAGCATGGCACTTCCCATACAAGTAAAAGCTTTAGAACGCTATACTGAAAACGTTTCTTGAGATAATCAAACTTAATTTCACTCCAACACTAAAAATTGTAAACGCAAGCTTTATGCAAAAGCTGGGTGAACTCGGAATAGAGGGCGTGGCACCTCCCATATAAGAAAAAGTTTGAAATGCTATACTGAAAACGTTTTTTTGAAATAATCACACTAAATTTCACTGAGACACTAAGGATTGTAAATGAAAGCTCTGAAAAAAAGCTGGGTGAACTCGAACAAGAAGGCATGGCACCTCCCGTACAAGCAAAATTTTCGAAATACTACAGTGTAGGGTATTTAATGTTTAGCTAGGCCAAAGGTTACACCCTTACTAGTTTTTATTTTTCATGCTTCTGAATGATAGTCCTATTCTATTATTAATTCTATGATAGTGAATTAAAGAAAAAAAAGGAAATGTCTTCAATTTTGAAATTGCCATACCTACTTCGAAGTCCCCGATCAAATTCTGTTCAGAAATTTTGTAAAATTTTTAATTTTTTTTTTGACACGACCACTAGCTGGTAGTTTTACTTAGAAAGTTTTTCGGGAATTTTGAAAATGGGTAATTTCATAGATTTTAATGTGCTCTTTCCGAATTTCAACTATGCAATCTGTGCCGCTCGCGCCACCATATTGATAAATGGCGCCTACACCATTCTGTAAATTTGGTGATGAAGCTCTTGCTGGTTTTGTAATTATAAATAAAATAAGACGGAAATATTGAAAAAAATATGATTTTTTTATAGATTTTTCAAAAGAATATTCATTAAACGCTGAGTAAGCTTTGACTTTGCTTGTTTCTTTCACAGCACTAAAGGTATGGAGTATTTGCATTCAAGAAATAGTTCATAAGTTAAATATGGAAATATTGTAAGCTTCTGTGGGGAGCTATATTTCAATAACAGATAGAATCCATGTCAAAACGATCAATACTTTGTTAATGGAATCCGATTAGGCTGTGAATTGCCATAATCATTAGTGGCATAGTGGAAAAAATTGCTACCAAACATTTTTTCAAAATTTCAAAAAAAGGCGGAGTTATGAGACTTTGAAATTTTAAGGTCAGTTTTTTTTTAAGAAGCAATAACTTTAGTTTCTTTTATCCAATTTTCAATTATAAGATGCCAAATGATTTGTCTTAAAACAGACTTTAAAATAAAAATTAGCAAAAATAAATTTTCATTTTAATTATACAGTTCACAATTAAAAAATTTTTTTGTATTGAGTTACCCAAAATTCGCCCTTATAGATTTTTTTTATTTTGTGTGTAAAAAAGCTACAAGTGAAACTTACTTGTCCTGCAATTTTTGGAGAGGGCCCGCGAGTGGTTCTCCAGAAAAACAATTAAATGTAGCATCTACCGATTTTTTCAGTACAATTTTTTTGAACAACCATTGTCTTGCTAATCTGGTTGTTTGGTTTGGATCATTGCCTTGCTGGAAGATCCATTGTTGCGGCAACTCCAATTTAGCTGTACTAGGCTGAATATTTTTGTTTAAAATAATTTCTTAGTCATATGCCTTTAAAATAAATTCAATATGTTCTATTCCTCTTACTCCCCATACTTTGAAATAGCCTCAAACCATGATGGAACAACCGCATTGGTTAGCGTACTTCTGATGATTATCTTACATAGCTCCGCAATGTCCTTTTTTCTTATTTTTTGATGATGATTTTCTCCACAAAAAATATCAACAATAAATCTTCCAGCAAGACAATAATCCCAACCAAACAACCAAATTAGCAAGACAACGGTTGCTCCACAGAACCCCTTAGCAGATTGAGCATGCCAAAAATCTTCTGGCCTTAATACAAATGAATATCAATGAGATAATTAGAAATCAAAAGAAGAATAATCACGTTTACCAATAAGAAAACTCTAAAAGCAGCTCTTTTGAAGGGTTGTTCACCAATTTGGTCATAATAATAAACAGGGAAGGGTAATTCTCGAAAAGATCAAAAAGTATAATTAAAAACAAAAGGAGACACACAAAATATAAATTTTCGATTTAAAGTTTAAACTTTTTCAGCTACGTGTTTTCAAGTTAACTTATTGTGCAAATGTTGACTTAGTTTTGAGACGAAATACGTACTTATATGGTCAATCTCAAAATCTGCCACATGACATTCGTACGCTGTTTTTGGTCATATCTATGTTAAATAAGTGAAATGTTTATGATTTAAGAATTTTATATTACTAAGCTTCTTGAGATACACATTTCCTTTGAACAAAGAATTATAATTAATTGTGTGGTTTTCGTGTTATTAGCAGTCAAACTTCTCTGCCACGTGACACAAATTTGGAAGTCATTTTTGAGGTACACATACATTCATCGAAAATTCTGCGCTTCTACCCAACCGATCGATCACAAATTTTTATGTGCTAGAAATGAAAGATGAATAAAGAGAACTGCATTCATGATGATCTATTAAACTTATGTGGAAATAATTTAAGAGCAAAAATAGTGCCTCTCCCACGTGACATACAAAATCTGCCACGCTACACCGTCTGAAAAATTGTATTGTATAAAAAAAATGTATTCATACCCTTGTGAATGTTCGTAACAACAAACAGAATGAAAAAAAAAAACATTAAATCATGTATGCCAACTTCGTTAAACCTCCCTTAAGCTTCATTTTACCCAAGTTTCTCATTAGGTTAGGCGCCAGACGGAATGGAGCATAAAAAATATGAGAACCGGAGTCTGAGCCTAGATTCTTATCGGTAGGACTCCAAGTTACTAAAAAAGGATGATGCTAGAATCTGCGGCGGTCCATTTTTTTAAATCCCCTACACCTCATCCAGGCCTTCCATGGTTTTCCGTTCTAGTTTTTTTTATAGCCATTTATGATGGACTTAGATCTGCTTATTACGAATCTGAGTTTGGTTTTTTTTTATCACGTCTGGATCCTGAGTTATCCTTGCTTAAAAATAAAAAAAATCACTGTTTTGGGTTCTACTTAAAGCTAGATTACAAAAGCAGAAAAGGGTTTCATTGATTTTTTTCAATGGATTTGGATAGCCAACTGTATTCACAAGAAGCCATACTGACGCTATTTTTAGATTGTATTACTTTTTTACGAGATATATTCCATTACAAAAAAGGGTTTTTTCAACGCCATACAAAGGATTAATGATTTCATGGTTTTAGATTTTAATACATATCTCACAAACTATGCAAGCGATTTTGATGAAAATTAATGGAATGATGGCGAACATAAATACCTTACGGTGGGTGGAAAAAAGGTGAAATTAAATAAGTGCCACGCCCACTTTTTCACTTATTAAGTTATACAATCGCATGGCAGCGGCACTTTTCTTCTTGTATTGCTCAAACGTAACAACTTTTTTGAGCTTTTCGGTGTAATCTTTGTTCATTTCAGCCTTGGTGTGGCGATCCTGTGCGACAAATTGGCGATTGAAATCAAAAAACGAAATATAAAATTTACTGTGACAAATCTCTGTCACGTTACACATATATTATCGTCTTTTAGATAAAGCAGGCTTCTTAAAATTGCTAAAATTTAAGTGTAGTCAGGATGTATCCATAGTCTGTTCGTCAGAAATGCAATTGCCGTTAAATTAGATCGCGGTTAAAGCGCCATTAAAAACTTTTTCCTGTTTTGTATCTGCCACGTTATTATTTATTTATTTATATAATGGTATTATTTCACATAACTAGCTACAATAAAACACCACGTGAATTGAATTTAGCGGTTCTTACCTTTTTTCCAGAGCTCTGAAATTTTTCACATATATAGAAATATCTCCTAACGCTAGATAGTACAAAACATGATCTTTCGACACTTGCAAAAAAAATTTTGAAAAAATTTAAAAAAAAAATTTTTCCCTGGTTTACTTTTTGTGATTTTGACCATATGGACTTTTTTTGATTTTGTTATTAATAAAAAATCAAGGTGTTAAGATTTTGTTTCTGTTTTGTTATAATTTTGTAAAGAATAAATTAAAGCTTCTGTTACCAAAATCAAAAATTTAATTCGAGTCTACTTTTTTTATTATCGTAAAAACTAAAAAACTTTTCCAGGTGTTGACTCACTTTTGACGCTCATAGTATATCAAACGGAAAACAATATAGTAATGGCTTTATTATATACTAACGGCAGCAATTAGACATTAAAACTTGGAAGCAATTTAAGGTTGCTTGATCGTGTCAGTTTAGATTAAGTTTTAATGATCGGAAATGGTCGATTCAAATTGCATTGTATGGTTGCTTCTTTACCTTCTAATTATGCCACTGCTACTTCTTTTATAACAAAATGATAATGATGATGATTGATGAAGTTGAAAGTGTTTTGCAGAATAATAGCGAAAGTATAAATATCTTAAAATTTTTCTTACAAAATCATTAAGGTCAACAACGCTTACATCTTTCACAGTTCAAAATTTTCCTTACAGTTATTTTAGACGAAAAAAATACTTTTGATCATTCTACTTTTACATTTTGCTTAACTGGAAATGTACGAATTAAATGCATTTTAATGTTATGCTCGATATAAAATAAAAAGTTATATACCTTTCTATAGAGATAAAAAAATAAACAACTTTATTTTAAATTCGTGATCGATTCATTAGAGCATTGAAGAAATAAATAAATAATTTAACATTTGCATAAATGAGTTTAGCGGCTTAACAAAAGTTATTAGAGAATAAATTCGTAAAATAAACATCATACATAGATAATTGATACTAAAAGAAATTTAATTTTCTGCAACTAAACTAACACTTTCAATTCAATAATCGTGCTTCAATCATTTGAATTGAAATTTTAATTTAGTGCTAGCAACGAAGTGTCAACGAAAGTGAAAATAATTTCACTATTAAGAAAATAAAAAAAAAATAATTGTTGATGTTCAGTTAACCCATATACTTGATTTTTGTTAGATGTGAAAAAAACTCATGATATAAAAATATTATTTATTGCATGAGAAACAAAACGTATGTATCTTAATAATGATGTTTGTTGATGTTCTGATCGCCATGTTGAGCAACTTTTACTTTTATAAAACAAATCTCATCCAAGATTAAATTGCTGAATATTAATTTTATACCTTCATATTTTATTAAATTATTAAAAAAGTCCCATATATCAGAACTTTGCTTCAGAGGCTTCTAAAGAAATATCAATAGACATTAAATATGCCACAACTCTATTGATAACACTGATAACACAGTCCTGCGATGAAAAAAGTATGAGATCAGAGTATGTGATTTTTATAGATTTTTGCTCAGGAGGTGACGCTGATCAAGAATATATATACTTTTCCATACCTGCCACGCCTCCTTCTCAGCGTTACAAACGGAAGGACAAAGTGAATATACCCTGGATGTAGGGTATAAAAATGTGTCAGAACTTGCTGTAGCAGTACTTAAAAAAAAAATTCATATGGTGATCTATCACCCGCGACTGTTGGGTATACATCGGTGTGCCATTAACAACAAATAAATTCATGAGAGAAAAAAATTACATGAGAGAAAAAATTACATGAGAGAAAAAATTTTCTAATATTTGAATTTTGTTGATCTTCACTTTTTTATAAAAAAAAATCTCATGAGTGAAAAGCATAAAAATCGCATAAGAGAAAAGTATTAAAGAATATGATGAGAGAAAAAGCATTAGAAAATGGCAAAAAAATTTTTGTTTTTAATTTTAAGCCAAATTTGAATTTAAAGCCAACCCTAATGCACTTGGCAATAACCATGTTAACATACATACATACATATGTATGTACGATTATTACACTTAAAGCACAATATTTGCTGTAATTGCTGTTTTGTCGAAATTTGTTGCATGCAACTTATTTGCATAGAGTAGAGCACAATTTCCACAATCAATTTCAACAATACATCAATTATTGTTCATTAAGCCATTCAGTGCATTGCGCACTCACTGCTTGCACTAAATGCTTAACTGTCCAACAGAGTCCATCCGTTGTTCCGTGGTGCAACGTGCAGCATTTGCTGCATTTTATTGGTGATTAACCACGCGCGCCACATTTTATTTTTTTATTTCCTTTTTGATTTTCCTTTTATTTACATTTATTTTATTCGCTCTTTCTCTGCGCGTCTGTTGTTTTCTTAGTGTTCCGCATAAGAAACAACAATTAATTTCAATTTAAATTTTTAACTGGCTGCATTGCAAGTTGCCCCGTTATTGTTGCAGTTGCGTTATTTTTGTAAACTTTTTTTTCTTTTTTTTTTCTCAAAATTATCGCATGTGCAATTTAAGTGCATTTAAGCAGATGTTGTTGTTGTTTTTTATGAACTTTTCTTTTTGTTTTGTTTTTTGTTTGTTTGTTGCCACAACACTACATGTTGCACTTGCAATATGCGGCAAATGGTAATAGTAAATTGCCTTTAAAATTGCACGCTTCATAAATTCAACTTCCTTTCCATTTTGAATGTTTATTTTTCTTTCTACATAGCCGATTTAATATTTTTAAAACTATTGGCTCATAAATGTAGACATATAATTTTATTTTTTTGTCATTCCATATACGTTTTACCAAGTAAGTGATAAATTTTTATCTCTTCGGCATATATTGCATTTATTTCCGACAATCTCTTTTTGAAAGATCTAGTTTTATTATTTAAAAGCACTTTTGTTTTTTAAGTAAACATAAATACAATGTAATTTTGTTGCCAAATATCTCGATATAAACGATCTATAAGGGACGGTTTTGTTGTAAAGAGTCTCTCAAAGCAGCATTACAGGTCACTCACATGTTGCGCTATCGGGGATCGTGTCAGCAGAGTGATTAATACGTCATTTTGCCGTAGTCAAAACAATGGATTTTGTGGATTTCTTCGAGAAGAAGTAATAGTGCAGAGTTAAAGGCACTTTTTTCGCCGGGAAATTTCATGAAAAACTTATTTTTGGGAACAAGAACTAGTAAAGGTTTAACCTTTGGCTTGGCCAAAAATTTAATACCATACACTGAGGCATTTTTGAAAATTTAGTTTGTTCAGAGCTTGCGCTAAATATTCTTAGTATATGTAAGTATGTGTGAAATTTTGTTACATTAGGGGAACTTCTGGGATTGTGGTATAGTCGGGTAATGTGGTATAGTCGCATATCACCGATTCGGATAAGAACTTTCGGACATCATATGTTTTATCCGGTCAGAAAACATGAAAAACCAGGGATGTGTTGCTGTCATGCACCAAACATAATTTTTCTGCTGTCAGTTGAACAAAACATATATGTAATTGCGAGTGGTCTACTTTTTTTCGCATTTTTCGTAAAAAAAATTTTGCTAAGAAAAAGTTGTTTTCCTTGCAAGTTTTATTTATATTCGGTTAGGGCTAGTGCTTAATATAACGAAATAAGTGTTTAACTGCGTAAATTTACAAAGTTTCTAACTTTTTTTTATATAATTTTGTAAATTCTATAATCGGCCAATATGGTACAGTTGAAGGCGGGTAATGTGGTATAGAAGTTTTTTTTTTTTTTGTTATTCTTAACTTTACTTTATAGCTGTTTTTTTTTTTATAAAATCTATGAGCTTGAGAACCAATTATAGGTTATTATGAACTAATTTTATACCTTTCAAATTTTATATTTGATTATATTGTATGATGTTAGTATGCCACATTAACCGCCCACTTTTCAAATACAAGTTTTTTGACATATATCTGACATATGTCAGATTATGCTCTATAATTTCTTCTTTTACAATTGTACACATTTTATGAAGAAATATTCTGTAGCCAATACTTCAACATATTTTATAGCATGTATGTATGTATTCGCCTTTAACTCCTAGGAGGAGCATAGGGCCAATAAATACCACATTTCCCGCCAAGTTTTCAAACACAGCTCTTTTGACTTTTTTCAGATTTTGATCAATAACTTTTTTTAATGAAATTGTACACATTTCATTGAAGTATATTCTGTAGCCAATACATCATTGTTCAGCATAAAAAAATTTGGCTGAAATTGATCCAATCATTCGCTTGCAAATTCCAAAAACGATTAGGTGTACCAGAAGTTTCCCTACCTCAAATAAAGTTTACACTACAGCATTTTTAAACCTTTAAGTGTATGGGAGGGGGCATTTTCTCTTATTCGAATCAACCAGGTTTTTGATCAGAGCTTGCATTTATTATCTGAGCCAAATCTGAGTGAAATCTGATTTAAATTTCAGTAGCAAATCTCTACAAACACTTTCAGTAAGCATTTTGAAACTTTTGCTTATAAGGGCGGTGCCAGGCTCTGTTTACCTAATTTACCTAGTTTTTGTGCAGAGTTTGCACTTACTTTTCCTACACGGAATGTGTATTAAAAAAAAATTTCGGCGTGAGTATTGAACTTACGACCATTGTGCTTGTAGCTTGTTTCTATAGCTTATTGCTTTACTTAAATTATTTTTCAATAAAAGTTTTTATAATGTCAATCAGTATAAATTATAATGTATTCTAGGCAAATCTTGCAGAGCTGACTGGTATTTTTTCCTGTGACAACTTCTTAGTTTTCTCTTCAATATTTTTTTTCAGTTTTTCTCTGTACTTTTTGAACTTTGAACCGTATATTTTACTTTCGTACCATTACTTTTTAATGAGAATTCAGCAAAATAATTGAATTAGTGGAACAAACCGAATTTTTTATGAGATTATTAATACTTTGTGCTGTTTGAAAAACAATATTTGCTAAACATTTTTTTGCGTGTAGTATTTATGTTTATTTTAGTTGCGTTCTCGACATTAATGCTCATAAAATTGCATTTCAAATGTTTTTTTTTTTTTTTGTATGGGCCCATCGCAAAATTTTGCTGATTTTCAATACCGCAAGCTAGCTTTTGCTTAGTTCTCCCGCGAAAAATATTTCAACGGTCAGTCGGACATGGCAATATCGACTCATGAGGTGACGCTGATCAAAACTATTCTATATACTTTTCCAAACCTGCCACGCCTCCTTCTTTGCGTAACAACCGAAAGGACAAAGTGAATATTCTCTGGATGAAGGGAATAAAAAACAAAATACTATATATGGATCTTAGGCTTGGGCATAAGTTCGGTAATATTTTAAAAAGTTCTTGCTCACTTTTCTGACAAACTCTTTCAGGTTTCTTGGATTGATCGTGGATTTTTCAAATATATTTTTTTTTTCATCAGTCTTTTGTGCAAAGTAGGAAACGTTTAAGAAAGATTCTTTTTGTTTTTCTGATAAAAGTTACCAACCAAGCTTATTTGGTTTTATACATTTATTTAAATAGTAAATGTATCATTACAATATAATTAACTGGAATTTGTAAACTTCAAAAAAAAAAAAAAAAAGATCTCTTTAATAATGCTTTAATTTCGCGTAACGCATTTGCGTTCATTTGAAAAATCTTGTTACGACCATTAATGCAGACATCACAAAAATGGTTACCATCAAGAAATTTGTGAGAAAATCTGTTTTTCATTAAATTAATGTACGTACATACAGTTCAACTTGTAATAACTGCCTGTCATTTTGACTAGCTGCGCATGCGTAGCATTGCTACAATGTTGCGTTACATTGCGCGTATTAGAGATATGTGCAAGACGGTGTTACACTCAATTGGTGTGTAATTTTTTGCGACATTTCGCAAAGTGCGTAACACGCATGTGAGCAACTTTCACTTAAATGTGCCTGCTGCCTGCCTTTCTTTTTGATACAGTTTTGAGCAATAAATTATGGCAAACCGCAGACAGCTGGTGCAGACTACACAAAAAAAATTCAAATGCCAGTGTTAGATTTATATTTTTGAGTGACAATTTTTATGCAACATGCAACATTTTGGATTAATATTTCTATCATGTTAAATTTACATTTTTATCATGTTGAATTAGTATTTTGCCCATATTAAACTAACATTTTTATAATATTAAATTAACTTACTTACTGAGCATTTCGAAAGTGTAATATGCTTAAACTGCTACGGTAACATTTCGTTTTATTTTTTTTTGGGTGTACGTTAGTTCTGTTTGTTACATAGTACATGTACTCTAAAAAAAAAAGATCAAAATCTATATCAGCAAACACATAATCAAAATGTTTTCGAAATCAAAATAAACCAAAAATGTCTAACAGATGGCGCTTATTTCATATTCAACGTGAAAGACGTGCGTAGGAAAAGTTAATTGAAAATGTTGTTATTATCGCTGTTTTGCTTATTCATGCATTTTTTATTTTTTGTTTTCGTTTTGTATCTTATGGAAAATTTCGATAAAAATTGCATTTTAATGTTTGGCAATAAAGTGAACATAAAAAAACGCTTTCGATTTTTAAACATAAAATTTATGACATATTTATTGATTTTATTTTTGACAGCTCACCGCCATCATCAATATTAACAAACAAGCGATGAATAAAACGACGCCTAAACCAGATTTTTACATAAGGCTCGATCGCGTTTGCACATTGATGGCGATATTTTCATTAGAGCGTTTAACACAGCAAATTGCGCTTAATTAAGTTTACGTCACGTTTGTATTGTTTTTGTTCCATACGATTTAGGATTGCCAGGTATGTAACAATTTGGCGATAATCTTGTGGTAAGTTTACTTTATTTATCATTAATATAATATCAATCAAAATACGCCAAGTGCACCAATTGAAAAAGTTTGATGTTACCGATTTTTTTAATATTTTGCAATGTTCTAGTACTGATAAGGAGCATTACAATTAGTGGAGGATTTTGCTCTGGATTTTCGCTAAAACACAGGATCGTGAAATCGTCGATTTTTGTAATTTTCTAAGAAATATATTTTTCCAAAAATTTATATCTAACATTAAACTTTGTAAATTGATAATTATGCTCATACTAATACTCATACTTGTACTCGTACTCATACTCATACTCATACTCATACTCATACTCATACTCATACTCATACTCATACTCATACTCATACTCATACTCATACTCATACTCATACTCATACTCATACTCATACTCATATTCATACTCACACTCATACTCATACTCATACTCATACTCATACTCATACTCATACTCATACTCATACTCATACTCATACTCATACTCATACTTATACTCATACTCATACTCATACTCATACTCATACTCATACTCATACTCATACTCATACTCATACTCATACTCATACTCATACTCATACTCATACTCATACTCATACTCATACTCATACTCATACTCATACTCATACTCATACTCATACTCATACTCATACTCATACTCATACTCATACTCATACTCATACTCATACTCATACTCATACTCATACTCATACTCATACTCATACTCATACTCATACTCATACTCATACTCATACTCATACTCATACTCATACTCATACTCATACTCATACTCATACTCATACTCATACTCATACTCATACTCATACTCATACTCATACTCATACTCATACTCATACTCATACTCATACTCATACTCATACTCATACTCATACTCATACTCATACTCATACTCATACTCATACTCATACTCATACTCATACTCATACTCATACTCATACTCATACTCATACTCATACTCATACTCATACTCATACTCATACTCATACTCATACTCATACTCATACTCATACTCATACTCATACTCATACTCATACTCATACTCATACTCATACTCATACTCATACTCATACTCATACTCATACTCATACTCATACTCATACTCATACTCATACTCATACTCATACTCATACTCATACTCATACTCATACTCATACTCATACTCATACTCATACTCATACTCATACTCATACTCATACTCATACTCATACTCATACTCATACTCATACTCATACTCATACTCATACTCATACTCATACTCATACTCATACTCATACTCATACTCATACTCATACTCATACTCATACTCATACTCATACTCATACTCATACTCATACTCATACTCATACTCATACTCATACTCATACTCATACTCATACTCATACTCATACTCATACTCATACTCATACTCATACTCATACTCATACTCATACTCATACTCATACTCATACTCATACTCATACTCATACTCATACTCATACTCATACTCATACTCATACTCATACTCATACTCATACTCATACTCATACTCATACTCATACTCATACTCATACTCATACTCATACTCATACTCATACTCATACTCATACTCATACTCATACTCATACTCATACTCATACTCATACTCATACTCATACTCATACTCATACTCATACTCATACTCATACTCATACTCATACTCATACTCATACTCATACTCATACTCATACTCATACTCATACTCATACTCATACTCATACTCATACTCATACTCATACTCATACTCATACTCATACTCATACTCATACTCATACTCATACTCATACTCATACTCATACTCATACTCATACTCATACTCATACTCATACTCATACTCATACTCATACTCATACTCATACTCATACTCATACTCATACTCATACTCATACTCATACTCATACTCATACTCATACTCATACTCATACTCATACTCATACTCATACTCATACTCATACTCATACTCATACTCATACTCATACTCATACTCATACTCATACTCATACTCATACTCATACTCATACTCATACTCATACTCATACTCATACTCATACTCATACTCATACTCATACTCATACTCATACTCATACTCATACTCATACTCATACTCATACTCATACTCATACTCATACTCATACTCATACTCATACTCATACTCATACTCATACTCATACTCATACTCATACTCATACTCATACTCATACTCATACTCATACTCATACTCATACTCATACTCATACTCATACTCATACTCATACTCATACTCATACTCATACTCATACTCATACTCATACTCATACTCATACTCATACTCATACTCATACTCATACTCATACTCATACTCATACTCATACTCATACTCATACTCATACTCATACTCATACTCATACTCATACTCATACTCATACTCATACTCATACTCATACTCATACTCATACTCATACTCATACTCATACTCATACTCATACTCATACTCATACTCATACTCATACTCATACTCATACTCATACTCATACTCATACTCATACTCATACTCATACTCATACTCATACTCATACTCATACTCATACTCATACTCATACTCATACTCATACTCATACTCATACTCATACTCATACTCATACTCATACTCATACTCATACATCATACTCAATCCCATTCTCATCTTTATACTAATTCTCAAACTCACATTCTCAATTTTATCTTTTTCCTTGAAAATCGAAATCGAAAAATTCCTAGTTAAATTGACGAATTGGTAACACTGACTCGCATAAGCTGCAGCTACAACGTCATACGCTCATACGCTTCCTCAATTATAGTGCGCGCACATAGTGATCGTGCGAGCTCAAGTTGTGATTAAAATCAACGCAAAATTATCGTTACCCCAGCTGTCTGTCTTCTCGGCGGGAGAGGAGCGGGGAGCGCTTGCAATCAGACAGAGATAGAGAAAAAAACAACAATGAAACATTTAAGTCACTGTTTTTTTTTTTTTTGCTGTTAAGAGAAAAAAATAATTCATTAAATAATGAAACAAAATGTTTTTGGAAGCTCGAAATTCACCCCAGCGAGCGTTACTCAAGCATTCAATTCAATTCCACTCAAGTTCAACGTCACTCTCGATGGATGGATGGGTTGGTGCCAATGAGAGTTACGCTAAATAGTTTTCATTTTGTTTTTGTTGTAAATAATCGCAGAAGCACACAGCATAATTTTCACCGCGCCTGTAATCGTGTAAATGGAAAAGTCAGCCGTGTGGAAAAATCAACATTTATTGAATCAAACTAACGGTGAAATGCGAAAAAAGTGAATGTGGAATTCGAATATTTGAAATCAACAAAATAGACAACTTGAACTTGACTTTTCACTGCGGGAAATTCAATTCAATTTTGATGAAAAACATTTTATTTTCCATTCATTTTGTTTAAAGAGGAACTACGATTTCATGTGCATTCCGAATTACAAAAAAATTTAAAGTAAATGATGATTACCATCTGTGAAATGTTAATTCCAAATTCCAATTCCTGAGCACTCTCTATAAATATGCCCCTGCTTATGTAAATAGTATTACTATTAAATATATTAGGATGGGTCAATTTGTAAAGAAGGAAATTTTTCCGACTTGGCTAGTTAACCGTTAGCGAAATATTTGCAACAAAATTATTTTTGTGACCCTTGAACTTTATGTGGGCACTAGCACTAGGCTGCTATACTTTTTTTTTTCTAGTTGCAATGATAGATTACCTCGGGCGAATAATTTCAAATTAGAGTTTGTCCTGGAGCTTTACGTAATAACATGTCTTTGAATGTAAAAAATCATGCAAATCGGAAAACAGATTTTCGATTTATTGGGTTTTCCAAGAACCCGGACAAAGCCGAACGTATTTTAAAATGAAATGTATACTAAAACCTTGCTATGCAAATCGGACAAAAGGTTCTCAAGTTATAGAGATCAAGACAGACAGTACATTAACAAAGATATGGTTTTTTTTAAATATCATGATTTGGGAAAACATTTTTTTTTGTAATGCACTTACCTCAGAAACTATTAGATATAGGGAAAAATTGGTCGAAATATAAAAAGTAGATAACTAACCGAATTTTTGAAATATGTGAAAATAAATTTTTTTACGTAAAATTAATAATAGTAAACTTGTTACAAAAAAAAAAACAATTCGATTTTTTTTAATGTGAGTGTCCTTTTATAGGGGAGATGTGTGTACCTTGGTCCAAATGTACCTCGGTCCGAGTGCCGTTTGCCACTCAATAGCTGCACGTGTACGATAATGTTCTTCTATGGAATTTTCCACTCATACCGGTGACTCATATTAGTTGACTTCAGACCGTCAAGCTGCATGCGTGTATAAAAAGCGACGGAAAAAGTGTTTTTTGTGTGTAAAAATTTGTTTTTGGAGTAAACTACGAAAGGTTTTTTGAGAAACTTACTTGAAATATTTCAGTTTTACAACATCAGGAAGGAAGTTTAGTTGTTGTTTTAAACTTTTAGTGTGTTTTAGATGTATTTTCATTAATATATGTTATGGGTGTTGGCAGTTTTTAAAACATGCTGTCTGTGTGTACCTTGGACCTATGCTTATTGACCAGCGAGCCTTTTTCGACGGGCAACCATAAAGCCATAATCGCCTCTCAATATAATATTATTATTATTATTTACGTGAATAATGTATTTATTTGCAACCATTTTTGTTTAATTAATTGTTTTTTACTAAATGCACTTTTTTGTGTTATAATTTTTGTTTATGATTTATTTATTTTTTATTTTTTTTATTGGAAAAAGTGTTACTTTTGATTACATAATAAATGGTTCTTTCATAATTTATTACCTAAATACAATGTATTCCCTTTTTTTATTAGTCCAAGGTACACTTGCATGGTGTACCTTGGACCGTTTGAGATTGCAACGGAAAAAGTAATATTTCTACTCAATGGTAAGACATAGAAATATCATTGTCACGTCATTTGTTGCTGCAAGCATTGTAGAAATATAACTTAATCAAAAAACTAAAGAAACTTTTCTGGAAAATCCTGCACATTGAAAAAACTGAAAAGCGGACTAAGGTACACACATCTCCCCTATTGCTTGATTTTTTAAAATCTTTTTTTCAATTGTGTTTAATATCTGTTATGTTCAAAGTGGAACTTTTAATAAGTCGTCTTGAGATAAACAATTTTTCAAAAATAATGGCGTCCAATTTCATCTAAATAAGAGACAGCGTAATATGGTTATTTGACTTAGGTCTTACTTGGTTTTTATTTAATTACGATCTCAAAAATACTTGGAGTGAATCGTACGACACACAGTGCGTTGAGCCCATACAAGAAATGGTCAAAAATGTAAGGAGTGGTTAGATATCGATGAAATTTGGTATTATAAGTAATTTAGGGTCGCTGAGCTCAAAAATGATCTCAGATTTGTTGTGAACTTTATAGTTCTGCTAAAAACCAGGTATTTAGGACGATTTTCTTAAGCTTCATACATAACGATGATGAAAAAGTAATGTTTAATGTGAACAAATGCAATATATGTAATAGAAATAATGTTTTTTGTACTTTTGAGACCATTTGTGTTAATAAAAACAAAAAAAAATTTTCAACATAAATTTTATATTTCATGCAAATTCTTCCTTTTCAGCATTTTTTAAAAAAAGAAAAAAAATATTTGTAGGACGAAGTAGGAAAAGTTATTTGCAGTTCTTGATTATATAGAATCCGTGCTGGTAGATTAAAAAAAAAAAACGCCACTTATTTTTATAAGATTTGTTTTTTTTTTTTTTTTTGTCATCGAAATTTGTCAATTTCTGAAGTTTTTCATTGGATAATATCATGTATTAAAATCACTACAATATATATCAAATTATATATTTTCCAAAATTTTTTAGTTTTATTTATTTACTCAAATGTTATTTATAATAAAAAACTTCAATTCGCTAAGTTTAATCAGAAGACAAATTTTTGATAATTATTTGCTTAAGAGAACCCAAAACGAATTGAATAAAACATGATTTTTTTTTTAAAAATATCTCAACTTTGAAGTGTCACAGCGTAGCCAAAACTGAGTCTTTCTCCTTAATATTTTGTTTTTATTTTACTGATGCAATTACCTGTCGATTGATACCAATATTATTAGGTTTCGAGTCACAAAAAATTTTGATTTTTGTCCATTAGCCAAGGTTAGGTTTAAGTGGCGGCAAATTAGTCACACATACACCAAAAAGGTCCATAGTGATATACCTTGAGTCAAGGTATACAATAATAATTATATCTGATACTTAACTTTACACATATGGGTGATTCTTAGATAACTGTGCTTTTTCGAGTTGTAAAATTGGCAGATAATTTTTTTGGATTTTTGCAAGTTTCTTCATGCTATCTTGTGCAAACACACTCTTAAAACTCACCTTTTAAGTAGATCAACTACAAGTGTGAATTTACGGCTTTGAGGTCGAAATTAAGAAATTTTGCTGCCACGTTTGTGACCAAATTGCCACGTTTGTGACATTTTAGCCACAGTATGGAAAAATGATGGTTTTGAAGCGTTTTGATGAGAGATATATTGCATATAATGACAAATTTACACTTCAAGACTAATTTTGCAACAGTGTCATGTCTGCAGTGGTCCATTTTTTTATACCCTACCGCTCTAAAGATCAACTATGGTTTCCTGTCCTCTGTTTTTATAGCCGTTTATGGTGGATTAGGATCTCCTAATTACGAATCTGATCTTGATTTTTTTCTATGACATCAGTATCCTTAGTTATCCTTGCTCAAAAGTGAAAAAATCACAGTTTTGACATCTACTTAACAAAAACAGCAACAAGTAAAATTAATTTTTGTAAATGGATTCAGACAGCCGAGTTTATTGTCCACAAGATATAATTTTCCGTTTTTCAATAGGATTCCTAGTTTCCGAGTTATAAGCCTTTAAAAAAAGGATACCTCTCAATAACACACAAAGGATTTTCTGGACCGAAAAATTAACAAAAATGGTATGTTTTATTATTTTTATCAAAAATATAATTTATCACAAAAATTTTAAGCCCTTGCAGACTAAAATCGGATGAAAAAATAAGGCTCTATTGTAGATTTAGTGAATGAGCAGATGAAATTTTAATTCTGTTAATTTGCAAAGCAATAGTTTAGTAGGGTCATTCACTAAATCTAGCATAGAACTGTCATTTTTCATGCGATTATGGTCTGCGAGGTCACGAAATTTATATAATTAAATATATTTTTGATAAAAATAATAAAACTTGATTTTTTGTAACTTTTCGGTCTCGAAAAATCCTTTGTATGTTATCGAAAGATGTCCTTACTTTAAACGCTTATAACTCAGAAGCTGGGAATCCAATTGAAAAACGGTAAATTATGTCTTGTTGACAATAAATTTGGCTGTCTGAATCCATTGACAAAAATTAATTTTACTTGTTGTTGTTTTTGTTCAATAGCTTTAAGTAGATGTCAAAACAGTGATTTTTTCACTTTTGAGCAAGGATAACTCAGGATTCTGATGGTGTAGAAAAATTTTTGTATTAAAAACATAATTAATAGCCTTCAACTTAACATCTGTATACTCAAGCTTTATATCGAAATATGTTTTTCGCAGACTGATAAAAAGTGCCACGTTTGTGACATTTTTGATGCGCCACGTTTGTGACATTTTTGTAGTTTATCGCTCATTGTAAAGCACGCTTTTGAGTTCAAGATTTTTCCGAAAGAATTTGGGGTCATGTATGCAAATCCTACAAAAAAATTGTTTCATGCATAAAATAAAATGTACGACCTGGGAGTGCCGAGTGCCACGTTTGTGACCACAATTTTTTAAAAAAACTGCTTTTGTTTATAAACTGCCCTATAAAACACAAACAGATTTTTTTTTGGACGCGTCTGGACATGATAACCTTTGGTTGATAGAAAGTGATCAGAATTAATGCATATGTATCGCAATCTATTGACTGAAACAGTAGTACCATGCAGTAGTAGCATAATGCTTTCAAGAAATTTTTTTTTTCCAATACTAGGGGACAGTTTTCAATTCGAAATTGTGCCCTCTAAAAATTATTTAAAACCGCAGATGAGCTCAGAATATTGTAGCCTTAAGTATTTACTTAATATGTGTAGTAACTTGTTTTCTGTTCCATTTCCGTTTTTTGGTAGTTTTTCATCGTTTTATGTATAAAAAGTAGGGGAAGGACATGCCACGTTTGTGACATTTGGGGTATATTTGCAAACTTTCACAGTAGACCAATAATTATTTGGTGGTAAAATTGATCCGCTCTATTAGAAAAGCATAGTTTCTAACTTATAGCGTCATTTTTTGTGAAATAAAGCCTACTGTATAGGTGAAATCGCCAGAAGACACAAAAAGTACAGTTATCTGAGAATCACCCATATATCGTTTTTTAGCTAAAATAGGCAAAAGAAACGAATTTTCGAAATTTCACTGTAAATCTTCAAAACCACGTTTTGGATAAAAGTTGTTGTCCCAAAATCAAATAAAGAACAGTTTTTAAAACACATTAACCCATTATATTCTGTTTTTCTGAGTCTGTTTGACCCCTTTTCCCCCAAAACGGGTAATAATGGGTTAAAATATTACACAAAAAATTTTACGAAAAATTTCATTTGGGGTCACCAAAGTCGAGAAATGCTTAAAACTTAAGAATAATACCTTACAAAAATTTATTTAATATGAAATGTGTGAGGTCTTTATCGATATTGACGATTTTTTGGCTTTCGCGGTGAGTTTTAGACTTTTTAGTGTTCGGTTACTTTGAAATTTTATAGCAAATATTTTTGTGAAACATATTTATCCATTATTCCCCAAAAATATTCACCTTAACAAAAATATTCCCCTTAACATCCTCCATAAGTCTTCAGAACACATGATATATCTCAGATGAAAGATTTAGTGTATTGACTCAACACATTAATAGAAAACTTCAATGACCGATTATAAAAAATTTCGACCTGATCCAGAAAATACGAAAGACACGTATAAATTATTTTTAGCCATATTTTCTGAATATATGTATACTTTTTTTTTCATTTATGCAACCAAAAATTGAATTTTGTCGAATGGTGTAATGCTCCATATATTTATACTTCCTTCGGCAAAGTTTCTCCAAATCATCCAAACTCATATTGTTTCAATGAAGTTTGTAATTCAGAGAAATCCTTTAATTATTTGAATCAAATAAAATCAAATAAAATAATATTCATTCTCATTATGATGTACCATAAACTATTTAATCATTAAAACTGATTCCAACCAAATATAGCAAAACTTATTAAAATGAGTCATGATTATGTCATAAACGATTACGAAATGTTTCAAAAATCTACATCATTTCGTGAGATGATACCGCAATTTTGTGGTCATAATCGGAGATGATTTAAAAATAATTGACACCATCATTTTCATTAAGTTAAAAATAACAAAATAGCAAAGTCCAATTTGATTGTCATGCAAAAAGTAAATGACTAATCAAATTCAAATACAATTTGATATAAATTGCTCTTTTGGATTTAAAGCGTACAAGTAAAAAAGAAATACTCAAATATTTGTAAAAGAATAATAAATTAGCGCTTAAATTGAACAAGTTAAATAAATATTTATTTTAAAAAACATAAATAGCCACAATTATAAAACATTTACACATGTACATCAAATCAGTCATAGCTGACAAATTGATAAAATAATTTATAAAATCATGTCATACCACAAATCAAGTCAAAAAAGCCACAATATGTAAAACATTTGAATAATGCCCTTGTTTTACCGCATAAATCAACAAAAATTCTTAAAATTCCATGTATGCAGCGAGCCTACTACTTCATCCTCCCTTCCACATTTTACGATTATTAATATTAATTGAGCGTTGGTTCCATATGATAAAAAAATCTGAATATTTATAGAAACTTTGTTATTTCCGATTAAAGTTTTTGTTTTTGTGTTGATTACAACATCAGATATGTAAGCACCAGCGCTTATATCACTAACGTGAATGGTGATGATGATTAATGGTTACAACGTCCATAAGACGGCGACACTTTTAATTTCCATTTTTAACGTGTGATACTACAACCCACGAAATTTGATAATGTCCGATTGATAAAGTTACTATGTTAGGCATAAACATAACGCTTCAGATTTTTCGGCCATTTTTAATTCGAAATATTTGAACTATTCGAGCCTTCAAGGTATTGAATCTTTTTGAATTATTTAATGTGTTTTTGTTGATGTAATTGAATTCTTTAAAATCTTGAAATAAATCAAACTATTTAAGTTCAGACTGAACTAATTTACTCGAGTTATCAGTACGCAAATGGCTTAAAGATCATCCCATCACCAATGCGGTCGCAATTGTGGCGTTTGAGTCTTGTAATCAATAAGAACAAAAAATCTCACCAAAGTTAAATGATTTCCAATCTGAAATCGCTTTGGCAATACTTCATTCTGAAGTCCACTTGATGCGCGTGTGTCACAACATCAACTTTCTTTTAGCCCGCTTTCGGCCATCTCCAGGTTATGTCTATATCCACTTCAGCAGTATCGTCTTCTGTTTCTATACCACTCTTTTTTCCTCTCTTAATAGTTCGGCTTACTTTGATAGTTGTTTATATTTTTGACAAAAATTCTGAAAACTTCTGGAAGTTTTCCTTGCTTTATATTTTATTGTGGTAAACGAAATAAAAAATTGTATATACCGATTCAATCGTTGTAAGTGGTCAGATGATAACGAAGCTAACATCAAATTCACTTTCGCTTTCTATACACTCACTCTCGCCCACAAAAGAAAACATAAAAAGGGGGCTGGCCCCCTGTGGATAATGTTGCCGCTGTGGCGATACCAGTTTTGAATTATATCTATCGGCGGTCTTACTTGCGGTTACTTTGAGTTATAAACAAGTCACAATAGTAAAAAAATGTTTGTGTCAAAGTTAAATCTACGGTATACATAATACAGGGTGAAACATACCCTATGAGTAGCGGAACAATCTATCATTCGAACTTTACTGTTGAAGCATATGTATTAGCCTGGTTTTAGTGCGCGTTTTTTCGATATTGATAGCTGACACGAGCCAATTTTGTTAGGTCGCTTGAAAAAATTATTGTGTGAAAGTTTGGTCTCGAAATAAGGGGGGCAGCACCTGTCCCATTGGGCCCAAAGAGGGGCACCTTAGCGAAAATTTTACGAAAATAATTCATAGCTCCCCCGGGGTGACCCCTAGAGGGGTGAAATGTGTGACCAGGTTCCATTATTTTTTCCTTCCCAACATTTTTTCCAAGCACACCCACTCCCTATTTATCACCCTTCGGGGTCCCCCCTACAAAATTCACATTATTGAAAATTCGCTGTAAATGTCCCAGGATGACCCCAAGATGAATGAAATGCATGACTAGGTCCTGTTATTTTTTTATCCCCAACATTTTTATGTGAGAGACCTACCCGCTATCTGTCCCCCTTTTGGGGTCCCCCTACAAAAAACTCAAAAAATTTCTAAAAATAGTTCATAGCCCTCCCGGGGTGACCCCTAGAGGGGTGAAATGTGTGACCAGGTTCCATTATTTTTTTCCTTCCCAACATTTTTACCAAGCACACCTTTCCCATATTTATCACCCTTCGGGGGTCTCCCATATAAAATCCACATTTTTGAAAATTTGCTGCAACTGTCCCGGTATGACTGCAATATGGGCTAAATATCCGATTAGGTCCTATTACTTTTTGTCCCCAACTTGTTTCTTTGACACACCTACCCCCTTAAAGCCACATTTTTGGGGGCCCCCCTACAAAAACGCGAAAAAATTAGGCAAAATATCGAAAAATAATTCTTAGCTTCCCCGGAGTATTCCATAGAAGAGTAAAACGTATGACCTGGTCCAATTATTTTTTCCACCAACATTTCCCCCAAGCCCATTTACCTCCTATCTGTCACCCTTCTGGAGGTCCCCCTACAAAATCAACATTTTTTTAAATTCGCTGTAACTATCCCGGGATGACCCCTAGATGGGACAAATGTATCACAAGATCTTATTATTTTTTATCCCCAATATTTTACCCTCACACACATTCCTCTTATCTGCCACCCTTTTGGGGCACCCCTACAAAAACAGTTTAATTGTTACATATCATGCTCTGGCGCGGTTAAAAACATTCGTTTCATTTCATTTACTTATGTACATTTATTTCATGTTTTGGTTGCTTGTTGGGAATAGTTTCTTATAACTAACGATGACTAATAGCAAGTCTTGAAAATCCCTTTGATTCCAGCAGAGACCTTCATTGCAGATTTGAGCGATCTTTATACCACTTTCAGCCATGTGGTTGACAAGGGGCTGTTGTGAGTTAAAACCAAATGCAACGCTCAGTTGAAGCATCTTTTAAATATATTACAATAATCCAATAATATGGCATGGAGCTGAACGCAAACAGAAATGACATCACTTTTAAAGCTGGCAGTGATGACATCGAAATTGTCGACAGCTTTACGTATTTAGGCAGCTTTATCTCCATGGATGGTGGAGCAAAAGAGGATATCAACTCAAGAATAGCAAAAGGCGCGTTTGCTCAACTGAACAAAATATGGTCTTCTTCCGTTATATCCACAAAAACGAAAGTGCGCATTTTTGATTCGAATATGAAATCGGTTTTGCTATATGGGTGCGAAACATGACTTGTTACTGAACAACTAACGAACAAGCTGCAAGTATTCGTCAACAAATGCTTAAGGCGTATACATCAAAAATGCAAATAGCAAACGAGGTCAAGCTACGCAAATGGAGATAGATTGGTCACACTCTCTGGAAATCACACAGCGAAGTTTGTCGTCAGGCTCTTGAATGGAATCCACAATCCGCAGTAGAGGACTTGGTGGACCCAAAACCAAGTGGAAAAGGTCGCTAGAAAAGGAAATACAAGAATCGGGAAAATCGTGGCAAGAGATTAAAGTCATCGCAAGGGATCGCAACAAATGGAGACGTTTCATATTGGCCCTATGCTCCTCCTAGGAGTTAAAAGAGAATACATACATATGGTCTATAGGGTTTAAAAGGATTTCACAGAGTTTTGAACCTTTAAAGTTGATATTTTAATTTTTTTTTCCCATTTTTTGACTTTGGCGGACATTTGAATGAAAATGGTCCTATTAACATATCCGTCAATAATTTTTTTTTAAATTCTCGTTAAATTTCCTTTAATCTGATGGCGCATTTGTCATACCAATTTTTTTGATTGAGATGAGAAAAGATTATTCTCCGTTTGAAGGCTCCAGTAGATAAAGAGCAGCACGAGTAGCGAGTACATCATATGCAGCGGAACGCATGCGATTAATCCCTGTGTTACATAGAAAAGTATTTTTTTCCGACCTCAAATTAAAAAATTGGTATGATAAATGTGCCATCGAATTCAAGAAAATTTAAGGAGAATTTCAAATACAATTATAAAAAGATATGTTAATAGGACCTTTTATATACTAAAATGGCCGCCAAAGACAAAGAATGGGGAAAAAAAATTAAAATATCAACTTCGAAGGTGCAGAACTTTATGAAATCCTTTTAAACTCTATAAACCATATACATTATCTAAAAGCTCTTACAATTAGCTAAAGCTTCGTCATAAATATAATTTCTCTTAAACGTTGAGATGATCCAAGAAAATTTTTTTTCTGAAACAAGTCAGCAAATCAGTTTTGACCCTATAACTCCTCAGGGGTACATTTTAGACCAGTTGCTATTTTTTGTTAGTCTAAGCTTCCTCAATCAACTCCCAGAAGCTTCGTTACCTTATGCAATACACCTTGTATTTGGACTTTTACCGATTTTTTAAATTATTTATTGTTTTAAATTGTACAAAGAAGAACTTAGCCTCTAACATGGCACTTTTTCATAATAATAACAACCAAGTATATTTATTTCTTCGATGCTTTTCAATACTTTTGGACTTTCACCGATTATAGGATGTTTTTCAACATTTTTGGACCTTTACCGATATTTGACATGTTTTTCAATATTTTCCGCACTTTACCTATTTCTTCTATGTATTTCGATACTTTTGGACCTTTACCCATATTTTGAATGTTTTTCCATACACTTGGACTCTTTTCGATTTCTTCCATGTACTTAGATATTTTTCAATACTTTTGAACTTTTACCGATATTTTAGAAGTTTCCCGATGTATTTCGAATTTTACCGATTTCTTAAATGTATTTTAATATTTTTGGATACTTTTGGAATTTTACCGGTAAAATAAATTTATTGGAACGAACTTCTGTTTGTGGAACATTATTTAAAAAAATAGTTTTCGTTATTAGCTTTTTAGTTCAATCTGGCTTCTTATTTAAGGGAGTAGTCAGGTAGAAGTAGCGTTTTTGCGAAACAATTTTTTTTTTCATATAAATTTTAATTCAACACTTTTGATGTTCTTATATGTTATTGTACATATTCTTAAGTAGCAAAAAAAAAAAAAAATTTAAATTTTCGTTGACTTCCGGTGAAGATATGGGCGACCGGAAGTAGGCCGGTTTTGATGTGGTACCCACGATTTCTCGATTTCCGATCATCTGAAACACAAAAAACAAATTGCATTTCAAAGCACATGTAAATGGCTATCTTGGGTACTAGAACTGGAAAAAAATATTGATAAATAAACAAGCAGTGCAATTTTAAATTTGTTGGTCTTTTTCAACCTCGTTTTTTGTTAATAATATTGTTAAATATTTATTGACAGTATTGATTCTGGTACCCAAGATAGCCAAATCTATTACAAACATTTAAAAAAAATTTAAGTAAATCGGTACAGTAAATCAGCCGGAATCGTGGGTACCAGTTCAAAACACACTGTTCTGAGAAAAACGCGTTTAAAGATTTCGCAACAAATTATCAATATTATCGACACAATAATGCACGAGTCGGGAAGTAATAGGACTTTTGCAAAACGCGTGTTTTTACGACAGAAGAGCACGATTCGACAACAAATGTACACTTAGACAAGGTTAGAGTGGGAACGAAAGCGACAACAAAATAATCAACTGAACGCGTCAGGTGTGTAACTCTAGCGCTCGACGCCGTGCGGCGAAACTAGTTTTTAATTACTTTCCGATAACATCTGAGGGAAAAGAAGGTTTCTACATTATTCTTGAGGGTTTAAAGTATCCGAAACGGGAAAAAAAAAATTTTTTTTTTTTTTAAATTCTACCTGACTACTCCCTTAAGCCCGTGCAACGCCGGGTAAAACAGCTAGTTTATAAATAAAATTAACTAGCTACCAACAAATCACGTGTCAAGTGGTTCTGTGGTGTGAGCTTACTGTTCTGTGTTTTTGAGTAAAAACAACAACATTACAAAAACAAGGCAAAATGCATAGGTAAAAAAACCAAAAAATTGTTGGTAGGTTGGTTTTCGATACGTATCACCCATTACCATATGGGATCTTCAGTCGAATTCTTGAAATATAAGCGCCCTCGTTCTAGTAACCATTTTCTATTCCAAAAATTTGACGTATCGGACTTATCCGAAAAATTGATTTCCATACGAAAATCGAACATAGCCCACCGAACTTTTACCGGTGCAGAATATTACATTTATATATGTATTTTTAATGACCCGTATTATATGGTAAAGAATATATAATGCATGTTTATTACTTATTGACCTCTGTATAAACGGAAGATCGTTGAGTGTTTTAAATTTTGCTTTAATAGAAACCATCAAGCTTCTTCACGTAATTTCTCAACACCCTGTAAACTGTGTAAGTTGCTTGCAGGCATTTGATAGTGAGAGTGTTAACCAACAAATGCAACATTATGTTGTTTTTATTGTTATTGTTATGATTGGAAAATTATGATTACGTTTGCTATTCAACGCTCTGTGTAATCGCTGTGGTTGCGGTCTTATGAATTTGGTTTGTTTATTTTTATTTCGATTTTTGTTAATTTTTAACAACAATGAACTAAGCGCCACAATATTTCAAGTTGAAGTTGAAATTTTTGCAATGGGCCCCGCTATTAAAAATCAATTTATTTATTTTATTTTGCTCTCTTTATTTTGAGGTTAAGTTCATTCATACAGTTTTTATTTTTTTTTTTATTTTATTATTATTTAATCATATTGCTATCTGTATTTGTATATTTGTGTATAATTTTTTGCTAACTTGATAGTTTTTCAACCTTTTTGTTATCACACGTTTTGAGTGTCGCATATTTTTTTTTTTTTTTTTTCGTTGTTTTATTATATAATGAGTTTATCTTTACCATATGTTTTGTCTGTATTGACCCATCCTAACCAAACTCGAAGCACGATTCATAGCAACAGCACATACATTTTTCATTTTGTCTATGAAGCTATTGAAGGTCAACTTTTTAAAGTTCCACGTGAGTTTTGTGTAAACATTTGTTAAACTCAACAGTTGTTTAAATTTTTCGAGTTTTTTTTTTTGCGATATTTTTGTGTATTAGGGTGCTTTATGATATAAATCTAAAACTTGAAGAAAATTTAACCATTTCTAGGAATCACAAAGCGAAATGTCGTAGTTCGTTTAGTTTATGAAATGTTACATTCCTTCATTATCTTATCACAATTTTAATAAAATTGGCATCGAAATATCAAAAATCAAGCCTTTAGCTTAGATTAAAGCTTGGTGTACTGGATTTACACTCCAAGCTAAATATTTTCATCATCAAAATGCAACTTTAGGAGTATTTTTCACACATAAATACTACGAATTGTAAGCGCAAACTCTGAGCAAAAACTGGATGCACACGGATAAGAGGGTGTGGCACCTCCCATATAAGCAAAATTTTCGCAGCACTGCAGTGTAGGGTATTTAATGTTTGTCCAGGCTAAAGGTAACACCCTTACTAGTTTGTCTTTGATTTGAACCACCTTAGTCAGCTTAAAAAAATATGTGTGTATCTGATCAAGAATTCGCCTTTGTTTCAGTTGGCAAATAAAATATCTGTTGATTCAACTGTTTTAATTTTGATTTCAGCAGTAGAATTATGTAGAGCTGTGGAAATTTTTTTAGGTAAAGTACAGAAACGCTAATATATCTGCTTTTTCAAATTGTGAATATTATGAACAGATCTAGGCTTACACCTCTTTGAACTGTAGGCATAGGAAGACTTGAGGTCTTCAGGAAGAAGAAAATTTCGTGAAAAATTTTCTTTAAGGTTGGTATGTAAAAATGTGAGTTGAATTATAAAAATCCAGTCAAAAGAAATAAAAACTATTTAAGTTACCAAAAATATACGGCAAATTATTCAAAGTCTGTCTTAAGACTTGGTGGTTGTACTCTAACAGCGACACTTATTCTGTAGCTCTACTTTCAGGACTTGAGGGGCATGGAAATCAGAGTGAGGAGGATAGAAAATTTCAGTAGGACTACCGCTACGAGAAGGTGGTACCGCCCTTATTTTCAACAAATGTTATTTGACTCACTACCCTTTATACATATATTTACCAAAAGTCATCCCTATAGCTCAAATAGTTTCGGAGATATGATAAATTTTATATTTGTAGGGCGTGGCACCACCTACTTTTCAGTGAATATTATTTCTCACTGTGCCTTTTACAAAAATACCGAATCTTATCTATCTGAATAGTTTCGGAGATAGTTTCACAGTTTATTTCATTTTACTTGATTTGATTGAATGCATATAAATGCGACTAACATTTTTAAATAGAAAAATCGATTTTTTCAAAATTCAAGAGATTTCAACCCGTATCACTATTTTGTGGATCAGATGCTGGAAAAAGTGGGCATCTTTTCAGATAGGTGAATGTATAGCCTTTAATTTCGCTTTAAATTTTTTTTAAGAAAATGTGTCCTTGTAGTGAACTATTTTTGTGTACACTTTTTTGTCAAAAAAAAACATAGTGCGCCTTAAGATTTGAACCGTGGTCTGTACATGGGATAGATAGAAACGCATGAGAGTATTACTTAAAACGTGTATAAGACTCGAAAACCTTGAAAACTTGTAAAACTATCAAAGTTTGTATCGATTTTGACAAATATTACGAGCTTACGAGGTATTTACACGTTTTAAGTAATACCCTTATTATTATTATTTCCAACTACAATTTTGTTGACTTCTACATCACTAAGCCATATGATGAAGAGGTGTATAGGTTTGTATAATGTTTGTCCAAACATAAATATTTTTATTAGAATTATTAACCCATTCCCCGCCAGCACTTATTTTTTTAAATTTGATGGTGAATTTTTGTTTGGGGGGTAAAAGAAGGTTCCTAAGTTCAAATCCGGTTAGCTTTTTCAGCGGCCACGCCCCATTTTTCCATGGTGCCCATATGGCATCACTGGCGGAAACCTCTTAGCAAAAAATTTACTTTGAGTTTTCGTTAAAATTCTATTTTTTACACGTATGCAAACATATTTTTTTAAAAAAAGGTAAGTTAGCATAATAATCCGCGGTAGTGTGATATTTGATTTGATCTATTCGATTAGTTCCTTCCATACATTTATTATATGGTTCGACTGCCTTTAGACTTTCGATCATTATAGCTTCCATTCTGTTCTACAAAAGAGCGTAGCTATCGATTTTAGATCTCTTCCATGTGAAGTAGAAGCAACTAAAACGCAATTATTATCATTTCACTTTACAATGGCGACGTCAAATTCCTTGTTTTCTGCAAATTTGATATACCCTCTTGGCTTTTTTTTTTTTCATGATGTCTTTCCAGGAAATGAGCAGTTGTGTGGAATGCAATTTTATCTTATGGTTCCCGTTACATTGTAGCCTAGGCTTTGCAAATAATTTAAAACTGGGGTTCCAGTTAATAAATTATCGAAGTAAAAGTGGAATAGGAGGGCACGGACGTCGTCAGGAAGGGCGTTGATCATTTTAATAGAGCTGCCACAAAGTGAATACAACAATACTTTCCTCGGTAAATACCAAAGGACACCAAATACCCTCCAAGAGTGTTCAGACACCTTGCAATGTATCTAAATCGAAGAAGTTTGGCTCGAATAAACTGTTTGCATGAGAGCACTCTGAAATACGGTGTCTTGGACTCATCAAATGATGCTCAGGGTGAAAGGGATCAATGTGTTTTTTCAGTGGAATGTGAATAAAACGGCTTATTTGATTGAAACTATTTCGAGACATGCCAGCAAAAATTGTGGCTTTAATGATCCAATAATCTTCACGATTAACTACAAGCATTGTAACCAAAGATAAGCATAATTCCAATAGTTCGGTGCATCCACAACCATTTACAGCACATCTTCATAAAAAATAGGCTCGAAAAACTCATATGACACCCAGGCCCATTCACACGGAGTGGGTTTTTTGTTGTTCAATCCCCCCCAGGTAGATATTTTCCCCATATAAATTATTTATGAATTGAATTATTGAAATAAATGGAAATTAATCTACCTCTAAACTTTACATAAGCGGTTCCCGCCAGTGATGCCATATGGCACACTCAAAATATATTCAGGCCTATCACTTAGTAAGGAACAACTTATGGAAAAATATAAATGCACTTTAGAAACTACTGTATTACTCTTCAATTTGGCATAATTACTTTTTTCAAAATCGAAATACAAATAAATAATTTTTTGCAACTCGCCGACGTCTCGATGCCATAATCGATTTTTTTCGAATAATTTTTCAATGATCACTTTCTCTCCACTCACGCTTGAAAAGTTGATGGAATATTTACGCGTGGAATGCATCAAATGATAGATCAAACATTTCTACGCACATAAAGATCAACAAGCCTGCGCGAAAAAGTTACAAAATGATTTTGGTGAACATTCGGGTAATGCGTTTTATCTGTGCCGTATGGCATCACTGGCGGGGATTGGGTTAAGTAAAAATGGTAATATATTTTTCCATCGGAAAGCTTAATATACTCTACGTAAGGAAAAATGAGGCAATTTACATAGAGTAAATATTACTTTATTATTGCACTATATTTTATTTCTAAATATTACTTTACGGAACCATCAAATATTTCATACGCATGTTTATTTACGTTTGAAATTTAGTGTTAATTATTTTAAGTTTTTTTACTACTCGAGTGGAGTTAAAATTATGACACTGATTTTTCTCCATGTGCTTACGAATGTTTATTCTGCCTGAATGTCAAATTTCTCTAAAACAAAAATAATGGCAAAAACAAAGATCCAATCGATATTAGAACATTTTTAAATAAATAAAAAAATATTCACACAATGATTCACTAAAAATAATCTTCCTGGTCGCCAAGGACCCAATATATAATTTAAATTTTTGGCAGTGTCAACTTTTTACTTTGCATTCCATTAACTTAAAGTTCAAAGTTGACCAAATTGATGAGTGGGATGATTTCCGTTAAAAAAATAGAAAATTAAAATTCTTTTAGCAACATAAAATTCAATTGCATTTTATTTGATTCTTTTCAATTGATTTTTCGAATTTTTATTTATTTTTCATCAATTCGCCTTCAATTTCGTGCGGCATTTGTGTCAATCACATTTATCAATCACTTTATACGTAAAGGTGTGACCATACGATTTTTGGGAGGGTTGATCTCAAAATCAAAAGTTTTTGTAAAAAAGATACAATTTGCATTTCTAAAACGATTTTCTGTTTTCAAACAAAATCTGTGCTAAATAAAATTTTAAATTGAATTAAAGTCAAAATAAATTGGCGGCGCTCTATGTCAGTGGTTTTTGTTAATGTATTCTACGTATAATATAAGTGTGTGTATATGTTTATGCATTCGTATTCTATATAAAAACCCCATTATTTTCTTTCTTTCTTTTTTTTAGTTTTTTGCAATTGAATGGAGGTCAACATTTGTTTTGTTTGTTTTAAATTTAATTTGTAACATTTAGGTGAATTTGATGAATTTTTATGTGTCGTGGATTTTCGTTGTTTTGAGAATGAATTTAAGTGTAGAAAACAGTATAATGTTCTATAATGAAGTCATAATAAGAAGACGTTGAAAAAAATAATTTTTTCTTAGTTAAATTTTCTAACTTTATGAAGTATAAGTAAAAATAAATTTAAAACTTATTCATTAGAAAAATAATGATAAAAGTTTTGACCAGTTGCGGATCCAGGATTCAGCTATGGGAGGGGCTAAAGTCGGACCATAGGATGATTTTAAGATCCTTTAATATCCAGTCACTATTTAAAGCTTCTGCCCCCATAGCCCACCCCCTAGATACGTCACTGGTTATGGCTTACATAAACATATCGATACTTTGGACCGCAATAATTCTATATCATTCTTGAATCATTGCCTAAGAAACGACAAAAATAGGAAGTGAGAGGTTTTTTAAAAGCTCAATGCGGAACACTTTAAATAAAGGGATACTAGCTTTAATGGAAATGTACATATTCTCAAGAAATAGAATTTGCTTTGCCTTTTTGCACTTTATTTGTGGCACGACTTCGATTCCGTAGCCAATCGATCCAAAATAAGCTGAAAATATTATACACAATTTTTCAATACATCATTTTGTTTCGAGATATCAAGGATTAAAGATACGAGAATATTAAAGAACTTTCAAGCAAACTTTGATTTGACTATGTTTTTACACAAGTCGAAAAAGTTAAATAAAATTTTTATATATATCGTTTTCGTTGGTCTGAATATGAAAATCAGTTCAGAAATATCTAATGTCTATATATTATGGACAATTATGTGAAAGAGTGATTGTCACAATTCACCGCTTTTCCACTTTTTGATTTTGGCATAAAACGAAGCAATGTACCAAATTTTGTTGTGGCTGTTCTTGCTACACTAAGCATAGCTGAGCTATTTAATTATGAAGTTCAAATCTTAGAGCTTAAAATGCTTTTTGATTTTTTCTGATCGATCAAGAAACCAAAAAAAAAATATATAACAGTTACAATTTAGAATTGATGTGAAATATTTTAATTTTTGGTTCTTTTTAAAAGAATGAAAAAAAAGGATATCGGTATGACAAATTTACTACCGAAATAAAGAAAATTTAACAAGTTATATAAGAATATTTTAAAATGACTTTTTTCATACTATAATGGCCGCAAAAGTCAAAAATTAGGAAAAAAAACTAAAATATCAACTTTAAAGGTCCAGAACTTTGCGAAATCCTTTTGAACACTATAAGCCAAATACATTCTTAAAAAGCTCATAAAATTACCTAAAAGTTTCTTACAAAAAAAAAAAAAAAAAAAATGTTCTCTAAAACGTTAGAGTGACCCAACAAAATTTTTTTTAAAACAAGACAGAACATCAGTTTTAACCCTATAACTCCTGAATGGTAAATCTTAGACCCCCATCAAGTGCAATTTTTTGTTAGTCTAGGCCTCCTCTATCAACTCTTACATGGCTTCGCAACCTTATGCGATATGCTATAGAAATTTATGACAAATAAAATAAAAACTAGTACGGGTGCAACCTTTGGCCTGGTCAAAAAGTAAATATCCTACACTTCAGTATTTTGAAAATTTTGCTTATATGGGAGGTGCCACGCCCTCTTGTCCGAGTATATCCTGTTTTTGCTCAGAGCTTGCGTTTATAGTCCTTAAAGTCTGAGTTGAATTTGGTTAGATTAACTCAAAAAAGTTTTCAGTATAGCGTTTTGAAGCTTTTGCTTATAAAGGAGGTGCCACGCCTTCTTGTCTATGCGAAGTTTTAGCTTAGAGTATGCATTTATAGTCTTTAGTATTTGAATGAAATTTAGTTGAATTATCTCAAAAAACTCTTTCAGTATAGCAATTTAAAACTTTTGCTTATATGAGAGGTGCCACGCCTTTTTTCCGATTTCACCCAATTTTTGTTCAGAGCTATCATTTATAATCATTAGTGTCAGAGTCAAATTTGGTTGGATTATCTCAAAAACGATTTCAGTATAGCGTTTTGAAGCTTTCACTTCTATGGGAGGTGCCACGTCCTGTCGTCCGAATTCGGCCAGTGTTTTTTCAGAGCTTGCGCTTAAAGTTCCAAGTATTTATGTGTATTTTGGTAGCATTGTCTTGAAAAATACACCTAAAGTTGCGTTTGAGTAATTTTTTTTGTATGGACGGTAGGCGTGTCCATTGACCGATTTCGCTCATTTTTAATCCGACGAGCTTGCTTTGACGACGGAGGTAGTGTACCAAATTTCATTCAATTATCTTGCTCAGTTTTACCAAAAACTGAATTTCCAGGCACACCTAGCCAGATGGACGGACATGGCTATATAGACTCAAAAGGTGACGCTGATCAAAAATATATATGCTTTTCTATATCTGCCATGGCTCCTTCTCTATGTAACAAACGGAATGACAAAGTGAATATACCCTGGGTGTAGGGTATAAAAACAGCTTCTTCTTCTTCTTTTTTCTGTCTTTCGCAACCAGACTTCGAATAAATCGGAATTGTGGAAGAAAAGTTGCCTGACAAAAAAATTTATTGAAAAAGGGGCAAAATCGGGTGGTCAAATTTCCAAATAGAATTAACAATAGCAATATCTAACTAATTTTGGATTCCTTAGAGGAATAAACACGAACAAATATTTTAAAAGCTTACACAAAGTTCGAAATTTAAAAAAAAAAAATTTAAAATCAGGGATTTCATTGGAATTTTAAATTTTTCCTCAGAAAACCAAAATATATTTAAATGCTTTAAACTAAATTGTATTATACATACATACCATTACTCCTTTTTTTTATTTGTATTTTAGAAAAAACAAATTTTAATTTTTTTTTAATAATTGAAAAAAAAAAAGAGTTAAAATAAAAGTACAAAAAAAATTTTTTTCAGTTAGATAACTTTAATTAAACCTAAGGAAACAGCATTTTTATTACTAACATTTTCTAAAACTGTACTAAATTATCGCATCATTTTAGGATAAAAACAGAATGGATTTTGTCACAAATATTTGTACATACATACAGAATTCTTTTACAGTGTAAGCAGAAAGGTTTGTGTCTAAGATAATCACAAATTCAACTAACCTAACGAAGTAACTGCAACTGTGTGCACAAACCACTCTGTGCTTGAAGTGAATGTACCGCGCTTCTAATTAGGTGCCAGATTATTGGTTTGTGTGTAAGCAGAGCGTTTTATAAAACAATTTTTAACCATCAAGTTAAAAACGTGTTCCGATATACAACAAAATTTATAGTTCCGTATTTTGGTCAAATATGGCCTAACAGCTGTTGTAGGATGCATTTAAGACTGAGTGACTAGAACGTGTTCGCAGAAGCTGCATCTTTGTGATGTCAGTGGAAAAGATACCTTACCTTACAAAATAAAAAAACCGTTTTTTAGCATTTCCTTAAAATAAACACAACTCGATCACTTTAAAATTCATTTTTTAAAATCGTAAAATGAAAAACTCAAGTTTGAAGGTATCGAAGCTCAAAGTTTGTCAATTATCAATATTTACAGGTTAGAGGTGCGGTAAGTCCACTTTTATTGGTACTTGTAATTTGTTAGTCGATCTCAAATCAGTTGTAAAATGTTCATTACATGTCTAAGCACTGAATTCCTTCTTAAACTGGAAACCAGCAAAATTGACAATGTTTCTTATTTTTAGCATTACAACTAAATTTTGTGGGTGAAGACATGGTACCTTTTCGAATGGACGGTCACAAATATTTCAATAAACATCTTAAGGGCTAACCAAAACAAACGTAACGAGAAACGTGAACGTAACATTTTGCGTTAAATGTCAAAGAAGACGTAACCAGTGCAAACATTGGTTCAGTTGCTATCATCTTCATTAGCTAGTTGACTTTATTAAGTACAAAAATACTATTTTGTCATTAAATTATTTACATTAATATTACTTGTTAATAAATAAATATATTTATAAGCAAATGTGAAAGACTGAACAAAAAGGTTAACATTTGTTAAAAGTAAGTATTTCATTCTTTATGGATAAAAATACATTTTCCAAATGAGTATTATAATTGGAAAATAAATAATTGCGTTTTCTTATAAGTTGCTTAACATAACTATTCGGCGACAATCTAAAATCATGTTTAAAATAATGTAGCTATTGCAGAATCAGGTAAAAATTGTAGAAAACTCGAAGTGCAAAACATACTATAAGTAATGTGTAGTTGCAGAAGAAGTTAGAAGTGGACCATCAGTATCAAAAAGCTCTTGAATGCATGTTGCAGATATACGACAAGCTAAATTTTAATTTTTATTTGAAATGTATTATTTTCTGCAGATGTGATGTACATTTGGGTTTTTGTGAAAAAAAAAACGCCATTTTGGTAAGTTTCACCAAAACTGAATGCCATTGAATATGTCTCTGAATTTTCCTATAATTTTTTTAAATTTTTTCTCAATAATCGGACTTTGTTAAAGAATTAATTTTTTTGCATATCTCCTATGCGCAAAAGTCGTAGAACAAAAGTTATTCAAAATCGAGAGTTTTATATTGTCGGCTTAATGAAAAAAGCTGCTAAGTTCATTTTATGCCAAAAGTAATGTCATAAAATTAATTGACTGGTATTTTGTTAAAATTTAGTAAAATTGGGATCTGTTTTGCTTTATGACTTAGAATTTATGTTATTTAGTTGAAAAAATTATGTTTATCCAATAACAGATTATTATGCCAATAATGTGTATGACATTACTTTTGCCATAAAATGAACTTAGCACCTTTACTCATTAAGCCGGCGATTTGATACATTTTTTTCTCATCGCAATGGAAAAAATCAGGCTTTTACTTTTATTTAAGGGATAATTTTTTGTTATTTTCCATAGAAAAAGTCTGTTGCAAGGAATTCGGGCAAATTTTCCTTCAGCGGGAACTCAATGAACCCAATGAAACAATGGTTAGCCAATGCATAAACCGCTTCTTAATTTAACTAAATTCACCATAGCAAATGTTTCAATTCTGTGCTAAGAAATGACAGGGTGCTTAATAACATTATAATATATTATATGAGTTGCGTGATTTCAAATGAAAAAGTTTGGGAGTTATAATTTATTTGAAGAGTTATGTGTTGAGCATAATTTTTGTTAATTGAAAGTGTTCGAAACAAAAGCGTGCAAGTTACAAATTTGGGAAAATTGAAAAAATTATTTTTATCGTTGAATAGGTAAGTTTTTTTGTTTTGGGAAATAATGTCTCTAAGAGATTTTTCTGTGTTACTAACTAGGAAGTGCAATGCTTTTTCAACTGAATTCTCCTTCAGATATGCATATTGAGTTGAGGATATAATCCCAGAACCATAGTTTTCTCTTCGATGATAATTTACCTTTCTGGAGTTTCCAGTACGAAGGATGAGTGTGAAATACATATGGCTTAAAATGGGTTGCAGAAACAAATTGAACCAATTTTTCAAGAACTTTTCAAATTCCATATCCCACACGCCTAATCCACGAGTTAATTTGGAAAACCACCAAAAACACGATGGCTCCTCGATTGACAAAATATCAAACTGATGTCAGTATTGACGTATTTCAATATTTCATGAATTATTTAGAATTGTATGCATGGATGATTCTCCAAAAAATTTACCATTCAATGTCCCGCGATTCAAAACCATGTTTAGCGTGTATACGAATAGTTTAGGAAAAAAAAAAAAATTTTATATTTTGCTTTGAAATTACAGCATAAAGTGTTAAAAAGTCATTCTCCGTCCTGTTCTTAACCGCTTCTTAGTGCACTTAAATTGCCCATTTCACATATTACGTTATTTTCTCAAAAAACATTGGTTGTATATATATATCAGTCACTGTTTTTCTGTGTTACCTCTTCGAAAACTTTTTTTTTTTTTGATTTAGAATCGACATACAAAAAGGGAACTGAAAGTAAAGAGAAAGAAAAGATTCATAATGTTCGTGTGTTTTCTTTTTAAAAAAGCTTAAAAATTTTGTAAAGAACGCAAGTGTGCATCATTCTCCGCGTAAATTTTTTTTATATAACTAAACATATTATTTTATCTTTATATAATTAAATCAAAAACCAAAAACAGTGGCTATCCACCAGTTTCAACTTTTTTAAAAAAAATTGCTATTTTCATTGTGTCATTACTGTTTTTTCCAATTTCGTCATTCATCGTTTCATCATTCTCCGTCGTTTTTTTGCAGCATTTCATCATTCTCCGTTTAGTAACCCTCCACCTGGTTTTTTTTGTTAGTTTTGCTGAAAATGTTTATTTAAAAAATAAATATTAAAATGTAGTCTTTAAACACTTGAATAAACTTTTTTAAAATCCAACATAAGTTTGCAGGGTTGCGACCTGGTTACATAATTCTATAATTCTTACTTTTTCTGACTAAATTGAGATTTTTAGTTTCAGAAACGCTCAAATAAACTTTTTTAAAATTTTACAAAACTTTGGGTGTTACCACACGGTTTTTTGTGTTAAACCACTTATTTAAAAAAAAATACTTAAAATTCAGTCATAAACACTTGAATAAACTTTTTAAAAATCTGACACAAATTTTTAAGGTTGCCACCTGGTTATTTTCAAAAATCTTATATAAAGCTATTGTTGTTGCCACCCGGTTTTTTTATTACTTTTGCATGAACCATTTATTTAAGCGTCGCACAGTGCGTTGAGCCCATACAAGCAATGGTCAAAAAAAGAAGGAGTGGTTGGATATCGATGAAATTTGGTACTATAAGTAATTTGGGGTCGCTGAGCTCAAAAATGATCTCAGATTTGTTGTAAACTTTATAGTTTTGCTAAAAACCAGGTATTTAGGACGATTTTCTTAAGGTCCATATATAACGATGATGAAAAAGTAATGTTCAATGTTAACAAATGAAATGTACGTAGTAGAAATAATGTTTTTTGTACTTGTGAGACCATTTGTGTTCATAAAAACAAAAAAAAATAAATTTCAACATAAATTATGTTTCATACAAATTTTTCGTTTTAAGCATTTTTAAAAAAAAGAAAAAAAATATTTGTAGGACGAAGTAGGAAAAGTTATTTGCAGTTCTTGATTATATAGAAATCGAAATAGTAGATTAAGAAAAAAAACGGCACTTATTTTTATAAGATTTGTTTTTTTTTTTTTCATCGAAATTTGTCAATTTCTGAAGTTTTTCATTTGATAATATCGTGTATTAAAATCACTACAATATACATCAAATTATACCTATATTTTCCAAAATTTTTTAGTTTTATTTATTTACTCAAATATTATTTATAATAAAAAACTTTACTTCGCTTAGTTTAATCAAAAGACAAATTTTTGATAATTATTTGTTTAAGAGAACCCAAAACGAAGTGAATAAAACATGATTTTTTTTGAAAAATATCTCAACTTTGAAGTGTCACAGCGTAGCCAAAACTGAGTTTTTCCCCTAAATATTTTGTTTTTATTTTATTGATACAATTACCTGTCGATTGATACCAATATTATTAGGTTTCGAGTCACAAAAAATTTTGATTTTTGCGTCGATCGATTTTTAACGATTTAAACTATCATTTTTAAGTGTTTGATTATAATGAAAATTAATTTTTAATTGAACTTTTAGTCACATATTTGCAAAGATCGATTTACACATAAATCTATCATTGCATTTTCTAAGACATAATTTTGACAAATTAAGGAACGGATTAAAAACACGGCTATAGTGACATATGTTTCGTCTTTCGCCACAAAGACTCATCAGACTATTTTTGTTGTAATTATAATTATATTTATTTCAATTAATTAATTATAATTGAAAAATTGCAAGTTTGAAAACTTTTTGTGTTTTTCGCCTGGGCGGGAGTTGAACCGACGACCTCCCGGTTGGTAGCACAACTCTCAATCGCAGTGCCAGTCGTTAGACCGATGCACCATCCTTGCCCGGCTGCGAAGCCGACTTTTGCCAGTTTTGTTTGTGTGTTAATACGTAAGCCTTGATGTCATAATTGTTGTTTGTGTTATTTACTGATATTTGGTATAGCTGTTCCATTGGAACTAGATTCAATACCAATTGGTTGGTGGCAAGTGTTGCCACCTTATCAGGGCGTGTTCTCCCAAATAATATTTAAGAATTTTTAAGTGTGTTACTTAATGACATTTATATACTGAAAATAAAGTTTTAATTGAACTTTTAGTCATATAAATAATGGTGAATGTTATGAAATAAAACACATTTTTTGTCAAGTTTTGATACTTAAGATAAAAAAAAAATGAAAAACAAACAACAAAAATAGGTGGCAACACTGAAAGTTTTTGCTCTATTTTTAAAAAGCTAAATTAAGTGTTTTGAGACTAAAGTTTCATTGTTTTCTTATATAAGCAAAACTTAAAAAATAAGCATATGGCAACCCTGAAAATTTATTGACAGCTTTAAAAAAGTTTATCTGTGAGTTTCTAAAAATAAAAATTTAAATTTAGTCAAAAAAGTGAGATTTAAAATAAATTTTCGAAAACAACCATGTGGCAACACTTAAAATTAATGTTGGTTTTTTCAAAAGTTTATTTAAGCGTTTTTAATATATTGTTTAAGTGAAACTTAAATAAAAAATATATGGCAACCCAGAAAATTTATGTTTATTTTTTAAAAATGTTCCAGAAGTTAAAGTCATCATATTCTATATCTTCAAGTAATAAAAAAAAAAAATAGGTGGGGACAAAAAAAGGCATGCTTTGGTAAATTTTTTGGAGACTTACCCGTATGTATTTAGGGAAGACATTCAAGCCCTTGGTACAAAAACAATATTAGCTTGCTTCCATCTGTATGTTACAAAAGAATAATCTTCTGAGAAGCTTGGTGTAGTTACACCAAGACAATTCCATATTTCCCAAGCGACCTATATCTGCTGTAACTGACTTTCATGGAGTTGTCTTCCATTGCTAAGTATAAGCAAATCGAAAAATTTTTTTTTTAAGTATTTATGCCATAAAACTTTTCAATAAAAATTGGTTGATTTATTCAATCAATAAAATACCACCACAAATAGATTTCAATTAAGGTAGCATTTTTTAACGACTTCGAAGATGATTTTCACACACAAACGTAGCCGCATAAATTTAACAACATAAAATACAACAGCAATAAAATATTTAGGTAAAAGTCAAATAAACCAAAAATAAAAAGTAAAATTTCCACAAATCGTTTATCGATGTAATCATAGGAAAATTTATTTAAAACGGAAACAGAAGTGAAAAAGTTCAACAGCGCAATGCCAACTTACGATACAGCAGGCAGCAAGCAAATGTTGTTGCTGCGACGCTTTACTGCCAGATTGCTTGCTCAACATTTACCATGAATACTGGATTTCAAGTTATAATCCTGTAATCATGGTGCTCCAATGATGGTTATGAAAATTATGTCCTAATGGGAGCGAAAGCGGCAGGACGTTGAAGGCAAAGAGCAATTGAGCTAAAGGTGCTGGCTGCAGTAGCAATTGGCTCTGGCAGAGTTGCAAATGAAAAACTGAAAATTTCAAATGAATTTTAATAGCTTATGATGAAGATGATGATGCTTATGATGAAGACGATAATGATGCCGATGGCTGCTACTAAACGTACGCGCGCAGTTAAAGATGTGCAATCCAAAATATTCAAAAAATCAAGATAAATAAGAAAAAAAAAGGTGCAAAAGTCAACATCATTTTCGGCTTCGACGTGCAGTAGAAAAAATATTTTAACTGTAAGTATGACAAATACTGTGTATGTGTGTGTGTGTGCATTCAACTTAGAAATTCAAAAAGCGGATTATCCTGCGAAAAACGGAAATCAGATATGAAATTTATGATGTTGAAGAAAAAAGGTAGTCAGCCAGAGTCGCTTTAAATTATTAGGGAGCAGCGCATCGCAGCGCAAGGCATATTCGGATGGTGCTTTTTATGCTGCTTTGGTTTGATTTTCCATTTTTCCTTTGCCGGCTTATGTTGTCGAAATGATAATTTCCAAACACGTAATGCTTAAAACGTATTCTTGTAACGTAAGCGAACATTCGACGATAACTTATACTGGAGAAAGGAATTCAATCGGATATATAAATATATAACTTTTTATTTATATATGTATATGTTCTGTTATTGTTGTTCATGTTATTTGAGGTATGCTTATAAATGGATTTTTGTGATGATTACTGAAGCGAAAATCATCTTTTCCATGGATTGGTAATGTTTTCATACTAATATGTTTGGGGGTGTGCAATTCCACTTTTTTTTCTCTTTTACAGTAAAGGTAATAAATTTCGATGAATTTAACTTGATTGAAATTCAAATGAATTTATATTGGTTCTACAATTTTTATAGATGCTTATGTATCTTATATTTCAATTTAATGATATTTCTCTATTTTTTATCTTTATAATGGTAAGATATAATTTTTTCAAGGAAATAATTTTTTATTAGACAAATATAAGTAATAATTTTATTCACTTTGTCCTTCCGTTTGTAACGCAGAGAAGGAGGCGTGGCAGATATGAAAAAGTATATATATTCTTGATCAGCGTCACCTCCTGAGTCGATATAGCCATGTCCGTCTGTCTGGCTGGCTGGCTGGGTAACGGCTGTGTGTGGAAATACATTTTTTGGGAAAACTAAGCAAGATAATTCAATGAAATTTAGTACACTGCCTTCGTCGTCAAAGCTAGCTCGGGGGATTGAAAATGAGCCTTACCAAAAATACATAAGCCTGGAAATAAGATGAGAGCAATTTCTTCTGACTACGGCACTATTTTTCACCCGATGGCTAAATGGCTATGTGAAAGTTTCAAAAAACTAAACTACGTTGATGAATTTTCTGTCAAAAACTCATTAGAATTGGTTAAAGATTTAGAAAATATACATATTAATGACGATGAGGTGTTAGTGTCGTTTGATATCCAATCGTACTTCACTAGTGTTCCATTAAATGATGCAATTACGTCACTCATCGAATGGCTGTACAAAAAACAAATAAGCTACTTAGAAAGAAATGCGTTAATAGATTTAACTGTACGCACAATGCAACAATCATATTTTCAGTTTCGAAATAATTTTTATTTAATGGTCGACGGCACACCCATGGGTAACCCAATCAGTCCTTTTATTTGCAACGTTTTTATGAATAGCTTGGAGGTAAAAATAAAGACAACGTAAATTTTCCCCGATTTTATAAGAGATACGTTGACGATGTTGTAGCTGTTGTTAAAAAGACCAACATTCAACAAACACTTGATTTATTAAATAGTTGCCATCCAAAAATAAAATTCACTTGCGAAGCCGAAATAGACGGTAATTTGCCCTTCTTGGATTTGATGCTAACGAGAAACTCAACTTTTAGAAAAATTGAATTCGATGTTTACAGAAAACCAACCGCCACCAAACGATTTATACCAATAGAATCGTATCACCACCGAACACACAAACAAGCGTCTTTTAATTCTATGATACACCGTATGTGCACTTTGCCATTAAGCCACCAAAATTTTATTAAAGAACGAAACGCAATATATGAAATGGCACGAATAAATGGTTGCACACAACAAAACATTGACTTACTCATTAGAAAACACCAATATAAAAAATTAAAAATGAATTGTTCAACGTTTGTTTCGTCTCAGAAAGCGAAGAACACTTCAAACAGATTTGGCTGTACTTATGATCGCAATGTATTTGGACCTTTATCAAACTGTTTGGCAAATCATGACGTAAATTTGGTACCACGAAGTAATAACAAATTGAAATCATTATTATGCTCTACAAAAGATCCAATAAATAATGATCAACGACCAGGCATTTATATTGCAAAATGTGCAAAGAAGAAATGTCCATTTGTTTATTACGGCCAAACAAAAAGAGCTTTTAAACTAAGAAGAGATGAACATCTAAGAGACGTGAAAGACCGCGATGTATTAAAGAGTGGTTTAGTCGAACATATTGTCAAACATGACCATAACGTAGATGCCAATTGCTTTAAATTAATTGAAACAGAATCTAATTATCATCGCTTAAATATTTTAGAATCTCTACATATTCATTCTGGACAAAAAACAATGAACGGGAATATCGGCAACAATCCATCATCTTTGTTTTATTTGTTAAAACATAAATAACTTAATTATTATGAAAAACCTTTTTTGCTCTCTACTTTCTATGCATGTTGCAGTTTTTGGCTCTCCACATTTTGATCGTTTTCGTTCTTTACAATTGTATTTTAAAATTCTCTTATACTTAAATATTTATATGTATGAAATGACAAAATATGTTAATATTTATTGCTCTTTGTTTTGTTACAATATTTTCAAATTTTTAGTTTTTGTGTAGCAACTGATGATGAACGCATGACGTTCGAAACGCGTTTTGCAATAATAAATAAAAAATTTTTGTTCGATGTAAAAGAGAACTAAACTCTTTAAATATATTTTGAATTTTTATTTAATTTATATTTTTTAATATTGTTTTTTGATATAGAAATATAAAATAAATAACAGATATGTGCCTTTATAATTCACAGGTTTGCACTTTTTTATGTTATCCTAGATCGCTTCAATTAAGATTCAACACTAAATAAATTATTTTCATAATAAATTCATTAAATTGGTTTACATCTTTGCTTACACTGTGCAACATTTTTGAGGTCATTGAATTCAAACAACTTTTTGAATGCTATTACTGAAAGTACATGCTGTTACTAGAAAATCCTTATCATGATTTCGCTAGCTTTGCTCCAAGTCGGGTTTAATAGTATGTGCTGTATATATAGCTATTGTAGCTATGAACTGAAGGTGAGGAAATGTTCAACAAACTGACCCGAGAAATTTGGGTCTTGGGTCTCATATAAAAAATATTTTTTCATACAAAGTGAATTTTCAAATAGCGAAAGAAGATATTTGTGGTAATGTAGGCACAAAATAGTATCCAGAAGAACTCGAATGCTATTGGCACGCTCTAAAGAGTTGTTGGGCTTAGTCTTGGTAACAATTTTGCTTTGTCTGATGGCTATGACCATAAATTGTGTAGTTTTTCCGCCTTTTTTTGTGATTTTGGAGCCAATTTGTTCAACAATTTCTTTTACTGAGTCTATAGGCACTACTTTTTTCGCTGTAGAAAAACAATATCTAGAACTGTTTACGAGATATAACCGTGGAATCTTTTAAAAACCAAGTTTGAATGTAGAGTTGTTTGAATTTTTCATGTTGCACTGTGTTATGAAGGAAAATATGTGTTCAAGACGCTTTCCAGCTAAAATTTTTCGAAATTTGTAGTTGGGTTCTCAGATTTTTATAAAAATGTACAGAGTTGTACAGTTTTGCGGGAAAAAATTTTTATTTGTAAATTATGTCATGGAACTTCAGAGTGTCCAAGTAGTGTTTTTGCGAAAAATCGTTGCGATTGTTTTTTCCAATTTACAAAATGGCGGCCATTTTTAAGAGGGTTGATTTTCTCAAAATAATTTTTTTTTTAAATTTTTTTTTACAGAAAGGTGAATGAAAAACAAACGTATAGACAAAATTATATATATTTGACAAAATGGCGACACTTAGAAAAAAAATTGCATCGATTTTCCGCAAAAACACTATTTTGACACTGTGAAGTTCCATGCCATAACTTGCAAAAAAAAAATTTTTCCACAAAACTAATAATGAGCTATACCTACCATATGTTAGAAGCTGTTGTTAAGTATCTGTAATTAATAGTTAAAATATCAATCAAACTTGAACTTTAAAAATTGGTTCGAACCCCGGGACATTGAATGGTAACTTGCAGCTTTTGGACCATCCCATTTGCACCAGATCGTGTAAATGACTATATGTACTTTCTTAAGGCATTCGAATATCGCACCCGGACATATTGAAACTATGAGACTAAGAAACTAAATACTTTGTTGACTGTTGTAAGATGCCGAATTATAAGACGTGCAGTTATTCTCTTGGCTGTGAAATGACTTTATTTAAAAAAAGTTTTAAACTATTAACTTGTCATAAATTTATGCACTATTTTTCATAGAAATCATGTTCCCCATTGTAAGTAGCTACAATTTTGATCGTTGCTACACTTTCGTTTTTTATTGGTTCGAAAAACGTGATCGGATTTTTTTTTTTTTTTTTGATATTTCTATAAGATTTAATTGCTAATATTTTTTTTCTTTTGTACATAGGGGAGGGGGGGCCTAGTGTGGACAATTTTTATATAATTACAAAATTATTTATGTATGTATATCATTTTTGTAATAAAGTAATTTTTAGCGATTACTTATACCTCTTGCCTTCATAATTGCATCAATAGTTATGATTTTTTATTTTCATAAATGCTTTATTAATGCATTTTAAAAAGAGCTAGTGTGGACAACCATTGATTTAACTGGGGGCTAATGTGGACACCATAAGAAACTTGATAATTCATACAAAAACGTTAAGAAAGAGTTCAGATACATGTTTATTCAATAAAATAATGATGTAATACAAATAATAATACAAAAAAAAAAAAAATTAACTGCCATCCCATGTTGTATTTGGAGAAATTTATATCAAACTTCATATAACTTGCTGATCGAGATGTTCCCGGCAGTTGATGTGCTTGTGGTAGCTTTGCCACTATTTCATTTCGGTGAATTTGGCTGGTATCCAGTATATCGGGATACGTGAATCTATCGTTCTTTCTTTTTAGAAACGTTATGTCGAAATCTTCAGAACCGTGGATCGTGACAATTTGGCCAATATAAAATACTTTTTGTCCATGTTGTTTCAAACTTCATATAACTTGCTGATCACGATATTTCCGACAGTTGTTGTGGTTGTGGCATCTTTGCCACTACTTCATTTCGGTAAATTTCGCTGGTATCCGGTAAATCGGGATACGTGAATCTGTCGTTCTTTCTTTTTAGTAACGTACTTTCTTGGAACTGCTTTTAGAAATGGTCTGACGATTTCTGGAGTCATTTCCGCTGCTGTGGACATGTCCACACTAGCCCCATTTCAGTTGTCCACACTAGCCCCTTCATGTCTTTTTAAACAAAAATAGTTTTTTTTTAATCTTACGGTAAAGTTCTTCAAAAATAATTTCAATGGCTTAAATAAACACTATTTTAAGATGTATTATCTATTAACACTGCAGCAGAAGAATAATTAGTTTAAAAGTATCACTGAAATTACGAAACAACGAAAAAATTACTTTTTGCTGCGTAAAACACGTTCGGTCACGTTATCATGGAAAGCTGAACTGACAACAAATGAATTTTTTTTTGGTGATGCAGAGTGCAAATACCAACTTGAAAAATATAAAACTGAAACAAAAAATTCAAAACGGCGCGAGAATTTGAATTTGTCCACACTAGCCCCCAGTCCACACTAGCCCCCCCTTCCCCTAATATGTAGGTACTAGTTATTAATAAGTTATTGTACATAAATAATTTTTTTGCGAGTAAATAACAAAACGACATTTGTAAGCTACTATTTGCACATAAATTATTTTATTTATTGAGTGACGTGACTAACGTGATGTTTTCTTTAAAACCAAAAAATTCTAATGAAAGTGCAGTTTTCAAAATTCGATTGCATAGAAGATGTGATAAATTTTTTTAAATGTTTAGACACACTACCGTGCCAAAAATTTTGCAATAAGTTGCTGCATGAAAGTTCTATAAAACATTACACAAAGATTTGTGTGCCATTATTGTTTTACGAGTAAGTATTTATAAAAATGTATGTAAAACATAATTTTTTCATAATGATTGTAACACAAAAATACTTCTGTACGAGATTAATGTAAGCAAAGAAAAAAAAAGTGAAAGGGTGTTAATCTTGGCCTGGCCAAACATACCCTTCACTGCAGTATTTTGAAAATTTCGCTTGTACGTGAGCTGCAACGACCTTTTGTCCGAATTCACACACTTACTTTCGTCAGTGTCTGAGTGAAATTTAGTCGGATTATCTCAAAAAAACGCTTTCAATATAGTTCTTTGAAGCTTTTGCTTATGTGAGAGGTGCCACGCTCATCTACATGATTTCGTTTAGTTTTTGCTCAGAGCTTACCTTCACTGTTTTTACTGCCCGAGTGAAATTTCGTTGGATTAGTTGGAAGTGCCACGCTCTCCTGTCCAAGTTCGCCACGTTTTTGCCCAGACTTTGCATTTATACTTCTTAGTATCTGATTGAAATTTTGTTGGATTATCCCAAAAACACGTTTTCAGTATAGCATTTTGAAGCTTTTGCTTACAAGGGAGGTACCAAGCCTGCTCTATGTATATAAGAGGTGCCACGCCCTCTTGTCTGATTTTACCTAGTTTTTGCTCAGAGTTTGCGCTTACCGTCCTAAGTATTTATGTGTTCTGGTTGTATTGTCGTGAGAAATGCTCCTAAAGTTGCATTTTGCAAATATTTGTGAAGGCGGTAGGCGTGTCTGTTGACCGATTTCGTTTTTTTCCAATACAACGAGTTAACTTTGATGACGGAGGCAGTGTACCAAATTGAGTTATCTTGCTCAAAAAAAATATTAAAATGATTTCAACGGATGGACAGACATCCAGACAGACGGACGGACGTGGCTAAATCGACTCAGGAGGTGACGTTGATCAAGGTATGTATTCTTGTATATGTGTACTTTTTCATACCTGCCACGCATCCTTCTCCGCGTTATAAAGGGAAGGACAAACTGAATATACCCTGGGTGTAAGGTATAAAGTTTAGGGCACGCTATAGTTTAAACTTTGGAAGATATGTATTTCACAAAAATCGAATTGGTGATTGAACCCGATTATTCAGTATAAGCGTAAATTATTGAGTTCAGTCAGATATGGTTTCAATTTATATATTTGCAGAAAACTGATTTTCGTGAGCTTTAACCTCGATTATATTGATACAGTTTCGCATGTGACCTTTGCCCTCAAATATATTGGTATGAATTTTTATGTGATATTTAATCAATTCTTCAGAACATCAAAACCAAATTTCACCTCATTTGATTAGATTAATAGACAAAAAAAAACTTTAAAAAGATCCCAAAATAAGCCATAAAGTTTTATTATTTTCTTTAAATTTTCATAGTCTTTTATTTACATATTTGTTTAAGGGTCTTTTAAGTTTGTGCCAATAATTGAAGCATATCTAATGGCGCCACACACAGTTAGAGAATTCTGTTGACTGCGTGTGACACTCAGCAAGTTGTTTTAATTAAAACAAAGAAAAAAAAAATAAAAATTTATAAATAAAAAATTACAGTCAAGCAAATTTATGACGAAAAGTCCTGTTTATTAAATCACAATTGTTAGGACAAACAATTATATTAAGTCATAAAGCATCAATGCATTTAAAAATCATAAAACATGGCACTTCTCAGTATTAAGTAACATTAAGGGTGCTGCCATCTGTAGAAAATTTCCAAAATTTAAGCTTTAAGTGCATAATTTTGGTTTTTTTTTTTTTAAATAAAACTTTATTCAATACTCCTTTAAAGTTATAGACAGTATTCGAAAATATTGTTTTGTGCGTCACATTTTAATTAGTTCTCCTCAGTTTCTTCACCACTGTACCAATGCAAGACCTACAACAGCATTTTAATGTTGCCACAATTTTCCATTTTCACATCACGCAGCATGGCATAGAAATTAATTTGTTGATGATGACGACTAGACAACGAACATGCATACACGCACTCACGTGCCAAGGGACGGACATACAGAGAGGCAGACAAATAAAATGTCAAATAGACTGTAAAAGTTTCTTAAATTTTACACTAACAGCTCCATTTCTTCACTGGCCAGTTGCCAATTGGTGCAGCAAAAGTTGCAGCAAACCAAGCGTCTGAAGTACAAAGTGCAGTCAAAGAATCAAGAGCAGCAAATGAAACAAACATAAATGTAGCAGATGGCAACAAAATCGTGGAGAGATGGAATTCAAAGGTTTAAATTCTGTATGGAAATTTTTGGGTTTTTACAATAAGATTAAACTTTTTTGAATATGTCTAACACAATTTGATAATAGTTAGCAAATATGTGAAATTAAAAATAAAAGATGGCAATTGCTTTTGCTCGTGCAGTGTTGCCGTATCGGCAAAAAATAGTTTTTCTAGGCATGACTTCACTTCAATTAATCTGTAGAGAGAACGGCTACTCCAATTTCAACTCGAATTATTTCGTTTTAAACACGATCAAATTAAAAATTCTAACAGTGTATCAATGGCGAATTCATCATGAACTGGAAAATATACTTTGATTAAAAATCATTGGCTTATCAGAAGTTACTAAGACATTCTTTGTGAAAAACACCTCTTTCGAGACGAAATTTCGATTTGAACTTTTTGTATGGGGTGACGAACACATCCAGCAAAACAGTTAACACCACTGAATTCTCCGTACGGTGCCGCGACATAATCCCCACGGACATAATCCCCATTCACGATATGGGGATTATGTCCGCAAGTGTTTCGGACATAATCCCCAGGAAAAAACGGACATAGTCCCCATAACGATATTTTGTTATTGACAACAGAAGCAGCTCAGGATTAACAACTCAAAAAAATTCCAATACCGTTTCCGCGGCGGCCTGCAGCCGCTGATCAGTCTATAATATATCTAACACCTATTTTGCTAGCCACAGTAATTTTTCATAAGAGTAGGGGTAAGTGGGTGGCCTGCGGCCGCAGCTCAGGATTTAAAACTCCCAAAAATCCAATACCGGCTTCGCGGCGGCCTTCGGCCGCGGATCAGTAAATTTTTTAAATGGATAATTGCAAAAATTTTGTTCAATCTTAATTAAATTTTTCAGACATAACCCCCATTGGGATTATGTCCGAAAAATTTGCGGACACACCCCCATGGCCAAAATTGGGATTATGACCGAAAAATTTTCGGACAAAATCCCCATTTACGAAATGGGGATTATGTCCGGTAACCTCTCCGTACCCGAATTAGGTAAGAATGACCTATCTCCCGCCAGACCAAAAAAAGGTCAAAAAACCTATTGCGGTGTTATTACATTCTATTCAGGGGCGTGACACTGCTCAGTGTAAAACAAAAATATTTAATAAACATTCTTGGGGCCCCCGGGGTGCAATAAAACACAAAAAGTTTTTAATTTCCTTCCATGGGGAAAACGCAAATTTCATTAAAATTGATATAGTGTTGTAGTTAATTCTAAAACCTAAAGGTCATATATTATCATTCCTTAGTGTTAACCCTATCTTCATACCAAATTCCATTGAAATCGACGTTGCGGTTTGTCCGTGAGGGCGTTTTTTGATTTAAAGGCGCCCACTTATGGTGATACTATCGTTCCATCGTATCAACTCTATCTTCGTACCATATTTCATAAAAAGCGTTACACCGGTTTAGCCGTGAGGCGGTTTTTTGAATTAAGGGGAGTGGCAACACCCACTTGAAAACAGAATGGTCATAGTATCATTCCATAGTGCAAAGCCTATCACTGTACCAAATTTTATAAAAATCGATGTTGTGGTTTAGCCATGAAAGAAAGAAATTCCTACGCACTACTCTTCCTCACAAGCTTCTCAAAAAAAAAAAAAAAAAAAAAATCAAGCGAATATGATGAGATTTAGTCATGGAAACAGGGACTGAACTAATCAATCGAAAAAGTTCAAGTCTTATAACTGTATCGAAAGCCTATTTTATTCGTAATAATCGTATATTTTTAGCCCTTGCGAACCAAGATCGGATAAAAATTAACAGATTTTTCGCCTTGAATGATTTTTTTTAGTAAGTCCTTTTATGCCGCAAGACTGTCTGGCAGACGTGAACTTATTGAAGGTAGCATGACGGCCAGAGAAGAACCATAACGTACCAGAGTACCTCCCGCCAGAAATGAATCTTTGGGGCAGATGACAGTTAATGCTAACTTTTCCTCCAGTACTTCGCAATTTTACATATAGTGATCTAGAGAAGGCTATTGACACTCCTTTCCAAACTCAGGAAGTGGGAACAATAATTCAGCTGATCACTAAAGCATCTAATGCTATAACTGGCGAAATCTAGTTAAATAATGCCTAAATTAAAAACAAAGTCTTAATATATGGTTGGCTGATTGGGTAGGGATAGGGTGGGACTGGATGTGAGCCTCCTTTTACGTAGGAGCCCGGAGTTTATTCCATCAACACAATCTGAGAGCCACACATAAGGTAATTGAAGGTTAACTCCTGAAGATAAAGTCGCACCGAAATAGTATATTTTTAAATACGAGCCGATATCAGATTTTTCGCCCGTCAATTATTCAAAATCATCTCTATACAGACTTTCATTGAATATTATGATTATGATTAATTTCGGGCAAGTCCTATTCTTTTTGTTAACTGTTATTTATAGTAACCCATATGAGTGATTTCATTAAAATGACACTTCTAGCCTGCCACATAAGTAAAGTTGGTTATTTTTTATTGTATTACTTTGCCTGCTTTACCTGATTTTAGGTGGAATCCGCCTAAATATGTTAAAATTGTGTTTTGTTGAATTTTGATTCGAAAAAAATAAAAATTTTGTGCGGAAAGTATAGTAAGCACTCACTTTCTTAGTTGTGTGAAAACTTGGAATAAAGAATATGTAAAAAGGTATTTAATATATTTTTCTTATCAAAAAAGTTCACATTATTCAAAGCACGCATGTGTGGCTATAATTCTTAGTAGGGTCCATAAGATTGGAACTCAATCGTCTATATGTTCTTGGGTATTGGAAGTGTCAAAGACTAAGAAAGTGTATGAATCCCTCATTATTGTAATTATTTTGTATTCATTTCTTAGGAGATAGCATAATTTACTTAGGGTAAGCCCGGGAGAGATGGCACCCCCAGATATATGGCACCCCTTTCAATTGCAATACTTGTATTCAAATATGGACTTAGTTTTATTCAACTCGAATTGAACGTTAGCTGTAGTTGCAATAATTACGTTTGTGTGGGATTTGTAAAAAAAGTATTGGGAATATAACCGACATATATATATGCATGTTAAAACTTATTTGGGAGTACAAATATGACAGCTTTAACGTCAGTCACTCCAGAATCGCAAAATTTAAGTCAGGTAGGACCTTTACTGACTCCATTATAATTTCCACCTGATTAATTTGAGGTTTTCGCTAAATGTTTTAGTAAACTCTGTGGAAACTTTGGATACAAGTGAAAAAGTCCGGTTCGTCCGTACCAACGACTTCGAAAAACAATAAGCCGAATACAAAAAAATAAACGATAAGAGTTTGAACGTCTTCTGATGAAATGATCCATCAGAAAAAGAAAAATTGGAACGTAAGGTGGTTCTAAAGAAGAGGAGTTATAAACGAAAGTGATTACCAGTTATGCTTCTTTCGATGAAGGTGAAAAAAATATTTACTTCCAAGATGAATCTGAATCTGGTGCGTTGGAAGTGAAAAAGACTATTATTATTATTATTATTTATTATTATTCTCATCATGAAATACAAAAGTTCTTAAGATTAATTACATGGAAATAAACAATTACACAGTCAAAACGAAATTTCTAATGAAGAATAAAAAATTAGTGACATTTTTTATTTTTTATTAATGTAAAATAAAAAATAGAACAAAATGCACTTCATTAAACGAAAAACTTAATTAAAATACTAAGTGAGGGGTGAACTTAGTTTATGAAAGACTCAATACAACGTATAAAACCTATAATGTTACTAAGTACAAAATGTTACAAAGAAATCAAATGACGAAATAAATTTTTTTTAAAAATTAAAAATTAAAAAATTAAAATAAATTAAGAAAAAAAAAACAAAAAATAATAAATAAAAAAAATTTAATTAAGGAAAAAATTTAAATTAAATTAGAAGTAAGAAAAACTATAACTTTAATTTACAATCAAAAATCAATCTAGAATCTAGTAACCTGAATTAAACTTGAAATTAAACTTGAATCTAAATTAGGGTACAGATGAAATAGTGGCAACATAATAAATAAATTAACTAAATTATTAAAACTTCCAAGCTATGAAAATCTAGCTCTAAAAGCCAAAGTTTAAGTTTTTTTGAAAAAATATTGCACGATTCTAATTTTCTGAGATCAAGAGGAATTTTATTGAATAACCGACGAGACGCGATATCATAAAAACATTTAAATGCAGTGGTACGGAAAAGAGGTACATTTACTCTGTACAGATTGTTAACTCTGAGATTGCGTACACTGAAAACTCTATGGATTAAATATCCAGACCTAATAAAAAAAGTTTTTAACACCTTGAAAAAGTACAAATGTCGCAATGGCAGAATGTTTAACTTCTGGAACAAGGGGAAGCTATGATGCAAACGATTCTTTTTACATATCCTTCTAATAGCATGTTTTTGCAAAGTTAGAAGTGGCTGAATTTTACTAAAGTACGTACCCCCCAACACGTCATACCGTACTGTAACTTGGAATGAAATAATCCATAATAAATAGATGATAAAAGTTTGGAAGAGCACATATTCCTTAAATGGTAAAAACTTCTTATGGTTGATCGTTAATAATTATTTAAGTAAACCGTATGATTAGTCCAACTCATTTTATTGTCAATGACAAGACCCAAAAATTTAATTTCCTTTACTATTTCAATCTTAAAACAGTTTTCATCACAAGGAATGTGACAGCAAAAAGTCGTATTATGCAGATCACTCACACAAGAGCAATCACTTAGTTTGAAACGTTTACAATCCGGAGCATGGTACAAGACTTCAACATCTATATCCTCTTTGTTAGTAAAATTAAAAAACATAAGTTTAGTTTTGTTGCTAATCAAAAGACGATTCTTACCAAACCAAGCGCGTAGCTGACTTACATCATAGTTGATGTCTGCAATTAAGCTTAAAGGATCTTTAGAACCATAAGCAAAACCTATAACATCCGCAAAAGCTGTTAAATTGCCTTTGAAAGGAAGTTTGAACAGAGAATTTATATATACCAAAAATAGCAAAGGGCCCTAAACAGAACCCTGTGGGACACCCAGCTTATGAAACAGAATCATACTTTTAGTACTCATTAATTTCACTCTTTGTGATCTGTTTGTTAGGTATGACTTAAACCAATTAAGCATAAATCCTCGAATTCCTGTTTTTTCAAATATATTTAAAAGGATTCCATGGTGAACCAAATCGAATGCTTTTGTAATATCTACAAATAGGCTAGCTGTGAATTTTTTGTTATCCAAATTGTTCATAATTTCAGAACTAAAAGTAAGAAGAGCATCTTCGGTAGATTTTCCCTTCTAAAGCCATACTGAGCAGAGCTGAAAAAATTATTACTATTTAAGAACTTTTCTAATCTGACCTTGATGGCCTTTTCAAATATTTTGCTTATTGAAGGAATTAATGAAATTGGTCTGTAATTATTTACGATTTTACGATCACGTTTTTTTAAAAGTGGTAAAACATCAGCACATTTAAGCGACTCTGGAAAAATGCCAGAAAATACACTTTTATTAAATATATAAGCTAAAATATCGACCACAAAAAAAGCAATTTCCTTCAACACATTATTTGAAATCCCATCCGGTCCATTAGAGTTTGAATTTTTCAATTTACAAATAAACCTTAAAAGTGCTTGCGAAGTAATAGGTTCAAAGAAAAAGATATTGTTCTGCATTGTTATACCTTGATTCAAAAAAGAGGCACAACCCGACGCACAGTATGGGAAATTAAACTTCGGTGCAAGATTATCTGCTATGGTCACAAAATAGTTGTTGAACTGATTAGCTATAACCATAGGGTCTGTGGTAACATCATCACCAATTTTCAACTTAATGGTTTCATTATTTTTGGATTTATTAATAATCTCATTAACCACTTTCCATTCTCTTTTAGGATCACCAAAAACTGAATAGAGTTTCCTCTCATAAAATTGATCGCGGCATATAGGAATTGCTTTTCTTAGCTCGGCACATAACATTTTGTATTTATTTTTTAAAAACAAGTTTTGTGGATACTTAGCACATTTTATACGAAGCTTATTTTTTTGATTAATTTTGCAGATTAAAGATTTACTCAACCACGGTTTACGCTTGCGAAATGCTTTTTTTACAAGTTTAACATAGCTACAGCTATTCAGGTGATAGTTTAAGACTCTAAAGAAAACAGCATATGCTTTGGAAACATCGTTTTCTGAAAGCACATCTTCCCAAAATTCGAAGCAAAGACAAGATCTAAGTTTATTAAAGTTGATTTTCTTAATAAATTTTTCAGTACAATGATTTGTAGAACCACATTCTAATACATCCTCAATCAATAAGGCCGTCATTGTGTGATCTGTGATATTTAGGTCAAAATTGCCCTTTACGCATTGACTTATTTTACTAGCAGATGAAAAACGACCATAAATATGATCCAGACATTTTCCAGAAGCTGCTCTTGTAGACTCATTAATAAAGGACTATGCTCAAACCGCTCAACAAGATGATTGGATCCAATGCGTAACGTGTCATTTTTAGTTACATAAAACATATACATCTTATACGAAAAAATGTAACAACTCTGGCAATAAAAACTGTAAAACCATTAGGTTGCCAAATCATCTATGATATGGTGCCAAATCACCCATAGTCTTGGGTTATTTTGCACTTTATAGCATTTTTTTTTTTAAATGGAAAAGAAAATATTTGCAATAATTTTTTATTTAGTTGAAGTACTTCTTTTTTGTTTTAAATCAATTAGAGAATTTGCTGCATAGTTCCTTTCAAAATGTATTTTAATTTTGGTTTTTAGCAGTTCAACAAAAAAAGGTGCCATATCTCCCAGGTTTACCTTACACTTTACCTAACTTAAGCAATTAAAGAAATTGTTATAAGAAAACCTACTCCATTTATATTCTCTATGCTAACCAGACTGCTACCAACTTAACTTTTTTACAATTTCTGTTTTTAGTTGAATGCAATGAACAATAAATGAATGCATTTCAAAAACTACTCATTTGTGAAGTGACTTTCTACTCCTTTGCTTCTTTTTTTGTATCAATCATGGCAGACTTCCTTCGATGATACTACTACTACATACTACCATTACTACTTTTTTTGCAATTTCAACATTTCGGTTGCATGTCTTGGGTTTGTTGAATTTACCCCATTCCCCCATTTCATCTCTAGAATACACGCTTGTATTCGTACATCAAGCCTATAACTATTTGTATGTAGTTGTGTTGTATATCATTCCAGTTGTTATCCTTTCTATTCATTTTACTGCACCTTTCCTTTTTTTTTTGTTTTCATCGTATCCTTCGTTTCCTGTCGCATACGTGAAAATGAAGCTCTGCGTTGATAGCAAAACCTGCTACGAATATTGATGAATATACGACATGTGTGTCAAGTTAGCGGGGCAACTTTATCGGATCGAGTTGGGAGTAGGCTTGGAATTTGCAGCTTTTTTGCTGTGATTTTGCTGTGAAGAGAATGATTTTGCAGCTTTACTATTTCTTTAAAAAACCCCCTGCCCCGCTAACTTGACGTCAAGTTAGCGGGGCAACTTTATCGGATCGAGTCGGGAGTAGGCTTGGAATTTGCAGCTTTTTTGCTGTGATTTTGCTGTGAAGAGAATGATTTTGCAGCTCGAAAATTTTAGGGTGTTTCGATAATTTTTAATTTTTTTCAGTGTAAAAATGAAGAAATTTTTAGCTTAGAATTTGCAGCTTTTTCTGTGTGATTTTGCTGTGAAAACAAAAATTTTGCAGCTCTTGTTTTTCTTTAAAAAACCCCCTGCCCCGCTAACTTGACGTCAAGTTAGCGGGGCAACTTTATCGGATCGAGTCGGGAGTAGGCTTGGAATTTGCAGCTTTTTTGCTGTGATTTTGCTGTGAAGAGAATGATTTTGCAGCTCGAAAATTTTAGGGTGTTTCGATAATTTTTAATTTTTTTCAGTGTAAAAATGAAAAAATTTTTAGCTTGGAATTTGCAGCTTTTTTTTATGATTGTTCTGTGAAAACAGAAGTTTATTAGCTCTCGTTTTTCTTTAAAAAATTAAGAATAAAAAGTGACTGATTTATTGATCATATGTTTTACAGCACATTATATGCGGTTGATTAAATAAATGATATGAAAGCTCGACAACAAGTTAGCGGGGCAACTTTATCGGATCGAGTCGGGAGCGGGCTTGGAATTTGCAGCTTTTTTGCTGTAATTTTGCTGTAGAAAGAATAATTTTGCAGCTCGAAAATTTTAGGGTGTTTCGATAATTTTTAATTTTTTTCAGTGTAAAAATGAAAAAATTTTTAGCTTGGAATTTGCAGCTTTTTTGCTGTGATTTTGCTGTGAAGAGAATGATTTTGCAGCTCTTGTTTTTCTCTAAAAAACCCCCTGCCCCGCTAACTTGACGTCAAGTTAGCGGGGCAACTTTATCGGATCAAGTCGGGAGTAGGCTTGGAATTTGCAGCTTTTTTGCTGTGATTTTGCTGTGGAAAGAATAATTTTGCAGCTCGAAAATTTTAGGGTGTTTCGATAATTTTTAATTTTTTCAGTGTAAAAATGAAGAAATTTTTAGCTTAGAATTTGCAGCTTTTTTGCTGTGATTTTGCTGTGAAGAGAATGATTTTGCAGCTTTACTATTTCTTTAAAAAACCCCCTGCCCCGCTAACTTGACGTCAAGTTAGCGGGGCAACTTTATCGGATCGAGTCGGGAGTAGGCTTGGAATTTGCAGCTTTTTTGCTGTGATTTTGCTGTGAAGAGAATGATTTTGCAGCTCGAAAATTTTAGGGTGTTTCGATAATTTTTAATTTTTTTCAGTGTAAAAATGAAGAAATTTTTAGCTTAGAATTTGCAGCTTTTTCTGTGTGATTTTGCTGTGAAAACAAAAATTTTGCAGCTCTTGTTTTTCTTTAAAAAACCCCCTGCCCCGCTAACTTGACGTCAAGTTAGCGGGGCAACTTTATCGGATCGAGTCGGGAGTAGGCTTGGAATTTGCAGCTTTTTTGCTGTGATTTTGCTGTGAAGAGAATGATTTTGCAGCTCGAAAATTTTAGGGTGTTTCGATAATTTTTAATTTTTTTCAGTGTAAAAATGAAAAAATTTTTAGCTTGGAATTTGCAGCTTTTTTTTTATGATTGTTCTGTGAAAACAGAAGTTTATTAGCTCTCGTTTTTCTTTAAAAAATTAAGAATAAAAAGTGACTGATTTATTGATCATATGTTTTACAGCACATTATATGCGGTTGATTAAATAAATGATATGAAAGCTCGACAACAAGTTAGCGGGGCAACTTTATCGGATCGAGTCGGGAGCGGGCTTGGAATTTGCAGCTTTTTTGCTGTAATTTTGCTGTAGAAAGAATAATTTTGCAGCTCGAAAATTTTAGGGTGTTTCGATAATTTTTAATTTTTTTCAGTGTAAAAATGAAAAAATTTTTAGCTTGGAATTTGCAGCTTTTTTGCTGTGATTTTGCTGTGAAGAGAATGATTTTGCAGCTCTTGTTTTTCTCTAAAAAACCCCCTGCCCCGCTAACTTGACGTCAAGTTAGCGGGGCAACTTTATCGGATCAAGTCGGGAGTAGGCTTGGAATTTGCAGCTTTTTTGCTGTGATTTTGCTGTGGAAAGAATAATTTTGCAGCTCGAAAATTTTAGGGTGTTTCGATAATTTTTAATTTTTTCAGTGTAAAAATGAAGAAATTTTTAGCTTAGAATTTGCAGCTTTTTTGCTGTGATTTTGCTGTGAAGAGAATGATTTTGCAGCTTTACTATTTCTTTAAAAAACCCCCTGCCCCGCTAACTTGACGTCAAGTTAGCGGGGCAACTTTATCGGATCGAGTCGGGAGTAGGCTTGGAATTTGCAGCTTTTTTGCTGTGATTTTGCTGTGAAGAGAATGATTTTGCAGCTCGAAAATTTTAGGGTGTTTCGATAATTTTTAATTTTTTTCAGTGTAAAAATGATGAAATTTTTAGCTTAGAATTTGCAGCTTTTTCTGTGTGATTTTGCTGTGAAAACAAAAATTTTGCAGCTCTTGTTTTTCTTTAAAAAACCCCCTGCCCCGCTAACTTGACGTCAAGTTAGCGGGGCAACTTTATCGGATCGAGTCGGGAGTAGGCTTGGAATTTGCAGCTTTTTTGCTGTGAAGAGAATGATTTTGCAGCTCGAAAATTTTAGGGTGTTTCAATAATTTTTAATTTTTTTCAGTGTAAAAATGAAAAAATTTTTAGCTTAGAATTTGCAGCTTTTTCTGTGTGATTTTGCTGTGGAAACAGCTACATACAACTAAATAAATTTGACAGGTGAAAAAAGTAAGGTAGTCATTTCTGGCTTTCGCAAATGAAACCTATACCATTTCTTCGAGCTTTTTTCGACCTGCTAGAAAATAATTTCAAGTTGCTTGAAAACGCCAAGGAAAAGCGGAAAACTCGGAAAAACAATTTGACTAGCTTAAAGGACATATTTAAGCACGGCAACACTGAAAATAACAATTGAAAAAAAAATACTCACGAATTTTAAGGTTTTTTTGAGCTGCTCTCGACAACCATCCGATTTTTCCTTAGACTAATAGTTTTCCGAAAAATCGGAAAAACTTGATTTTCCCTTAAAAGTAAGCCAGTCATTTCTGGCTTTCGGAAATAAAACCTATACCAATTTTTTTAGCTTTTTTCGAGCTGGCAGATACTAATTTAGAGCTGATTCAAAAAGTCGAGAAAAAACGGAAAATTCGGAAAAACTATATGACTAGCTATATGTCACATTTAAGCACGACAACACTGAAAATAATGGAGGCATCGAAAAAAAAACTCCGAAAGAATTTTGAGCATTTTCCAAGCTCCTAGATAGTAATTTCGAGCTGTTTCGAAAAGTCAAGGAAAACTAGAAAACTCGGAAAATCAATTTGACGAGCTGACTTGTTTAATTAAAGCACAACCATTCCGAGCTTTTTTCGAGCTGCTAGATAGCTGGCAAAGTATCTCATGCAAAACATAGGTTTGATTGCTTTATGGAGGTGTGTTACCCATGAAAACGTAACAAACTCATATAAATAATTTGTATGGAATTTATATCTTTTAACCCAAAATATTGAAAATTCTTGAGCAATAGTTGAAGAATCAGAATTCAATAACGCTTCATAACAAAACAGAGAAATACCGAAAACAGGCGTAGTAGAAGAAGGGCTATGAGAGTTCAAGACCACAAAAATTACTTTTTGTATGGAAATCCCCTTACTGAATTTTACCCTAAAAATTCTCGAAATCGCAACAAAAGCTTCATCCTTGAAATTGCCTTTCCTTTATGGTTCGTGTAATCGATGAATCATATTGCTTAGCATAGACATCATGCGTGGTGGCGAATATATGATTGTGATGCACTTTATTTTTTATAGCATATTTTCGGGGGAATATTTCATGACTTATAACCCAGCAAACATTTTCAATCGCGGAAGAATCGTATTCGATTCGCCCACAGTTGCATTCGACTCTTCCGCGATGTTTCAGGCGTGAGTAATTGTCCGGCCGATTACGATTGTTTTAGAAGAATCCTCTAACAACTCCCCGAAATGAATCCGCAAATGATCCCCAAGAAGAGTAGAGTGGCGACTCCCCAAGATAAATCTGCAAATGATCCCTAGGAAGGGTCCACAGACGACTCCGCAAGATGTTTTTTAAAGCGAAAAAAACTTGAAAAAAAAATAATAAAATACAAAATATAAAATGGCGACATAAAAATAATTTCATAAGAAAATGCTAATTTTTGTACAATTATCTATCAAAATTTATGTACCTTTAAAATATACCGTGTAGTTTGACATTTTGCTTCGTGAAAAATACCGGGCCTCAGAAATATTGCGCTTTAGAAAAAAAATTATTAATTTTTTCGAAATTTCTCAGGTGCTGACGTCATGTAGTAGTCAGCCATCTTGAATCTGTAAAACTCGTCTGGAAGAGTTGTTGGTTAATCGCAAAGAAGTTCGATTTCAAACCATCTTACAGAAGAGCCTTAGGCAAATCTTTTCTTATTCGTTTTGGGCTCTTTTTTGTGAATTTTTTTTTACTCCAATCGATGGAGAAAGGTCAAAAATATATTTTGGTTATAACCAGAGATGGCTCCAGGCCCTCTAAGTGACCGATTTGGGCCCATTTTGGTGAACAATTTTTATTGCACTAATCGATGGGGAAAGATCGAAAATAGATTTTGAACATGTCCAGGGATGTCTCCGACCCCTCTAAGTGACCGATTTGGGCCCATTTTAGTGAAAAAATTTTATTGCACCAATCGATGGGGAAAGGTCGAAAATAGATTTTGGACATGTCCAGAGGTGTCTCCGACCTCTCTAAGTGACTGATTTGGGCACATTTTGGTGAAAAAATTTTGTTGCACCAATCGATGAGGAAAGGTCGAAAATAGATTTTGGACATGTCCAGGGATGTCTCCGACCCCTCTAAGTGACCGATTTGGGCCCATTTTGGTGAAAAATTTGTATTGCACCAATCGATGGGGAAAGGTCGAATATTGATTTTGGACATGTCCAGGGGTGTCTCTGACCCCTCTAAGTGACCGATTTGGGCCCATTTTGGTGAACAAATTTTATTGCACCAATCGATGAGGAAAGATCGAAAATAGATTTTGGACATGAACAGGGGTGTCCCCCACCCCTCTAAGTGACCAATTTGGGCCTGTTCGAGTCGTATATTCATCGCGAAGATGTTTGATTTGCAATGATCTTCCAGAAAAGTGTAAGGAGGAATCTTCTGTTACTCGCGCTGAAGTTTTATCGCGCAAAATTCGCCTGGAAGAGTTGTATATTCATCGCGAAGATGTTTGATTTGCAATGATCTTCCAGAAGAGTGTAAGGAGGAATCTTCTTTTACTCGCGGAAAGCTTTAAATGCATCCCCAAGAAGATGGAAGATTGTCCGCGATTGAAAATGTTTGCTGGGAAAATTGACCATTACACTGGTCCACACGATTTTCGACTGGAGCAACCAAATAGTGTTCCTAGGGTTATTTGGTACGCTGAATTCGAATTTGCAATCGGTTTTTCTCTATCAGGTCAGGTTTTCGAAACACAATAACACATTTTTTATTTTCAAGAAAATCATTAATTTATTTGAAAATGTTTAACAATTCAAAAGTGAATGGCAGTGTTTGATCATCGTTTGTATTTTGTTGGGTCCGTTTCACATGTAAGAGTCCAGCAATAGTCTCTCAGCATGCTTTTGTCACAAAAAATACGTAATGAATTTTTTGTAAATTTTGTCTTTTATTTATTAATGAGTAGTATTTATAACGAACATAAATAAAGCATTATATAAAGAGAACTAGACCTGGCAGCGCATTTCTGGTGCCAGATTTGAATGCACCGCACCCAAATTACTCAAGAAACATCTTCAGTCGAAATTTTTTTCGAAATTTGTAGACCAGTGTTATTAGACCCTACACCCAGGGTAAACAGTAGATACCCAATGTGCACAAAAACGGATGAGGATCCGTTTCGAACCCATTACGAGTTCATAAAGGTATAAAAAACGTAATCCGCGGTAACGCATCCATTTCGAACCCGTAACGTACATCAAAAACGAATTCAAAACGCTTTGTTTGGATAAAAAAAAAAAACATTTTGAAGCGCTTATTAGCGAATAAAAAAAAATTAAGTTCCACAGTGCGGGCCCGTTTCGAATCCGAAACTTATGTTAAAACGAATTCAAAACGGATTTGCTTTTAAATATGTTAATGCTGTATATTTACAGAAAAAAACCGTTTTGATGCGCCTATTAGCAATTAAAAAATAATAAAAAGAAAAAAAAGGAACAAAAATAAAGGGTAAAAATCCACCTCTGGTAGGATTCGAACCTGGGCAAATCCGTTTTGATTCCGTAAATACTTCAAATACAAACTCAAAACGGATTTGCTTTATTTAATTTTTATGATAAAAAAAATATTTTTGATTTGTTTTTTTTTTTCTTTTTATTTTATTGCGTATGATTTTTTGTAAACTTTTCAAACTCTGTTTGAAAAAATGTTTTTGATTCCAAATTTGAGTATATAACATTTTTTATCAAAAGAAGGGAAGAAAAACAACACAGAATACTTATAAAAAACAACAGAAATTTGTTTAATATACAAACTTTAAATCTCAACATCAAATAAGTCTACATCAGTTAAGTAAACGACATATCGGTCAATAGCCTAGTTGTCTAACGTCTCGTGTATGAAAGAGTAATACCCCGGGAGCCTGAGTTCGACTCCCGGCCGGGCTAGTAATTTTTTTTTTTTTTTTTATTTTGTTTTTTTTTTTAATTAAAAATAAGCGCTTCACCCTGTTCTCTTTTTTTTTTTATAAGCAGCATTAACATTATTAAAAGCGAATCCGTTTTGAATTCGTTTTTGATGTACGTTACAGGTTCGAAACGGATCCTTAAAAGAAGAAAAAACGATTCGTTTTTTTTTAGGAATCCTTCCCGCAAACGGATCAGTAACGGATACGTAACGGATTCCGTAACGGATAAAAAGAACGAAAATATGAACCCGTTACGGATCCGAAACGAGTCCGTTTGGCACACTGGGTAGTATCACAAAAAAAGTTCGAATGTCCGCCCCCAGTTTGAAAGCTAATATTGAAAGATTTTTAAGGAAAAAACATTTTTTTTTTTTCAATGCGGTTTTGTTTTTTTCTTATATCTCCGACATTCGACGTCCGTTCCACAAGAATAGTATGTCGTTGTAAGTGTCTTGACATGGGCTATATTTCATTGATAAAATTCATTTATCTCAAATGTTTTTATTCGAATTGTTGAGGGGTATAGAAGCAAAGGCGACAATCTCCATTTTTTTCATGAATGCATCTGAGAATGCCATCTAGTTGCATTTGATCTGAGCTTGTGATCAGTGAAATTTGCAATATTAAATACGTCTCTATTCAATATATATCTAAGGTTGAAAACTGCCAATCAAAGCAAAGGCAGCAATCATTAGAAATTGCTGCCTTTGCTTTGATTACTAAACTTCTTAAGCAAAACTTCTTAGAGCTCCGCCAAAAAATAATATTATTTTTTCACCATTTTTATTGGTTTTAGCAACTAATGAAGTCATGTACCTTATTTCAGCGAAATCGAAGAAGGGTGTGGCAGTTCGATTATTACAAACCTAGCAATTTCCACTTGATTGAAACAAACACGACAATCTCCAAATTTCTTATCGAATTTGTTCATAAACACCTTTGAGGATTTGATTCAAACTTGGTTTACATCCTCATCTAACTCTATTCTACAGAATTGCAAAACATACAGTATATTAAATTCGTATCTTCAGAGAGGCACATTTTTGTTAGTTTTCACAAAATTGAAAAAAGTGGTGATTGTCGCCTTTGCTTCTATACCCCTCAGTTGTACTTAATCAAAAAATCATAACATTCATCTCTACGAAGCTTACTCAAATTGTTGAAATTGAATAAGTTATAGTGAATCTAAAACCTCAATACAAAATATGAAAAACAGTATGTTTCACGAATAAAAAAATTGCCCCGTAAAACTATTTTTTGTATTTTTTTGCATACTGTTTAAAATGTCATATATTAAAAAAAAAATATTGCATTTGAATTTAGAGGCCGACAAAAAAAATGTTTTTTCCTTAAAAATCTTTCAATATTAGCTTTGAAACTGGGGGCGGACATGCGAATTTTTTTTTTTTGTGATACTATCTACTGTTTACCCTGGGTTTAGGGTCTAATAATGGTCAATTTTATAAGTTATGACATATTCCCCCGAAAATAAGCTATAAAAAATAAAGTGCATCACAATCATATATTCGCCACCACGCATGATGTCTATGCTAAGCAATATGATTCATCGATTACACGAACCATAAAGGAAAGGCAATTTCAAGGATGAAGCTTTTGTTGCGATTTCGAGAATTTTTAGGGTAAAATTCTGTAAGGGGATTTCCATACAAAAAGTAATTTTTGTGGTCTTGAACTCTCATAGCCCTTCTTCTACTACGCCTGTTTTCGGTATTTCTCTGTTTTGTTATGAAGCGTTATTGAATTCTGATTCTTCAACTATTGCTCAAGAATTTTCAATATTTTGGGTTAAAAGATATAAATTCCATACAAATTATTTATATGAGTTTGTTACGTTTTCATGGGTAACACACCTCCATAAAGCAATCAAACCTATGTTTTGCATGAGATACTTTGCCAGCTATCTAGCAGCTCGAAAAAAGCTCGGAATGGTTGTGCTTTAATTAAACAAGTCAGCTCGTCAAATTGATTTTCCGAGTTTTCTAGTTTTCCTTGACTTTTCGAAACAGCTCGAAATTACTATCTAGGAGCTTGGAAAAAGCTCAAAATTCTTTCGGAGTTTTTTTTTCGATGCCTCCATTATTTTCAGTGTTGTCGTGCTTAAATGTGACATATAGCTAGTCATATAGTTTTTCCGAATTTTCCGTTTTTTCTCGACTTTTTGAATCAGCTCTAAATTAGTATCTGCCAGCTCGAAAAAAGCTAAAAAAATTGGTATAGGTTTAATTTCCGAAAGCCAGAAATGACTGCCTTACTTTTAAGGGAAAATCAAGTTTTTCCGATTTTTCGGAAAACTATTAGTCTAAGGAAAAATCGGATGGTTGTCGAGAGCAGCTCGAAAAAAGCTCAAAATTCGTGAGTAGTTTTTTTTTCAATTGCTACCATTATTTTCAGTGTTGTCGTGCTTAAATATGTCCTTTAAGCTAGTCAAATCGTTTTTCCGAGTTTTCCGCTTTTCCTCGGCGTTTTCAAAGAACTTGAAATTATTTTCTAGCAGGTCGAAAAAAGCTCGAAGAAATGGTATAGGTTTCATTTGCGGAAGCCAGAAATGACTAGCTTACTTTTTTCACCTGTCAAATTTATTTAGTTGTATGTAGCTGCCATAGAAAATACTAATCCAATGCTGCCAGTTTCGTTTCCACATAGCCAAAACCAATGACGTTAAGCGCGGACTCGCAACGCTGAAATGCATTGTTTTTATTTTGCGAATTGTGGGATGAGAAAGGCGCAAAAAGATCCGTGTTGCCAGATCGCGGTTAGGCATAAATTTTGCAAATAGGGATTAAAACGTCAAGAAATGTATTTGATTATTTACCTATGTTGCTGTCGTGAAATGCAAGAAAGCTTTTCGTTAGAAATTGGGCTCGACAGTTCTATACTTGATTTAAGAATCACATTGGAGGTTATCGTGAATAAATATTCCCAGGGAATTTTTCTCAAAATGCCGTGTATCCACTGTTGCAATCGGAAGAAAATTCCCCGGGAATATTTATTCACGTTAACCCTTATTCCACTGCATATTTAGGTTCATTGCAAAATCGCAAAAAAAAAGGGTGCAAGTTCCAAGCAAAAATTTTTTTAATTTTTACACTGAAAAAAATTAAAAATTATCGAAAAACCCTAAAATTTTTGAGCTGCAAAATTATTCTTTCCACAGCAAAATCACAAAAAAAGCTGCAAATTCCAAGCTAAAAATTTTTACATTTTTACACTGAAAAAAATTAAAAATTATTGAAACACCCTAAAATTTTCGAGCTGCAAAATTATTCCTTCCACAGCAAAATCACAGCAAAATAGCTGCAAATTCCAAGCCTACTCCCGACTTGATCCGATAAAGTTGCCCCGCTAACTTGACGTCAAGTTAGCGGGGCATTGGGTTTTTTACAGAAAAACAAGAGCTGCAAAATCATTCTCTTCACAGCAAAATCACAGCAAAAAAGCTGCAAATTCTAAGCTAAAAATTTTTACATTTTTACACTGAAAAAAACTAAAAATTATTGAAACACCCTAAAATTTTCGAGCTGCAAAATTATTCTTTCCACAGCAAAATCACAGCAAAAAAGCTGCAAATTCCAAGCCTACTCCCGACTTGATCCGATAAAGTTGCCCCGCTAACTTGACGTTAAGTTAGCGGGGCAGGGGGTTTTTTAAAGAAAAACAAGAGCTGCAAAATTTTTGTTTTCACAGCAAAATCACACAGAAAAAGCTGCAAATTCTAAGCTAAAAATTTCTTCATTTTTACACTGAAAAAAATTAAAAATTATCGAAACACCCTATAATTTTCGAGCTGCAAAATCATTCTCTTCACAGCAAAATCACAGCAAAAAAGCTGCAAATTCCAAGCCTACTCCCGACTCGATCCGATAAAGTTGCCCCGCTAACTTGACGTCAAGTTAGCGGGGCAGGGGGTTTTTTAAAGAAATAGTAAAGCTGCAAAATCATTCTCTTCACAGCAAAATCACAGCAAAAAAGCTGCAAATTCTAAGCTAAAAATTTCTTCATTTTTACACTGAAAAAAATTAAAAATTATCGAAACACCCTAAAATTTTCGAGCTGCAAAATTATTCTTTCCACAGCAAAATCACAGCAAAAAAGCTGCAAATTCCAAGCCTACTCCCGACTTGATCCGATAAAGTTGCCCCGCTAACTTGACGTCAAGTTAGCGGGGCAGGGGGTTTTTTAGAGAAAAACAAGAGCTGCAAAATCATTCTCTTCACAGCAAAATCACAGCAAAAAAGCTGCAAATTCCAAGCTAAAAATTTTTTCATTTTTACACTGAAAAAAATTAAAAATTATCGAAACACCCTAAAATTTTCGAGCTGCAAAATTATTCTTTCTACAGCAAAATTACAGCAAAAAAGCTGCAAATTCCAAGCCCGCTCCCGACTCGATCCGATAAAGTTGCCCCGCTAACTTGTTGTCGAGCTTTCATATCATTTATTTAATCAACCGCATATAATGTGCTGTAAAACATATGATCAATAAATCAGTCACTTTTTATTCTTAATTTTTTAAAGAAAAACGAGAGCTAATAAACTTCTGTTTTCACAGAAGAATCATAAAAAAAAAGCTGCAAATTCCAAGCTAAAAATTTTTTCATTTTTACACTGAAAAAAATTAAAAATTATCGAAACACCCTAAAATTTTCGAGCTGCAAAATCATTCTCTTCACAGCAAAATCACAGCAAAAAAGCTGCAAATTCCAAGCCTACTCCCGACTCGATCCGATAAAGTTGCCCCGCTAACTTGACGTCAAGTTAGCGGGGCAGGGGGTTTTTTAAAGAAAAACAAGAGCTGCAAAATTTTTGTTTTCACAGCAAAATCACACAGAAAAAGCTGCAAATTCTAAGCTAAAAATTTCATCATTTTTACACTGAAAAAAATTAAAAATTATCGAAACACCCTAAAATTTTCGAGCTGCAAAATCATTCTCTTCACAGCAAAATCACAGCAAAAAAGCTGCAAATTCCAAGCCTACTCCCGACTCGATCCGATAAAGTTGCCCCGCTAACTTGACGTCAAGTTAGCGGGGCAGGGGGTTTTTTAAAGAAATAGTAAAGCTGCAAAATCATTCTCTTCACAGCAAAATCACAGCAAAAAAGCTGCAAATTCTAAGCTAAAAATTTCTTCATTTTTACACTGAAAAAATTAAAAATTATCGAAACACCCTAAAATTTTCGAGCTGCAAAATTATTCTTTCCACAGCAAAATCACAGCAAAAAAGCTGCAAATTCCAAGCCTACTCCCGACTTGATCCGATAAAGTTGCCCCGCTAACTTGACGTCAAGTTAGCGGGGCAGGGGGTTTTTTAGAGAAAAACAAGAGCTGCAAAATCATTCTCTTCACAGCAAAATCACAGCAAAAAAGCTGCAAATTCCAAGCTAAAAATTTTTTCATTTTTACACTGAAAAAAATTAAAAATTATCGAAACACCCTAAAATTTTCGAGCTGCAAAATTATTCTTTCTACAGCAAAATTACAGCAAAAAAGCTGCAAATTCCAAGCCCGCTCCCGACTCGATCCGATAAAGTTGCCCCGCTAACTTGTTGTCGAGCTTTCATATCATTTATTTAATCAACCGCATATAATGTGCTGTAAAACATATGATCAATAAATCAGTCACTTTTTATTCTTAATTTTTTAAAGAAAAACGAGAGCTAATAAACTTCTGTTTTCACAGAACAATCATAAAAAAAAAGCTGCAAATTCCAAGCTAAAAATTTTTTCATTTTTACACTGAAAAAAATTAAAAATTATCGAAACACCCTAAAATTTTCGAGCTGCAAAATCATTCTCTTCACAGCAAAATCACAGCAAAAAAGCTGCAAATTCCAAGCCTACTCCCGACTCGATCCGATAAAGTTGCCCCGCTAACTTGACGTCAAGTTAGCGGGGCAGGGGGTTTTTTAAAGAAAAACAAGAGCTGCAAAATTTTTGTTTTCACAGCAAAATCACACAGAAAAAGCTGCAAATTCTAAGCTAAAAATTTCTTCATTTTTACACTGAAAAAAATTAAAAATTATCGAAACACCCTAAAATTTTCGAGCTGCAAAATCATTCTCTTCACAGCAAAATCACAGCAAAAAAGCTGCAAATTCCAAGCCTACTCCCGACTCGATCCGATAAAGTTGCCCCGCTAACTTGACGTCAAGTTAGCGGGGCAGGGGGTTTTTTAAAGAAATAGTAAAGCTGCAAAATCATTCTCTTCACAGCAAAATCACAGCAAAAAAGCTGCAAATTCCAAGCCCGCTCCCAACTCGATCCGATAAAGTTGCCCCGCTAACTTGACACACATATATACGACGACGATGACGATGTTACGTTACGTTCGGTTTAGAGGTTTGTGGTTCCATTTGAGTAACTTCTTATTGAAGATGCAGAAAAACAGAAGAAGAATTCTAGTGATGGCAAGGATACAATTTCACTATTTTTGTTATTGTTGTGTAGTTGATAATGCTGCTTCTTCACTGTTGCTGTTGTTACTGCTGACGTGATATGAAGGTGATGCTACGTTAACGTGAATGCTAATGCCAATGCTTACTTACGTATTTTGTATTTTTTTCTTTCGTACCTACGTTGAAAACCAAACTCTTCGTCATCATCATCATTATCGTTAGCTTCATCATCGGCTTCATCAGTATCGTCTGCATCGTTTACGTTGTCTGTAATTCTCAAGTTTATGAATACGTGATTGTTTTACTGGGTTTTTATGGGTTGACTAGATAGATGCATATGTCTGTGGGAGTGGGAGTGCGTTGGTACGTGTCTGCATTTTAAGCAAGTTTATACATGAAAGAGGAAAAAACCATGATAATCAGTAAATAAAAATTTATTTCAGTTTATTTGAAAATATAATTTTTGAGTCATAAATATCACAGTTATCTATTGAATGATTTTTGGCGGCGCAGTCTATATTTTCATCTGAAAACTCCGTATCATCACCATGTTACACAAAATGAAACACAATTTCAAAGATTTTTGAGGTGCATTAGGATTATAGTTCTGGTATGTAACCTGAGAGCATGTAATTGTGTATTGTTTGCTTGAAATGTCTAGACAATCTACTAAGTATCTTTCATAGTATAATGAGCAGAAAAATCGTGAGGACATGGTAAAACCTCTATGGCACTTTGTGTAATTAGTGGCATTTTCGAGGCAAAAATTAATAACAGCCAAACTATTCAAAATACAACAAAACAAATTCGATATGAGTTGTTACGTGTATTTGTTAAAAATGGGAGTGATCGGATTACGGACACGCCCACAACCCACAAAGTCTAAAATCTGAAATCGTCTTAGCTTCATAAATATTCCAAATACTGGTGGTATTTTGTCCTTGTGTATCACAGGTTCTAAGCTGTTCATCAAATCAAATTTTAGCAAATTCAATATATTGCAAGCGGAGGTTGCCTACAAAAAAATGATATTTCTTAGAAACCGCAAAAGATAGCAACATGAAATGATGACACTTTTTGTTATAGGTGTAAAACACGAATACCATATTGATAGTTTTCTGGGGCACACAAAGGTTCCCGAAGGTTACCCGTAGGGTTCTTAGTTAAAATGATGAATATCTAGTTTCACAAGAGGGAAAACACCTATCACCCGAAGGCCTCATAGTCAATACGATGAATATCTAGATATACTAGAGGGAAAACATCTATGGCTGACTATCAACAAGCATAAACTGATTCATTTGCTGGGACACTTGAAGGTTAACAAAGGTCATCCGAAGGCTTCATAGTCAAAACGAAGAATATCTAGATATATTAAAGGGAAAATATCTATGGCAGACTATCAACAAGCTTTAATTGATTCATTTTCTCAGGTATTTTTCCTGGCACAGCCAAAGTCCGGAAACGGTCAAATATTTTTGAAGATGCACGTTAAATCAAACTAGTAAGGGTGTCAAATTTGGCCTGGCCAAACATTAAATACCCTACACTGCAGTATTTTTAAAATTTTGCTCATATGGGAGGTGCTCCGCTCTCTTGTCCGAGTTCACCCAGTTTTTGTCCAGAGTTTGGATTTATAGTTTTTAGTATCTGAGTGAAAAACGTTTTCAGTATAGCGTTTTGAAGCTTTTGCTTGTATAGGAGGTGACACGCCCTCTTGTCCGAGTTCCTCTAGTTTTAGCTTAAAGCGTGCATTTATAGTCTTTAGTATTTGAGAGAAGTTTGGAGTTTGGTTGGATTATCTCAAAAAACTCTTTCAGTATAGCATTTTGAAACTTTCGCCTATATGGGAGGTGCCACGCCCCCTTGTCCGATTTCACCCAATTTTTGTTGAGAGCTTTCATTCATGATTATTAGTGTCTGAGTCGAATTTGGTTCGAATATCTCAAAAAACGATTTCGGTATAGCGTTTTGAAGCTTTTGCTTATATGGGAGGTGACACGCCCTCTAGTTTGAAATCGTTCAGTTTTTTCTCAGAGCTTGCGCTTACAATTTTTAGTATTTATGCGTATTTTGGTCGCATTGTCGTGACAAATACTCCTAAAATTGCATTTTGAATATATTTTTTTGTATGGGCGTTAGGCGTGTCAGTTGACCGATTTCGCTCATTTTCAATCCCCCGAGCTATCTTTGACGACGGAGGCAGTGTACTAAATTTCATTGAATTATCTTGCTTAGTTTTACCAAAAAGTGTATTTCAACACACAGCCAGCCAGCCACCCAGCCAGCCAGCCAGACAGACGGACATGGCTATATCGACTCAGGAGGTGATGCTGATCAAGAATATATATACTTTTCTATATCTGCCACGCCTCCTTCTCTGCGTTACAAACGGAAGGACAAAGTGAATATACCCTGGGTGTATAAAAACTACGTGCCCAATAATTTTGAGGGAGCTATCCGACGATACTTATTCTTGACCCCTCATATCACCCCTAAGTTGGGGGATGGGGGCATCTCTAAAATTTGAAGTGGGAGTCTCCGCTTTTTATCACGGAATGTCCCATGTCTTTAAAAGAGCTTTTTAACGATAACAATTTGAACCCTCACCACCATCCATCAAGAATGTAGAAATTGATTTTAACGGGCTTTTGGGCGTATAAAAATCACTCAAAAAAAAAGGGGAAAGTGACACCACATTTCTGGCGATCTCAGACCTGATAGGAAAAAAGCGGTTGCCAGATTCGGAATTAGCAACCCTGCAGAAGATAGTGTTAGCTAGCAGTCTCTCTTGTTTCGTAGTTGGTAGTGTTGTGTCTTCCACAACGCAGAAGGTAGGCAATGGATTGGTCTGGACCAACCTTTCCAACCTTGTGTTGTGCACGGCCGGTTATAAGGGGTGTCAAAATTGTGGACTGAATCGTCGCAATGTAGGCAAAAGAAGGTGACGCATGGGGTGGTGGACGATCTAGGTTCTCTCCACCCAGGTTGTCGAAAGATGGTGAAGCATGGGGAGATGGTAGGCCGGCATCGACCTACCATTACCCAGTTCTTTGGAGGGGGGTTAGAGATTTGATCAGCCAATCCGGATCTCCCGCCGCCAGAAACGCTGGTAGAAGTTTGTTCAATCGATGGATCTAAAAGAGCAGTCTTGTATGGTATAGAAGATTGATTGGTGATTAAACGTTGGTTAACAGGAGGTTAACGGAGGAGTGATGAAACGAAACAAGAGGGGCTGTTGGCTAGACATTGTCCCATGTCTTGCCTCAAGAAGCCTGCTGTCTCCCAGCGCCAACCCCTGGTAATGGTAGTTGGCATAGACACTGTTGATCGTAGTGTTGCTGTCGGCTACCAGCCAAAGTAGGAAGGCGAAAGGGTGTGACTTTTGGAGAGATGAGGGTTTTTCCGTTTTATCCCAATTGTCATGTTACGCATATGGCAAAGTGGTGAAAAGCAATGCAAGACAGGATTTTGAGGGTTTTCCTGAAAAATCCGCACTTGGTAACGTGTTCCCACGATCCATAGTAAATCGAGTCATACATGGTAAAGTGGCCATAGCAAACTTGATTAGGACTACTTCTCCCAAGAAAATCTTGAGATTTTTTTGAATTGAGGGATGCACCACGAAACTTGTTCCCACAATCCATGATAAATCGAAATGGGTGATTGCTGCGAAATCTGACCAGAGATTATTCTGGTACCACTAGAGTCAGTAGCCATTTGGAGTATCCGGTTCGCTTAATATTCCAACTGACTATTGGGATGACCTTTCGGATGTGACTCTTGGACCTAAATTGCAAAAAGAGTTTGAAAGCTCGTTGCGGAGTTGCATTCTCGACTGAGTGCTATGACCCAAAGAATGGCGGAGGCTTAGATAGTCCTCATTTCCCTACCATTGGAAGAAATTGTGTCTTATCGAATGATTCTAAAAATGAAAACCAACTATTGGCATTATGCTGATGGAAGGTTGCGCCGTCCGTCGTACACTGGACCATGTGTGAAGAAAACCGTGAGATTAAGCCATCATGGCAGGTACTCACATTAAGCACAAAAGACTTCTATCATTCAGGCTTTTGCGTTGCACAGTGTAATAGATTAATTTGGGGTCCAATTACATATAGGACGTTCTAGTAGAACTACAGTAGATACGCTATAAATTTGAATTATTTATGTGTTGCAAGTCGCTTAATTAAGCTGGCTTACAAAGACATTTAAACAAAAATAATACACTTCAGCACACGCCGTTAATGCGCTCCATTTGCAAATGCACACACGCTCATGCCTCATGTAGATGATAACGCTTAAAGCACGTTTACACTCAACTCTATAAATTATCAATGAATTGATTGCCTTATTGATTGATTCATAGCGCTCATTTACACACACACATATACTGTTGCTGCACACATACAAATTAACAAGCATGCAAGTGAAAATGCAAGCACTCATACATACATATGTACATACTGCAGCCAGCTGTTGACCACTAAAACCATGCAAACCACTACCAACGAAACCACATGCAACGATTATCATCGATTGCATTCTCTTTTGATTGCACACATGCACATACACACACACTACCTTGTGTATCCTTGAATTTGGGCCAAATTCTATGGACGATGGCATTGTCCTTTTGTATTTATGTAAAGAAGTTATTTATTGATCTACTCTCGTGTACTTGTTGGTTTTGTTTGTTTCTTAGTTGTGGTAGTGACCACCATTGCACATTCGAATCGATTAAAGTCGATTTTGCTTTAAATACCCTTCAATCCTATGGTGGCTTTGGGTTTTGTAACTGATTACTCGTAACTCGTATCGCCATCTACACATAGGTACTTCTTGTTCCTTGTTACAGACATGTTGCTTCATTCCATCGTCGTTGTGTCCTTTTTGAACAATTTTGTAGTTGCATTCATACACGTTGGAGGTATCCTCATTATTGCGAAAATTGAGTGATTGAATAATGCCCGCGGCTGTTGTGTCCCGTGGTAAACAAAGGGAAATAACGTCCGCGGGAGTTATTTTACTACACCGTTGTCGAAATGTGTATTGCTTTGTGGAATACCCTTAATGTGTTCACTGATTCATAAAAAAAAACGCCAATTAAAATAATGAAAATTATTTTTTTTTTAGCATCTGCTTAAAATTTTCCGCGCTTTTCCGACATTTATTGATTTTCGATGCGAATTTATTTGCACACATCAATTTGCATTAATTAAATTTGAAAAATTAAGTAAATTAAAAAAAAAAAAATCATGTAAAGTATAATGTCATTGTATTTAATCATTTCTGTATGAAATTGAATGTGTGCATTTTAACGTAATTGCAAATGAGCAAAAATTTAAAATTTATATTTTAATTTGTCTTTAAAACTTCAAAATGGAAACGTTGGATTTCCTTTTCATGCAATATTCCATACACCTTAAATGGCTTGTTGCCACTACCTTGTTTAACCAAATCAAAATAAGTAAAGCTTAAAGGTCAGCGTTCTGAATGGCTGAATTGGTTAGCTATTTGACTGTTGGTTTGTTCTAAAACAAATTACAGCATTATTCTCACAGCACTGTTAAAAAATTTATTCTAATTTTTTGAAAAGTCACTAAAATAACAATAATTGTTTATTTTAATTTGTTTGTTTTGCTTTAAAGTTTAAACCTTTTGCCATGCGATCGTTTTACATATTTGTTTTTCTAGAAAATTTCTCAAAAAAATCACAAAATTCTTTGCCATAAACTAAATGAATTTTTGCGTAGTTAAGCTAGCAAAGGCCTGGATTTACAGTCATCAGTTAACCAATTGGTTAACTAAAATGGTGACAAGAGTTTAACTAATGTTTTATAATCGCAGTGTTTTTGGTAAATAAAATAATAAACTAGAGAAGAATATGGAAGCACTGCCAAATTTTGTTTGTGGATTTTGTGTATGAGCGAAATTTGTCACGAAATTCATTGGTATCGTAGTTTTGGAACAAATGAGGGTTGATTACTCTAATACGAATAATGAAAATAAAAATTAAAGAATTCAGCTGTTTGTTGATTAATGGTTAACCAATGAAAATTGAGGCCTTTACTAATGGTTAAATCAAAATGAAATTTTGTTGGTTAACCCCTTGTCATTAATTAATTAATTTTAAGAAAGCAATGGCGGTTGGGTTGTTATCACCAAATCGGTTGATCAGTACTTTTCACATTTAGGGTCATAAGATGGGCTGAATTGTCCAGACTTTAAGTCTAATGTCCATAGTCCAGATAATCATAAAAAAATATCTAAATGAAATTTGGAAAAAGAAATTGAATTAATAAACGGCCACTCTCGATGATTGAAATTGCCATGTAATAAATAACAATACGCACTGCAAAACTATCTATTCAAAAAATTAAAAGAGTGCCCCAATTGAAGACTAAAAAATTCTCTTCATCATTTAGGGTAACAAGATCTGGTACACCCCTTCCGATTTGGTACATGGTTTCGTTTCGTGCCTAATCTTTGAAAAATGGCTCATGGAGGAGTGCAAAGAATAGAAAAATCGCTAAATTGTGACAAGCTCTTCTCAAATAATTGTCAATAACTTGAACATTTCTTAAACGATTTTCATTTTCATTTTTCGAAAGGTATAGGTGGCTATAAGCCAAAAATAAAACTGTTTACTTTTGATAAAAAGTACTAAATTTACTACTATTTTAGTACTAAACTACAAAAAACGTGCCCAGGTACACATTTTTTAGCTTCCAAAATAATTTTTTGGAAAGAAAAAAAAAAAAAAAATAGTGAAAAAGAGGGAAAATTGGTATATCCCGAGGCTTAGACGCAATGATTTTTTGAAAATTTGAAAAAAAAGGCCCGACCACAAAATGGCCCATAACTGGATCATTTTGTTAACCCATTTTCATGTTTGGACCATTTTTAGAAAGGTATTGAAGCACGATATGCACTCAAGGTAAATATTTTTGTATTTGAAAGGTGAAAGGTAGTTTTGTCTTCTATTCTAGAAAAATATTTTGGAACGTCGAAAATAGGTACTATAGCGCTTTTTGTCGTTTGGAACTAAAATAGTAGTACATTTTACCACAATTTACCGATTTTTCCACTCTTTTTTTGCCATTTCTAAAAGGTTCGGCATGAAACGAAACCATGTATCAAATTTCAGCGAAATCGGAAGGAGGTGGCAGATCTTGTTACGCTAGGCATGGAATGGCTGTATTGTCTTTATTTTTTCATGCTTTATATCGACAAGCTTAAAGCTTTGTCCCCAAAAAAATTTCAGAAAAAAACAGATTTTGCCAAAAGTATTGATAAAATTCAACATGTATCTGGCAACGGTAATCACATAATATCAAACAACATGGCGAAATCAATAAAGAAACTTTTTTTATTTTTTTCGCAAAAAAAAAAAAAAAAAAAATATTTTTTTAGAAATCAATTTGTTTCACCGAAACTAACAAATCAACCAAAAAGTGGTGGGGTTATCATTTCAAGATATTTTAATTACCTTTAATTTGACATCCAATATGTTTAAACATAGATATTGGTTCTTGAGATATTTATAATTAAGTGAAACCATCTTTTTTTTTTGATCCAAAAAGCGAAAATAACCGATATCTTGAAAACGACGTGAAGGAAAAAATAATACTCTAATTTCGGAATCAGCAGCTAATTTTACATATGTAATGAACAGTGGCACCCAAATTTCAGAAATTTTTTAATTATTTGTAAACTAGTGTAATACAACAAAATGAATTTTTAATCTTAAATAGAAGAAAATCACTGTAGTTATCATTTGTTTAGTACGAATGTAGTATTGTAACTTAAATAAGTTTTATGCATATTAAATTGTAAAGTTGTATATTTTATGTAAACAAAGTATTTTGTTCATGTGCACAAATGTATTGCATTTCAATAAAACCATAAAACGTTTTTAATCCTACCAAAGCTTTGCTTGCATAACCCATAAAATAAAAATATGAGCTACAGCTTTATGTCAAGAGATCATTTTTAGCAGTAGCGCCATATGCATTGTCTTTTTGCCCAGTTATTGCAAACATGTGCCAATTTTAAGCCGCAATTTAATTCAATGGAAAAAATTTACAATAAGCCAAAAACAAAAATGTAGTGAAAATGGAAAATTAAAATTCCCAAAAATGCTTCAACATACTCCTACATACTCTTGTACATACTACAAATGAACTATTTTATTTGAAAAACAATTTGAACAACGCCAACTATGAAATTCAATTGAACGATATGTCCTCATCTGTGTGATCCGAGGCAAAACAAAAGAATGGCAACAATTTGTTCTAGAGCGAAAATTTACAAAAAAACAATTTAAACAACAAATGACAAATATTGGCAAGAGTGAGCGTTGTTAACTTTTGTTTTAAACGCGAGTATAATGTTCCAAATAGTCAGCAATAATGAGTGAAAATTGTATATTGTGTCTATTGCTTATGCAACAGAATGTTGCAGCTGAATGGCAAGCCTACTGGATGAACTTTATGTTCGTAAAATTCTAAAAACCATTGATTTTAATGATCTTTCTCAAATATCTATGTATTTAGTTTAAAAATTTAACAAAAGTCATAAAATATAAAAAATAAAAATCACTAGTTTAAAAAAAAAAAAATTTGTTTTTCCAAAAATGGGTCGAATTTGGTACGTAGAGCGAAGGCAAATGTAGAATGCTTGTTTTCCAAAAAAAAAGAAAGAATATTTGTAGAATGATTTGAAATTATTTCTTGTTTAATTTTAAAGAATCATTCGAATGCAACACTGTGCAACAATTTTAAAAAAATATGATAGGGACAAGACTTGGCTATAGTTGAGTACAACCCCCGATGGGTCTTACAAACTTAGCTGCTTAACGGTTTTTATCGACCTCTAAAGTTTTTATCGGAGACTCCTCAGTTTCCGATCAATAGTTCGTGTAGTATTTTAGAAACCATTTTTTTTTTATTTTACTAAGATTGTATCTAAATGCCCAACAAGTAACTTTTCGGTATTTTTTAGTTTATTGACCATAACTCACAAAATATTAATTTTTCAAAAAAACTTTTTTATGCAAAATTGAACTAGACTGTAAAGTGCATAAAGTTTCTAAATAGTCACTATGGGACTCGGTCGTGAAATAAGAATTTTCGGAAGGTTGAACGCCTGCAGTCGGCAAAACTATTTTTTTACTCAAAAGTGAGACATCGTACAAAAAAGTGAACATGGCATAATATGCTTAGAATCATCCAAGGAATACGTGTGATTTTTCTCAGAATCTTTTTGGAAATTAAAAATTTTTATATTTTTGAAAAATTTTAAAATGTCTCCAAAAATTCTGAAAAAATCCACAGAAAAATTTAGAATTTTTGGAGACATTTTAAAATTTTTCAAAAATATAAAAATTTTTAATTTCCAAAAAAATTCTGAAAAAGTCCACACTTATTTCTCGGATAATTCTAAGCATTTTATGCTTTTTCGTATGATGCCTCACTTTTGAGAAAAAAAAAAGTTGCCGACTGAAGGCGTTCAATAATCGAAAATTTTCATTTTACGGCCGAGTCCTATATTGTGTGCTTAGAAACTTTATGCATTCTATAGTCTAGTTCAATTTTGCATTGGGAAGTTTTTTTGAAAAATCGATATTTTATTAGTTATGGTCAAAAAACTAAAAAAGACCGAGCATTTTATTTCAAAGCACTCACTGTATGAAATTTTTTGATATAGTTGGCTAGGAAAAGTTACTTGTTAGACATTTAGGTACAATCTCAGTAAAATATAAAAACGATTTCTGAAATAGTACATGAGCTATTGATCGGAAGCAGAGGAGTCTCTGACAAAAACTTTAGAGGTCGATAAAAACCGTTCTGCAGCTAAGCTTGAAAAACCCATCGGGGGTTTTACTGAGCTATGGTAGGGCTATCGTTCCAGTATAGCCAAGTCTTGTTCCCAATTTTTCTGTTGCATAGCGTATTTAACCTGAAAATTCATTTAAGTGTGAATCAATTAAACGAGAAGAGCATTCTACTAAAAAATGTACAATGTGGGTTTAAAAATGACACAAGGATTAAACAGAAAATTCACTTTAGCGAGGATTGCGGTATGTGTGGTTATTATGCAGTAAGCATGAGAATGAACTAAGCAAGTTTCTTATCAACTCAAATCTTAAGAAAAACTAGTAAGAGTGTAACCTTTGGCCTGACCAAAAAATAAGTACCCTACACTGCAGTATTTTGAAAATTTTGCTTATATAGGAGGTGCCACACTCTCTTGTCCGAAATGGTATAGTTTAAGCTTAGAGCGTGCATTTACAAACCTTTATATTTGAGTGATATTTAGTTGGATTATCTCACAAAACTCTTTCAGTATAGCATTTTGAAACTTTTTTCTATATGGGAGGTGCCACGCCCCCTTGCCGGATTTCACCCAATTTTTGTTGAGAGCTCTCTTTTATAGTTCTTAGTGTCTGAGTCGAATTTTGTTCGATTATCTCAAAAAACACTTTCAGTATAGCGTTTTGAAGCTTTTGCTTATATGGGAGATGCCACGCCTTCTTGTCCAAATTTTCCCGGTTTTTTATCTCAGAGCTTGCAATTCGTAGTATTTATGTGTATTTTGGTTGCATTGTCGTCAAAAATATTCCTCAAGTTGCATTTTGAATATATTTTTGGTTTGGGCGGTAGGCGTGTCCGTTGACCGATTTTGCTCATTTTCAATCCCCCATTGACTATGAAGGCAGTGTACTAAATTTCATTGAATTATCTTGCTCAGTTTTCCCAAAACATGTATTTCCACACACAGCCAGCCACCCAGCTAGCCAGCCAGACAGACGGACATGGCTATATCGACACAGGAGGTGAAGCTGTCATGAATATACTTATATACTTTTCAATATCTGCCACGCCTCCTTCTCTGCGTTGCAAACGGAAGGACAAAGTGAATACACCCTGGGTGTAGGGTATAAAAATCCATTTTGTTAACTTAAACAAACTGTAAAATCCAGAACTATCCAAAATTTTAGCTCAATACAAATTTATATTAAAAACATATATTAATAAAAATGTGCGTTAAAGCTAAATATTGACAAAAGCAATTTAGCAAAAAATTCTAATGAAAACTGTTTTTACACCAATGATAGCTTAATTTTGAGGTATCGTTTATATAACAATGATATAAAGATATAAGTAATTTGAGCGAAAAGTATAAGTTTTCAATAAATGCATGGATGTGTATAATCAACATTGTAGCTAAATATGTAAAATAACTGGTTCAGATTTGTATGGAAAATATTTAAGATGCTTGGAGTTTTTGTTCCATGGGCAAAAAAAAAGTTTCATTATGGTGTAAGTAAGCACCATATAAATTTTGGTTAATTTCAGAGTACATTTGATGAACCCCAAATCATGTTATTCCATGCTAAAGAGTATTTTTTAGTTTTGAAAACGGTTTTGGGTCCATCAATCGTTCTCTGGAATTTCAATCCAAATCCGAGGTAGATTTTGAGATATTCTTCCTTGAAGTAGCAGAAAGCGCTGTTCCTAAGCTTATGACGCAGTTCCATGAAAAGGTGTTATGCCCCGCCTCCTTCTCTGCGTTACAAATGGAAGGACAAAGTGAATATATATTGTATAATGTTCATTTAGCGTGAAAAGTTTGAAAAAATCGCAAACAAATTTATTAAATTAAATTGGGATATTAAATAATTTAAGTTTTTGTATCGGAAAATTATGTGGAAGTCGAAAATTTTGGAAATAATTTAGAAAAATTAATATGGTTTGAAAAAGTCGCGAATCGTTGTAAAATTCAAAATTGTTGAGAATATTTTAAAAGGTGCATAATATTTGAGGAGTTCCAAAGTCAATAGTTGGAAAGGTCAAAAAATTTTAATTTTTTTTTTTGTGTTTTTATTATAAAAACTATATGGCATTTCTTACCGTGTACATTTATTTTCAAACATTTCCGTCTTGCATTTTATCCGGACATGTATCGTAGGTATAAATCAAAATATTTCTTAACTGTTTATTGATTTTGAGCAATAACAGGTCTTCTTTATTTGATAAATTATACCGACTAGCCGCTCCCGGAAACTATTTTAAGAAAACCAAACCTTGCGCACGCTAACCAAGTGACAAGATGGTCTTCTGTTGATACATAATTAAAATTACAAATTAATTATAAAATATCCCATCTATCGATTAGCATATGCGCATTAAGTTGCTGCACAAGTTTTATGAATTTAATAATCATTTGAGAAAATATAAATCATTTGTTTTTTTTTTTATACGAAAAGTTTACCCAATTTATAAACTTGCAAATTTTTCGTGTTTTATTTAATTACCCAAAGTGGTTGTCCGATTGATAAAACAAACAAATCGAAATACTTTGGCGCAATAATAGATAGATATGTATGAGTTATAACTACTTTAAACAGGTTATAACCTGTGACATTGTTCGACACCAACAGGTGCTATCTATTACCACCATGCCATACCTGTTGGCAGCATAAGTAATCAACAAGATCACGAAAGTTGGTAGCAATAACATGAAGACCTAAATACCTACAAAGAGCTTTTTTACGTATGGCTTAGAGAAAGCTAATAACAAAGTAATGCTAAAGATTAATAAATAAAACAAACACGAATATTTTCATAAAAAATTTGCACAAATCAAATCTACAAAAATAATTATTAAAAAAAAAATAAAACAAAAGTGATAAGCAGCAAATTAGTGGGTATGCGAAGTTGGAGTTAATTTTTAAAGTGTCTAATATGTTGATCATATTTGGTTATTTTTTAATGCTGGACACGTGTTTTTTCATTTTTCGATTAAAACTTTTTAAAGGTATTTTAGGTTCAAAAGTACCTATTGTGTCCATGCCGAATAAGAAAAAAATGTTTCAGAATGTGGAATCCGAGTTCGCAATTAAAGTTGGGGGACCAATTTAAAGTTTTGAAGTTGCGGTGGTGTGCAAATGGGGCATCATTATTGAAAGCTTTTGGCCTTCTAATAGGTACTTTAGTCAAAATTTTGGGTATATTTTTTTTTTTCATGGCATGCAATTGAGGAGTGGCCGTACCAAAGGTGCTAAGTACCAATACGGCAAAAGTGATGTCATAATATGAAGGAGTTTACATTTTCTTAGAAATGTTCAAAATTATTTTCAGGAAAAGCTTACATGATGGTGTGATAATATTCATCACTTTTGTCTTTTCAAAAATAACTGCTTTTTCATTATGATATTACTGTTCTTGCAACATTTCCGCTTTCTCCGTTTAGTAATCCTCCACTTGTTTTGATACCATACACCCAAGGTATATTCACTTTATCCTTCCGTTTTTAACGCTGAGAAGGAGGCGTGGCAGGTATAGAAAAGTATATATATTCTTGATCAGCGTCACCTCCTGAGTTGATAGAGCCATCTCCTTCTGTCTGGCAGGCTGGGTGTCTGTGCGTGGAAACAAATTTTTTGGAAAAATTGAGCAAGTTAATTCAATGAAATTTAGTACTCTACATCCGTCGTTAAAGATAGCTCGAGGGATTGAAAATGACCGAAATCGGTCAACAGACACGCCTACCGCCCATACAAAGATTATGTTCAAATCGAAATATCAGGAGCATTATTTGCAATTACGCAAGCAAAATACACATAAATACTAAGGACGATAAGTTTAAGCTCTGAGCAAAAATCAGGCGAATTCTGACAAGAGGGCGTGGTACCTCCAATAAGTTTAAGCTCTGGGCAAAAATTAGGCGAATTCGGACAAGAGGGCATGGTACCTCCAATATAAGCAGAAGTTTCCAAATGCTATGCTGAAAAAGTTTTTTGAGATAATCCAACTAAATTTCAACCAAACGCTAAGGACTATATATGTACGCTCTGAGCAAAAACTACACAAACTCGGACAAGAGGGCGTGGCACTTCTAATATTAGCAAACACTTTAAAAGGCTATACTGATAACGTTTTTCAAGATAATCAAACTAAGTTTCACTCAGACACTACGAACTGTAAATGCAAGCTCTGAGCAAAAACTTAGGTGAACTCGGACAAGAGGGCGTGGCTCCTCCCGTACAAATACAATTTGCGATATATTGCAGTGTAGGGTATTTAATGTTTGGCCAGGCCAAAGGTAACACTCTTACTAGTTTTTGTTAGTTTTGCTTTAACTATTCATTTAAATAATAAAATATTAAAATTTAGTCTTAAAACACTTAAATAATTTTTTCAAAAATCTAACATAAATTTTTAGGGTTGCCACCTGGTTGTTTTCGAAAATCATATATAATTATTAAATTATTTTAATAAAATGAAATTATTGATTTCAGATACGCTCAGATAAATTTTTTTAAATTTTACAAAACTTTCGGTGTTGCCACACGGTTTTTTTTTGTTACTTTTGCTTAAACCATTTATTTAGAAAAAAAATTAAAATTTAGTCTTAAAACACTTAAATAAACTTTTTGAAAATCCAACATAAATTTTTAGTGTTGCCAACTGGTTACTTTAGAAAATCTTATGTATTTCTAACTTTTTTTTTGACTAAACTAAAATTTAGTTGAGATGAATTTTTCTAAAATTATGTAGAAATTTTTTTTTTCTTATGAATGCATGATTTCAGAAAAACTTAAAAATAACTAACAATCATATGGCAACTCTGAAATTTTTCGTACAGTTTTAAAAAAGTTTATCTATGCGTTTCTGAAGCCTAAAATTTAAAAATATTTAAAAAAAGTAAGAATCGAAATAAATTTTTGAAAACAACCATGTGGCAACCCTAAAAATTTATGTTGAATTTTTCAAAAGTTTATTTAAGCGTTTTGAGACTAAAATTTAATTCAACTTTTTCAAATATAGGTATTGTTTAAGCGAAACTTTAAAAAAAAGGTTCCAGAAATTAAGGCCATCATATTCTATATCGTCCCTACATAAGTGAAAAATACAGTGTCAGTTTTTTTAAGTTTTGAGATACAGTTGTGCTCAAAATAGTAGTGATACTACCGGTTAGCTTGTTTTTGTCATATCTAACTGATCATTTGAATTTTCGATATTTTTTGTTTTACCAATTTGTAACGCTATGAAAGCATAATAAGAAGACCCACTACTTTCAATTTTTACGTACTTATTCTAATTTTTATTTGAAAAATTCGCAGTTGAGCTGGTTTTTGTGTGATCAAAATAATAGTAGTGTATGCGAAAATTTTGTCAAAAAATTAGAATTAACCGGATATTCCTAACAAAAAGGGTATTATTATAATCATTTATCAGTTTCTCATCGGTGTGTAACAAAAACTTTTCCAAAAATGGGACGAGGCAAGCATTGCAGTTCTGAGCGGCGTGCACTTATAAACAAATTGATTTCGAAGGGCAAAACTTACAAGGAAGAGGAAAATTTAGTAGGTTGTTCACCGACGATGGTTCGAAATGCTATCACGTTCACCCCACGCTTTGGAAAACGCGGCCGACCTCGTATAATCTCCTAGAAAGAAGAAAATCGTGTGGTGAGATACTCAAGATTAAATCCTTTTGCAAGCTCTTCCAAGATAAAGGATGAACTTAAAGCGAATGCCAGTACACAAACAATACGAAGATATTTGCGGAAAAATAATTTCGCAGCACATAGCCCAAGAAAAGTTCCGCTTCTAAATAAAAAACATGTAGCAGCAAGAATAAAATTCGCTCAAAAACACATCGACTGGCCAGTTCAGAAATGGAGAAATATTTTATGAACTGATGAATCCAAAATTGTGCTATATGGTGGAAGGGGGTCTCGGCAATACGTAAGACGACCACCAAATACGGAATTCGATCCAAGATTTACCTTAAAAACAATCAAACACGGAGGAGCTAGCATAATGATTTGGGAATGCTTTTCGTACAACGGCGTGGGGCCTATATATTGGATCCAAGAAATCATGGATCGGCACCTATACATCCATAAACTGCAAGAAGTCATGTTGCCATATGCTAGCGACCAAATGCCACTGAATTGGGTCTATCAACAGGACAACGACCCCAAGCACACTAGTAAAGTCGCCAAACAATGGTTTCAGGCCAACGACATAAATGTTCTTGAATGGCCCGCCCAGTCGCCAGACCTGAATCCCATTGAGAACTTATGGTGCGACGTGAAGAATGCAGTCGCCCAATGTCGACCGACCAATGTTTAGCAACTTTGGGAAACAGTTAAAGACGCGGAAATCTATACCTGTCCAAAGATGCCAAAATCTTGTGGATTCGATGCCAAAGCACTGTGCGAATAAAGGCCATGCAACTAAATACTAGTGATAACGTTGTGTTTTAAATAACCCATAATTTTACAATAAAAGCGTGGCTATTTTGCAAAAGTTACCACTACTATTATTTCGAGCAGCCAAATTTTAAGAACTTGTGAAAACTTTAATTTTTTTTTATTCCAACTGCCTTGAAATCTTGTTAATTATTTTTTTTTAATTTTTCCTTAGGATATTTTTAAGGTCGTTTTCAATTTTATAAAAAGCACTACTATTATTTTGGACACAGCTGTATGTGATGTTCAAAAATTTAATTTTGTTTTTTTGTATGGAAATCGTTGTTTTGCTTTTACTTTTATGTTAAAAATAATCACTTTTTCACAGAGATATGGCTTAATGGGACTTATCAAACTATAATACGTATATTTTGGACCAGAAATACTAAATAACTCACAACTCGTAAAAACTGACTTAGTTCTTTTCACTTGCATAGGGGCGATATCTTCAATTAATAACAAAGTAGGTGGTGAGAAAATAAGTCATGTTTTGGTAAATTTTACGGAGATTTACCCATGTGCGCAATTATCCAAATGCCATATGTAGGTAATATAAGTAATATGAAAATGTTCTGATTAGGAAAGAGGCTGTACAAGAGATCTTTCAGGTCGCAGTGAACTCCAGAGCCATCAAATAATAAGAATAATAATAATGTTTATTGTTCTTATTAAATTTTTTGTTTCAAAAAAAGAGTTAAACTTTCACAGTTGGTATGTAAATTTAAAAATTGTTCTACTTTATTTATTTTCAAGGCTGCTTTTAACGGTAGAAAAACATTTAAAAGGGGTTGCTTTTATTGCACCCGCAAAATGGCATGACGCGTTGATTGCTAGCGCACACGATACGTTCCCATCGTTTGTATGTAGATGTATTCATAGTCGTCGTATGCCCTTAAGGATCGTATTGTTTAACATGACAGTTTGCCAATAACAGATAATTGAAGTTCATGTAAACAAAATTTTGTCGAACTTGAATGTAAAAAAAAAAAAACACAAATAGAGTAGTTGGGAAAACATGTGGAAAATTTTTTCCAATAACGAAATCATCCTGCAGGCGATGAGTTAAAATGAAAATGAAATATACAAGATATACGTATGTTGAGTGTTATATTGAGAATGAGTTTTTTTTTTTTTTAAGCAGGAAATTTGAAATCTTTCTTTAGCACTTTATTTAATGCAAGTCTAAGGAGAAAAATCATATATACAATAAATAAAACATCATTGAAAACACCTCACTAGCAAACCTAAATAAATGACTAGCAAGCCCTTGCGAATTCACGAATTCCTTGTAGACTACATGAATTGTTGTCAGTGACTGCTTTGTTTCTAGAAAAACTTTGGGTACCTCTACCATTGGTGTCTCGAAATAGTTTCAACCCTCAAGTTGCATAGTTAGAAATTTTTTACATAGGTATTTTTGTGCATGGTACATTATGTCCAAAAATCAGCAAAATCCAACTTTCTTTGATTCAAATTTTTAGTTTTTCAGAAATATCATGCCACGTGTGCTTGGAATTATTTTAAAGCCTTAAGATGAATACCAAAAAAAAAAAAATATTAAAATAGCGAAACTAAGTATATAAATAAAAACTATAGCAAAATGCTAACAAAGAATAATAATTTAGTGGTCAATAAAATAAAGTGAATGACAAACAAAAACCAAACGGAAATTCTCCAGGGAGCTACTTAAAAAAACGGAAAAGCTAACAAGCAGAAAAAAGAAGTCAGAATGAGAAAGCATAAAATACACTAATAAAGTTTAGTACAACACGCAATGTAAAGATAAAAATTTATCTTGAGGAAATTTATGCTTTTATATTCATTGTTTAGACAGACCGACAAACACAACAAATACTCAAACCAAACAACCTCTAGTATCACATAGAAAAGTGTAGTAGTAAGTAAGTAGCTGGTATTGAATAGGATGTGTATATCTTATGATATGTCTTACTAGGTATGTGTTGGTAGCCAACCACCCGAAGCACTTTCAGTTAAATATAAAGTTGCAGCATATCCGAGTGGAATAAAATAGAAAAAAGAATAATCTCATACTTTATTAAAAGTAGCAGCATTAATAACATGACAATGTTTTACTACGTTAGCTACATAAATTAGGGTGGCCGTTATATACAAGGCCATGCTAGATGATAACACAGGTTTACAAAAAACAAAAATGTCATGGCGTTTTGACCGGACTATGTGTTTCCTAAGGACTTTGACGTCCTGAATCCGAATCCCGGGTCCGTTTTTTTCCAGAACGTCTGAGAAAAAAAATTTCAAGGTCATATGGAAGTCAAAATGGGGTTCATGTGTCGCTTAGTGATCAATTCACTAAAATTCTGAAACTAATTTTTAATCATTGAACCCTTAGACCTTAAAAAGAACATGTGAGCAAAAAGAGTACCTCGGACCTAGTTTCGGAGATATAGCCATCGGAAGTTCAGAATATATATCTTCTATGAAAACCGCTATAAGTTGGGAACCCCTGAATAAATTTGGAAAATATTGGTGCCATATGAAAGGTATTTTGTTGTTGTTGTTGCTGGTGTTGTTGATTTATTTGTTGTTGTAATTGAATAATTTCACAAAATTTCAAAAAAGCTCATATCTCGAAAACTATGAATCCAATTGAAAATATTTTCACAACATTTTTATAAGCTGTCAAAATACCTTTCATACGACGCCAATATTTTACAAATCCATCCAGGGGTTTCCAACTTATAGCGGTTTTCATAAAAGATATATCCGGATCTTCCGATGGCTATATCTCCGAAACTAAGTCCGAGATACCTTTTTTGATCACATATTCTTTTTAAGAACTAAGAATTCAATGACGAAAAATTAGTTTCAGAATTTTAGCGAATTTATCACTAAACGACACATGACCTCCATATGACCTTGAAAAATTTTTCTAAAACGTTCTGGAAAAAAACGGACCCGGGATTCGGATTCAGGACGTCAAAGTCCCTAGGAAACACATAGTCCGGTCAAAACGCCATGACATTTATTTTTTTTGTAAACCGGTGTAATCAATCGGCTCAAAGTGTCGAAAACATTTTTTCCTGATTTCAGACCGTTATGTTGAGCCCCAACTGTCCTTGTAGAGCAGAGGCTCTCAACTGTTTTTGGCCACGGCTCCCTTTTAAGTTCTTCACAAGCTCTGGACCTTCTTCAAAAAAGCTAAACAAAATTTTAAAGTTTTACTATTTTTCACATAAAAACGCTATATATTGGGTTAGGATGTTCACATAACTTAACGTAAAATTAAGCAAGAAACAATTTTTTAGAACATGTTAACCCATTATGTTCCGTTTTTGAGGGACTTTTAGACCCCAAAACTTGGTTATAATGGGTTAAAATATTTTACAAAAATATTCTACAAAAATTTCACTAGGGGCCACTGAAAGAAAATACCGTCCGGACGGTGGCAACCCTATATGGTAGCGCAAGTGCACCAACGACTCACGACAAACCCAACATTATACATAAAAACTCATAACTTGAAAACTGTTAAAGATACCACGTTTCTGATGGCCGCAAAATAATTATAATTAAGTTAACTTTTAAATAAAAATATTTAAAAATAACATAAGGGGTGCTCCAAGCCATAAATTGATTTTAAATAAGAATTAAAGTTTTCCTACACCTAACATCAAACTTCCTATGGGCGCTATCTTGGATGTTTTTGGAATTTCGGAAAATAATATTACCACAGTCGTATGTATGTGAAATACAAACTTTTCACCAATTTCAAAAAAATCGGGGATGTCAACCCATATCTAAATCGATAACACAAAGATTGACTCTAGAAGTATAATAGGGTTTTTATAAATTTCAGTTTTGGTTGCTGAATCCGAATAAGGCAATCATTTTTATCTATCTGGTCTGGGATCGAAGTTATATTTGCTTTAAAGTGCACAATTCACTTTTTCAGGCATAATGCACTCAAGCAGTTGAGTAATGTAGTGTAGAACTGGATTTTAGAACGTGTCTTATTAAGCAAAATGGGGTCTAATTAATGTACATCTTCCTTATCATAATATGCTTTCCAAAAGGTGGCACACCCCTCTGAATTATCTTCACGCCCCAACAGTTGGGTACCACTGCTGTGTGCACCGATTGGCTCTATTGGCTCATCAGTTTGTCAAAATTTCGACTATTCCCAAACGGATAAATTTATATGCATGAAATTTGCCACAGTTACATAATTATTAAAGTCGTGGTCTGATTGAGATTGAATGGGTGTGATCGATTGATGTACACGCCTACCTCACATACAATGTTTTATAAAGCTTAGATTGGAAGTAGGCGTGAACATTGACCGATCACGCTCATTTTTGATCGCAATCAGAATACAACACTAACTTTTAGCTGCTCGAAACTTTACGCATATAGCTTTATCCGTTTCCTCATAATCGCAATCAAACAAGACAAATTAACAGTGGTGCCAATCAGAAAAAATCAGGAAAAATTTAAAACTTCCATCATTGATTTTCGGAAATACGGCCACCTTAATGTACATACATAGCACACGCTGTGGAAAATGTTAAGTGCAAATCCTGTTGACATTTCAAGGATAATACACCGCGTATTAAGACAATGCATCAAGTGTGCTTTGAATGGATGGATAGCAGGAGAAGCATGAAAAAAGTTGTTCACGCCGCAGTCAAATAGTCGCAAGCGACACTTTGACTTCGACGCGACTTCCACACTATTGTGACCGCGCCCTTGCTGCGGTGCTGCCAACAATGACATGCGAAATGACAAATACGTGACAATGGACTTTTCCATTGCCACGTCATTCCTTGTGTGATTCTTCTTCTTCTTAATCACTTCAATTTTTCTGACAGCAGCAAGCACGGGTCATTTCTTTTTCCTTAAAAACTATAAAAATTAAATAACTTAAAACTAATTAAACTTAAAAGTAAATCTAAGTAAAGTAAATTAAAATAAATTAATTATAACGTAAAACGGAAAGAAAAAGAGTTTTTATTGGGACAAGCGGATTGCGCAGACATTTGCAGAGACAACGTTTGAGACACGGTGTGGCGAGATAATTTTCAGAGACACGAAGGTATACTTTGGCGACATCGTTGAGACAAGGTAAATGTTGGTGCTGCATACGATTAAGGGTGAGTCTCCCAGCGGTTCATATCAACATAAGTTGGTCCATTCGAACCTTGACAAGCGGCGCGTGGAGTGTAGCAGTTTTTTTCGTATGCAAAGTTCAAGTAGCAAGGTGCGTACAATGAAATTTCAACTTTACACATACATACATATTTTCGCAACTCAACTTTAAGTAAATCGCATCGAAATTTTATACAATTCTTGTGTCTCGGTGTCAACATATTTTAAATAAAAACCTCGTGGCTCAGATTTTATTGATTTTTTTGGCTCTTTTTTGTGCACCGTTTTGGGTACCGTTATCGAAGTAACGGCTTGTCATATCGCGTGATCGTTTTAACCTTGACCGTGACATCAAGTTACACTAAGGTTATAGAGGTTACACAGTACATCATAAAAAAATTTTATTTTTTTTTTCTTCACCGATAGATTTTCTTTCAAAATAATTTTATCACGTCTCTTTGGGAATTTCTACAGTCTTACAGCAACGGTTTTCTGACTCTTTGCACTGCAAGCAGGTGATAATTTTTTTGAAGATTTTGAATTTATGGATTTGCAATAAAAATCTTTCTTCAATTTTTGCATTTCTTCCTCATTTTTGTTTTGAGAGTGTCTCATATGCAGTAGACCTGCAGAAATATTTTTGCAAATTTCTAAAAAATTTTTTGACTGCGACAATTTTTAAAAAAAAATGGCTGATCTTCACTCTCTTATACGGACAGCAGACCGTATGGTTAAATATGAAGCATATTTAAATGCAATAAAGCCTGTTGAGCATTCCACAATTGCTTTAAATCTTGAGCAGTGTGAACTCAAAGAACTGTGGGACAAATTTAAGGACACTTATGAAGTATGCCTTGCCTCGTACGAGGTTAAATATGATGTTGCAACCATCGAGGCCAAATATATAGAGTCACACAGATGCTACATCAGGTGTATGACGGTAATCAGTCAAGCTCTTGCTGAATTATTAGAAAATAAACCAAATACAACAAATCAAGTTATTCCAGCCATTTTTTCCTCAAATTTCAAAGTGCCTCCATGTGATACAGACATATTTCACGGAAGTTGTTTAACGTGGCCGGCATTTAGAGACATGTTTACGGCAATTTATGTAAATAATACGTCTCTCAGTCCAGTCGAAAAGCTTTATTACTTGCTTCAAAAAACAAGTGGTAAAGCAAAAGAAATAGTACAAAAGGCCCCTCTTACAAATCTCGGTTTTCCCATTGCGTGGGAAAGTCTCAGTGCTCAGTATGAGAATAAAAGAATTTTAATCAACAATCAACTCAAAGTCTTGTTCAATTTACCAACGTGCAGTCAAGAATCAGGAAATTGTCTCAAGCATCTTCAACGTGAAATAAACAACTGTATTTCAACATTACAGTTGTATAAAATTGACATTACGAATTGGGATGCAATTTTTGTTTTTTTATGCTCTTCTCGTCTCCCAGAACATAGCCTATCTCTCTGGGAACAGTCAGTTGAAAATAAGACTGAAATTCAAAAATGGAATGATTTAGATAACTTTCTTACAGACAGATTTCAAACTCTTGAAACTGTCTCAGATTATCGTTGCTCCGCTGCTGCAAAACTTTCTATTTCTAAAACTCATAATGATAATCTGAAGTCAAAACCTTACAACAATTATCACAACAAAATTGATTTTTTGCAATGTAGGCTGTCCAAGGGTTCTCATCTTTTAAAATCTTGTTCTAAGTTTCTCAATATGAACTTTCAAGATCGATTCTCCACGGTTAAGCAGTACAATTACTGCCTTAATTGTCTCTCTGCGGCTCATGAACTAAGAGACTGCGAGAGTATTTATACTTGTTTGAAATGTAAAAAGCAACATCATTCGCTCTTACATAGAGACTCTACAAGTGCACAGCAATCTACCTCAACACAAAGAGCTGAATATTGTAAAAATGCCACCGACGTTAAGCCTAATCAACCAATTGGTGCTGCAATTAGCTCTTTTGTGCCTCATTATACAACAATACAGTCCACTAATTCGAATGAAAATCCTATAGAAACGGTACAAACTTGTTTCAATTCTGTCACCAAAAAATTTGTACTTGGTACAGCAGAAATAAATGTGTTTCACCTTTGGATAAAATACAAAGCTCGGGCTCTTATTGACCCAGCATCTGAAGGAACGTTTGTATCAGAACGTCTCCGAAATATATTAAAACTCCCCACCAAAGCAATCTCGGCTCAAGTGTCTGGATTAAATGGCGCCATCAGCTCTAAGCCTACTCAGGTTTCACCATTTTATATTGGACCAATATCTGATCCAAATGTACAAATTGAAGTCTCTGCACTTATTGTACCTCGGGTCACTGGAAATATGCCATCGCATTCCTTTGACCCATTTTCTTATCTAGAGCTATCAAAGCTCAATTTTGCTGATGCCAGTTTTTTTCAAATCTCGACCATAGATCTCCTTATTGGTGGTGAGTTATACACACTGATCATACTTGGTGGTCTTCATAAAGGAATTTTGGTCGCTCTTGTGGCTCATGATACCGTTTTCGGTTGGATCCTCACAGGCCCGATTCCTGATGTGCAATGTACCAAACCAAATCAAATTATAGTGACAAATGTCACTGGAGTCTCGTCAAACGAGCAATTAAACAAATATTCTCATGCCGAGGAAATTCCCCAAAAAAAGATTATGTCACAATCAGATGTCTTATATGATGAAATTTTTAAGAAAACAATCGCAAGCAACTCAGGTGGTCAGTATATGGTAGATTTACCATTTAAATTACTTGTTCCAAAACAAAATGATCTGAGTGCTTCAAGACACATAGCAATTCGTCAGTTCCTTAGAAATAAAAAACCGCTGATTCGAAAGCCTGATTATGACAAACTTATATCATTACTACGGTGGGTTCAGTATTGTCCTACAAGCACTACTGAATTTCACGATTTTTGTGACGCCTTAGAAAAGGCATATGTCGCAGCACTTTACTTGCGCATAACAATCGACAGAAAAATTAATTTCAATTTTCTTGCGGTAAAAACTAAAATGGCTCCTATAAAAACATTGTCTCTACTTCGCTTAGAGCTGTGTGGAGCTGCGTTACTTTCAGCTATATTAAATTCAATAGCACCTCAGTTAAATATGGATTCGAATTCATTATTTTTATGGTCTGACTCAACCACTTTTCTACTGGGGCTCAAAAAATCACCACATACTTGGGCGTTCAATGGAAAATGGTCACACATTGACACACATTCGAATCACGCCGATCTAGCAACCCGGGGGGCATACCCTGCGGATCTAATATCTAATGAAGTGAGGTGGCATGGACCTTCGTGGCTCCAATTGCCAAAAAGTCATTGGCCAGGTAATAACTTAATTCCAGAAATCGATACCATTATTGAAATGAGAAAAATTACAACTCATTTTACTAGCTCGGCGGTAACCGAAGATACTCTTGATCAGTTTTCATTGCTACCAAAAGCATTGCGAATTGTTTCGTACATGTTTCGTATCTTTAAAAGAACTCATCCAGCAACTAGAGCTGAAGCCATTTTTACCATACAAGTAATTTCAGTTGTCAAAATAAGCGCTGTAAAAATGCGTCTTATTATAAATTCTCAGCCTCATCATTTCCAAAACGAACGTATTAATTTTATGAACCGCAAACCATATTCATTTAAAAGCGCAGTTCTAACATTGACTCCTTTTGTGAATACTCATCAAGTAATCCGGGCAAATGTGCATCGCAAAAAACTTCTTAGCCAAATGATGGCCGCCTTGCCACTTTCAAAATCATTTTTAGATCGACCGTTGATCAATACTGGTGCATCGAAAGAAATGGCTAGAGACTTAAAAAACTTCATAAAATACGTACTCGATGAATTTGTCTCAAAATACGTCTTACAAAAACGTTTGTGTCACTTAATACCAGCATCGGCCCCTCACATAAGATGGCTCTGCGAGGACGGCGTGAAAACTTACAAACAACACATTAGAAAAATTGCAGGTCACATCAAATACACTTTACTCTCGCGTATCGAAGCCTGCCTGAATTCACATCCGATGTGTTCCAAATATAAAAATGTCTCAAAGTTGGCCGTAATAACTCCTGATCAGTTCCTCATCGGGTCACCACTCTTGGCTCCTGCTGAACCGGAAAAAAATTACTCAATGAGCTTAAATAATCGTTGGCGACGTACCTTCAGGCGTCAGCAGGAATTGTCTCGTCAATGGAAAGACGAGTATCTTAAAAAGTTACATAAACGCAAAAAGTGGAAAGACCCACAGAGAAATCTTCATATTGATGACCTAAGTATTCTACGAAAAGAACTTGTAGGTTCTCTTGAATGGCTCTTAGGTCACATCACAAAAGTTTATTATGGCTCTTATAACCGTGTTCGCGTAGTAACACGTAACAACCCAAAACGGTTTACTTACGCGACCAGTTCATAAATTTGACATTTTGTCCCAACTTCAAAATGTATACACTATAACTGAACTCATTCTTTCAACTTTACTTTCTATGAATTTTGTAATCTATCCACTCTTTATTTACTCAACAGAATGAGTAGCCGATTATGTTATTATTAAAATTTCTACAAGGGTTGATTCGTCATTGGAACCGCCCTTCTACCGAAAATCTAATGTGGCAACGCGTAAAGCCGAAGAAGCAGCAACATCTCTACACTATCTTCAGTTGAACGCTCTGCGACGAAATTTAAACGAGCCATTGCTGACAAATATTAGCCAGGTTTCTTAGTTTGAATCATATTGTATTTCGACAAACTTTGCTCATGTAAATCCTTTGCAACTGTTTTTAAATATTGTAATTTGCATTCATTTTCATATACGTCTTTTTACGATTTTTTTTCCTGCCGCTCTGGGCATCGGAATGTCTCTAGATAAAACAAGGTGTGAAAAGCAGTCCACTCGTGGCTCGCCTTAACGATTTTAAAAGCTAAACTTGTCTTTTCTACAGTTGCAAAGGAGGTTAAAAGTTTGTCTGATTTCTCTTAAGTTCATTATTAATTTTTATCTTTTCGACATAATTAACTTTGTTTCCTTTTTGAACACAATTTGATCTCACTCTGTTTATCTTAAAAATCCCTAATTTGAATTAATATTTTTTGAGTCATGTGACAAGATCACTTTTACATTCTATTCTTTCTCTTACTCGAATATATCGCTCGTACCATAAGCAGCACAAACCTTTCATAATTCCAAATCTTTTCCATAAAATTTTTCATATTTGTCAAAAAAAAACAACAAAAAAAATTATGTACATGTTCTCGAATAATCGTTTACAAACTGGTGTCCACACCAGAAATCTTTGTTCCTTAAAATTATACAATACTTCTATAGTTAAAGTTTCATATTGCATACATAGCTTAATACACTACCTAAATTAATTTTTTATTTTTTGTCACTTTTGGCACTTTACAAAGTTTGCTGCCTAAGTCTTTGCTTTTCTTTGCAGTACCCTGCAAGGCGGGCGGCATGTTCACGCCGCAGTCAAATAGTCGCAAGCGACACTTTGACTTCGACGCGACTTCCACACTATTGTGACCGCGCCCTTGCTGCGGTGCTGCCAACAATGACATGCGAAATGACAAATACGTGACAATGGACTTTTCCATTGCCACGTCATTCCTTGTGTGATTCTTCTTCTTCTTAATCACTTCAATTTTTCTGACAGCAGCAAGCACGGGTCATTTCTTTTTCCTTAAAAACTATAAAAATTAAATAACTTAAAACTAATTAAACTTAAAAGTAAATCTAAGTAAAGTAAATTAAAATAAATTAATTATAACGTAAAACGGAAAGAAAAAGAGTTTTTATTGGGACAAGCGGATTGCGCAGACATTTGCAGAGACAACGTTTGAGACACGGTGTGGCGAGATAATTTTCAGAGACACGAAGGTATACTTTGGCGACATCGTTGAGACAAGGTAAATGTTGGTGCTGCATACGATTAAGGGTGAGTCTCCCAGCGGTTCACATCAACAAAAGTGTTAGGAAATGTCGACATTTTTACGAAATATAATTTTTTTTCTTGCTATGATATCCTTTTTGCTTTAGGATAAAAGAGCAAAAAGAAAAAAGCCACAAAAAGGTTCAGCTTTAGCACTATATGGTATTGAGAAAATAAACATGCCCATAATGCAACGTATCAGTTAAAGCATACCCTGGAGTGTTGTTCGAAGACCAACACTTTTAGTGTTGACCAAAATAACACCGTTTGTGTGCAGCTCAAATTTCTTCGATACTTTTACTTTCTTAGTGGATTCCCTGAGGCCTATTAAAAGGTTTTTTTTTGGTACTCTATAAAAATAAATACGACTTGTCTTTTATATTGCTATTACCATTATTTTTATTATGCTTATTATTGTTATTATTGTCCTGCGTACGAGTATATGCCATTATAATTTAAAGATCCTTTCTGTCGCATGTTATCGTCCTTGTTTTTCTTATTTATTTTTGTTTTTTTTTACTTGACGTACATATATTTTTTATATTTTTTTAATAAAATTCATGACAAATATTTAGACGTATTTTTTTTTTTTTGCTTAGGAATAAAACAAAAAAGTTATGTCAATTTTGCGGACACATATATAATTTATGTTCTTATGAAAACTATATATTTATGAACTATGTTTTTCTTACGTGTTCGTTTTTTGTAAAGCAAAAAGAAGACTTTTAATACAACCAATCAATAATATTTATCAATCTAGGGGCGTCTTTGTCATTTGGAAAACTTTAGGCTCAGCTTTAACTCTAAAAAGACAGAAGCCAGAGTTATTACTAGGCTAGGGTGACCAATGGCCCAATTCGGGACAGGAAATTGTACAGGAAAAGCCTTGAGGATATGATTCTTTTTTGTTCAAATGCTAAGCTAAGAGACCAGAATTAAAAAAGATTTTTAAAGGAACTAAACACGAATATATTCTTTAATTACCTAATTTAAAACAAAGAAGTACTTCAAATAAAATAAAAATTAGAAAATAGACTATCTAGTGCATCTGAGTGCATTTTTATAAAATAAAATAACAAGCTTATTAAGGCGCTCTAGGGGCTGTAACTTGCTTATATCGTTTTAGATAAAATTGTCTGTAGACAGGGTAGAAAACTGAACATCGATTTCATTGCAATTTTGTTCCGATTTGAATATTTGCAATATACCAAAATTTTGAATTGAAACCATATATTTTTACAGTGAAGTCACCTTTACTGTATTGATTTTTAGCAACACCAAAAATATTTTGCTCGTTTTACTCATTTGGCAAATATTGTTATGTTTTTAAAACACCTCTTGAAACTTTACTGTATAAAGTTGAAAGTATCAAGATTGATATTCGCTTCCTCTTGTCCGAATTTGCTCAGTTTTCTGCCGACATTCGGTTGGATTATCTCAAATATCACACTTAGTAAGGATTTTTAAAAATATGGTTCGTGTGGGGATGTCACGCCATAGCGTTGTACAAAATTTGGTTAGATTATCTCAAACAATGATTTGAGGATCGAGTTTTTAAAATTTTGGTTGTATGGGAGCTGCCACGTCCTCTTTTTTAAATTTGGGCAGATTTTTTTAAAACTTAATAAATCCGGCATTAGTATATAGTATATATCGATACGTCCAAAGTAAAAGTTGGTAACTCGAAAATAGTACTTTATAGTTATGATCATTTTTGTATTGTTTTCGTTAAAACAAGAAAACCAAAAACAAAAGTTGGTAACTTAACTTGCCAACTACCATTAAAAAATAGTTTACGGACATTACGTTGGTATGTAGGACTTACAACCACTGACTTTTTAAAAAAAATTAACCAATAACTTTGTAAGTTAAGTTACCAACGCAATTTGTCATTTTTGTCCCGTGTATAAGTTAACAACTTAAGTTGCCAAGTTTTTGCATGGAGACCTCACTAAAATATACTAAGGTTGTAACTTCAAAAATTGCTCCCAGCCCTTCAAATTTCAAGCTAGAGGTACCAAAATTTAACACAAGATAGAGTCTAATACGCAGATTTCGAAAATCATTGTCCCGTAAAAAGTTGGTAACTTGAGTTACAAACTTTTACGTTGGAAATATCGATATTTGTTATTTGGTTGCAGTTGGCAGCAATGCTACGAAAGCTCAGGTAATAAAATTGATGGGGGTGCTATACCACTTTGGGGTGCCACATCTCCCGGCCTTAAAAAAGATGAGTCAAAAGTAATGCCATAAACTGAATTTGTCATAATTTTTGCGAAGGCATTACGCTTTGACATTTAAGTAGTTGTAGGCATATAGAGAATCTAAATTTTAATAGGCAAGAGAAAAATTTGTCCATCTTTTTTTACTATGTTAGAAATGGAATACAACTTTAAATTATAAACCATTTGAAAGGTATTTGTGTGTAGATGAGCACAAAGTTAAAACTAGAGCTAAACAAAGGATATGGCACAAAGAGAAAGTCTAAAGGCATAGCACTGACTTCATGTATTCTGTTTTACTTATTTTAAGCTTGAATTGTTTCAGGCATGATAAATGAGCTTTTCTATTTCGCACCAAATAGCAAAAAAAAAAAAATTACTAAAAGTATCCAAAAAGAACCGAAATTATTTAATACATTTGTGTTATTTAATTGTTAATATCCCACCAATTAGAGCCAGATATTTTGTGAATAACAATGTAAAATGCCATGAAACGAGCACAAAAGTTAATTTGCTTGGAAAGTAGTTATTTCGCCGATATAAATATTATAATATCAAATAAATTTTCCAAGAAAACAGAGCCCAATTTTTTTCGTTTCTTACAAAAGTACTTTTGTCTCAGCTTATATAAAATAACCTATTTTCTTTTGAGTTTGATGATACATGTAATTTTTATTTCTGTTTCTTCAATAAAGACTTATTATAAAAAACAAATCGTTCCCTTTCCGCCTTAACAACATAACTAAAAATTTTTTTATATATTAAATTTGTACCGAAAAAGAGTAGGAGGACTTAGCTGAATGCATTGTTAAATTTTTTGGAAGATGTGATAACAATATATACGTTTAAGGTGTCCCAAAAGAAAGTATATGTTAAGTAAGCCATCTATCCAAAATGTGTTTATTATTTATTAAAGTACACAATATGCAAATTTATTTCTTATATATAAACTCTCGCTATCATGGCAATCATTTATTTAAACACTCAAATTTCATATGTCAGCTCGGCAGGTAGACTCTGTGATTATCATGATGGATATTTTCCTTGAGGCATTCGGCATTAAACTGAAGCGCCAAGCATACCTCTGATTTGAAAATGGGTGAAGAAGTTTGTAAATACCTTTACAACAATGAAAAAAACTAAAAACGGGCCGACCAAGATTATCAAGAACGGCAGTCGCCGAATCACCGCTTTTGTACAACTCTTGCAAGCAAAGCGCGCGGTTCGCTCCCGAGAAACGCTTCACAACAACTTAATTATCAATAGCCATACTCCCTGCACCCCGGTTGCGTTCACGAAGGAAGCTAATTAAATATAAACTTTCTTTTGGGACACCTTGGATAACGGGATTAAGGTAGAGAGAGAACTAAGTACATGTAAATATTCAACTTAAATTGTTACAGAATCAAGTAAAAGAAAACTACACAATACAATATGCGACTACCATAAATCAGGGACATTTATTAATGTCCTGAATATCCGGAACGTTTTTGAATCCCGCACATGAGCTTAAAATACTGGACTCTTCCGGAAAATCCGGTACGGTTCGTCTTAATTCTGTGATTAATTTAATTCATCTTCATCAATTAATTTCATAGAATAGAAGAAGAGAACTTTCAATTTAATGCCACAATTAGTAGCAAGTATGTCCCGATTTCAATACTTTCAGAAATTAGGATGGATGAAAAAAAAATCGAAACTTGTCAAAATTTTGCATCCTTAAGGATTATTAGGTAACGAATGAAAGACTCTTTCTTCATTAGTGGAAATAAACCATAATGTGTAAACACAAGTAAAATCTCTTAAAAACTCATAAAATATTTTCATTCATAAAAGTTATAACTACTTACGTACATAACAAATCCTGCAGAGTGTAGTGTTAATCAAAAGAATTCGCAGACAAATTTCAATTTTCGTGGTGTCAAGATGTCTGTCTGCCTGCCTGTCTGTCTGTCTACATGTCTAGATTCATATGTTTTACCAAAATTTTTGTCAATTCATTGTCAGTCACAAAGTATGCTGCTATGTATATCACCCATTCTAAATCCAGACAGAAACACTCATAATGTTAACGCAGTGTTGTCCTTAATGGATCTGCCTAATTTAATTTGTATTCAAAGTAAAACTTCCTTAACAACAACAACAACATGAAGAAATAAAGAACGAAATAGACGGTAACTACGCAGAAGATGATGCGTTAAAAAGTATAACAATAAAGTTGTTGCTGATATAAATCCATGCTGTCAGCCACAAGATGGCGTCAAATATTTCCCGATTTTTTTTTCTTTGCGTTTCCTGCGTACGTACACTTGTTTAGGGATTATCATTGATAGACTGTTGCATGTGTGCGTGATAACATGATTTGCTTTTATTTTATTTCACTTTTCCCTTTGAATCTGAACAATATTTGCGCATTTTATCCTTGAGCAACAGACGAGAGACAGACAGACAGACAGACGGACAGACTGCTGCTGTCACTTTTTCATCTGCTTTTGGCGGAATTTTGCGGCTTATGTTGTCAATGTGTTGTATGTGTAAGATTCTTTCTGAATGTCATAAATGTTTGTTGTTTCCTTTCATTTTTTATGTATAAAATATTTTGTCAAAATCTGTTTGATATGAAGTGAGTTTTTTAAAAAAAAAAGGATGTCTTGTGTTAATCCGACTAAGAATGTACGAATACAATATGTATGAGCATATATTTCTTAATGTTGTTGTTGTTGTTGTTGTTGTGTTAATGTTGTTGTAAACATAAGTATATTAAATTTATTCATATTTTCGTATTTATATTTAATGTGCTCGAAAGATGTATTTTTTGTGTCAAGTTATCAGTGAAATTGTGAAATAAGGGATAACATGCACTGAGAAAGTAATTTCATTGAATAAAAAATTGGTAAATTGGATATAAGGCACTGAAATATTTATTTGATTCATACATATTTTATGTGGAATAAGCATGACGTGGGGAATATGAGTTGAAGAGGAATATGTTTGACTCGTAAAATTATTGCATCGACGAGATAATTCACCAAAGGTCATTAACCTCATTTTATATTTGCGGAGAAGTGTGAAAAACATACACGCTTGTAAGCCCGATCGTCACCGTTGCCGGTAATGTCGGACTCTCCTGAGCGTCTAAAATACCTCTTCTTCATCGGGAGTACCTCCCAACTGGAAATTCATTTCTTCGCATTGCATCAGAGAGCATGGCATTTTTTTATTTTCCTACGTTGGGCCTCCGCTGTATTTGCTCCTGTAGGAGTGGTAGGCTGAGTACTACTTCAGCAGCCCTTGCCAACGTCTCTATTTTAATTTTTAGAAAAGGAGGGAAGCCGGGGAAGGATATCGCTTCAAGACTTGGGCCTTAAACGAAAACGGACGAGTTTTTAACGACTGCGGTGTCTGCTATGATGAAAATTCTTCAGTTCTGGAACTCCCATGGTCTTTGCAAAGGCAAATAAAGCCTTATGGTGAGACCCCCACTAAGAATGTGCCAAAGGCTAAGTAAAAAGAAGCTGCGGCAGCGTTTTTAATCTTAAAGCATTTTTGTGGCTTCCGAGATTAGATTTTAGATATATAATTTTACTGCACCAAGAAAATTCAATCTTTCTCAAATATCGAACTGTTTAGGTTACATGCTGCACAAAACGAATTGGGTTTGACTGGTAAGCCTCTATTGCGGTGGTCATGAACTTTAAATGCTTAATGTTAAAATTTGATACAACTAGAGGAAATAATTGTGTTTTTTGAAAGCAAAACAAAAATAAATAAAAAAAGTGGGACAAACTTGTAAAACTTTTAGATAAACAAAATATGTATATGCTTATTGAAATAAGTATTGGTAATCAATAAACAACTTTAAACAAAATAATCGAAAATTCAAGTAAAAACACAAACGAGTAGCAAAGTTCATTTAACTTTTTGGATGGCGCTGTAATAAGGGGTTGCCAGATTTAGGGAAAAAGCCACATTTGGGAAACAATTTTGAGCTTGATGGTTTATTATGGAATAAATATGTTAAAAAACAAAAGAGTAATTAAACAAATCAATTTGAGTCAAAGCAAGTCATCTAACGAAAAAAGTATATGAGGCAAAAAATGTTTAAAATAGTTCAAAAAATCCGTGTGACTTTTTTCAGAATTTTTTTAGATTTTTTATAATTTTTCAAAACGATAAAAAAAAATATTAAAAACATTTCCAAAAATCCTAAAAAAATTCTCACCTGTCCTTAGAACAATTTCAAGAATTTTTTGCCTCAGACTTTTTTTTCGTAAGATGCCTTGCTTTTGAGTACAAATTCGTTTTCTAACTGTGCCATTGAAAAACGTAAAAAATCGATTTTTGGACGCGAATATTATCTATACTCCCAAAAAAAATTTATAATTTTTAAACGCCAAAATTTTTGTAACAATATAGCCTTTATTTCTAAAGCACCCTTGGGTATCTATTTTGCAATGAGAAAAAAGTTATAACCAAAAAACATGTTTTTTTTTTAGCTTAAATGGACCTCCAGTAAGATCAAAAGTGCTTCATTGGTTTTTCTCGGAATAAAATACAAATGCCGCAGATATCGGTTTTAAGAGTTCTTCTAACTTTTAAGTAAGTTTTGGAATTATTTTATTTTTTTGCTTCATTCAAAATCGAATCGGTCATTTCATTTCATTTCTCCTTTGGCATGTGAAGTTTAAAGGAACACACTAAAAGCTTAGATTCCGATAAAATTTTTATTTTGTTATGTAAAAACTTTGCTATTATACGTGAACTAAAATATCATCTAATTGTCCGCATCAGAAGATTTTGCAGAACCCAATCCGTTTAAGGTAATTTTCTATAAAATTTCAACTCGCGAACTGGCTCGGCCAAGACTTAACGAATGTTGGTTTTTAATTGCTTAAGAGTTTGATGATTATTTCGTAGCCTTGCAAAAAAGTCCAGATGCGTCAAATCACATGATCTCGGAGGTCAATTGACAACGTCAAGTCACGAAATAAGTCGTTCTGGAAATTTAATTTGCCTTAAATAACTGTGACCGATCTAGTTTCTTCAAATTTTTTCACACTATTGGAAATTATACGCTCAGTAGAACGATTATAATGACCATTATCTTCTCGTAATAAGTGGCCACGGTAGACTTACCATTTTTGGTAGAATAATTTAAGAATTTTTATGCTTTGTTCGGTGTTAAAACGTGCTACATTTTATAATACTATACAAAAACCAATTTGGATGATTGAACATTTGACAGCTGCCAAACACTAGGGCTACACTTTCCAAAACCGAAGATGGATGACCCGATAGTATATTTTTCTAAAAATTGTTTTATTGAAAGGATTTTTAAATATTTACCGTATTTCTCTGTCTTGTGATTATTTTAATAGTGTAATGTAAAATATTTTGAGCTTATTTTATCAATTTCATTTTGCTATTTTTAGCAGTATTCGAGAAATATAACGTTTACATAAGCTGATCACAATATAGTGAACTTTTGGTTGACATTTTTTTATTCAAAAATCTTGCGGTATCTAAGTATTTATCTATTAAGATGGATAAAAAATGACGTAGAGATAGGATTTGCTAATATGTAGACAGCTGGTAACCCTATCTATTGTTTAAGAAGAAACAAAAACAATTGAATATATCTTGAGATACTTGAGTTCGTTTTGTATGATAAAAAACGGCATAAACAGCTGTGCAGCATGTAACATATGTTGTGTTTGGCGTTGCTCAAGAGTTTGCATCTTCAATCGTGATAATTAAAATGGTTTTTTCTATAATTTGCATATATGTATGTTAGACTGGGTCGATTTTTTATGAAGCAAAATAAAATTATCCCGGAACCAACTCAAAAGTTAGAGGGACTCTTAAAAACGATATCTGCATCATTATACCTTACACCCAGTGTATATTTACTTTGTCCTTCAGCTTGTAACGCAAAGAAAGAGGCATGATAGGTATGGAAAAGTATATATATTGTTATTTACCGTCACCTCCTGAGTCGATATAGCCATGTCCGTCTGTCTGGCTGCCTGGGTGGCTGACTGGGTATGCTTGGAAACACATTTGTTGGGAAAATTGAGCAACATAGTTCAATGAAATTTGGTATTCTGCCTTCGTCGTAAAAACAAGCTCGTGGGATTGAAAATGAGCGAAATCGGTTCACGGACACGCCTACCGCCCATACAAAATATATATTCAAAATGCAATAATAAGAGCACTGTTTGCAATAATAAAAGCAAAAACACTTTAATACTAGGGATAGTAAGTAAAGGCCTGAGCAAAAACTGGGCTAATTCGGACAAGAGGGCGTGGAACCTCCCATATAAACAAAGTTTCAAAATGTTATATTGAAAGCGTTTCTTTGATACAATAGAACCAAATTTTACTCAGACACTAAGATCTATAAATGCAAGCTCTGAGAAAAACCTAGGCAAACTTGAACAAGAGGGCATGGCACCTCCGATATAAGCAAAAGTTTCAAAATGTTATACTGAAAGATTTTTTTAAGAAAACCTAGCCGAATTTCTCTCAAACACTCAAAACAGTAAATGCAAGCTCTACGCAAAATTTACGTCAACTCGGAGAAGAAGGCGTGGCAAAACCCATATAAACAATTTGTTCTTATACTCCATACTAGTATCTTTTTTTATTCTGAGAAAAACCAATGGAGCACTTTCGATTTTACTTTAGGCCCGTTTTTGCTGAAAAAACTTGTTTTTTGGTCGTAACTTTTTTTTTCATTAGGAAATGGATACCTAAGAGTGCTTTAGATAAAGATTATGTTTCTAAAAAAATTTTGGCGTTTAAAAATTATAAGTTTTTTTTGGGGATATACATAATATTCGCATCCTAAAATCGATTTTTTACGTTTTTTTAATTACTGTGAAAAAAATTATTTTTAACTCAAAAGCAAGGCATCTAACGAAAAAAGGGTTTTATGGCAAAAAATGCTTAGAATTGTTCAAAGAATACGTGCGAGTTTTTTTCAGAATTTTTTTTATTTTTTCATCAGCAAAATGCTAGGTATACTTAAAGCCAAGGCATCTAAGAAAAAATTTCATATGACATAAAATGCTTAGAATAATTCAAAGGATCGGTGTAAGTTTTTTCAAAATTTTTGGAATTTTTTTTTTATATTTTATTTTTTCGACCAAGTATTGGAAAATTATGAAAGATCTCAAAAAACAAAAAAAAAAAAAATCGGAAAAAATTCACACGTATTCTTTGAACAATTCAAAGCATTTTTTGCCACATACACTTCTTCCGTTAAATGCCTTAATTCTGAGTAAAAAATCGTTTTTCCGACCTTATTATTGAAAAACGTAAAAAAATCGATTTTTAGAACCGAATATTTTTTGACAAAATAGGCCTTCAGTAGAATCAAAAGTGGTCCACTGGATTTTCTCAGAATGAAAAAAGAAATGATGCAGACATCGTTTCAAGAGTCCCTCTAACTTTTGAGTTGGTTTCGGGATTAATCTAAATTTCGACCCGGTCTAATGTTTGTATGTTGCATAGGTACCTGTAGTTTGAATTTTTTTCCTTCTGTTGATTTTTCCACAAATATCTTAACAATGACAACGATGACATCGAAGTACTATAGTGACCAAGAGCGCAAGGAAACCACTAGCTGCCTGATAAACGTGAACACATTTCTGGCGCTATCTTCATGCAGATGCAGTTGCTTTTCATCTTTTTTTTTTTTCTTGAATTTTACTAGAAAACCCATAAGTTGTTGTAATACTAGTGGCAATAATTTCAATTACTGATGATTATTAATGTTGTGTAAAGAGACAAGATTTTTGTTGTAATAAAAAATTAAATTTTTTACACTTGCGAAAAGCAAAAAACCTTGAACGAAAAATTTGTGAACCATTGAAAAATTATGCGTATTTCGCATACTTATGCATATTGCATATTTGGCCCATTCACAAAGTATCTTAAAGTTATAAATCAAAACTCAAAATAAACACATATGGGGTTTTATGCTGTTGAAAAAATTGCCAACGGTTTTCTGAGTAAAAATGTTGTTTTCCGCAAATTTACTCTCTGATTTCGCAAGATTCCCTGAGTAAATTAATGAAGCTACTACCAGTGCTTTGGAGGAACCGCGTTTTGGAATTAAAAAAAAAGAAAAATATTCCCGAAATGTATTTTCATCTGGAAAGCTCTTATTTTCATAAAATTGTAAATTATTTCAGTGTAATAATTTATATTTTATTGCCATATTATTAACTGCAATATTGGATTTTAATGTATTTAGTTACAAAGTACACAGGGCAACTTCCAATTAGCATACAACACCACTATGTTATTACACATAATTTGCGCACCAAACTAATAATCAGTATAATTTTAGTGTTAATATTAGATAATCTTATTAAAAAACTAACGAAGTCAGCAACCCATCTCAGAAGAAATTGTGTAGCGACAACAATAACCTCAAGTATGTTATGGGACGATTTGACGCTGAGTCAAGAAATGGAAACGGCGAGCTTTTGTTTCTCTACCAGCAGATCAGATGGATCAGATGACATTGTTGAGTTGAACGTACTGTTAAGTGTTGTTTTTGTAAACACCAATAAATAGAAAATAAATAGAAAATAAAAGAAAAAAATTTTGTAAACTGCTTTTCGTTAAGCTTTTCGGGACCTACCCACCTTAAGCAGAAGCAAAAAAAGGAAAACAAAGTAGAGCTTTTTTTATGTACTTTATTTTCCTTTAGCTGTGATTCCCAACAAATCTATAATAAGGGCAAAACATAGTATACTTGTATGTTCTTCTGGATACAGGCAAAACGGTCTGTTGAGATTGATCTTTGCTGGTTTATATTTGAAAGCAATGCCCTAACTAGTGCAGGCTCATGAGCTACTGTTTTGTTTTTTAAATTTTAACCAACGCTCAGGGGATGGCCCATATAAATGCACCATACAGTGGTATTTTTAGCGAAAAAGCTATTTTGCGAACACAAAATTTTAAAAATATTATGATTCATATTTTAGCTTCAAAAAAATATAAATGGTTTGAAAGATATGCGCGAGCTAAAATGGCGCTTTGAAACGCCGCATTTGTAATTTTTTCAGAAAATTACTAAGTTGGTTACGTCTAGCTACGTTTTTTAACTATAAAAAAATTCTTAGATGAGAATCTGTTGTTTCAATTTCAGTGAAAAAAAGTTCGACATATTTCATGCAAATCATTCAATTCATCAAAAAGTATATCGTCACATAAAATACAAAAAGCCGTATCATAATTTTGAATTTTTTTAAAGGCGTTGCAGGAAAACATCTTAAAAGTCCAAATATTTAAGAGGAGAGGAGAGGAGAGGAGAGGAGATGTGAGGAGAGGAGAGGAGAGGAGAGGAGAGGAGAGGAGAGGAGAGGAGAGGAGAGGAGAGGAGAGGAGAGGAGAGGAGAGGAGAGGAGAGGAGAGGAGAGGAGAGGAGAGGAGAGGAGAGGAGAGGAGAGGAGAGGAGATCCCATTCGAAGATTGCTTTATTTATGCATTGTAAACTGTGAAAAGTCGATTGCGATATCGTGTTCGCATAAAAACTTATTCAAGGTCAAAGGTCACAAAAATCAGTTTTTTGCAAATATCGCGCTAACGGTTACTTTTTTAAAAAGAATAGCGCAAGAAAATTTTGTAGCCCAGAAAATTTTCCATAAAAAGCAGCGAAAGTGAATGAAGTTCTATCGCGTATCATGGCAAATGTGAGTGGCCCACGTGCAAGTAGACGGAAGCTGCTGGCTAGAGTTACAAGCTCTACCATCCTCAACGCTGCGCCGGTCTGAGCTCACGCAAAACAGAAAGAATCATACCTGTCAATAATTCAATCTACATACCCTCTAAGCTCCTTTCGCACAGTGTCGGATGACGCTATCGGAGTGATTGCAGGAATGGTACCAATAGATATTCTGGCAAGCAAACTGCAACGCTTATGCATCGAAAGCGCAAACGCAACCAGGGCGAACGAAAGAGTGAGCAGCATTCAGGAGTGGCAGCGAAAATAAGACACATCGCAGAAGGGGAGATTGACATTTTCTCTCATCTCAAATATTGGAGCATGGATCGACAGCAAACACGGAGAGGTTGATTTTTACCTAACACAGCTGCTCAGTAGACATTGATGTTTTAAAAAATATGTCCAACGGTTTTAACTTGAAGAAGACCCCTTCAGCCCTGGCGAAGCTGAAGATGTTCACGTTTCAGAGACATTTGTCAAGAAATGCAAGAGGCCTTTGCTGAGCCTATTACAGTGCTTAACCTGGTGCCAAATATGTGTTAAACACCAACAAAATGGCTGGCGCTTCAATTATTTGAAGCAAAATTGTTGAAAGAACTCCGGTTTATTGAACGCAGAAGAGTTGTAGAACGCCAGAACCAGTGATTCGGCTACATCGAGAACAAGACCGGACAAGACCGACTAACTGACAAATAATTGAGCAGTAATGCTCTAGACGGCCTCCTGACGTAATACTTGACGATAGTTCTAGGAGGCCATTTTGAATTTCGAAATTTACTAAAAAATGGCAATTGTTCATTCGAACAAAAATTTTGAGACCCTAAACATATTTTTAATTTTGCTTCCGGAGACAGAGCTGTCCCAGTTGACATGGAACGTCCCATATATATTTTTGTATATATAACCGATTTCCAAATTTTCATCTCAGTATTTTCTACTTTTTGTCTCTGCACTTTTTGAAGTTTTTATGTTTGGAAGAATCTTTTTTTGTATTTTAAATGAACCCATAATTATACAGAAGGCTGCATAATCGAATATTGACCCAAATATATGACGAATTTTTATGAAAAATATGTTTAGAAGGAAATTTAATAGATAAATACGTATCTTATAAAATTATTTTGATAATTTTTTAAATTTACTTTGATATTTAATTGTTCTTATGCTTTTTGATCTTTTCAACTTGATCACATGACTGCATTTTAAACTAAGTATGTCAATATATATGTACATTCATTAACTACTAGCCCAATAAGGTCATGCGGAAATATTAAGTACCATTGGATACTTAAGGTAATACAAAAATTCTTGAGCGCAATTCATTCTTTTAAATATGAAGAATAGTTTCTAGAAGAAGCAAACCAACGATTTGAACGATTGTTGACAACTTGACATTAAAGAATAATAATTTTATTATTAAATATAAAAGACAATACAAAAGCAAAAGAATTAATTACATATATTTTCTGTTTCTTTTTGTTTTGATTGTCTATTTCCAATAAAATCTACGACAATCAATGCCTTTGGTTGGAATCGAAAAGCGTAGAAAGAACCTTGCAATTTATGTCGCGTAACGTATTGCACTTGACGAGTTGAGTTTGACGGCACCGCGTACATTGACTTGGAAACTCTTCTTGAGGTGGTGCTTGAGTTCGAGTTCTATCTATGGTTATTGTGACTATTGTCTTTATTATTATTATTCTTTATTCTTTATTTTAATACATATATATTCTTTACCTCTTTTTTTATATATTTTTAGCAACAGTTGTTTTTATTTTTGTTTTTGTTAATTTTTTCTGTTTTCTGTTGTGGTTTTGTCAACGTTTATTTCAATTATTTTTATTTTGTTTCTTCTTTATTTGTAATTCTTTTTTTTTAGTATTAATTTTTAATTATTTTAAAGACCTTCCGCATGATAAATTTTTTTGGAGGTTTTTCCTTTAGTCATGTTATGCATAATAAATTGGTTATTATATGTAGCCTACTAAAATTTTGAATTTCGGCGCTTAGAATATAATAATTTCTTCTAATATTTTCCTAGATAATCAATTGAACTTACCGTGCGTGACAATGTTTTTAATGTTACAAGTTCTAATTTGGCAGAAAAAAAAAAAAAAAACGTTTTGTTATGAGCACAACATTAACAAAAAGTAAGCGAACCATAAATTATTAACATAAAAAAATACCCGTCAATATTTTAGTCTAAAGAGAGCGATTTTTTTGCTACTTAAAAATCTATATAATTTATCATATTAATTTATGATGCACACTTATTAGCACTAAATTTGTATTTTTTGAGCATTAAATAGAGCAATACTGATTTTGCGGTGTGGGGTTTCATGGTCTCTTGAATATGAAAATAATACCAGATTCGCTGAATCGTTTTTTTTAGGCATTTTTAAAGTTATATAATACTTACAGTAATGAGTCTTATTCAATTTTGCCAATGGCATGGAAAGACTTTATCTTCCTGATTAAACTTTATCTTTTTACTTTTCCAATTGGATCAATATTCTCCAAGTATCATCTATCGAAGGACAGTTATTTCAACTCTATACATATATAGTTTAGTACTTTCTATTATTTCAATGTATGGTTAGAAAGAAAGGGATCAATTTAAAAATTAACACCATCCAGCATATTCTGCAGACTTAGCCTTCTGCGAATATTTTCTGTTTCCAAAATTGAATAAAAGACTGGATGGCCTATTTTGAGGGCCTTAGGAAAACCTATCATTTGGAAGGAATAAAAAAATTGGAAAAACGATGGACTTAATGATCGTGATAAAAGACTATGTTGCAACTCTCTCTTGTCGAAAAAAATACATCTTTTTCAAAACGTCTCGAACTTATCCAATAGCCCTCGTATGTAGGAAGAGTTTGTTGCAAAAAAATTTATGAAAAAAATTTATTGCGATGGGGAATTGTTGAAGACAAATTTTCGAAATTGTTAGAAATGTCTCCGACCGCTCTCAGGGGGTTTGAACCCATTTTTCTAAAAAAAAATTATTGCACCAATTGATAGTGAAAGGTAGAAAACAAGTGTTGCGGCATATCAGGAGTGTCCCCGACCTCCCGAGTGAGTTTTAACCTTCTCTTTCAAAAAAAAAAATGTGTTGCTCCAATCAATAAAGAAAGGAAACTCTCAGGGGTGTTTACGACCCCTCATACGAGTTTCAAGTCCACTTTTCCAAAAAATTTTACAGCTTCAAATGATAGAGAAAGACCGAAGAAAAATTTTGGAAACTGTCAGTGGTATCCCCGACCCCGTTCAGGAATTTTAGGTTCAATTTTCAAAAAAAATTTTCCCAATTGATAGGGAAAGGCAGGAGAAAAATTTTGGAGGGGTGTCTCCTCATTCGGTCCTATTTAATAAAAATAATGTAACGCGCCAATCAATAGGGGTCGAAGAAAAATTTTGAAAATTGTCTGGGGTGTCCCCGACCCCGTTAAGAAGTTCTGGTCCCATTTGACTTGTACAATACATTTTTTTTTAAAATGGGACCAGAAGTCCTTAGGAAGGTCGTGAGGAAAATTTTTCTTCGGTCTTTCCATATCGATTGGTGCTTTAAATTTTTTTTTTTTTTAGAAAAATGGGCCAAAACCTCCTAAAGGAAGTCGGAGGCACCCTTGATAATTTTCAAAATTTTCCTTCAACCTTTCGTTCCGGGTGTTGTAACAATTGAGGCGTTGCGTGCAATAACGCCCCAAGTCGAAAAATGGCATTTCGAGATAATTCAATTTAAAGTTTTTAAATGCTGATAAAAAGAACAAACCATCATTCAAACCTTGGAAAACAAATTTATTCAATTAAACCTAATAAAATGAGTAAATAATTACCGCTAACACATAATACTAACGCATATTGACAGAATTATCGAAGAAGGAAAAACTTAAATTGTAGGGCGTTTTTGCATAAATCCATTTGACTATCACTGTAGTAACGTTAGCATTTTGCTTGGGAAACCGGCAAAACTGTTCCGATTTTAATGATTTTTTTTTTTAAATGAGGGAAATGAAATATACTTTCACCCCAATTATTTATAAATGTGCGTTTTTGTTTATTTCTTTAAAATTTTAATATTATAAAATGCACGCATACATTTGCATCTACATAAGTTTTGCACCTGATAACGTTAGCATTTTGCTTGGCAAACCGGTAAAACTGTTCTGATTTTAATGATTTTTTTTTTTAAATGAGGGGAATGAAATATACTTTCACCGTAATTATTTATAAATGTGCATTTTTGTTTATTTCTTTAAAATTTTATAAAATGCATGCATACATTGCATCTAAGTTTTGCACCTGGTAAATATTTTTTTTGTAAACGGTTATAGAGATTTTAACGAAATTTGTTACAATGTTTTATATTAGTATAATATTAAGACTGGGATAAATTCAAACCCTGTAGATACTCATAGAAAGGCTTAGCAAATTCTTTAAAATTAGAATTTATTGGGCAATATTTCGCAAATGGTGGCTCAGTTTGGTAGACAAATGCTGATTATAAATAGCGAAATGTGGATGAGATGGCAAGAGTGTCACACCCACTTTTAAAGGCTTGAATATTTTGATTCAATATTACACAAAAGCGGCGCTATGGATTTTAATGAATTTGTAGAATATTGAAATCAAAAAAAATTTTCGAATTCTTGTCTTTTTTTACTCTTTTGACTATAACTTATTTTAGATCAAAGATAGGAAAAGACAAAATTTAATAAAAAATAAGGAGATAAAGTTTCCTTTAAAATGCTTTATCGAAAAATTTCTTAGGCTACAAATTTATCGATATATGGTCACTCAAACATAGCAATTTTTTTACCCAGCCGGAAAAATGGATTTAATTCAAAAGCAAGGTATTGTACCTTACGACAAAAAAGTATATTACGCAGAAAATGCTTGGAATCGTCCAAAAAATATGTGTGAATTTTTTCGAACATTTTATAATTTTTCAAAATTTGGCTAAAAAAAAAAAAAAAAAATCTAAATAAAATCACACGTACTCTTAGGACAATTCTAAGCATTTTTTGCCATATATAGTTTTTTCGCTCGGCACCTTGGTTTTGAGTAAAAACCTTTTATTCCTACCGCGAACTGATTTATGCAAAAACGCCCCAAGTCGCACTACGTCCTTCTTGCACGCAACTCTTTAAACAGTATATATATATTGCTCTACCACATTCTGTGATCGTAATTGGAAGTTGAAATTAAGTACACATATATTTGAGGACCCAAGCTTTTCAAAAAAGCGATGGGCGCAAAAACGCCCTAAGTCGACTTAGGGCGTTAATGCACGCAACGCCTCAATTTTTTTTAATCAAATGGGTCCAAAACGCCTGCAAGTGGTCAGGGACGTCCTTGATAGTTTCGTATTCAATTTTGCCCTCAGTTTCTGTGAGGCAATTTTTGCTCCCAATTAGCTTGAAACTATTAAAACAAGTGGCGCTTTCCAGCTCAAATTTTTCGAAGTTTGCAAAGCACAAAATAAAGTTAAGGGTGTTACTTTTGGCCTGGCCAAAAAATAAATAACCTACACTGCAGTATTTTGAAAATTTTACTTACATGAGAAGTGCCACGCCCTCTTGTCCAAGTTCACACAGTTTTTGCTCAGAGCTTGCATTTATAGTTTTTAGTGATTGAGTGACATTTGGTTTTGAAGCTTTTGCTTATATAGGAGGTGCCACGCCCTCTGGTCCGAGTAGGTATAGCTTAAACTTGGAGTGTGCATTCATAGTCTTTAGTATTTGAGTGAAACTTGGTTGGATTATCTCAAAATACTCTTTCGGCATAGCATTTGGAAACTTTTGCTTATATGGGAGGTGCCACGCCTCCTTGCCCGATTTCATACCATTTTTGTTGAGAGCTTTTATTTAAAATTCTTAGTGTCTGAGTCAAATTTGCTTTGAATATCTCAAAAAACGTTTGCTTTTATGGGAGGTGATACACCCTCTTGTCCAAATTCGCTCAGTTTTTTTTTCAGAGCTTGCGCTTACAATTTGTAGTATTTATGTGTATTTTGGTTGCATTGTCGTGAAAAATACTCCAAAAATTGCATTTTGAATATATTTTGTGTATGGGCGGTAGGCGTGTCCGTTGACCGATTTCGCTCATTTTCAATCTTACGAGCTAACTTTGACGACGGAGGTAGTGTATTAAATTTCATTGTATTATCTTGCTCAGTTTTTCCAAAAAGTGTATTTCAACTCACAGCCAGCCAGACAGGCGGACATGGCTAGACCGACTCTAGAGGTGACGCTGATCAAGAATATACATACTTTTCTATATCTGCCACACCTCCTTCTCTGCGTTACAAATGGAAGGACAAAGTGAATATACCCTGGGTGAAGGGTATAAAAATTGGCACTTTTCAGAAAAAAAAATCCCGTGGCTCTCACAACCATTCAGTGCAAAACAAGTCTTCTACAAAACGTTTGTGTTTCACCCACCTTTCCAAATCTAAAAATGGAAATAAAAATAACATTTAAAATGCTACAAGAATCCAAAAACAAAAATTAAAAAAATTTATTTTTGACAAAATGGCGGAACTTAGAAAAAAAACTTCATTAATTGTTCGTAAAAACACTATACGTAATTTGATACTTTGAAGTTCCATGCCCATAACTTGCAAACATTTTTTTCCGCAAAACTAATAATAATACTCAGCACTAGGGTGCAGCACTTTTTCGAAATAATGGGAAAGTTATAGGTTGCATCAAAGATTATCTTAGGAGCAGGCCTTATTACAAAGACTGCATATTTAGTTTTGGTCAAAACCCCCGAAAAGATGGCCCGCCCGGGGCTTGAATGAAGGTCTAAACGACAAAAATCATTGTTTTTTCGCAGTTTTTTTTTATTTAATCTCAAAAACCACGAAACTATTGGTAGTAATTCTTCCTAAATCTTTGAAAAGGATTAATTTTCTACATTTTTTGTTTCTTTCTCATTGCTCTACAGTGAAGTTTGCCCTATGGAAGTCCCGGAAGAAGTTAAAATTTTTTGATTCAAAAAACGGTTTTTATCCTATAACTCAAGATACAAGAGACACATAAAAACTTTAGAGCTCAATAAATGTAGGAAATCTGCTTTCCTATAGTTTTGCTTTGAAATCTTGATTCCAAAAGTAAACGGTTTTCCGCTAGAGGCCGAAATTTGTTAAAAATAATTGTGTATCATGAAAAACCGACCTTTTATTGTTTGGTTTTAAAATATACCCAAACATTTTATTAGAAACTAATGAAAAAACTAAAAGCTTCTAAACATGGTCTTTAGAATGGAAATCGGATTGAAATTGCGCGAGATATGATAATTCTTACATACTTGGTATTTTTTGTAAAATTCTAATTTTGGGTATTTTTGTTTCACAGTGTGTTTTGCATCCACAACTTAAGACTTTTTTATAATTATTACTTTACGTTAAAGGACGATAAACAGCGCAACTTTCAGGATCAAGAATATCAAAATCGGTTTGTAGTTTCCTTGCGAATTTCAGCCTGAGAGTTTGGATTTTTTTCCATTTTTGTCAAATACGGCTTTTTTTGAGTATGAGCGACTGTATACCCTAAATACCGTAAAAAATGTGTACTATTATATCTCAAGAACTGTAGGAAATATATTTTGCTATATTTTGGTCCTGATAGTCATCTTTCCACAGCTAATAGTTTGTGCCCTAGAGGCCGATTTTTGTGATAAAAAAAATCGAATTTTAAGAAATTTTTATTTCGAAGTGACCTATTGATGTTTTTGCTTGCAAATTTTCCAAAAATTTTAAAAAGGCACATAAGAAAAAGTTAAAAGCTTTCAAACGTAGTCTTTAAAAAAGAAATCGGTTGGAATCTACGCAAGATGTAAAAGTTATAAGAGAGAGACATAAGAGTATTTTTTTATTGTACAGATATGATTTTTGGCTATTTTTTGTATCTCAGAGTATATAAAAACTGTCATATCTTGCGTAAATTTTAATCGATTTCTATTCTAAGGACTACGTTTGAAAGCTTTTAAACTTATCTTAAATTTTTTACAAAAATTTTGGGGAAAATTTGCAAGCAAAAACATCAAAAGGTTGCTTCGAAATAAAAATTTCTTAAAATTCAATTTTTTTTATCACAAAAATCGGCCTCTAGGGCACAAACTATTAGCTATGGAAAGATGACTATCAGGACCAAAATATAGCAAAACATATTTCCTACAGTTCTTGAGATATAATAGTACACATTTTTTACGGTATTTAGGGTATACAGTCGCTCATACTCAAAAAAAGGCGTATTTGACAAAAATTGAAAAAAATCCAAACTCTCAAGCTGAAATTCGCAAGGAAACTACAAACCGATTTTGATATTCTTGGTCCTGAAAGTTGCGCTGTTTATCGTCCTTTAACGTAAAGTAATAATCATAAAAAAAGTCTTAAGTTGTGGATGCAAAACACGCTGTGAAACAAAAATATCCAAAATTAGAACTTTACAAAAAATACCAAGTATATAAGAATTATCATATCTCGCGCAATTTCAATCCGATTTCCATTCTAAAGACCATGTTTGGAAGCTTTTAATTTTTTCATTAGTTTCTAATCAAATTTTTGTTTATATTTTAAAACCAAACAATAAAAGGTCGCTTTTTCATGATACACAATTATTTTTAACAAATTTCGGCCTCTAGCGGAAAACCGTTTACTTTTGGATTCAAGATTTCAAAGCAAAACTATAGGAAAGCAGATTTCCTACATTCATTGAGCTCTAAAGTTTTTGTGTGTCTCTTGTATCTTGAGTTATAGGAAAAAAACCGTTTTTTGAATCAAAAAATTTTAACTTCTTCCGGGACTTCCATAGGGCAAACTTCACTGTAGAGCAATGAGAAAAAAACAAAAAATGTAGAAAATTAATCCCTTTCAAAGATTTAGGAAGAATTACTACCAATAGTTTCGTGGTTTTTGAGATAAAATAAAAAAACTGCAAAAAAACAATGATTTTAGTCGTTTAGACCTTTAGCCCCGGGCGGGCCATCTTTTCGGGGGTTTTGACCAAAACTAAGTATGCAGTTTTTGTTTTAAGATCTTAATCTATGATAATTTTTGATGCACTAATTTTTTTTGAATTTTGCTGCACCTTACTCAGCGCCTAGAACAATTCTGTTAATTTTTATGAAAATCTTAGAACCCTACTGCAAATTTCGAAAAATATGAGCTGGAAAGCGTCAAATGGTAAAAAATAGTGTTGGATAGCTTACAAATATTTTGCGGATAGGAGAAGTTGTTATGATCGTTTTCCTATGAAGCTAAGACCGTGAATTTTATCACAAGGTTCTTCTAATGGAGTAATGTAATAAAATAAGAAATTGAAAAATACGATTTTTGAGATAGGATAGTTAACAATTAACAGGATCATGTATCTTCAAAAAAACTAGTAAATTCCATTAAAACTATTGTTTCATAAGTTGATAGCTTTTTAAAAATAAAATATAACAATTTAAGAACAAAATTTCATATTATTATACAGATTAATCTCATATTACTTGGGTGGCATGGCTTAAAAATGCAAAACTTTTTAACAAGTCCCGTGTAAGAAGAAAGCAAATATATATCAATTTGCGTCAGCCAAAACATATGATCTCAAATGTCAACTCAATAACTGGAGCGTAAAATTGAAAAACCAAATAAAATGCGAAATCTCAATATTGATTTTCAACAATATTGATAAATATATAATGTAAACATAAAGATTAAAGGCAGTCACCAATTGACTCCATAATGTTGCTGGATGGATTATTTTAGTATTGTACAATAAACAAAAAAAAAAAAGTATATGAACAAAAAGTTTTTTTGCTTTCGATAAATCGGCAAATCTATTTAGCTTTTAGCTCTTTAGATTGATGTTATGTATCGCGTTATCTTTGACATTTCTACAGTCGTACTTTCTCTCAGCTTCTCTCATTATGGCATGAACTTTCAATTGACAGTTTTTGGGGGTGGTGATGATCTTTGTGAAGACGACGACGACGGCTACAAATAATTTGTACTAAAATCGGTTGATTTTTTTCAATTCAACTGATTATAATTTTTACAAACACAAATTATACAACAACAACAATTGTAGAATCACAGTAATTACAATGACAATAAAAGTAGCAACATATAACAACAACAAAAACAACAATAACAATATATATATGTGTATAGAAAATACAAATAGTAACGTGCAAATACAGAAGCTCCAACCATACATACTTATGTACTAACTATGCAGCTACTGAAGCTTTAATCTGGACTTGAGTTTGAGTTGAGGTTTTTTTTCTTTTTTTTTTTCATTTAGTCAACACAGACTACGAGCGCTATCTCTCTATTGTTGTTGTTGTTGTTATTGTATTTTTGTTGTAGTTGGATGGTTTCAATTTTTTGAACTTGGCTTCGAAAGTAAAAATTGAATTGAAAATTCAGTCGCTTTGTTAGAGTTGACGATGCCGCATCGATTTAACGGATTGGCTTAAAAGAGCAGAAAATCGAAAACAATTCGGTACGGTTTGTGAGTTATATGTTTAGTAGAAGTGCTGAATGTAGTCAAAGATGACATTGCGTTTTTAAAATTTGCAAAATAGTGAGAAAAGACAATAATTTTTTTGAAAAAAAAAACGTAAGCGTGCAAACTTTAGAGTATGATCAATGGATAAAGTATTGATTTTTGAAAATGATAAAAGAAAAATTTTTTAAATAAAACAAAAAAAAATAAAAATTAAAACAAAAAATTAAATTTAAAATACGGAAGTGGAATCGTGTAGCAAGAATTAAATATATTGAACTATGTATGTGAAAATGATCAAATAACTGATAACAAGATCAATAATTGTCATAAACTTTTCAATAACAAAATTTATAGTTTTGTGAAAATATTCACATTCCAAATTTGAAAAAAAAAAACAAACAATAAATAAAACTTGAATTAAAAACTTAAAATTAAAAAAAAGCACCCAAAGTAGAAAGAGCCTGATGGACTTGAGCATGCAATATATAAGTACAGAAAACATTGCTCAGTCTCTTATACACGAGACCACAAATAGCTAAAACTTTATTGATTCAATGTGCAGTAGAGCGCCGACAAGATATATGAAATGTGCAAAGTTGAGGATTTGTTTGCTCCCCGTCCATTTCCTGAAACTAGAGGTCAAAAAAATAAGATATCAAAAAAAAATTAGGAATCGGTAGTGTAAAAAACCCAGCCGGTTTTCGATCAAAGGTCGAAAAATTGACTAAAAAAAGACAAGTCACTTCGACCTCCCGATACTTCGAAACTATTATTTTTTTCGTAATGTTTTTAAGACAACTTTTGTAGAGAATGACTAGGTCAACATTATCCTCTAAGAAAGTTTCAAAAATTAAATTTGTTGCTGTTTCAGTACAAAAATTTAAAATTTTCATATCTTTTTGCTATAAATTTGTTTTTTTTTATAATTTTCAAAGGGCGGAATATTTGTTATGGAATTTAAATGTTGTAGGGAATTAAATTTTGATTAATTTAGAAAAAAAAGTATCTAAAAATATTAAGTTTTAAGGTATGGAGTCGGTATCAAATTTTGGAAAAAATTAAGTATATTAATTTTTTCCTTTTATTCGCTTTTTTATTGGATGCAAGAAAATTTATTGCTAGTTATTATTAAATGCATCATTTAGAACTGCTTTTTGCCTTCAAAATGAGCTATGAAATTGTTTTGTGCGAAATCATGAAAGTTAAATATCATGTGTGGATTCTCTATAGCAATTGCCATTTTGAAGAAGAAGAACAGTACTAAATGATGCATTTAATAGAAAAGACCAAAACGATTTCACGCGTGTTCCATATGACCTTAAAAATCTTGTTTTTTAAACATTAGGGGTAAGATATCTCACAAACCATAAGGGATGCAGCAATTTTGCTTCCAGTTCCGCATTAAGCATCAATAAATAAATCTAAAATTACTATTTTGGTTTTGGTTTGTTATGGTTTTTTTAAAATACGGTTTTCCGACCTCATTTTAAAAACCATTCGATGAACCAATTTTGAAAACTTTTTTTTTCTTATTCAGCAATTGCTCAAGTGTAATTTAACATCTTTGTGCAGTTCACGACAACTTGATTTAAATTTTTTCCTGGGCTGCGTGCACGAAATTCGAAATTTTCGATTTTCTCTGCTGCAACAGCCCAAAAACGCACTAAAACGAAAAAAAAATATTCTATTTTCTTGTTCAGCGACCCCAAATTAGTTTAGAAGATATGACTACCCAAATGGTTTCTTATCAAATTATAAATTAAGAAGAAAAAAATAAAAAAATTCAGTGAATAAAGATAATTTTGGAATTGGAATTGGAAAAAAATTCATATTTTCTTAACTTCGAAACGGGCTCTATTTCTTAAAAACTAATATTTTTTTATAAATTTTTTTTTTAAATTACATAATCAACATTTAATTTCCTACATCATTAGAATTACAGAGCAAATATTCTGCACTTTAAAAATTACAAAAAACCAATTTATATAAAACTAGTAAGGGTGTAAAATTTGGCCTGGCCAAACATTAAATACCATACACTGCAGTATTTTTGTCCAGAGCTTGCACTTACAGTTTTTAGTGTCTGAGTGAAAAACGTTTTCAGTATAGCGTTTTGAAGCTTTTGCTTATATAGGAAGTACCACGCCCTCTTGTCCGAGTTCGTTTAGATTTAGCTTAGAGCGTGCATTTATAGTCTTTAGTATTTGAGTGAAGTTTGGTTGGATTATCTCAAAAAACTCTTTCAGTATAGCATTTTGGAACTTTTGCTTGTATGGGAGGTGCCACGCCCCCTTGTCCGATTTCACCTAATTTTTGTTGAGAGCTTTCATTTATGATTCTTAATTTCTGAGTCAAATTTGGTTTGAATATCTCAAAAAACTCTTTCAGTATAACGTTTTAAAGCTTTTGCTTATATGGGAGGTGCCACGCCCTCTTGTCCGAAAACGTTTGGTTTTTTCTCAGAGATTGCGCTTATAAATTTTAGTATTTATGCGTATTTTGTTTGCATTGTCGTGAAATTGCATTTTGAATATATTTTTTGTATTGGCGGTAGGCGTGTCCGTTAACCGATTTCGCTCATTTTCAATCCCCCGAGCTATCTTTGACGACGGAGGCAGTGTACCAAATTTCATTGAATTATCTTGCTCAGTTTTCCCAAAAAGTGTACTTCAACACACAGCTAGCCAGCCAGCCAGCCAGCCAGCCAGCCAGACAGACGGACAGACGCACATGGCTATATCGTCTCAGGAGGTGACGCTGATGAAGAATATATAAACTTTTCTATATCTGCCACGCCTCCTTCTCTGCGTTACAAACGGAAGGACAAAGTGAATACACCCTGGGTGTAGGGTATAAAAAGTCATGAAAATTTTCTTATAAAATTGAAATTTTTGTACCGAAACAGCAACAAATTTAATTTTTGGACCAAAACTTTCTAAGAAGATAATGTTGACATCACGAAAAACTGAATAGTTTTGAAGCAACGGGCAGTCAAAGCGACTTGCCTTTTTTAGTCAATTTTTCGACCTTTGATCGAAAACCGGCTGGGTTTTTTCCACTACCGATTCCTAATTTTTTTTTGAGATCTTATATTTTTAACCTCTAGTTTCAGGAAATGGACGGCGAGCAAACAAATTTACAATTTGGCTTATATGGACGCTCTAATGTGCAGTGTCCGTTACCCCAACACCTTTATCATGTCTTTCTATTCAAAGTTTTTATAGCCAACTATAAGGGTTTCGAACATCCTATTTACGAACTTCGTTTTTTCTATCACGTCAAATTCAGAGTTTTCTTTGCTGAAAGTGTTAAAATTGCTGTTGTGGGGCTTATTTGATGCTAAATTACAAGTGTACTTGCATTTAGCGTTGCCATCCGTCCTCTTTTTTCCCGGACCTTCCTCTTTTTTTTTGTGTTTTAGGGGCGTCTGGGCTCTTCGTTTGTTTGTGTCGGGTGTAAATTTAACGTCCAGAAAAATTCCTCATTTTTTCCATAAAAGGAATTTTTCAATCAAATACTGTGAACGCATATAAAAATTTTCGAATCACAAATTCAATTGTGTTTTTGTAGGAGTAAGAATGAGTGAACGAATAAAATGAGAATGTTTGTGACAAAACCATACTTTACTTGCCAAAGGTCAACATTGATATTTTGCTCCTTCCGGATAAAGGGCAAAATTCTGAAGCGAATGATTCCAAAATCGACAAAATATTAAAAATTCAAAAATGTACAGTCTGTTAAATAAGAGCGTGGTCACGATTACTCGCGATCGGTAAAGTATAATGCTGTAATTTTTTTTTCTCACACAGAGGGCAGTATTGTCCTTCATGCTTCGTGAAAGTGAATCAGCTGACCACTCTTTTCAATGCGTTCTCAGCATTTTTCCAAAATGAGTACCGCGTACGCGTCGCGCTTTGAAGCCGTTTTTTTGTGTTTGCACCCCAAAGGTCCCAAAATGACCCAAGCGGCGGCTGCGAAGTATATGCAAAAGTCGAAACAGTTTGTGAGTAAGTGGGTGAATCGCTTCAAAGAAGAAAAAAATGTCGATGACTTTCCAAATCGCGGGTCTGTCGGTGTAGTGACGGAAAAACAGGAAAAACTGATCTGTGCTCTATTTTCGAAAAATCCAACATTAACTTTGCGTGAAGGTGCTTCGAAATTGTCCCAAAAAGGTTTGAATATCTCCCACGGAACTATTCGTAATCATTTGATTGCAAATAGTGTGAAATACCGAAGTACTTTGCAAAAACCGATGCTCAGTGAAAAACATGTCCAAAAACGTCTTGAATGGGCCAAAGACAAAATGGTGTCGTGACTTTGGATTGGCCGTCTCAGTCGCCCGATGCCAATCCAATTGAAAACGTTTGGGCGCAAATGAAGATGAAGCTTCAGAAAAACCGACCCTGCAACTTGAAACAGCTGGTTCGACGCATTCACAAAATTTGGAGGTCGTTTTCAGAAGAGTATGCGCAAAATTTTGTTCAAAGTATGTCGCGAAGATGTCAAGCTATAATTGATGCTGGGGGTGATTGGACCTGCTATTAATGTATTTGCATTGAAGTTTTCGATCAAATAAATCAATATTAAAAAGAATTTTCGCAATGGGTATTTTCATTTTCTCACAACAATGACCACGCTCTTATTTAACAGACTGTATAGCATTGATTCGCTATCTTTTCAAAATTGGTTTGAACATGGAAATTGGTAAAGTAAAGTCCAAGGTATGGACAATTATGTGCTTCTCAAAAACTTTAAATTTCTTAAGTTTGTTTTTAAGGACCATTTTGGTATTTATATATTCAGTTTATACGAACTTTTACAGTCAACATTCCAATGAAGAACAACAAACGCTTCAAATACTTGGATATTGATGACATATATTTTGGCTACTTCCACATATATTATATAGGATGTTTCATGCCAACCGGGATACCTATCTGTCTCCAAAAGTAGAAGCAAGATAAATATAAATTTGAGGTCTCAAATTTGGTTTGCTCAATATCATGTGAATGCATAACCGCCATTTAATTGTATATTTCAAAATTCAAAATGGCGACCACAAAATTCAAGTGAAATTTTTTCATTAAAAAAATCTCTATTTATGCATTATAAATAAACTGTGAAAAGTCCATTGCGAAATCGTGTTCGCATAAAAAGTTATTCAAGGTGAAAGGTCGAAAAAATTAGTTTTTTGCATTCCGTTGCTATGTAGAGAGTTTGACTTCAAATGTTCCTGGTTCAAACCCGACCTCAGACGAAAAGTTAAATTTTTCAATTGTTATTTCATTTAATTTAAAATAAATTAAATTAAAATATAAAGATGGTTACGTGGCGGTAACCGAAACACATGTCAACAAAGCCGTATTTAGTATCCTATCCTAATTCATAAAAATTAGTATAATTTTCAAATAGTCAACATAAGCACATTTAATATGTCAAAAATGTTGATTTTTTCAACTTTCCGCAGTTGATTTCCTTGGATATTTATGCACACGAACAAATCTTCATTCGACTTTGCTTGGAATGTTCAATTTTAGCTGCCTCTTGCTTGCCGATTGCTTCAATTTGTTCTTCGGCAAAATACTGAAAAATTATAACTTTTGCTTTTGCTGCAATTTCATGTCGCTGTGATTCTTAACCAGTCTATGATTAAGAGTGAATATATGAAGTATGTCTGAAAGCTGATATGAAAATTTGAATTTGAAAAGTTGTTAAAATGGTCCAGATCATAACGCCGGTGCTTACGAAGAAAATCTTCCAACCGAAATTTGCGAAGAAAATCTTTTTTTTGAAATTGCGGCGAAAAAAATCTTTACGGACAAGAAAATCACTTTTTATAAAATGCGGCGAAGAAAATCACTTTTTACAATATGCGGCGAAGAAAATCACTTTTTACAAAATGCGGCGAAGAAAATCACTTTTTACAAAATGATATGAAATAATTTTGAAAAAATAATTTTTTCAGAGAAATTTTTCCTATTCCTTTTTTCGAAAAAATTTGCATTACTTAGAGTGATTTTCTTCGCCGCATTTTGTAAAAAGTGATTTTCTTCGCCGCATTTTATAAAAAGTGATTTTCTTGTCCGCATTCGCACAAAAAATATCTTTTTCGCCGCAGTTTGAAAAAAAAAAGGATTTTCTTGTCCGCATTTAAAGAAGAGATAGTCTTCGTAAGCACCGGCGATAAGTAGTCTGAAAAGCCCCTGAAAACTGCACGACTCCTGCCATTCTCAATACTCCAATAAGGCGATCAAAAGTTCAATATGGTGGACTTTATTTAAAAATAAACTAATGTGAAGCGATTTTCGTGCATGGGAGTTTTTTGGGTAGCTAATCACGAATCCGTGCTCAGACTTACAAAATTTAAAATTCGTCATTTCGTATTCTTCACCTTGAGATTTGTAAATCAGACTTTGAATTCGTGATCAGCGATCTCAAAAACCCCCATATACGAAATTTCAAAAAAATCGATTGGTTTTTGTCCGCCATCTTGGATCCGCCATTTTGAATTTTGTAAATTCGACCCCGGATTTGTGATAAGCAATCCAAAAAACCCTCATTTGGTGCACATTAATTTATTTTTAAATAAAATCCACTATATTGAATTTTTGACCGCCATATTGGAACGGCCATGTAGGGTTTTGTTAAAAATATGTTATGATTGATAAAGTATATCTGCTATAGTAGTTGCATACTACTCCGTAATTTCCAAAACTAGAAATAAAAATAACGCAAAATCATTCCGGAGGGGACACATGACGAAGGGGACATTTCATGAATGATTGAGCATTACGCACACAAAGCAAATCGCCAACTCTTGCTACCAGGTAAGTTAAACTCAGTTTGACAGACTCTTCATTCCACAATGATGATGCACCAAAAAAATTCCACTCCTCATCAATATTTTTACCATGACGGAGGGGACAACGACTTTTTCCCCGTACTTTTGTCATTTTGTTTCGACCGTAGCAAGTACATGGGAACATTTATAGAGAATTCCTCTGTTAGGCTTGGTTTCTGTCTTGATGGATTTGAAAAAAACCCGGCGCGGAGGCCCTCCAAAACTATAATAACCGCGGGGGCTGAATAGAGCGTGAAAAAGACTTGATTGGCAAAAGGACCATGGTGGAGGGAACATTTCCGGGATGTATGAACTTTACTTAAAACTTTAATTTTGAAACAATGTCATGGTGGGATGGTCGAAATTTGCGTCAATCGAGCCGTGGGACAGGTGATTTTCGGCATTCCGTGACATTCACCTATATAGTAGACTAGCATTTTCCGCCTTATCTAATAACAGGGTGTGCCGTCGGCCGCTATTCCAAAACATGTAACATTTGCTGAAGCTCTTCACATATATATATGTAAGCACCATGTCATTTATCTGCATCAAAAAGATTTGAAAAATTATTTCAATCGGGGCGTGGTACACCCTATTTTTTCCAAACTATGACATGCTCTTGTTCAATGCTACTTCACTTTGAAAATTTCTTCAGAAGCGAACAGAGCCCGTCAAATAAATTCAGACATACAAAATTTTAGTCTTCTATATATTGTATATAGACATGTAGATAAATAGTTCGCAGTTAGTAACAGAAATTCATGATATAAAGCTGTTTTTGAAAATTTTGGAGTCTTACATTTTTGTCAAATTTTAGTATCTATTTTAAAGTTTTCTTCTTTTGTTAGCTGTTTTCGATACTATACGACATTTGTGCTAATTTCTCGTTATTATTCGATACTTTTCTAATTATATCTATTCGAGTAGGATATGGGACTACTTCCGTTTCGGAAATTTTTAGTAATTTTTGTTCACACTGAAAATATTTCCAAATATTTCGAGTTACTTAATCATTTCAATTAATTGATCATTTTCATATTAGAGAAATTCACTCCCACAATAATAATTATAATAATTTTTATTAAAAATTAACACTTAAAAAAACCCATTTTATATCATATTGTGAAAATCTGAACGGCAAATCAGTGAATTAATTAAGTTTTGTTTTACAAGAGAATGCATATGGTGTGCTCGTAGTTAAACTGAAAAAATAAAAAATGCTTACAGTCAATTAAATGAATTAATGTAGTTTTGTGAAAACTTTTATATAAACAAAATCATTTTTTTTTTTCTTTAACAATAATTAAAAAAAAACCAACAAAATTAGTGCAATTTAAAAATCAGCAAAAATTTCTATCTACAATCAACAGCTGTTGCAGTTCAGTTCAGTTGACGGATATTGACAACGGTGTCGGTTGTTGGCTCACGCGACATTAGTTTAGGTCAATAGATACCCCGCCGATAGCTACGTTATAATAATAACAGTAACTACAACAACAACAACAACGACAGAATTTATAATAACAACAATAGCAGCGAAAATCAGTAACCGGGTAATTATATTAAATTAGAAACTTTTTTTTTTTATATAAATTGAATATTTTTTTTTCCATTCAAATTTTTTAATTTAATTCCTTTTAATCAGTGGTAGTAGTGAGTATGTGGGGTATTTATGACATAATGGTGTTTTAGAAACAAAAGCGTAAATTTATTATTTTACATAAATATGCATGCGATTAATTTGTTTTGTTCGTAATTCGGTTTTCTTTATGCAAATTCATAAATATTTGTTGCCCTAGGGTTGTATAAATTGGGCTGATAAAGCAAATTGCTTTAAATGCGGCTCATTAATTATGGAAATTATTAATTTATTATCAATTAAGCATTTTTTATTAAGTGATGATTTTGTTTTATTTAGAAAAGCAATTTAACAATAAGAAATTGGTTTTTGTTTGACGTAAATTATTTTTACTATGTATTTTTAGAACATGTTATGGCACTATCATTTTCTTCGTGACAGCCAGTAATATACGTAGAGTAATAATACAAAGGAATGTCACGACAATATTAAATGATGTGTTTTGTTTTGGAATATATTATAAATAAACTAGTAAGGGTGTAAATTTTGGCCTGGCCAAAAAATAAATACCCTACACTGCAGTATTTTGAAAATTTTGCTTATATGGGAGGTGCCACTCCCTCTTGTCCGAGTACACCCAGTTTTTGTTCAGAGCTTGCATTTATAGTTTTTAGTGTCAGAGTGAAATTTTGTTGGATTATCTCAAAAAACTCTTTCAGTATAGCATTTTGAATCTTTTGCTTATATGGGAGGTGCCACGCCCCCTTGTCTGATTTCACCCAATTTTTGCTGAGAGCTTTCATTTATAATTTTTAGTGTCTGAATCAAATTTGGTTCGAATATCTCAAAAAACGCTTTCAGTAAAGCGTTTTGAAGGTTTTGCTTATATGGGAGGTGCCACGCCCTCTTGTGCGAGTACACCCAGTTTTTTTTCAGAGCTTGCATTCATAGTTTTTAGTGTCAGAGTGAAATTTAGCTGGATTTTCTCAAAAAACTTTTTCAGTATATCATTTTGAAATTTTTGCTTATATGGGAGGTGCCACGCCCCCTTGTACGATTTCAACCAATTTTTGCTGAGAGCTTTCATTTATGACTCTTAGTGTCTGAGTCAAAGTTGGTTCGAATATCTCAAAAAACGCTTTCAGTATATCGTTTTGAAGCTTTTGCTTATATGGGAGGTGCCACGCCCTCTTGTCCGAATTCGCTCAGTTTTTTATCAGAGCTTGCGCTTATAATTCGTAGTACTTATATGTATTGTGGTTGCATTTTCGTGAAAAATACTTCTAAAATTGCATTTTGAATATAATTTTTGTATGGGCGGTAGGCGTGTCCGTTGACCGATTTTGCTCATTTTCAATCCCCCGAGCTAACTTTGACGACGGAGGCAGTGTACCAAATTTCATTGAATTATCTTGCTCAGTTTTCCCAAAAAGTGTATTTCAACACACAGCCAGCCAGCCAGCCAGCCACCCAGCCAGCCAGCCAGCCAGCCAGCCAGCCAGACAGACGGACATGGCTATATCGACTCAGGAGGTGACGCTGATCAAGAATATATATACTTTTCTATACCTGCCACGCCTCCTTCTCTGCGTTACAAACGGAAGGACAAAGTGAATATACCCTGGGTGTAGGGTATAAAAAGCCAAAAAATATGTATATTTTAAGGACTAAATTTTTAAATAAAACCAATGTTATAAATTATTTTTTATAAAAATGTAAAATTACAAAAAAATAGAAATAAAATATAAACTAAAGTGAAAGAGAAAAAAACATAAGTATTTGGGTCATTCTTTGCGTTACACTGTTCGACAATTTCTAACTTTTTTAAAAACACATTCGATAATCCAAAAAATTCTTAAAGTAGATGTTTAAAAAAATACCCGTTTCTCGTTGTCCAGCACGTCACATTTTTTTTAATCGATTTTTGAAGTTTTTTTATCCACTGTACATGAAAAAACTACAAATACCGCATTCTTGTGTTAAATCGATGAATTTAACTAAATATATGATACTTACATCTGAGGTATATTGTGAGTTCAGCAAACTTTTGCAGGATATTGTGGGGCATATTTTTGTATCAAATTTTAACCCTGTTTAACCCCCACATCTGGGTCATTTTTGCCCTTTTCTTAAAAAGGTACAAAAATACAGAAATACTTGCTATAAAATTTCACTACTAGTTTTTAAGCACGTAAAGGTCGAAGTTTGAGCCCGGAACCAAAAAAATCGTTAAAATCAATTAGGACTTTTCACATTGCATATTAATTACATCCCTGACGCGCTTACCTTAAGTTTTAAGAATTTTTCGTTTTTGGTAACTTTAAGTGAAATTTTTTGTAGGATATTTTTGCAAATTTTTTTAACCCATTGTGGCTCAGTTTTAGAAAAAGGGGTCAAAAAGACCCATAAAACAGGATATAATGGGTTAATGTATGCTATGAAAATGATCCCTGTGTGATTTCGTTATGATCTTGTGAGAACGAGTTTTGACCAAAATGTAGTTTTAGAGTTTTATAGTGGGTTTAAATTTGGAAAATATTTATTGTTAGAACTGCTTACTGATTTTAACGATTTTTTTGCTTTCGGGATAAAGTTTTGCCTTTTTAGTGTTCAGCGACTAGTCGTGAAATTGTATAGCAAATATTTCTGTGGTACATACTGACTCAATATTCCCCAGTCTTAGGTGTCATTTTTGTACCTTTTTAAGAAAAGGGCAAAAATGACCCACATGTGGGGGCTGAACTGGGTTAAAATTTTCTACAAAAATATTCCCCGCAATATTTTGCATAAGTTTGCTGAACACATAATACACCTCAAATGTAAGGATCATATAGTTAAATTCATCGATTTAACACAAGAAAACGGTATTTTTGTTTTTTTCATGTACAGTGGATAAAAAAACTTAAAAAATCGATTAAAAAAAATGTGACGTGCTGGCGAAAAACCACGAGACACGGGTATTTTTTTTTAACGTCTACTTTAAGAATTTTTTGGATTTTCTCATGTGTTTTTTTTTTTGTGTCGAACAGTGCTATCGATTAAAATTTGGGTTGACATCTCCGATTTCTATGAAAATTGGTAAAACTGTGAAAAATGATTTTTCGAAATTCGGAAAAAATCCATGATGGCGACCATACGAAGTCCGATCCAACTTTTGGATAATCACATGTTTGAAAATTCATAACTCCTCGGATTTAGATCTGATTTTAATGAAATTTTCAAGGTTAGTGCAGAAAAATATGAGCTTTAAAAAAATACACTAAAAAAAATTTTATTTTTAGTGAAAAAAACTTTTTTTCTTTTTTAAAGCCAATTTGGGGCGTTCTGCACCCTTTTTTTAAATATGTTTATTTAAAAGTTAATTTTATTATCATTATTGACCGATCTTCAAAATTGCGGTATCTTTTACGGTTATTAAGCTATGAATTTTTAAAGCTACACATGCGCTAACGTATAGGGTTGCCACCGTTTGGAGGCTATTTTTTTTCGGTGGCACCTATTAACATTTTTTTAGAATATTCTAACCCATTTCAACCAAGTTTGTGGAAAAAGGGGTCTAAGAGACCTTTAAAAACTGGCCATAATGGGTTAAGATGTTTTAAAAAATTGTTCCTTGCTTGATTTCACAATTGAAATGAAATTTTCTTTCAGTTTAATTTTTTTTTTTAAAGCTCAAATTTTTCTGCACTTACATTGAAAATTTCATTAAAATCAGATCTAATCCTAGGAGCTATGAATTTTCAAACATTTAAGTATCTAAAAGTTTCATCGGAATTCATGTGGCCGCCATCTTGGATTTTTTCGGAATTTCGAAGATTTATTTTACCACAGTTATACGTATGTCAAATACTAACTTTCCACCAATTTTCATAAAAATCGGAGATGTCAACCCAAATCTTATGAACTAATTTGTGCTCATATGAACTAATTTGTGCTCATAAATAATAAATAGTATTCATTGACTTTATATAATCAACCATTTATTTAAAAACGCGATGTCTTTAAAGTGAAATAATAAAACATACTTACTAGAAAAAAATTATCACGGATCTTTTTTTTAGAAAAAACAACTTTATAGAAACGTGCGACTTCACCGAACGCTAAAATCGCACTATTATAAGCTTTAGGTATTAGCGTTAAGTTTGAACATGATTATCGGTAAATCCTATGTATGCAAAGGAAAATAACCGTGTGGTCCATATTTCCCACGAAGTCCATATTTCGCTCCCTTACCCTTCTAGAAAATTTATTTAAAAATGTTGGTGCCAACTTAAATTTTATAAATTTAAGTACTCAAAGTTTGACATAAAAGTTCCCGCGCTTAAAAATGTATGCAGAAATAGTGTGCAAATTTAGTACTAAATACGTGATTTATTGTTTTCGGCACAAATTTTGCAAAAATTACCATATTTACTTAAACTGGACTTAAACTTTAATTTTAAACTCCCCCATACAGTTACAATTTTCGACTACAACGCTCTAGTATCTACCAAAAATTTTCTTTTATATGTTTTATGTTTTAATATTTAGAAAATGTTTGTGGAGAACATATTATTTAACAATTTAGTACTAAAAATTTCATGATGAGTTTTTAACTATAACTATGCATTCAAATTTTTCTTAATATTTCTGTACTTCTATTTGAACACAATATTTAGTACTAAGCTAAACTAGTACTAAAATATTTAGTACTATACATTTTGATAATTTTAGATTTTGAAACTTAATATGAATGTTGTTGCACAAAAAAAAATTAGTTTGAAATGTAGTACTACATTTCAAATAAAAGTTAAATAATTTAATAAAAAAATGTAATTTGATATTTTTAGTAAAAATTTTGATTTGTTTTTGAATTTCAGGTGCCTTAACTTTGAGCTAAATTTATTGTTACTATAATTTAATATTTAAGTAGGGTAAGGTAACCGGCTGTGGGCCGTCACCGGTTGTGGGCCGCCCATTCTATTTTTTGACGTTTATGAAATATGACAGATCTGAGTATGAGGTTATGTGTACATTGACAATAGACAGTATTAGTGCAAATAATGAAGTGAAAGGACGCATCTGACCCGCAGCTACAACAAAAAAAAAAAAAAAAAACGAAGAAATTTTCAATAAAGTAATTTCTGAAGATTTTGCGAGTGTGATAAAGCGAAGTGAAATATTGCAAAGAGGTGAGTGTTATTCATTTTTATGCAGTATTTTCGTTAAATTTTCCGATTTTATATCGAGTTTGCTCAAAATTTTTCGCCACGAAAATTTTGCCAGTCACTTAATGGATGGCTGCCGTTACCGGTTGTGGGCCACCATGTTTTTTGCATGAAAATGCCACCAAATTTGACAAAAGCCAATTCGATCAAATGCAACGGTGGCTGCGATCGGTTTGTGCATTTGAAATGCGCTGCTATAAAAAAGAGCTTTATACATGCAAAAATTGCGAATCCGATGAGGATGATTAATAATTTAAAAAAGTCACATTTTCTTGATGTTTTTTCGCCACTAGAGGCTTCATTGATAAATAAATTTTGATAATACATATTTCTTTACTGGTTTTTCTTCATAATTTTGCATTTGAACTGGATTTTTCAGGGTGGCCACAACCGGTTATAAATTTTTTTTTGTCCAAAAACAAGCTCTTTACAAAATTTGTTTAAAAAAAATTTTTTGTTGAAAAATTATAGAAAAATTGTTTCTTTTTGGTTACCTACTGCCTCTAGCCTTCCATTGGTACCCACAAGTCCGAAAAATGTATACTTGAATGCAAGTTACGGGCAAAAAACGAAACCCGGCCCACAACCGGTTACCTTCCCCTAATTAAACTATAATTTAAACAATTTAGCACTCCTAATCTAGGAGTTGCAAAGATTTCACACATATGCTAAAATTGCCATGTTTTCAAGGTCAAAGCCGTAAGCCGTTGAACAATAATAAATCAAAGTAAAACGGCACAAAACTGAAAAATTACTATTTAAATATTCCATTAAATGTAACTGTAGCTGCCGCCACGTTTAGTTAATTAAAAAAATAAAATAAAACAAAAACAAAATTTAAAAGTTCACTAATTAATTGGAATTGCGGTATGAGCGTTGAATTTTTTTTTTTTTTATTTTAGCAAGAACTTTTTCTTGCATTTTGTCATGTAGTAGAGCACTAAACTAAAGCAATTAAATAAACATCAAAGTTCTAGCAACTGCGAAAAAAAAAATAGAAAAAAATTCGTAAATGATCCTCCTACACAGTAAAAAAAAAAAAACACAAGCAAACAGACACTCAACCCAAAAAGTTAGCTAACTTACGTTGTTTAACTCATCATCATATCACAGTAATTAAAGCGTTGTAAATTTTACGTAAGTTTTTTTTTAATTTGTACTTTGTTGCTTTTTTATTATGGCGAAAAAATAGTTTTAAACATTACATTTTTAATTAAATTTAATTTATCAAATGTAATTGTAATTTAAAAAGCAATAAAATATTGGAAAAATTAATAAGAAGATAGAATTAAATACAAGTTTGATATTTATTGTTCAACATTTTTATTTATATTTTAATTTTTTATTGTTTATTTAAACAACATTTTTTTTTTATCATTTTAGTTGTTTTCTTAACAATATTGCACAAAACAGTTGTATAAAAGAAAACAAAGACCGTACGACATTGGGGAGAGCGAAATTGTCACTCAAGAAATGAAGAAAAAAAATTGTTTTCCCTTGAAAAGTGCGAAGGTTTTGTGCTGTTTTTTATGTTTTCTATAAAAAAAAACAAAATTTTCAATAATATTGTTAATTCAGAAAAAATAAAAACTATTTAGTACAAGGGTACCCAGTGTATATAGTGCAAAAATGTGTCAACTGTTGTTTTGCAAAGCACAATATATACAATATATAGAACGAGTGACGTATTAGTGACAATTAATTGCATGTTGCACGAAAATTTGCAAAGGGGGACTTACCCTTTGTGATTTTTCCTTTTGTACCAAAAATCATTGAAAATAAAAAAGAAAGAAATTTCGTATTAATTGCATTAATTAAATTAATTAAATTATGAGACAAATAAAGATCGCAACAGAAATTAACTAATTGTTTTGTTTTGCATGTTAATGCAAATAACAAAGGCTGAATATTACTTAGTTAGTAATAACCCCCTAATAAAAAATTAGTTCGGATTGCCCCGCCAATTTTGAAAGCTTATCGGAAATGATTTTTAATGAAAGAGAAAAAGTAATTTTATCATTGTAAATGCCTCGATATGTGCTACATTTTATTCATATAAGGACTGGTCCAGACAAATTTGATATTTCGTTTTTCATCAATAAAATAATAGGGGTAAGTGGGGTAAAGTGGGAAATGCCCCTTTTCGGGCAAACTAGCAAAGTATAGCTATCATGCGCTTCTGACATGTACTTGCAATGACCGTAAGCAAATCTTTATGCTATAGCGATGCGTGCATCAGTATTTTTGTGATCTCTGGAATCATGTAAAGATTTTAAGTGATTTTGAAATTTCCTTTTTAAAAGTTTTAAGCATCGATATTTTTACTGTTTCGGTAGATAAACCGATTGTAAGTACACAAAAATATTCTTTGTAGTCTTAATTTTGATAACGCAAAAGGATTTCGTGTAATTCATAGAGTGAAAGAATGAAGCTCACATTTTTTGCAAAATGTGGTATCGAGGTAAAGTGGGAAATTTTTTATGGGGTAAAGTGGGAAATGTTATTTCACGATTGCTAGTCCCCACTTGTCAATGTATTATACTTTTTCATGATCCAAATAAGTGTTGTTCATTTATATTGTGAGTGAACACTCCGGAAAAGCTAAGCGAGTTGCAAAAAGCAGCTGAGAAACGTTTAGCAAATAAACGGAAGAAAGAGGGAAACGAATCACAAAAAATAGAGTACCAGGAGCAAAAAAGCACCACCAGCAAAGAAAGCGTCAAAGACCAGACGCAATACCATCAAATGCAACCTTAAGGATTGTCAACGCCCATTTCACTTGAAATGCGCTAATCTCACTACAAGCTTCTTTTATTACTAACGCTGTGACTCGGACTTTGATGTTTCATCAGAGAACGACGAATAAGCTACTATTTCACAAATTTTGTTAAACTCTAATTTTCATATATTTTTTTACAGCAAAATCATTATTTCTTTTTATATATACTCCTATGGGTGTGTTCCTTGAACCTTTTTTGACTTACAATAAAGATACTAGAACTTTTTTCCAACATTTGTATTAGTTTTTATGAGTTTTGAAAGTTTCCCACTTTACCCCACGATTTTTAATTTTTGCCATTTTGGGCATCCTCGATCAAAGCGTCGTACTCAACAGAAAATCCATATTTTCGGTTCGTTTCTTCGGCAAAAATATAGCTAATTCAATTTTCTTTATTATAGGAAGTTAAAACATGAAAAAATAAGGAGGTTTGTTCATTTTATGGAGCTTCGAAAAAAAATTTCCCACTTTCCCCTACCCAATGATTTGAATTTTTTTTTTTATTAATGAGTATAACCAAAATAAATAACACTAGAACTATTTATTAACAAAAATTTTGCTTTCTGTAAAATATTGTACTTCTTTCTTAAGATTTGACCAGTTGTTTCGCCGCGGGTACCGTACGACCTTCTCCACTTATACTCACGGTCAAAAAAACTCGACTAGGATTTTTAGCTAAAATATTTGGTTCTTCACCTTTTTTTATGATTGTTAATATGAAGTATGCCTAATAAGTGCAAATTGTTGTCAAATAATGCATTTACTTCAAATCTGTTGGCGTTAAAACAACAATGTTTAAAAAAAGGGTTTTGACCGAAAATGAAAAATTTATGTGGAATGTGGATATATCGCGCAAAATTTGATTTAGTGAGTCTTTCGAATGACAATTTTGAAATTTTTTTTTGGAAATAGAGAGATTGTTGCATTGCACTGGAAGTGGTCGTCCAAGGAAAACAACTGAGAGGGAAGAAAGGGGTGTAGTAAATATAGCCCTGCGCGATCGGCTTAGAACTGGTCCCAAAACTACTGTAGCGCTAAAAGAAAACCAAAATTAAGAATTATCGCCTCAATTGTTCAGCGCCGCTTTTTTGCCGGCAGTCCTGCGAAAAAACCGATTCTCACACAAAAAGAATTAGGCATATAACGATTGGGCTTAACTCATGTTCTCTGATGAAGGCTAAGCAAATCTCATCAGTTAAGATTTGGGGTACACGGTACGCCACAGAAAAAATGAAAAAATGAGCTTTCATGTGTACAAAGCACTCCATATGCGATCATCTGAGGGGCAATAACAAGCCAATGGGTTTGAGAGATTCCACTTCTGGAAGGTTATATTAGCTCCGCAGTTTATATTGACATCATTAAAATCAGCGTTTTCCCTAGCATCGACCAACTAAGCGAGCTCTTAGCTAAAGTCATATTTCAAGATGATTCTGCACCTCGTCCTCGTTTTAAATCGCTATCAGCAATATGTTTTGCTTTATTTTTTCGATAAAACGAGCTATTTATTTTCGCGTTGGCAAATAAATAAAATTACCTTTTGGGAACTAAGCCAACAAAATGGCCGGGGAAAAGCACCAACCTCAATGAGAATGTTTAGGCCATTTTAAAACGAAAAGTGTGGCAGAAAAAACCAAATATTAGTAATAATATTAAACTAAATACTGTTAATTTGGCCCTATGCTCCTCCTAGGAGTTAAAGGAGAATACATACAAATACTGTTAATCTTAATAATATTAAACTTAAGGCAGTTAAATAATGGTTATTATTGTTTAACACAACAATTTTAAAATATCTTACAAAATTAAAAGCGGCCGTGAGTGCATTTCCGAAATCTTACTCCTTCGAAGATATAATTTCATTAAAGTCCAATTTCGAAAAGCAAATGTTTTCCCCACAAAGTTCATGAAATTGAAGAAAACATTTTTTGTGATTTTGTAGTGTGTCGAAGCGATGGTCCCATATGGAATCACTTTTTGCCCACTCAAAAATCCGCTTACAGAACATTAAAATTTTTACAACTAAAATATCTTATTTTGTACCTTATTTCTTCTACTTACATATATATACATAATATAAACATTTTGTTCTGATAAAGATTTGATAAATATTTCAAAAATGCACTTACAACTTGCGACCACTCATTTTTTAACTTTTTTCCGGAAAAAAAACTTTGTTCACTTTTGACGTGCTTCCTCAATAATAACTGTAAGTCAACTGAAAAAACCAAAGCAAAGAAAAATAGCGGGAGATATTCTCTGCCGGAAACCTTTTCGAATAATATTTGTAGGATTTAGCGGTACCACTTCTAAAACATTCCAAATGATTCCATATGGAAACGTTGCTTTGATTGGGTTAAGGGCAGTATATTAAAATAATTTTGACTTTGTGCACATCTACACAAAAATACCTTTCTAATGGTGTATAATTCAAAATCGTAGTCCATTTTTAACATAGTAAAAAAAGGAAGACACATTTTTATCTTGCGTATTAATCTATAGATTTCGACAATCATTTTACATTTTAATTATTTTGCTACACAAACATCTCTTTCATAATATTCTCTACAATTCTCTTAATTTCTTTTTGAGTATCTTTATTCTACTCCTTTTGATTATAATTAATAATTATTGTTACTTCATTGTTTCATGTTTATGTAGCAATATTTAAAGTTTTGATTGCTGTCAAATGTTATCAAAATGAAACTTTAGCTTTACTTTCGATCATGGTTATATTAATTTTCCACCAAAAAATCGTCATTGAAATATAAGGAAGGGAAATCTCTGCCAAATACATTCGTACAGGGTGAGTTCAATTGCAAAAAAAAAACTTTTATAAAACAAAGGTAATAAGGGACTGTCCATGATAATTATTATCAAAACATACCTGTATAATAACTTTCAATTATGTTTAAAGCATAAAATTGAACTTTAAAAGATTTTTTGTTTTGTTATCTATTAAGAAAGCTTAGTTGAAATTCTTCAAATAATTCCATGAGTTTTTATTAAAAATTTGTTTTTAAATTAGATACCTCACAGATGGAGAAAAAACAATCCAATTGCAACGTGAGCCGCACTTAAACGCATTCCCACATAAATAATCAGAACGCCTACCCCCATATTCAATTTCAATTTCAACAATTATTTCATCTATTTCTGTTTACTAAATCATGCTTCCTCTTCCACTTCAATTACTCGCTACTTTCTTCTTCAGTTACCTCATTAAAAAAGCGTCTCAGCAGCAGAAAACAACAAAAATATTGAATATCTAGCTCAAGTTCGTTCCATATGTAACGAGAAAAATTCCAAACAAAAGAAAAAAATTCAACGAAAAAATTTTAACGAAACAAATGGCGCGCATCGTTTAACAACGCGCGTAATTCAATCAACCCAATGAATCTTAAATTTCTTTACTTTGAAATCGCAAATACCGCGTGGCGAATCGCCACCGCTGCGAATGCTTAGTTTTATGCGCTTAAAATTCTCATATTTGATGAACTCTCTAAGATGTTTCTTAACTCTCTCTCTTTCAGACACAACATGGGTGTCAACGGAAAGACAACGACGCCGACGACGACGACGGATATAGCGATCAAAACAAAAGATGCAACTTTGTTGCCGTTGCCCGCACCACCACCTGCACCCCCACAATTGCCGCTACCACCCCTCAAAGAGGTCAGCTGGAAAGAAAAAATTTTACGTGTCTGGCGTGGCATCACCGTTGAACCGATGCTCGCCTGCTACATTATGCCCAGCGTTTTGACGGGACTGGCAACACAAAATCTTAATCTGGAGAAGGCGTGTCGTGTCAATATGAATTATGGCGAAATTGTATGTGATGCGCTGACGCGGCGTGATACACAAAACTATGCACTGTAAGAAATTATGGTTGGGCATCATCTGGAAAATTGGTTTTTCTAATATTTTTCTTCTTCTTAACAGCGAAGAGGAGACAGTGCAACAAATGGTCGCTCGCATGGCCGCATGGAAAACTGTGATACAAAGCTTTTTCCCCTGTTTGCTGATTTTATTTTGGGGGTCTTGGAGTGATCGTCATCATCGACGAAAACCTTGCATTCTTATACCGATCGTTGGTGAATTCCTGGGCACAATTGGCTTAATCTTGTGCACTTACTTTGAACGCTCTCCCATGGAGGTTGCCGCATTGACAGAGGCAATATTTCCCAGCTTAAGTGGTGGTTGGTTTACCATGCTAATGGGTGTTTTCAGTTATATCGCTGATATTACCACCGAGGAGGAGCGTACGCTGCGTATTGGTATTTTAAATGTTTGTTTCTCGGTGGGCGTACCCATTGGCATGGCATTTAGTGGTGTGCTATTGAAGTAAGTTTGATTGTTTGATTTGATCGTGCGCATATAGTTTTGCTAAAATTTTGAATTCCAATCTCTTACAGACAAATCGGTTTCTATGGCGTCTTTAGTATAGCAGCTACCTTGTACTTTATATCTTTTATATATGGTGTATTTTTCCTACAAGAACCACGTGAACGTCCTGATATGGAAAAATCAGAACATAAAAGTTTACTTAGTGATTTCTTTGAACGAAAACATGTCGTGGATACTTTTAAGGTTGCCTTTATGAAGGGTGAAAATCAGCGTCGCAAGCGTGTTATTCTGCTGATGATTGTTGTTATGGTGCTTATTGGACCAATACATGGTGAGTGGGGGAGTAATGTTGAGAGCAAAAAAGTTTTTAGTAATTTTTCCTTAAAAAATTTTAGCATTTATCTGCCAAGGATCCCAAGTGGAACTATTGTGCTAAAGTTCTTTTGTTTTTCAAATTGTTAATTAAATCAATCTATCATAAATTCGTAATATTTCAAGCGTGGGTTGTCAACGAGAAAATTATATTTTTTAAAAGTTGAAAAAAATGTCAACACGTAATTGATCAAACAATCTTAAAATTCGATACTTAACACAATTCAATTAATCTAAGTGCAGTCAAATACGGTCAACACTTTAAATGCTTATGCGAAGTTCACCTCTAAGGCCCTGTGTTCACAGTCATTAGCAAACTAATACATACCAAGAGTTTAACCAAAAAAAAATTTATTTTCAGTCATTAGCCAATAGTTAACCAACAGCTTGCTCTAAAGACTCAATTATATTTTTGTGGCCTTCATTAATACGTTTAGGAAATTAACTTCTTCATTCCAAAAATTTGCAGCGCGTGCGTTTTCCATCGTTTTTTTTTATTTTGTTTTCCAACTACAGGCAAAGTGAAACAAAAACATAAAGGGTGTTCCATTAAGACTTTGATTTTGAATAAAACGCAAACGGTTCGGAATTTTTCCAAATATTTTATTTCGTTCAAAAGGTCACACAATAGGATTTTATGTGGAAAATTATTCCGCGGATATGTTCGCCGCGACTATGCCGCAGAAATTTCAATTTCTTGGCCATATTTTCAATGACCTTTTCCAGAATGGTCTCTGGAATGGCCCGAATCACCGATGTAATATTGATTTTCAAGTCTGAAATCCTCTTCGGATCATTCACATACACTTTATCCTTCGTGTAACTCTACAGAAAAATTCTAACGGCCTCGAATCGCATGATCTGGGCGGCCACTTCTCATCACCGCGACGAGAAATTACACTGTTCGGTAATTACCAACGCAAAAATTCCAAATTGAGGCGAGTTTTGTGTAGTGTAGCGCCGTCTTGTTAATACGTTCAGACCTTGAGCTTCGACCTTTGGCACAAAATAGTCCTCCAGCAAAGTGTAGTACCGCTGAAAGTTGACTTTTTCAGTATTTCCGTCCTCATCTTCGAAAAAAACGGCCGATGATGCCTCTGACCCGTAAACCGCACCAAACAGTGACTCGCGGAGAATGCATTGGTTTTTCTACGATTACTAGCGGATTTTACGAGCCTCAGATATGGCAGTGTTGCTTTTTAACATAGCCGCCGAGGTGGAAATGACCCTCGTCCGAAAAGATGACTTTTTGGAAAACTCATCATCTGCAGCAATTATTTGCAGGGCCAAATCAGCAAATATGCGGCAATGTGCATGGTCAGAAGGCAACAGCTGCTGCATCAATTGGACTTTATATGCGTGCAACTTCAAGTCCAAGCCCAAAATTCCATGCATGGAAGTCGCGAAAATGGCCAATTGCTGCGAACGATGGCGAATAAACATTTCGGGGGACTGGACGAGAATTTCACTTATGGCAGCAATATTCTCAGCCCTCTGGTTGCCTTCGGAACATTAAGTACGAACTCAGTTTGATAAAATTTATTCACAATGTTGAGCACAGTTGTTTCAATAATGTGGTGATTGCGACCCCATTTATGGTGAATCGATCGTAGCGTTTGCACCATCGACTTGATATTTAAGATCCAAAATGCGACGATTTTAATGAGTTGTTCTTTCGTGTAGCGATCCGTTACTAAAATCTTATACTGTCACGATGTAAATGATAAAAAATATGGCGGACAAGAGTTGATTATGCAGATTTTAATCGATAATAAAGTACCACATCTACTATTGGAACACCCTTTATGTTCTAACAAAATCCACAAATTTAGCCGAGCTCAAAATTTTTCTCTTGCTCATTGTTTTAGTCAAACCAAATCTATTGAATATGAAGCATTAGTTAAACTCTTGTCACCATTTTAGTTAACTAATTAGTAAACTAATGACTGTGAACCATTCTTTTATGGTTAAATAAGAAGTGTCTATCGGTTTTATACTCCAAAAAAAATGTTTCCATTGAAATCTTTCTATTAGCCCTAATTAAACCATAGATGTGTATCTATGACAAATCAAACCAGACTGTGCCTCAGAAGTATATTTAAGAAATCTTTAAGTTACATTTGTAACTTAGTGGCACTCTTTGACTTGACTGGGCACACTTTTTGTATTTTTTTTATATAAAATGGATTATAAGTTTTAAATTAAATTAAAATTAATATTTTTGACTTCAAAAATAATGCAATTAGAAAGTCTAGGAGCTTCATTGATATCCTCCGTCATTTGATACAACACTTCAAAGTCAAAATGTGCTTCAAAAGCACGTGTTGAGGTTATTAGGGTCAAACAATTAAGCATTTACTATCACTTTTACTTTCCAGATGTTATTTAGTTTTTTTTTTTTTTGTTGTGTAGTAAATAAAAACCCCATTAAAAGTCTGCGTTAAACAGATTATTCGCAAACAATGACTTTGACTAAATGCTAATCAGTCGAACCTGGTTTCTTATGAAAGCAAACTGTTATTTGCCTTGATATTTTCTTTATCAACTACCAGCAGCTGTATTATTGCAAGTGCTATAACGACTTTTTGCCATGAAAATGAGTTAAATTACCTATAGTGCACTGTGCGCACAGTTTCCCATATTATAATATAAACAATTTAGCTTGCATGGTGTTTCCTAGTCAGTAAGGAAAAAACCCTTTGTTTGTGAAAAAACGGATTTTATTGTATTTTTCCAAGATGCCATGCAAAAACTTTGACATAAACAGGATTTTCTTATCAGTCGACAAAAAAAAAAAAAAAAATTATATTCTTTGCAATATAAATTTCTGAAATCCTTGTTCAGCGAAATTTATATTGAGCAGAGGTTAATTTTCCCGAATTTTATAATTTCAAGGAAGAAAACTTGACTGAAGCAATTAGTTCAAATCAGAAATTTGGATTTTCTTTGGTTGCGCCACATACACACAGGTTTTTGAAGCATGTTTAAGAAAGAATGCCCAGTCTGACAACCTTACATGGTTTTTTGGATGTAGATTTCATTTCCCATCAAACCAACTCATTCCGAAAACTAATATTTATTTCTTCGCTTAAGGTGAGATGGCCGTTAACTACCTCTTTACACGTTATCGTTTCAACTGGAGTGAGGTCGAATTTAGTTTCTTCTCAACATTCGCCATGGTAACAGGCTTAGTGGGTAAGTACGATATCTACATAGCTTCTATGAATCTTAAAAGTACGAATATTAAATCATACATTTCCATCCACTGCTCTAGGTGTACTCTTTTGTGTTGGCATATTATCGCACTTGTTAAAAATCGATGATGCACTCATTGGCGTACTATCAAGCATGTCCAAGATACTCTCTGGTTTTGTCTATGCTTTTGCTATATTACCCTGGCAGATGTACGCTGGTGCTGTAGTGGAAATATTTAATGGTACCGCTTTCATTGCAATGCGTTCGATAGCCACAAAACTGGTACGCAAAGATGAATTGGGTAAAGTTAATTCATTATTTGGTGTTGCCGAGGCGCTAATGCCCATGGTGTTCGCACCCATGTATACAACATTATATGCGTCTACACTGAAAGTGTTACCAGGAGCATTTCATTTGCTCGGTAGCACTTTGACTGTACCAGCAGTAGTGATATTTTTGTAAGTTGAAAGTTCTTTTGCTTATAACCCTGTCTATTGATTTCTTTTGATTATGTTTAGATGGATGTATAGCTTCCAAAGGCGTCAACGTAAACGTAATCAGCATAGTGATAGTGAATGTCCGAAAAATGACTGCGGTAATGCGGTCGATGACAATAGCAATTTAAATGCAACCGAAGCCATGGCAATCATAAGTGAAGCAAAGGGTCAAATTGGTGGCATAGTCACACATGTGATAAGCCCTAGTCTGGAATATAATCCTCCGTTGCAGAGTATACTCGCGAAACGTGCATCAATGGTGGAACCTAATGGCATTTTAAATCCGGCTTTTGTGGCAGACAATGATAAGGAAACGGAATGCGAACAGACAAGATTTTAGACAGACTACTCTTTTTGGCAAATGTATAAAAGCGAAGTTTCTTATCGTAGCGTTGTAGTTTGTTAAATGTGTTAAAAACATTTATACCAAGAGTATTGTACATATTTAGTTAACGATTTGTATTTTTTAAGTATTGTTAATGTATTTTTATTAAAGAGACATATATATATATTTACAAAAAAACACTGGTTTTTTAATGCGAATAGCAAAGTGTCATGTATTACTTGAAAAGTGGGGCATAGTTTTAGGAGTTTGTTTTATTACCGTATTAATCATGAATTCCGCAAGCCCGAACTAAATGCGAATTGTTGATAGTGCATGGCAATTAGCATGTCCGTTATACACCAGACAAACGGCACATTACAGACGCAATAATTCTAAAGCATAAAAACGAGATTAATAGTGAGTTAAGCATCAGAAAAGCTAATTAGAATTTTTTGGACCCTGAATTGGGAATTTTTCTTTTAGTCACTATCTATAAAGTATGTATTTTAAAAATGCCTAAAATCATGCAATAAAAAGTTTCACATTATTACGTCTCTAATGTGCATTAGAGCTGCCGTCTGCCTGGGGCATAACAGAGATAATGGTCTTATAAATTTTGCTCTTAATTAATAAATATTTTATAAATAAAAACGAAATAAATTATTTCAAAAAATGCCAAAATTATGCTGTTCTAGTCTGATCTGGAACCGCTCTAAATTTTGAATATTATTAATGCTTAAATCTTTAAATAGATCACTAGAGTATTAGTTAGTTGCAGAACTATGTATGTAATAATAAGCCCGAGACCGAATAGGCAACAAATTTAAATGAAATTATTTGAAAAGTCGATAAAAAATATTTATTCTTCAAGTTCCAACAAAAACAGCAACACCAAAATAAAAAAAAAGCATAAAAAACATTTTGTCAACAGTTCAATTTTGGAAGCTTGGCCCTTTGCAACACGTTTTCAAAACCACATCAGCAATATCACAAACAAATTGTGTCGCTTACTAGGTTTTCAATCAACTGCAACTATGCTTTGACGCTACAATTTGCAACAACAACTATCGATGAGAATTATTTTTCATGCATGTGCTAGGGTGGCCCTTAGTGCATTAGCTGTTAGAGTTTATTTAAAAAGAAAACACAACTATTTCGTATATCTATCCGTAAAATTTCTTGTTTGTTTGAAGATATCAAAATAGCATTTTTTTAGAAACAACTACTTATTGAAACTGCACTGAGGAGGTGTTCCTTATGTTCATTCTCTACTCACAAAATCTTTTTCCGTAAAAGTCATAATAGAAAGCAAAAAAGTGGCCAGTTAGGTGTTACAAGCGCAGGTGAATCAAAACGCTTACCGTTAAATAAGGTATGTACACGAAAAAAAGGAGTCGACGAAAAACCTATCGCTAAAAATAAAAATGAGAAAAACTAAGCCCCAGAAGCTAAAAAGTTTTCTATTGGTGTAAGTATCAAGCATAAAAAATTTGGTCCCGATCGGAAAATATTTGACCATGCCGCAAGGCCGTTGAAGGTCGGAAAAACGCTATTTATATGGAAAAATGGGGCTTTAATCGCAATAATCAGTCTTATCTTTGAAACTATTTGACACAAGTAAATGATGTTTAGAATATACAATATGAACAATACTTTAGTTGATTGGATCCCAAATGGTTGATGCCACGACCTCTCCACCTGTAATTCGTCGTATATCTGCAAATATTGGACTCAGGGGAATGAGATTCGGTACATATGGGAAAAAAATTGTCAGTAAAAACTTTGAGGGGCCGTACCCTTTCCGTCTCAAAAAAAACAAATTTGTCAAATCTCTGAAACTATTTTGAACATATGAATAAGATTGGATTTCAGGTAAAGTGAAGCGAACAGGATATGGCATTATAGGTAATAATGTTAGACCGTTTTAAGGTACTTAGTTGGTCCAGAAGCACTATTTTTTTCTGTTTTTATTTTGGTCTCCTTGCTAAAGACACCAAGTTAGATAAACTTGGTCCCGATCGGAACATATTTGACCGTACCCCAGGCCGTTAAAAGTCGGAAATACGCTATTTATATGAAAATAAGGAAACAATCAATCCTATCTTCGAAACTATTTAACATAGGTGAATGAGATTTAGTACATATATGAAAAATACTTGAGCAAATAGTATCTGATAAAAAATGGGCAACGCCACTCCCCCTTCACCCAAAATTTGTCGTATCTCTGATAATATTTGACTCAGGTGAATGAGATTAGGTACATATCTTATTAGCACTGGGAAAAATTTGTTCAGTAAAAATAGGAGGGGCTACGCCCCCTCATTCTAAAAAAAACAAATTTGTCATATCTCTGTCCGCATCACTTTATCTGAAATCAAATCTAATTCACCAGTCCCAAATAGTTTCAGATATATGACAAATTTGTTTTTTTAGTTTAAGGAGGCGTGGCCCCGCCCATTTTTATTGAAGCTCAGGGCGATTCAGAGGATTTCCATTTTTTGGTACAACATTGACCCCATTTCCTTCATACCAATTCATGGCCAATTTGCCATAGTGACAAGTTGCTAAATCTAGTCAAAATAACAAAGAGTTTTTGTGAAGTCGTATCAATTTTAGCAGACGTTTCTTTTGGCAGTCTGTCACATAAATTTGGTGGTGATCAGTACCAGTTATGAAAAATACTAAGCTTTTCAAATCGAATTTACAAATTGCTTTCCAAACAGAATATTTTTTTGCAAACTTTTCCATTTTTTTTGCTTTAAATTTGGCGCAACACCTCTTTTCTTCTCTGTGGTGTTAAAAAGAAGACCCAGAAGTTGTTTAATTCAGCTTTGACGTAAGTTGCGAAGTCCATTAAAATGAATTCAAAATTGTGTACAAAACGGTCGTAGAGCTTTCGTTTGCGAGTTTTAGCAGCTGTGTTTTGCTTATCATTTCTATTTGGTGCCAGTAGTACTTAATATGATTGAAAACCTTTCTCTCTGCAAACTTTCTGTACGTTTTCGTTTCGTTTTCGATTTCAAAAAACCCTTTTGAAAATATGGTTTCAATGATTTCGGTTCAAAGTTGGTAAAAAAGTGGCGGTGCTGAAATTCACTAAAATCCATCTCCGCAAAGATTTTTCGCAAGGAATAAATACGTAATAAGAATAAAGTGCACAGCGTTCGAATATCATTAGGGTATTATATGTATAGTATTTTTGACCGATTTTTCGGAGCCGGGGGCTTATAAGCTTCAAAATGTCTCATAAATTATGAAAGCATGTCAAATGTGTGGACTCTTGTTGCCAGAACATTACAAACTCAGATTTTGTTAGTACAATGTACACTTCAAAAGAAGAACTTGATGTTTAAATACCAGCGGTGATATTTCTGTGACTTTAAGCACAGAACAAATGCGATGGAAGTGTGACCGCAAGCTTACCTATCGTTGTTTGATTGCTACTGCCATCGCAAACGTAAATTCGTACCATTGTAGTTTCTTGTCTTGCGGTGTATCCAGTGATTTGCGGTGTTTGCGATGTTTCCGTCGTTAGTATGCAATCGTTTATACCACCGAATAGTCGAATTAAGCACGCAGTGGCACACAGTACAATAAAATTGCGGTGCACCGGTGCTAACCTCCGTTGTTCTCCAACGAATAAAAGGATTAATAAATTTCATAAACGGAACACCCTAAAACAAGCAATGCATTTGTGTTTGTCGTACGCCAAGCAACCTGTATTTAAATGGCCATACGTTCATACACATGTGAATTTGTGTAGGTATGTATGTATATACACATGTGTGTGTGAAGTGTTGCGCGTGTGGCCAATAAATGTGGCTGTCGCCGAGCTGAAAAACCTTCTTTTTTCTATGCGGCTCTTTCACCGCATGGCTCTTGTCGTACAACGCGTTCCACTTCAATTGAGTGAAGCCGCTGATTACGCGTATCGCTTATCCATTGATTGCCAGTTGCATCCAACGATACCGATAAATGTTGGCAACAGCGGGTGATGATGATACGGAATTTCATGTTTTCTTTTTTTTCCTCTTCTTTATTGCGCTTTTTGATGAAAAACTGTTTTTTCATTAAAGCTGTAGTAACGCCCCACAAAAGAGTGAGTAGGTGAAAAAAAAAAACTAGGAAATTGACATCGTCCAGCTGTTGTAATGAGTTTTTCTTGGCTGGCTATGATGGAGGAGAAAAGTATGGAATTGCGTGTGGCGAAATTTGTTGGCCGTTTAATTGAATTTTTGACTTTATGTGAATAATATGGGAAATTTTCTTCGAATGATTGGCTTTTGGAATTAAGTTATTAATTTATGGAGTTATTCTTTTTGAAGCATAGTTTTAGGCATCTTGTTATAAATGCATTTTTCATTAAAGATTGTGAATATTTTGTTCACAAATCCATAGAGAAATCGTTTTACGAGATCTTTTAAAATTCTCAAATTATATACATAGTTCCAGAATTAAAATCAGCTAAGTGCACGTAGCGAAAACTTAAAGAGCGAGTGATTTACAAATTTGGTGATTTGGAAATAAAAAAGATGAAATGAATAAAAATTAATTGAAAAGAATTGAAATGAATTGAAATGAATTGAAATGAATTGAAATGAATTGAAATGAATTGAAATGAATTGAAATGAATTGAAATGAATTGAAATGAATTGAAATGAATTGAAATGAATTGAAATGAATTGAAATAAATTGAAATGAATTGAAATAAATTGAAATGAATTGAAATGAATAGAAATGAATTGGAATGAATTGAAATGAATTGAAATGAGTTGAAGTGAAGTGAAATGAATTGTAATGAATTGAAATGAATTGAAATGAATTGAAATGAATTGAAATGAATTGAAATGAATTGAAATGAATTGAAATGAATTGAAATGAATTGAAATAAATTGAAATGAATTGAAATGAATTGAAATGAATTGAAATGAATTGAAATGAATTGAAATGAATTGAAATGAATTGAAATGAAATGCAATAAATTGAAATAAATTAAGGTGAATTGAAATGAATTCAAATGAACTAAGGTAAAATGAAGTAAGATGAATCAAAATAAATAAAAATAAACTGAAATGAATTGAAACGAAATGAAATGAGCTGAAGTTAAATGATATGAGTTTTTAATTTTAATGAATTGAATCGAATTGAATTGAAATAAAACTAATTGAAATGAGCTGAAAAACATAAGACTATCCATCAAACCGCAACGCAGGACATAACAAATGTCCCAGCAGGTTGCTTACACATTAAACGCAACATCAAACGGTAGTCAAAGCATTTCACATGCTGATTCTAATGATGACACTGGCTGTTAAACATTTAACCAGCATGTTAGGTTACGTACCAAAGCTGAAGGATGCTGTTGCTGCTGCTATCTACTAACAGCAATTAATCGACAACATACAGCTGCTGACTACAATGTGTCGCGTGCCAGTTTGTCTGCTTTGGCAAAAAAGTTCAACGATTAAAACAAAAACAAATGAGAAGAGAGCAAGAGCATATAAAATGCGAGCATTGGAAATCAGTAGAGTAAAAAGAGATTGACTGAAATGAAATCCACATGCAAACCTGTTAACGCAACATGTTGCTGATAGCGAAAATGTTTATAAACACTAGTTGATTGAAGAAGAAAATGTTATGTTAAGTTGGCTGTGATATTTCAGATTGTTAATTACATAATACCTAATGTAGGTAATTGAAGTTTGAGAACAGATGGATAAAAAAATGCTTTGGAGAATTGCACTATAATTTGGCATAAACAAATACGTAGATCATTCTAAAAACCAAAGTACACGTCGGAAAGAAAAAGCCCACATCAGAAAAAATGTGTTCTAAGCAGTAACATATTTGGGGAGTTATGTTCTAGGGTAATCCACCAAAAATAAGGACTCAAATATATTTCTTGTTGGTTTTTCTCTTATTTTTGTGAAGTCAAAGTTTTTACATAGAACTTGTTTTTTATATGATATAATAATTTCCTTTTTTGTATTGGAGCGAGATATTTAAGTATTAAAATTCATTAATTCAAACGAAAGGCCAGCAAGTCTTTTAAACCTAATGACCCTCTTTCAGAATCTTCTCACCACACAAATTTCAAACTTAAAAAGGTCAAAGTGCACCAAAACACACACTGAGACATACATACACACATGTAAAGCACCGAACTGTATGCCCTTTGATTAAACTGCCCCACAACATACATATTAAGACATACAGACATACTCATGAACTCATATTAAAGCCATTAGCATCTCACTTTATTTTGTTGGTTGCCATTTTATTCTCATTTTTTTTTTTTTTTTGTTTTATTTTGCTCAACTCATTTCTTGGTCAAAATCAAAATGATTTGGAAGGGAACTTTTTCATTGACTAAATGGCTGACTGACTGACTACTGAACTTTAGATTACGTACAATTTCAGCACCACCACCACCAACCGAAAAACCCCTTATGAGTGTGAGTTTTTTTGTTTTGCTGTTTTTGTCTGGACATCTGATAAATGAGTTGTTTGCTTGTTCGCTTCCTTGTTTGTCGGTTCGTTCATTTGTTCCTTTAGTCGTTTTTTCTTTTGTTTTTGTTCTACGTTGCTGTTTTTGTTTGTTCACCCAAATTGGTTTCGTTCTGATTTCCTTGTCAATTTAGTTATAATGCGTATATGTATGTGTGCGTGCATGTGTTTCCGGATATATGCATGTTTGTAAATGTTAGTGATGAGAAAAAAAGGAAGCTTTACGGCAGACAATTAAATGCGTGCGGGTTCAGTGGCCACCATACTGGATGCGGCTTAAAGCCGCCGGCTTTGATGTCGAGAAGATTCCAACAGTTAACAACATTTTTTTAAAAGGACCGGTTGGATAGATGAAAAAGTTTAGTTTTTGTTTAACTACTGCAATGTAAAGATTAAGGCACTGGTTCGAAGTCATTAGTTAACCAATAAGTTAACAAAAATAGTGACTAGAGCTTAACTAATGTTTCATATTCAAAGTGTTATGGTAAGCTGAAAAAAAATGTATGGATTTTGTTTGGTGATTTTGTGAAAACATATTTCCTCCTACAAAGCATCGCTTCGCGTGAAATTCTTCTTATAAGAAATATTTGTTAGGAAGATTTATTTTTATTTATCTTTATTTTGGTTATTATGTATTAAGTAAAGAACAAATAAATTATTGCAATTAAGGGATTGGTAGTGAAAGAAGAGCATAAATTTAGTTTAGGGTAAAATCCCCACCGCATCACTAAAAGTAATATATACGGCAACACTGCGCAACAGCTGTTTTTGACACGTAGCTGTAGTTCGATTTGTTAGATGACAAGAAACAGCATAAATTTATGTAGATACATCGCAGTGAATCGAGACAGCCTTTGCGTGGTCAGCGATCAGCGCACAACAGCAGCAGTAGCAGCAACAACGGAGAAGGCTTAGTAAGCAGCAACCAAGAAGGAACTAGTATATTGAAAATCGCCACGCTAATCCAACGCCCTATACTGAATCAGTGGCCTGTGATTAGCGACAGGGCGAGGGCCACACGGACGAATAGACCGATAATGAATCATTTATGGTGGGCATCAGCGTAGCAAGTAGAACGGAGAAAAGTACAAGATTGTACGAGGTGGACATACGTAGATTGGAAAGCATACCGTAGGGCGGTAAAGAGGACCGCTACACAAGTCGTGTGTAGCCCGATAATGGATCAGTCGCTCGCGGCTAATATATAAGTGGAGAGAGCAGACTTGAGCTCAAACCCGATACTGAATCAGTTAGCCGTAAGTACACACTCTCTCTCTTTTCAATGCAAAGTAGACCTACGTACGCAGAACAGAAGAATAAACAAAGGGTGGTAAGGAGGGCCACCACATTAAACGTGAGTAACCCGATACCGTATCAGTTGCTCACGATTAACGTGCAAGCGAGTTCTGTTACGACACTGTTACGAACATGTTGCGCGGCTGCGAGTTGCTGTTCATCAGCTATTGGTTTACTAATGGCTAAATAGAAAGTTGTTGGTTAAACCCTTGTCATAAGTGAACTAAAGACTGTGAATCCGGGTCTAAGTCTTCCCACATATCAATTCATATCGATGATCTGCTTATTTTTTCGCTCGCACTAAATACTCTTCAAATTTTTCGATAGTTCTCTAAGCACTCTATTCAATACCAAATCATAGGGTAGAACGGGGATAAACATCCAATTGCCTCTAATTTTTTTAAATAAAGTCAAATCGAACGACCGTTGGTACAGTAGATAGTGATCAATACAACGCAACTTTGGCAAAAGGTTCTACTACCGCACGTGTGTTATAACCTGAGTTCTGACGAAAGAAAGATTTGACGTGTCCTCGCCGCAATATTTTCAGTCGACAAAAGTTCAAACTTTCACAAATCAGTGAAGTGCAGAAAGGAAGGTAAGTGTTTTCTAAGAGCAAAATTACATGTTGAATCCAAATCTGTAATTGGTTTTACAAAATTTAAATTTGTTAAAAAATTATTCGCCTTAAAATAAACAAAAGTACGTGGGGTTAAATAACCAGAAGGAGAAACAGGCGTTGGCGACCACGGTAAGGTCGGAAAAAAAGATTCTAAAGAAATTTTCCGAGCGAAAACCACGACACGGCAGCCAAAAACAATACTCGTCGCTAAAAAAGAGGTCGTCTAAGAAAAGTAGTATACGTTGAGGAAAGTGACGCCAGTGATTAATGAAGCTCAAGAGAAACTTTTTCAAGTTGATTTTGTTCTTTTGTAACGTTTTGTAAAATTCAGATAAAATACAAACCCTTAAAAAAACAATGTTGGTTACTTTTATTATAAAAAGAAAGTTTGGTTGTTTTACCCCATCAGGTGGGTCACACTTTTTGTTCAAACGCAGATACCGTATAAATAATGCAAGTTTGAAAAAAAATTTTCGTTTGAATTTTGTGACAAAGGGTCCAGAAACAGTTAAAATTTTCAAATTATTATCATAAACAAAGTTTTTACAGAGTGCAAAACACAAAAGTGGTTGTTTAACCCCGTTCTACACAATAATGATGCTGTATATGCGATTCATCAACTTATCAGATCATATTGTGGCCCCGAACAAGAATTTGACTTCTGGTTATTTTCATTTAAATAAGAAAATGTAAGAGAGTCATGTATAAAAAATTCTTAACTCATTGATGATACGAGTACACGCAATATAAAGAATACTTTGATCTTTCGAAAGTATTCGCTTTGCTGGCATCTCTAGCGATTTCTCATCTGTATGTGTTTTAATAGACATTTGTGCCATTTGTCCTTTTAATTCTCAACAGTTCATTTAAGTAAAATAATCATTTTCAACTTGTCATAATGACCCACATGAACACATACATTCGTACATTCATACGTATGAAGTTCATTCATGGTTTATATGTAATGTCATGTGCTCATGTGTGTGTGAAATTGCTTTTGTATTGAGTCATTTTTTATGGTAATTGTAATTTTCTTTCACTTTTTTTTTCGTTTTATTATACCCACAACTCTAACAACCATCTATAGCCTATATTCTGGTCCTTTGCCTTAACTTTATATGTATGTGCGCATTATTTTAACGTATATGTGTTCCCTTGTATGTGTACATACTTAAATGATTTATTTGCCTTAGCATTATTTTTGGCATTGTTTTTGAAACAATTTAACGAACCATGAAATTTGTTGCATTACCAAAAAAATTTGATTTGATTTCTTTCATTTTAGTTCGGTTTTTTATTTATATTTCGCAACATGTGTGAGTGGGCTTTGTGTGTTTAAAATTTTCAGTTTGAAATTTAATCTTTTCATATGTAAGACATACCATTTCAGTTTATGTTGTCAGATGATACAAATTCACTGAAATCAATTTTTCTTTTTGAACATCGAAGTTTTCACAAGAAACAAAATGATAAAAAAGAATGAAACTGTGAATTAAATGCAAAAGCCTAAAAGCATGCAAAGCATTTTTTGTTACTTCTAAGCCAAAAATAATGATAAAACAAACTTCAGTGCACACTGTGAAAGTGGGAAACAACGACCAGTGTTGCTTAGACTACAGTGAAATAAAGTTCCGCATCGGTTTGATTGCAGTGGGTAAAAGTTTTCGATATGTGTATCTGAATTTTTCAATAATTCTTGTAAATAACTTTTTGTATTAAATCTAAAAAAAAAATAATTTTAACTAAAGACAATATTTTTTGCAAATTAGGATCTTGTACTTACTATATCTCTTCTTAGCGTATATATTCTTCACTGTAACAAGCTAGTGCCTATAGTTCCTTCCCAGTGTGCCAGACGGTTCATATCTCCCCTTTTTTATCCGTTACGGATCCGTTACTGATCCGTTTGCGGGAGAAATTCCAAAAAAAAAAAAAACGATTCGCTTTTTTTAACGGATAAAAAAGCGGATATATGAACCGTCTGCCACACTGGGTTACCACAATTCCTCGATTTATGAATTTCTTGGAAACAAAATATTTTTAATATTTTACTATGAAATTATAACATAAAGTGTTAAAAAGTCATTCTCCGCCCTTTCCCTAGCCGCTTCTTGTATGTATGTATGTATTCTCCTTTAACTCCTAGGAGGAGCATAGGGCCAATATGAAATCTCTCCATTTGTCACGATCCCTTGCGATGACTTTGATCTCTTGCCACGATTTTCCCGATTCTTGGATTTCCTTTTCCAACGACCTTTTCCAGTTGGTTTTGGGTCTACCACGTCCTCTACTGCCTTGTGGATTCCACTCAAGGGCCTGGCGACAAACTTCGCTGTGTGGTTTCCGGAGAGTGTGACCAATCCATCCCCATTTGCGCAGCTTGATCTCGTTTGCTATAGCCTTCTGTTTGCATTTTTGATGTAGCTCGGCATTTGATATAGTGCGAGGCCACCAAACCTTTAATATACGCCTTAAGCATTTGTTGACGAATACTTGCAGCTTGTTTGTTAGTTGTTCAGTAACAAGCCATGTTTCGCACCCATATAACAAAACCGATTTCACATTCGAATCAAAAATGCGCACTCTCGTTTTGGTGGATATAACGGATGAAGACCATATTTTGTTCAGTTGAGCAAACGCGCCTTTTGCTTTTGCTATTCTTGAGTTGATATCCTCTTTTGCTCCACCATCCATGGAGATAATGCTGCCTAGATACGTGAAGCTATCGACGTTTCCGATGTCATCACTGCCAGCTTTAAACGTCATGTCATTGCTTGCGTTTAGCTTCATGCTTTTAGTCTTGGATACGTTGATTTTTAGGCCGGCCTTTTGTGATTCCAAGACAAGGTCTTCAATTTTGCTTTGCATATCTGAATGTTTGGACGATAAGAGGCAGATGTCGTCAGCGTAGTCGAGATCTTCCAGATGTTCGGTAAAGTTCCATTGAATACCCCTTTTGGCCTTATTAAGAGCTTTATCTAGGATATCATCAAGAACGATAAGGAAGAGTGATGGTGATAGTAAACACCCCTGCCGCACGCCTGAATTAGTGGTGAATGTCGGTGACAACAACCCGTTGTGTAACACACTGCATTTAAAGCCTTCATATTGTGCACGTACTAAGTTTATGGCCTTTGCGGCAATACCTCTTCGTTGCAGTGACGCCCAGATGTTTTCTCGGGAGACACTGTCAAAGGCAGTGCTATAGTCAACGAAGACAAGTTGAAGTGCAGCACGCCACTCGCATGATTGTTCGACAATTATTCTGAGCGTGTTGATTTGATAGCCGCTTCTTAGTACTTTTAATTTGTCTGTTTCGCATATAACTTTCTAAAAAGAACTTATACGACATTGTTTGCATATATATTTCAGCTACTGTTTTTCTGTATTAACTCTTCGAACATTTTTTTTTGTATAGAATTGACAATCATGGAAGTTGGTGCCTCCATTAAGACTACCTCCGCTCAGTGTTTCTTATTCTAACTGTAAATTTTTTAAATATTAAGTAAATAGAGAACTTAAAATGAAGAGAAAGAGAAAATTCAGCGTATTTTCAGCTCAGTCAGTTTTGGTTTTGAGACAGTGAGTGTTCATGTAGTTTTTTTTAAAAAAGTTTAAAAATTTTGTAAAGTAAAATAAATTATAAGTAAAACAATTAAGGGGCTATCCACCAGTTCCAACTTTTTTAAAAAAATTTGCGGTTTTCATTGTGATATTACTGTTTTTGCATTATTTCATCATTCTCCGTTTTATCATTCTCCGCCCTTTTTTTTTGCAGCATTTCATCCTTCTCCGTTTAGTAACCCTCTACCTGGTTTTTTATTGTTAGTTTGAAATTTTGTCTTAAGATGCTTAAATAAAGTTCTCAAAAATCCAACATAAATTTTTAGGGTTGCCACTTGGATATTTTCGAAAATATTATATAATTCTTACTTTTTTAGACTTAATTTAAATTTTTGGTTTCAAAACTGCTCAGATAAACTTTTCTGAAATTGTACGAAAATTTTAAGGGTTGCCACTCGGTTTTTTTTTGTTATCTTTGCTTAAACCAAATTTCGGTTCGATGAGTTTTTATAAATAAATAAGCGTCGGTCAATTTTTAACGATTTAAACTTTTATTTTTAGTGCGTAATTATAATGGCGCACGTAAATGTAAAGAAGGTTTAAAATAAATTTTCGAAAGCAACCATCTGGCAACCCTAAAAAATTATGTTTGATTTTTCTAAAGTTTATTTAGTTTATATTAATTTTTTTTAAATTTTCCAAAGGTTCAGGTCACCATATTCTTTACCTTTAAGTTATTAAAAAATAAAAAAATAGGTGGGGATAAAAAAAGGCATGTTTTGGTACATTTTTCGGAGATTTACACATATAGGGGGTTATCGTGAATCAAGATTCCCCGGGAATTTTCTTAAACTGCAATAGAGAATGCACTGCAGTCTGAGAAAATTCCCCGGGAATCTTGATTCACGATAACCCCCATATTCTTAATCAGCGTCATGACGCATACCTCCTGACTCGATATAGGCACGTCCATCTGTCTGTCCGTGAAGTATTGAAAGCGTCATTTGAGATAATCCAATCAAATTTCACTCAAACAATAAGAATAGTAAATGAATGCTCTGAACAAAAAATAGACAAACTCGGACACTTGGCACGTCCCACATAAACAAAAGTTTCAAAATGCTGTACTGAAAGCGTTTTGCGCAATAATCTAAGCAAATTTCAGTCATACACTCGGAGTAGCTAACACAAAATCTGAGAAAAAACTAAGTGAATTAGTACAAGAGGGCGTGGCATCTCCTGTAGAAGTAAAATTTTTAAGACACTGCAGTGTAGGGTATTTAATTTTTGGCCAGGCCTAATATTTAGAGAAAAATTGGGTCTGGAATCCAAATTTCTGCATGAGCCATAGTTTGATGATGCTAAAAACTATACCAAATTTCCGGAAATTCGGAGATGGCAACGGTTGAAAATGAAATTTTTTTAGTTAATTTGAGACGGTTCCCCCTATTTAAGCATAAAACTGATGAAATATTCTCTTCCTTGTCAGAGAAATTATTAAATTATTTCTAACTACATATTTTATATAAAATATGACAGCTCTCTTAACCAACTTAAAAAACATCTGCGAATGCGGCTAATCGAATATTAAAAGCGCTCGAGGGCTTATATTGATCAGTTTGTTTCAAAGCAGACAAGGATTAGCACACACACACATCTATGTAAAACTTTTCAGTGCTTAGTGCCTTGGGAAGCACATGTACTTTTAGGTATGTTTGTCTAATCAAACTAAGACTAGTGGCTGCAGTTTAGGTAAACCATTTTCTCTTTTGGTCAAGCAGACGTTTATTGGCAGTTCTTCAAGTTAAGAGCACTAACATGGTAAAAGTAAACGTATACATACAATTGTATACAAATATGTACATAAATTCATACATGCATGTGTACATCAAAGTTTACAGAAGCACCAAGGTAACTAACTAATCTGGACAAAATACACCTGAAGCCAAAAGAAAAAAAAAAAAAAAAACCCAAACAAAAGAAGATTTTTGCTGCAACTGAAGTTGTGGCATTAAATTTGAGTTGAGTAGCTTAAACTAAAACTGTAATGCCTTTAGCATTTTTCGGTTGTTTACATAGGAAAGGAAAATAAAATGAAAATATCTCAGTAGTTGGAAAATGTAAAATAAACAAAAACGACTTGACTGTAAGGATGCGCAAGAGAGGGTGCTATTTTGCTCAGAAAAAAAATATAAAAAGCAAAATATTTGTATAGTTTCCAATAACGAATTCAAGTAGGTATATTAAAGATACAACAACGGAAGCTGAGTTAATGAAGACAATATAAACAAAGGTTGTCAATATATGAGAATGATGCCACACACACAAAACACACAACACACATGGACAATACACACAATATTGCGCCAACACGCGCACTTGACAGTGAGGTTTCTTTTGACATTGATATTGTTGACTTAAATGATGTGTTCCTACATGACGCGTACAACATTTAGAGAAAAACAGTTCACTTTAAAAAATTGGGAAACTCCTTAAAACAACATCGACAATGGTTTTATAGAGAAATGTTTAAAGTGGACTTAAAAATTGATATAAGCTCCCGCAAAGATTTTCCGAACAGAATTCAGAATTCTCCAACAAAAATTGGACGATCTTCATTGTAGTAAGCAACCATCAAATTCTAACTCTTAAACGAGTTTTTCAGTACTAGTTATCTCTACCAAAAAAACTAGTAAGGGTGCTACTTTCGGCCTGGTCAAAAATTAAATAGTCTACACTGCAGTATTTTGAAAATTTTGATTCTATGGGAGGTACCACGTCTTCTTGCAAGCAAACTTCCAGTTTTTGCTCAGAGCTTGCACTAACTTTTCCAAGTATCTGTCAAAAATTTTGTTGCACTAATCAAATAACACTTGCACCACAGCATTTTGAAACTTTGGGTGTATGGGCGGTACCACGCCCTCTTTTCCAAACCAACCATGTTTCCGTCTAGAGCTTATGTTTACTATCTTTATAATAGATGAACAAAATTAGTTTTGACTCTTAGTCTTGATAATTTTTCGCTGATATAATTTCTTGGTCACGATGATCATCAATACCAAGACTGTTTTCAAGTCTTGATATTTTATAGTTGATAGGTATGTCACGACCCTTTAATGCCTAAAATCATCTCTCAATTTGAAATCTGGCATCTTAAAAACCCAACTGCTTTGAAAAAATAAGTTATGGAGAATTTGAATACTCATCAATCCTTAGAAATTTTTTCAAGGTCAAGACTAAGACCAAGACCGAGACCAAGACTTAATGACCAAGTCCATTTGTTTGAATTGTCTCTAAAACACTTTCAGTATATCATTTTGAGCTTTTTGAGTCAAAAAACGTGAAATTCGCCCACACCAAAAGATTTTTCTGAAATTTTTATATAAATCTGTTGCTGTTAATGGTAAATTTTAATTCCCGAAAAGATTTTGTAAAAAAAATTTTTTTCCAATAGTTGAGCCGTTCAAAATGAAAATGGTGCAAGTCCAAAACGAAGCAAAAGTAATGTCATAATATTAATTGACTGACATTTTGTTAGGCATAAATAAAATTGATTTCTGTTTTCACGAAAAATTTACATGATGATATGGAATTGTTGAAATTAAGTTGAAAAAATTATATCGACCAAAGAACTGATCATTATGGCACACAATTTATACGAAATTACTTTTGCCTCGTTTCGAACTTGCACAATTTTCATTTTGAACGGCTCAGTTATTGACACTCAAAGTCAGGAAAAATTTTCAACAAGCATTTCTTCAAAATGCTATAAGTTTTGAATAGCTCCACCGATAGTGACCAAACTTTTTTAGTCCTGTAGATATGATAATAGATTAGGTTTGTTTATCTAAGAAAAAAAATTTTCAAAAATTTTACATTGTTTTTGTGAATTAACAAATTGTTTAATAACAATTACATTTCAGTGATGTGCTGCGCCTCGAAAAAGTCTGAAAAAATTACAGAGATGCATTGAACCCTTCCGAATAAGAATTCATGTAGAAAACCGTAGAGACAAAATAACTTGCAACGGTATCATTGTCATAGTGTTAAAAAAAAGTGGGTGGAAGAGCATTAAAAACTTCGTTTTCCTCTCCAACGTTTCTTTCAAACATATAACCCCCTTTTTCCACCCTTTAAAGAAGCTCCCATACAAAATTTCGATAAAAATATCAAAAAAGTTCTCATTGCCGGGAGAGGGAAAAAATTTTTCCGTTCCAACATTTCTTTCAAACATACCATCCCATTTTTTCGACTTCTCATTGCCGTGAGTGGGAAAAATGTTCACCGACCCTCATTAATTTTTCACTACCAAGATTTCTCTCAAACATATTACCCCCCTTTTCTTACCCCTTAAAGGGGCTACCATGCAAAATTTAGATACAAATGTTCGTTTTATGTTTACGGACAACCTGTCTCGAGATGTGATTCTCGTCTAATCTATGCAAAAAATGAAAAAAGCATGCTTGGTCGAGTTCTTGGTTTGTAGGTGAATTCGACTGAAGATCCCATATGGTTATGGGTGAAACGTATCGAAAACCAACCTGCCAACAAAATTTTTTGGTTTTTTTACCTATGCATTTTGCCTTGTTTTTGTAATGTTGTTGTTTTTACTCAAAAACACAGAACAGTAAGCTCACACGACAAAACACTTGACACGTGTTTTTTTGGTAGCTAGTTGACAATAAAATTATTTTTTGGAGTTTTCAATGTACTTGTAAGCCCTATCCACGAAGTATAGTTTGACTATTTTCTGAATATAAGGTCTTGCAAGAAATGTAGTCAATGAAGGGGCAAACTCCTTTGCGAATGGAGGTGCAGGTCGAAATTATTGCAAGTTGTACGATTTAAGGGCAAGTTTTTTTATAATTAAATTTTTTTCAGAATAATTCCTTAATTCGCCTTTGATAATGAGGATATTCCTTAAACCGTGTTAGTGCCTCGAAAACCTCGTAATAGTTGTCGAAATCAATACGAGTTTTGACAGTGTTAACGAAGTTTTCGAGGCATTAACACGTTTTACGAAATACCCTAAAAAAGTTTTCGAATATTTCGAAAATTATGCGTCACCTAAAGTGTTAATGGATTTCCGTATCCATATGTACGTTGGTGTCAATTCTAATGAAGCAACTGCATTTTTCATATGCATTTGATGTTTGTATCTCTAAACTGCATTCCTACATCAATGATGTACTCGTACATTAGTAAATGCATGCGTTTAAAGCGAGTAATAGCAACAACAACAAATGTAAAACAAAAACAAATATTTTTCGTACGTGCTTATTATGTTGTTTTTGTTTTTTTGTCAGCAATTTTGAGGCGGCACTGTGCCTTAATTTTATTGTTGTACATTTTGTAGATTCCCATCTATGGAGTGCATGTTGAATGTATGTACTGGATTTTCTTTTGTCTGTTGTTTGTTTTGTCGGATTTTATTCTGCCTTCCGGTATTTTCATCATTTTCAATTGCGGCTGCTTCTTCATTTTTATTTGATTTTTCGGTTGTTGCTGCCTACGATGCTGATTCCTTCAATGTTGGTACATATTGCATTCCATCTTCCGAATATTCAATGCAGTCAGTCAGTTAGTCAAGAGCTGAGCAAGAGTCTTCTTAAGCCAGAGTTGGCCGTTGCCACTACAACAGCGCGTTGCTTTGCCAACTAGGGGGGGATTAGACTTGACTTTTCTTCCCCTTGATCTTGGATTTACTATGCAGGCATTTGTTTATGAAAACTCTCTTTGTGTTTGTGGGATTAACTTTAAATTTGCATGTGCTGGGGTTGTTCACTTTTGATATCATTTACAGATAATTTGTTGTTTTTCTTTAGTTTAAGAGCAGAAGTTATCAGTGATATGTTTTTCTGCTAATCTAAATTCAGCATTGAACTTTTTTGGAAGTGAAATGAAACCTCAAAATGTAAATAGTTCACGAACTCTGTTTTGTTTTGTTTTTTTCTGAAGTTAAGCTTTTGGCAATATACACATTACATCTGCTGATAAGTTCTCGGTCTGACAATCAGATGTCGCCACAAACACGTAGCTAATATTTTTTGAAAGTACTAATCTTCAAAAGATAACTGTAAAAGTTACAGTGGTTTTAGTGAAACAAAATTTTTTATTTTCCAAAGGGAGTTTCGAGTGTTGATAAAACATTGCTTTTTGATAAGAAAAAGCACCGTTTAAACAAAATCTTGGGTTGATAAGTGTTTACTGGGTAACGTAAACTATAAAATAGGCCCGTGTGAGCATTTTGTTAAAATTACCCTTTTTGCTATGGCAACACTACCCACTAGCGCGGCGAATTCGTACTCGCTAGTACTGATCATGATATCTGAAGTGTTGCCATCTCACTCACTCGTGTGCTATACCCTAGGTGGACGTAAATGTCATTTGGAGACATACGAAAATTCGTCACTCGCTTTAATAACCTTATAAAACACAGAACAGCAGCTCGTTGTGTTTGGTCTCATCCATTTTTATTAAATAAATAAATAAATAAATAAATAAATAAAAATACACTTTTTTATTCATGCATTACGCACATACGAGTCCACGGGGAGCCTCAATTTCCCAGAAGGGGTCACTGGAAGAGCAAGCAGAAGAAAGCCTTCCACCGCAACATCATACGTACAACAGCGTTTAGAGGACACTTGCGCCACAGTGATGAGGGGCACTTGCTGCATCCGAGTGACAACCTCCACGATTCATCGTCTCATTGGGACATAGAAGGTAACCCTTTGCCATTAAAAATAAACATACATACCTTAAAAGGTAAAAGTTTGGTACCCGGCCAAATAATAAGTATTATCCAAACTCTGCTTCTGGAAAATCTACACTTACTTACTGCTGTTCTGAAGTTAAATGTGGTCATAAAATTAAGCGGTACCTATACCAGAAAATATTAAATAAGTCCACAAAATCGTTTGCCAAACTATAAAGTGAAGTTGCAGGAGATAGCTAACACTCCAAGTACATATATCAAAGGAGGATTTAATTTGCATGAACCTTTGTTCAAGAGAAAGCTGTTTTCGAAGTTTGTGCCACGTTTGCTAAAAGTAGACCAAAAACCAACAATGGATCGATGATTTCGAGCGCTGTTTGGAGCTGTTTTGGCGAAATACAAAAAACTTTTTGCATCGATACGTAACGATGGGTGAAATTTGGATCTAGCATTGCACCCCAGAGTTAAATCGGCAGTCATCTGAGTGGACAGCAGATGATGAACCTCGCCTGAAGCGGCCAAAAGACGCAAGAAAAGCTTTTAAACAAAAATTTTCGAAATATCAAAGAATATTCTTTTTCTTCTTATATCTTTTATCGACTTCATTTAGGAGCAAAATACCTTCACAAAACTTCTACATTGCAAGCGCCTTCAAGTCCTTTGGTGTCTTGCTCTATTTTTGATAGATGGTGACACTGATAACATGTGTAGGGAAATCCAAAGCCCTGTTGCCAATCTAAGGAAAAATTGATATAACAATATAGCTTGGACTACTTCCCTACCAATAATATATGTAGATCTGTAAATATTATTTAAAAAGTTGTGATTGTTGCAAGGCAGCTGAGGGTCATTTACGAAGAAATTTTCTTCGTAGAATCCAAATTCGACATCAGAGTTGCTCCGTCACGTCAGGATTTTGAGATATTTGAGGTGAAAAAAAAAGAAAACGGGTTATTTGACTATTTTTCAGGTTAGATGCAGGATGCACACAATTTTTGTATTTTTTGTGCTTTTTTTTAGCAAATTCATTATGTATCACTACTTTTACTCTTCAAAATGAGCTCCTGAAAACTGTCTACGATATTTCTTTCAAAAGTTATGAATATTTTAAGATGACATCATGTAATGTATATGGCTAAAACACAAGCGGCTTTGAATTTCATGATGTGATGTAAAATTGGCAATAAATTTAGAATACACGTACAACATATTATGGCACCTTTCAGAAGACAATTTTTAAAGGAAAGAGTAGTACTACTTGACAAATTACGAGAGCCAAATAAGTCATTTGAGCAAATTCCGAGTTCGGATTTGGACTCTTCGCATTCAATTTTTTAATAAATGATTTTCAGCTGCTCTGGAACAAAACTTTGCAGGCCTGTCTTATCATCAGGAACAAGACATAGAAGACGGAGTTCTCATAATGAATATGACCATTATATAGACGACGCAAAAGCGTGACATTATATATTCCACAAAGGTTAGACGGAGATAAGAACGGAGGTGATTCATAAAAACCTACGCTTGTTTTAAGACATGCATATGCTCTAAGAGAAGATAGAGGTGACATGAAAAATCCTTTAGAGAATTTTTTAAATTGACTGAAAAGTAACCTTTTTTTGGCAAAAAAGTTTGTACTACTCAAGAAGGCATTGTGAGTTTTGCTCAGTTCCCCAATACCTCGTGTATCTTAGTTTTTCTAATTTTTTACGAATCTAATTTATTGCCAACATGTGCAATCTGCTGTGTCTGCGCAGATTATGATTTCAAACTGTTTGCCTCTGTCTGTTAGTGGATTTCTTTGCCAAAGTCTTTCGGTTTGTCTGCGGATGACGCTGCTGTGCACTCTTAGATTGGTTTTAAGGATTCACCATTGGATTCAGAACTGTGCTGTTGTTGTTATTCATTTTGTAAAGTTTTTACCTTTAGCATTTGTGGTTAAATTGAGTTTTTGTTTGCAATTTTTGTATTTAAGTTTTGAAGAGACTTAAGCTGTTTGTTGTTGTCTTAGTAGCTATAAATGTTGTTGTTTAAAGGACTTAAGCTGCAAATGCTATAAATGTAAATGTTTGTAGTTTTATTTCTTGGTTTTCAATTTTTAATTGGATATGCAACTCCGAATAGTGCAGTGATTGTATTTGTTGCATGATTGCATATTCTATAACACCTACTCTATAATATGGCTTTGGATTTAATTAAGAGCTGCACAATTTTGATATATTGTCGGTTTACTTTTATGATAAAGTGTCGAATTTAAAAGGAAGTAAGACAAAAATATGTTGTTTAAATAGTGGATTTAAAATTTTATTTAAAATACTTACTTGCAGCGCTGCCATTAAAGGCGATAATTTTGGTTTCACCAAATAGTCTTGGTCTTGACTCTTGGGGTTGGTCTTGATTTTGAAATAGTAAAAAATTTCCAAGAATTAATTTTATTGAATAGATAGTGTGCTTCCCCAATAAAAAAAAAACGATCTTGTAACTTTCTATCCTGGGAATCGACGTTTTTGGAGATATTCTTACTCTTGTTAGCTTAGAACGAACTTGAAAGCCTTAGGTGATAATTTTAACTTTAACAGCCTTGCGTGTGTTAATTCCAAGATATATAAAAAAAATTAAAAAAAGCCCTTGATTTTGCATAATTATGTATGAAACAAAACTCATTAAGTAACCATAAATGATGTATACAACTTAACGACATATGTATGTATGGAAAACCAGTCGGTGTGTCAAAATATGCAATTAAAATTACCATTTGCATGTCTGACTCAAAATAAAAATTACATGTTGTTACAAAAACAATAAAAGCCAGCGCCAAAATGTTTACTACAAAGACGCCCTACAAAACAAAAATGGGAAAAAACTCATAAAGCAAATAATTACTATCCGTGTGTACGACCAACCTATTATGATGAGATGCAGCCACTTTAAGTTTAAACACTACATAATTATCCAACCGTTCATCTATTCAACGAACCAACAATCCAAGCATCCACCTATCCATTCATCTATCCATACAACATTTTTAAGCATCAAAACCAAAACAGTCATTCATTCACTCATCCATTGACAGGTGATACCGAAAAACCAACAGTTTAACCACTCCAACACGCTATGATTACAGCCATGAACTTTGCAAAAGTTTGTCTGGGCTATAGAATAATGATTGAGCCTCTACGAAAAACTAAACCCCATATCGCTACGTACGTACATATCTACCTGATAATTGAATTTGTAAAATCAGAAGAAAACAAACGTACCAACGGATACGAATGCGAATGAACAAATGAATTTGTCGTAATTACTTGGCCTAAAGGGATCATCAGCAACTGCTGGTGCTGATGTTGTTGGCAACATCATTGAAAACGGCAACAGCACAAGGTAACGATGAACGGTATTTAGCAAAAACAGAGAGAAGAACAATGGGTTTTTAATTTCCACAGGTATTTCGGTAGCTCATTACAAAACCGTTATGTTTGTGAAGTGAAAATGAGTGAAATGTTTAGATGAGGGAGATGTATTAGTAGGAACGTGTATGAGTAGAGTATACTGATGGAATTGCTCAGATATTAAACCAACAGTTTTGGGAACTACTTACAGTAAAAATCAAGTTTGGCAATAAAATAATTAATTTTATGAAATGTTAAATTATTAAGAATTCATAGATAATTATGGAAGATAATCAAATAAATAATTCAAATAGCCTTGGGAATATTAGATTGAAGGAAACTGAGCGGAACTGGAATGATTGTTGGTTAAGAAGCAACCATCAAACGAATTACAATAAAATCGACAGATAGATAGATTTATGATGATATCATTATAGTTAACTTCTTAGATCATTGCACTGTATTGTGAACTGCCTTTTAAGTTCTTAAGTTTCGTGAACTTTGCGCAAAAGAATAGTATCCCTGGGTAGATTTTTGTATTTCATTGGGCTATTTAAGAGATTTTATAAGCACCAAGACATAAATATTGTTATCGTTTTGTTTGACAGGAATTTCAATTTCCAATAACTGGTTTCAAGATAGAAGTGTTCAAATAACATTTTTGAAGAGAGATTCTCTAAAGGCATACGCATGTTCAGGGGTTGAATCGCCACATCAGTGAACGGCCAATACGTGACGTAAAACCATATACATATTTAGTAATGCGAAATAAATGTCAAACACATGATTTTAGGTCACGAGTTGTACGTTCACGGATGCGTCGATTCAACCCCAGCTTAAAGTTTAATGAATGCATTAGAGGCACTCATTGAAAATACTGACAAGTTGGTTTTTCGAATGTTTAGGCATCTTTGGCATGGGTTTCAGCCTAAAGTATGCTACAAAATTGTCCGAGACGCCTTATCAAGTTCAAAATGTCTGCCCATTGCATATGATTTCGAAGTACTTTAGAACCTCTAGAAGTCAGACGATGAATATGTGTGTATGTTTTCTCCTTAAACTCCTAGGAGGAGCACAGGGCCAATCTGAGACGTTTCCATTTGTTGCGATCCCTTGCGATAACTTTGATCTCTTGCCACGACTTTCCCAATTCTTGTGTTTCCTTTTCCAGTTGGTTTTGGGTCTACCACGTCCTCTACTGCCTAGTGGATTCCACACCAGAGCCTGGCGATGAACTTCGTTGTGTGGTTTCCGGAGATTGTGACCAATCCATCTCCATTTGCGCAGCTTGACCTCATTTGTTATAGGCTTCTGATTGCATTTTTGATGACGATGAATATACTTAGTTTATTAAAAAATCAACACATCAGAGAAATATTAACAAGAAAAAAACAACAGAAAAGAAAAGAAATAAAGAAGAGAAAAGAAAAGAAAAGAAAGAAAAAATAAAGAAAAATACGAAAGAAAAAGAAAAATATAGAGAAGAAAAGAAAAAACAAAAAAGAAACAGAAGACAATAACGAATAAGAAATATTATAGAAAAGAAAAGAAAAGAAAATAAAAGAGAAAAATAGAAGAAAAAACGGAAAAAAAGAAAAATTCAAAACAAAAATTGAAAAAAAGAAGACAATAATGAAAAATAAAGGAAAAGAAAAAAAAGTTAGAAGAAAAAAACGCAATAAAAAGAAAAAAATAAGATAAAAACGGAAAAATAAAAGAAAAGAATAGAAAAAAAAAAAAAAAAAAGAAAAACACAAAAACATAACAAAGGAAAAGAAAAGAAAAGAAAAGAAAAGAAAAGAAAAGAAAAGAAAAGAAAAGAAAAGAAAAGAAAAGAAAAGAAAAGAAAAGAAAAGAAAAGAAAAGAAAAGAAAAGAAAAGAAAAGAAAAGAAAAGAAAAGAAAAGAAAAGAAAAGAAAAGAAAAGAAAAGAAAAGAAAAGAAAAGAAAAGAAAAGAAAAGAAAAGAAAAGAAAAGAAAAGAAAAGAAAAGAAAGGAAAGAAAAGATAATGAGCATCTTGAACAAAAAACTAAATTAATAACTCTTAGGGCTTGAAAGGCATCACAGAAAATCATATAAATATATTTGACTTTTTAAAATATTTTTATTAACAAGACGAAAAAATTGCCACAAAAATTAACAAAGAACTCGTTTCAAATCATCGATTGGGCTTTCGAAATCAATTCTCCAAATTCGACTGTATTCATTAAATTTCTACTGTTATGGTAAAGTCCTTGGAAACAAGAAGGCATTTCATCATATGACAAAAACGAAAAAGTAACAAAATCAAAATATTCGAAGAAATTTAGATTATACCATACAGAAATCAAGTGGATTGTCGAAGGAATAGTTATTCGATTCAATTTTATGAGAGGACTTACTATAATATCAGTCGGCCTCACCAATAATCAAGGATCGGCATATTTCCCATATACGTATATGTGGTCTTTTGATAGAACACACTACAAAAACTTAAATCGAAATAAACACTATTCAAATGCTTTACAAAGTAACAAAAATTATAACATGACTCAATCAGATATGAGATAAATAGAGCCACATTTTTCAGTTCATTATACAAATATGAATACCCCAAAGGCTAAGTGTAATGAAACCTCAATTTGAAGTAAAAATAATAAAAATCCATACATCAGCAAAATTGCAAAATCCTTTGCAGCTTCGCAACCATTAAGCACAATTAGAAGCAACACTCGACGACCACGAAAGCGACCATGACAAAGACCACCTGCTGATAGTTGATGGATAGTTCCACAACAAAAAACAACTGGAACAAAAGCAACAACCATAATCAAAATCATAGCAAATCACCGAAAACTGTTACGCCTTCAAAAAACTTGGCTACCTATAGAGACAACATAACACCAACATTGTACGCATCCTTTACTGCTGCTGATGTTGCTGCTGCTCCAGTCACTCAATGTGGTAATGGACATAAATCATTTATCTGATTCAGCACAAAATGAAGTTGTCGTATTCAGTGCAGAGCACAAATTGCGTGTTCGCAAAAACGCAACAGCAGCAACAAAACGTAGCAAAAACAAAAAGAAAGTGTTGAAAATGCTATGCTGCTGCAAAATTTTTGCTTAAGCCATAAGCATATGTATGGCAATTTGACAGTATTTGAAGTAAAAAATAATACGATTTGAATACAATGAAATGCTTATATCATAACAGCTTTAAATTTACCTGAAATTGGCACTCAAGCTACTCTTTTCTCAACATAACTCCTTATACTGTATGCCGTGCTGCTGTTGCTGCAAGATGAAAATGAACTGAAAGAAATTGGCTCAAAACAATCCTTAGCATTGGCAACCGTAAATAAGTAAGCAAGAGTTAAACGCATTAACCTACCAACCAAAACTATAGCCCCCACTGTCAAGATCGTCCAACCCAACGCAAATCGAAGACCAAACCAAACCGAAGTAAAGCAAAGCACTGTAACCCACCTCAAAGCCAAAGGCATTGATTTGTAGTTAGTGATAAGTGGAAGGTGGTGATTTGATGGTTTCTACACTGGCTGGCTGCTGTTGCTGCTTCATACGGTTTTTGCTTTAATGCTCCATTCATTTAATGCAGCACACTCATTTGGCATTTCGGTAGCTGTGTTGCTGTCCAGTCCAAATGATGCCTTAATATTGCAGCCCGATAAGTGGGTTTTATTTGTCGTTTCAGGGTATTGAGTTGTTTATGGTTTTGTTGGAAGTACTTCACGTTTAAATGGGGAGTGGGGCTTTTGTTTTGCTCAGCAGTAAATTTTTTTCTTTTAATTAATATTTACTGTGCTGTTTAGCACTAAAAGCTATGAATAATGTTAGCAGTTAGTTTTGCAGCGTTTAGTTATTTCAAACTTAACAGAGTACAGAGTTTAGCACATTCTTTAGTGTTATTTATCGGGAGATAGGTGCCATTGACGATTTCTGATAATTTGATAGATCAAAGCCATCTCCAATGATGTATTGGGTGGTGAAAATCGCAAACCACTGACGTAACTTGCTAATTAAGCATCGGAGCAAGTCATCAAGGTAACATGAAACAAAGGTACAAGAAGAAAGTTAAAGTCGCTGGCTTGTCACCATGCTCGATAGAGTAGCCTTGTAGGGGTCGTATATATTTGGCACATCTATTGAAATATTAAAATAACAAAGAAAGCAACACATTAAAGACTTTCTAATTTGGTCTCATAAATTTAGTTTTAGAAACATTGAGATCTTACTCCAAATATATTCCAAAAAATTAACGTTATTTCTGAAAGTGACTTCTTGAGCTCTTTCTTCAATGAAATATCCTAGGTAAAGCTTCTAATAAGAGTAAAAGTGGTAAACGGTAGAACTTTACCGAACACTTAGAAAATCTCGACTAACAATCAAATATGTAAAGCATGATTGAAGACCTAGTCTTCAAAACGTAAAAGAGTAGTCCAAAAGTCAATGCAGACTAAAAGCATGAAACTAAACACAAATGAATACAGTCTCAAAATTGCTATATCCCGAATGGTTTTTGAGATATCCTAACACCGTTTTCCGCTAGGTTATTTTTAGTTGCGAAAAGTGATAAGGTGGTTAAAAGTTTTAGTTTTTTTCTTCAGAACGAAATTTGAGTTACATCGATATCTCCTTTTTCTTTCGAAATATCGTAAACTGAAATAATGAAAAAACGTATTTTTGAACTTCTTAGGATATGTACATACATTAGACCGGGTCGATTTTGTATGAAGCAAAATAAAATCATCCCGAAACCAAGTCAAGAGTTAGAGGGATTCTGAAAAACGATATCTGCATAATTTTTAATTTCATTCTGAAAAAATTCACACGTAGTTTATAGACAATTCTTAGCATTTTTTGCCTTATTGACTTTTTTCGTAAGTTCCCCTGCTTTTGAGTAAAAAATCGTTTTTCCGACCTCGTTATTGAAAAACGTGATAAATCGATTTTTGGAACCGAATATTATCTATACCCCAACATTTTTGTTAGAACGTAATATTTATTTCTAAATCACTATTGGGTATCTATTTTCTAATGAAATGCTTTAGGTGCCGAACTACACCTAAAACCAGATGCCATACTCTCCACAAGGCAGTAGAGGACGTGAGATACCATTAACCACCTGAAAAAGGTCTTTGGAGAGAGAAATCTAAGGCAAAGACGTCTTCACGTGGAAAGAGATCAAATTCATCACAAAGAATCGCTATAAATGGAGATGTTTCATTTTATCATTATGCTCCTCCTAAGATTTTCAGGTTTTAATCCATATACAGTACAACAATAAAGTAATATTTACTCCAAATAGCCTATATTTGACTTTATGTAGAGTAAAATATACATACTTTCATTCAAAAAAATGTGTAGCAATTTTTAATTTATTTTAATTTTAATTTTGGCTTTATAATTTTTTGTGTTTGAACTATACTTTACATAAATATTATAAAAATGTAAACCCATTATGACTTTAAGATTCAAGTAAAAATAGACAAACATTTGGTTTATGAACAATATTTATATCCTTTCATCATATTCGCCAGTAGCGCAGAGGATTAGTTTTTACCTATCAGACGAAAGGACTATGGTTCGAACCCTAGTGCGGTCAATTGATTAGTTTTTTTTTTTTGTTTTGTTTTTGAACTTTACACTTCAGTATTTTCGAAATTTCACCCTACTTTAATAGTACTGAAAATATTTACTTTGAATAAAATTTGTTGTTCCAAGGTCACCATGAAATCACTTAATAAACAATTTCCTAAAGCATCTTAACCTATTGTATCCTATTCTTATGGGTCTTTTAGGTATCTTTAAAACACTTCTTTAAATCATTCGGACGGTTCGAAGCAAGCTGTCAAAGTTAAACGCTTTTATTTTTACTTTACGTTATTGACTGGCTTCAGCTTTTCACGACCTACTCATATGTTAACATTCCATTAAGTGGCTTAACCAACTATCCTTCGCGAAAGATTTGAGCCGAGGAAGTTGAAATATCTTTCCTGTACAAGTTTTGATCCTTAATTTGTAAAAATTTTAGTGCTTCAGATGATTGAAAAAAGTGATTAGGTTACTAGGTCTTTCCACTTAGCGATGAATAAAATACTAAAGACTACAACGAGTTGATTTAATTACTCTAAAATTGGTGTAAGCACCGCCTCCCTCGAACCATTTTGTGTAACTCTCAAGAAAATAACACTTATTTGCCTAAATTACTGCACATCTTTTCAACATAATATCTTCCGGTATTTTAGTTCCACTCAGTGAATAAGCCAACAAAATTTTATTTCATACAGTAACCTTTGTTCAACATACAGTTACCCTACATTTCGGCAGACAAAGAACAGCGGTAGCAGCCAGCGTCGGCAACCTTCACCCAAGAGAAAAAGTAAATATCATAAATAATACGGCAAAAACATACAACATCAGAGAATGAAAAAAACATCATACAATAAACAACCATTTCGCCATATCGAATTCATAAACGACTCCGGGGAAAAAAATAAGAGAATTCCACCAAACAAGACGGTAAGACGTTGAGCACATGCGACAAACCTGAACCGAAACGTCATAAGTAATAAATCAGCAGCCGTAATGCGTTCACCAAAAAAAAAAAAAAAAAACCAACAAATGGGGACTGAAAAAAGGGACCCAACTACACACGAAAAATAATAAATTCAGAGCATTACAAATTGGTACGGGCACCTTTGGACGTTCAGATGTAGAGACATGGTGAACAAGGCGGCCATGGCGGACAGCAGCGACAATTCGATGTTGCGCACAGACCTATGCATTCAACAAATATAACTGTATACCGATTAAGATGACGACGGAGACGCACAGACCGTCAAAAAGTCGCGCATAAAGAAATTAAAATTGAAATATTTAAATTTTCACATAAAAATTCACAGAAATTAAAAGAAATATTTTGTGCTTTATGAGAAATGAGAGTGAGTGACGCAAGCACTTGAGTGGACAGAAAGAAGAAGATACTAGTGGGATTTAAGAAACGAGTGTACATATGTTGAAGGACGGCTTTGTACTATATGCATATCAGATATGAATGGAACTCGGTCAAGCGTCGAGTGCTTTAGCTTAACCGCCTATGATATTTAATAAACATAAAGAAGTCATTTAACATTAACAATTTTCTCCATTGAAAAGTATTAAGTCCAGAAACCACACAGCGCATCTTGTTGTCAAACGCTTGACGCTAGAGGTCACCTGGAAAATGGTGTTATAGAATTCAAGAACCCAAGAAGCAAGGAAACTAATCCAAATAATCTACAATACTAAGAAAATTTTACCACATGCTATAATTAAAAAAGTATCTTGGGTTAATTTTTTTGTTTTTCTATAAAAATGTATTCCTAAAGCAATTTCGGGTACATATAGCATATCAGATGAAAGAAAATAAATAAAGCTTCTTTCTTTTGCTACTAAAACTATGGGTAGTAGTGATCTTTTTGAAAAGAAAAACGATTCTTTTAAGAAAGGCGGTTCAGGTTTTCGAAAAAACGTATAACTAATATTTCTCGAGATATGACAATTTTTCGGATCAAGAAGAAAAAAATTGCCAAGAGTACCAGCTGAACATTTTTTTGTCTCCGGTTTCGCTCAAATTTGGCAAATTAGGTGTGCAAGATTAATAATGCGGGACGATATGGTACAGGGTGCTGAATTTGGCGATTTTTGTGATTTTCATAAAAGGGTGTATCTTAAAAAAATAATAGCTTACACAAAACTTTGTAAATTGATGATTAAAAGACCAACATTTTTAAAATTTAAAAATACTTTTGCATTTTTTTAAAAAAAAACCTCCCTAAAATTTTTTTTAAAAAAAACCTCCCTAAAATTTTTTTTAAAGTATTTTAAATTAAAGCATAATTTATAAGCTTTAAAATGATGTATGACTCAAGATAGGATTTTGTCGTTACATGAGAGTTTTTGGCTTTTGAACGCCCGCGGCAGGAAAAACTCTTTTTTTACTCAAGGACATGCCCTTCTCAATTTTTTCGATACATGCGGTTTATAAAAATTAGAGCTGTTTTAAGTGATCAGTATGGAGACCTCACATTATTAGTTTTGCGAAAAAATTTTTTTTTGCAAGTTATGGGCATGGAACTTCAGAGTTTTTTTTGCTCAAAATCGATGCAATTTTTTTTTAGTCAAAAATTTTTTTTTTAAATTTTTGTTTTTGGATTCTTCTAGCATTTTTAACGTTATGTTCATTTCCAGTTTTAAATTTAGAAAATTTACAAAATGGCGGCAATTTTTTGAAAAATCTTAAAAGTTGATTATCTAAAAATAATATAATAATAAAGATTTACTTTTTCATCAAGCTTTCTGTAAAAAAAAAAAATTAATAAAAAAAAAAATAATTTGGGAAATTATATAATTAATTTTACACCTAACTAGACCAAAAAAGTTTCACGTCAAAAATGTCGCATCTTGAAAATATACCTTGTAAGGATATCTTTCTAATGATACCAACTAAACAATCTACTTTTACAAAAACTAATAAGATTCTTCTTAATATGGTCCGTATTAGTCCAATTTCCACATTTTTTCAATGTTCATACTTTTAGTTAAGATATTCGAAGACACCCACGCAATATGCCGCCTTATAACAGAATAATGCTAAACACCTGTTGATATACAAGAAACAACAACAGCTAAATCTGACAGCAACAGTGCCAATTGAATTTCTAAATGATGCTACTGTTAATACATCGACACTCTGCTAACATACGTTCCACAAGCAACAGCATCATTTACGATTTGCTCTCCATCACTCTCCCAGCAGCACGTTACCTAAATCCAATTCACAAGCAAATCAAACAGATGTGCCAGCAGTGAATGTGCTAAAGCAAACACTTTAGTTATAAACGAGCTCTCGCCAAGTGCACAACGTGTGGAATCTGTGTCGCATTCGTACGAATATTCCTTTATTTTGCCAACGAATGAATACAAAAACAAAACAACAACGGTAACGCGTTTACATTTCTAAGCCGAACTACTGTCGTCCGTGGTGAGTTTGAAAAGCGCGTGTGCTTCCTTCCGAAAGAGATTAGTGCTCACAATAGGGGAGATTGTCCGAGAGACAATCAACGGGAACTTTATTTGTTGTAATGGTCCTCTTTTGTTTCTGTTTAGATGATTAAATTTACGCGCGGCGGTCCAATGCGGTCAGACTGTTGAGATATTGTGCACATACGACGACGAGGATTGCACTTTAGTTAACGAACGGGAATTTCAAGTGTAACAGAACAACGGCGGATGCTGAGTGCGCAGGACATATAGTGCGCATAAAATCATTTTCAAAGTGAACGACCGGTATAAAGTGATTTGGATGCTGATGATTAGTGATTAGTGATAACTACTTAACTAAATGCTGCAAGGTATAAGCCTAAATTTAACCAATGACCAAAATTCATCGAATTCACCAATTTTGTCGACACATTTTATCAAAGTGTGAAGTCATTCAGTCAAACGAACGCGCTTTGCTCCTTTGCTCCGGTTTGCTCCATTCAAAAAATGCAAATTGGCGTAAATTTCAACGCGAGTGGTTTTGATTTTACGGTTTGTGGTGGAATGCAACAACTCAACTGAATGAAGCCCATGCATGTTGAGGCTACGAAGGCGCAAATGAATGGGAATTTCTCGTATGCGGTGTGCCGCGTCTTTTCGTATCGTCGTCTGGTCTAGAGTCTAGGAAACGCCGTACAACCAACCAACGAGTGGTGCAACAACGACCAACACACCAGACATTCTAGCGTCGTTGTCGGTTTCCATCTGCGTCTGTCGGTTATGGTTTACGTTCATCGTCGGTTCGTCGTACGGGTGAGAGGCTGCAATTAGCGTGTTGTGTTGTCGTTTAATTAAAACAAGAATTTCATTAGAATACCAATTAACCGAGGGCGGCAGCAAGCACGTGTGCGGTGCCGCGCGAGTGATACCTTTCTAGATAGGTCGTTCGTAGTTGAAAAGTGTGAAACGTACGTTGTGTGACTTGAATTTGTAAAAAGCGAAAAACTCTCGTACATCTATAGCTATTTATAGAAGAAGTGCACAGAGCAATATGCAGCATCCAGGGCAGCGTTGCCAACTGCATTGGCTGCTGCTGGCGGCGGCAACATTAAGCAACATCTTTCTTTTAGCCAACTTCGTTGTTGTTGATGCCGCATCTAACTCGAATTCCAATGATCCCTGCTACTATGATGGCAAGCCACGCAAATGTGTTCCCAGTTTTGTTAATGCCGCCTATGGCAATCCAGTGCAGGCTTCAAGCACTTGCGGTGCACAACTACCGGAACGTTTTTGTGAATTGAATCGCGATGGCAGTGTTAGTGAATGTCGTGTTTGTGATGCTTCACGTGCTGATTTGCGTTTTCCCGCCAGTGCGCTGACGGATCTGAATAATCCAAATAATGTTACATGTTGGCGCTCAGCCAGTGTGCCAGTGCCCCTCGATTTGGATACTGCACCACCGGATAATGTAACGCTTACGCTTTCGCTAGGCAAAAAGTACGAACTGACTTATATAAGTCTCTCGTTCTGCCCAAAATCGCCACGTCCAGACTCCATGGCCATTTATAAGTCATCAGATTTTGGACAAACTTGGCAACCATTTCAATTCTACAGCTCACTATGTCAAAAATTCTATGGACGTCCGGATCGCGCTAAGATAAGCAAATTTAATGAACAGGAGGCACGTTGTATTGACTCACATCGTGATGGCACCACACAACGCTTTGCCTTCAATACACTTGAGGGACGTCCATCGGCCAACGATCTGGATGCTTCACTGGTGCTGCAAGATTGGGTTACTGCCACCGATATACGCGTTGTGTTCCATCGTTTGGAAATGCCGCGTGAATTAATCTCAGTCAGCGTAAATGAAGCTACAAAACCAGATGCCAATCGCTTTAGCGATGAAATGGGCAGCAGTCCAGAAGACTATGATTACAATTTGCATGACAATGACAGCGTTTATGACGATTTGCCAGATGACGATGATTACGAAGAATCCAAGAAACATCTCGAATTGGACGATGACTTGGATTTACTAGAGTATACAAATGATGAGTCAGCAAAGGATGCTGTTGGCGGTTTATTTGAAAAGCGCACTAAACAGAAACCTCTAAGTCGTGCCTATGAAAAACGTCTAGCAAGCAGCGGCGCCAACAGTAAATTGAATACCCCTACCATGAGTAGTAGTGCTACTGTAATGTTCAAATCACTACCACCAACATCACAAGTGGAACTTTTGGCGGGCGCAGTTGTTGGTAAGCCAACACCCAAAACAGAAGCTGACTCAACAAAGTCGGTGCTTTCCATATCGCAACACTATGCTGTCTCCGATTTTGCTGTCGGTGGTCGCTGTAAATGTAATGGCCATGCCTCTGAATGTGTAGCCACCACGAATAGCAACGATGCCAACAATGGCTATGGTGGAGATAGTGGCGATGACAATGGTGACGACGATGGCATGGGAATGGGCACAAAACGTAATAGCGCTTTGAGTGGTGGTGGTACCGGTAGCAGCAGCAGGTTCGACACAGCAAAGTTGACGATGACATGTGCTTGCAAGCACAATACAGCCGGTCCGGAATGTGAACGCTGTAAACCCTTTTACTTCGATCGACCATGGGGACGTGCAACAGACACCGATGCCAATGAATGCAAAAGTAAGTACAAAGAGATAAAAAACGAAACAACTGGAAAATATTTTTGGTCTTTCTTTCGGGTTACGGTATGAATGTTTTTGTTTCTGTTTTTTCGTTTGGTTCTTTTCCATATGAGTGAAGTGCCGATGAAGCATATGTGGACGGACGGTTGATTTGATAGTGCCACGTTAGTTGGCCACAACAAAGTGTCCTTTTTCGTATGCATGAGAATTGAGATTTCGAAAAATTTATGTGTTGCAAAAACGACAGATTGTGTTTTTCTACGGCAGCTTGATAGGATGGGGTGCCAACGATGAGTTGATGAAATTTTGTTTTGTTTTCTTTGGTGGTTTTTACTTCAGAAAGTTAATAGACTTTTAGTAGATACGAGTTGGTAAGCAGTTTTTACTTGTATTTTATACCAACACGTTTGCCTTGCCAGCTGGCTGTGTGATAGGAATACTTTAATGCAAATTTTGCTTGATGTTAAAAGATTATTAAGTTAAAGAGAAATGAAAAGAAGAAAGTTATTAAGTTTTTCAAATTTAAGATGCAGACTGGTGGAACTTTTTTCGGTTTTTTATAGTTTTAAACTGAAATGTTTTGTGGAAATTCTTACCCTTATAGGCAAATCGGAGACATTCTCATGGAACCATCTTATGAAGTTTGTTGTCAAGTCTTTAAATTAAATTAAAAAGACGGTAGAGTATTCTTATAGTCTAGAAAATGTTGAGAGAAATCAAAGTTATAGCAAAAAATTTTTTATAATTACAATTCATCTTCTAGATTTTATCGACTTCGAGCTTCATTGAATATATTCTAATTTAAATATTCTCCTCTAGGTTTCCTATTTTACTTCTTTTTCCATAAACTTCAAGTGTAGATAAAAGCCACTAAAAAATTGCCTTAGAAGTTAGCATGTTTACTAAATTACTGGCTTATCCACTATGTGTCTTAAAGTCATAACCCAGATTTCTCAAAAAAAAAAAAAAAAAATTGTGTTTATTTTTCGTACGATTCTCTCATTAAAAGAGTGTGGTTTTCAAAGTTATCTCAGTAAAATTTAAAAATGCAATCAGAATACGTGTAATGTGACCAATAACAATTGTAAATTTTTGTAAAATGAAGGCATTATGACTTGTGACTTGTTCAAATATATTTTTACGAAACTTATTTCCTAAATTATCATTTTCAGTTTTTATAAACTCGACCACGCGATTGTGATGCTATCAAAATTTTATAATAGTTAGTGCGCACACCTTTGAAGCATCTTTATTTTAATTTTCTTTTATTAAAATCTAACAATGAATAGTTTTTACTTTAGTATAAACTGTTGTTGCCATTTACTAAAACAAAGAACACTTTAAACTGACAGCAATAACTGTTTTCCTTTACTCAGCGTTTATCCACGACCAGGGTCGTATTTATGAGTGGTGCTCAAGGGCTCTGGCCGCCTCCGAAATTTTCTAATTACCTTGCAAAAAGACGTATGAGTAACATTTATTTCGTAATTTTGAACAAAATAGCTTGTCCAGTAACTCCCGAAATATAATACTATCTACGCCCCTGTCCACCGCTTCTGGTATAATTGAAATATTTATGCGTCTTTTTCACACTTCTTCTTTTAAACAGCTATGGCTTGCAGTTCTGTTTGTTTATTTCTGTACGGCACTCTGGGGTTTGGATTCATACATGTTTTTGCAAAATATAGAAGGAGTGTTCCTTTGACAATGATATTTCACATGTTTAATTAATTATAGCTAGTTAAAAATGTCCCAAAAATAAGCATGATAGGGTAAACCTGGGAGATATGGCATCTTTTTTGTTGAGCTTATATTCTTTGATTAATTTAAAACAAAAAAACAGTACTTCAACTAAATTAGAATATATTGCAGACCTATTTTTTTTAATTTTTAAAAAATGCGAGACTATGGGTGATACGGCACCATTTTATGGGTGATTTGACACCCTAGGTGGCTTTTAAGTTTTTGTTGCCAGAATTGTTGCATGTTTTCGTATAAGATGCATATGTTTTAAGTGATCAAATACTGCACATTACGCATTGGATCCAATCATCTTGTTTAATGGTTTGTGCATAGTCTTCTCCTCATCTAACGGAGATTCATCTTGAAATAAAATATTTTCTTCACCTTCATCGGAAGAAACATAACTATTGACCACCTTATGTTGTTCTTTGGAACCACCATACGTTACATTGGTTGTGTTTCCGCTTCAAGTTTTTCTGCTGGCTGTGATCATCTCACTTTTGTCGAAATTTGCAGATGGGTTCTCAGATTTTTATAAAAATTCACAGAGATGTTCTAAGTGCTTAGCATGGAGACCTCTCATTATTAGTTTTGCGAAAAAAATTCTTTTTTCCAAGTTATGGACATGGAACTTCAGAGTGTCCAAGTGGTGTTTTTGCGAAAAATCGATGCAATTTTTTTTTCTAAGTCCCGCCATTTTGTCAAAAATAAAATTTTTTAATTTTTGTTTTCGGATTCTTATAGCATTTTAAACGTTTATTTAATTTTCATTTTTAAATTTGGAAAATTTTGAAAATTTACTAAATGGCGGTCATTTTTTGAAAAATCTTAAAAGTTAATTATCTCAAAATAATATCTTTTTTATTTTTTTATTTTTTTTTTACAAAAAGGTGAATAAAATATAAACATTTTGTAGAAGACTTGTTTTGCGCTAAATGGCTGTGAGAGCCACAGGAAATTTTTTTCCAAAAAGTCACGTGACATTTTTTTCACTTTATTTTGTGCTGTCATTTACACCCACTAGGTGGCCAAAAAAAAAAAATTCAAAATGCACATATATAACTTCCATTGCTTAGAAAATACAAGCTATACTAAAAAAACCTATATTTCCTATATGAATCAAAAAAGTAAGTATTGACGAAATGATGGCCATGTTTTGAAAAATCTTAGAAATCAATTTCCAAAAAAAATTTTTTTATATTTTATATTTTTTACTTAATTCTTTTGAAAACGAATGTTTATCATCAACTTTCAAAAGATTTCCTTAAAAACAATTTTAAGGAAAAAAAAAATTTTTTTTTCGGAAAATTGATTTTTAAGATTTTTTAAAACATGGCCACCATTTCGTCAATACTTTTTTTTTTGATTCAGATAGGAAATATAGGTTTTTTCAGTATAGCTTGTATTTTCTAAGCAATGGAAGTTATATATGTGCATTTTGAAATTTTTTTTTTTGGCCACCTAGTGGGTGTAAATGACAGCACAAAATAAAGTGAAAAAAAATGTCACGAGACTTTTTGGAAAAAAATTTCCTGTGGCTCTCATAGCCATTTAGCGCAAAACAAGTCTTCTACAAAATGTTTATATTTTATTCACCTTTTTGTAAAAAAAAAAATAAAAAAATAAAGAAGATATTATTTTGAGATAATCAACTTTTAAGATTTTTCAAAATATTACCGCCATTTAGTAAATTTTCAAAATTTTCCAAATTTAAAAATGAAAATTAAATAAACGTTTAAAATGCTATAAGAATCCGAAAACAAAAATCAAAAAATTTTATTTTTGACAAAATGGCGGGACTTAGAAAAAAAAATTGCATCGATTTTTCGCAAAAACACCACTTGGACACTCTGAAGTTCCATGTCCATAACTTGGAAAAAATAATTTTTTTCGCAAAACTAATAATGAGAGGTCTCCATGCTAAGCACTTAGAACATCTCTGTGAATTTTTATAAAAATCAGAGAACTCAACTGCAAATTTCGACAAAAGTGAGATGATCACAGCCTGCTGGAACAAATAATTAGAACTCTTGCCGTTTATTTTCTTTTCTTCAGCGGCGTGATATCACTAAACACCATTCCTGCGGTGTGTTACTTGTATTCAAAGTTTTCGCAAATTTTTCTAAAATATTGAGGAAAACCTCAAATTAATCAATTTAAAATGAACTGAAGGTCCTACCTGACTAAAATTCTGAAATTCTGGAGTAACTGTAAGTTCAAGTGCTTCATATTTTTAATTCCAAATATCTTATAACATTCAAAAGCAGAAATGCTACCAGAATCATATCACCCGAAGTAATGGGGTGCCATATCTCCCTTTCGGTATATACCGAGTAAAAATGCCACGAAACGTAGTAGTAATGGGGTCCCATATCTCCCTTTCGGTATATACCGAGTAAAAATGTCACGAAACGTATAAAAATGTTCACTCGCGCTTGTATTCATCCAAAAACAAAATCACATTCAATTCTGTTTGTTTTGATAAATGTACCATAAAGCTGCATCAAATACTCACCGCTCTGCTGATTCTCAAAGTATATGAAAAACAAAAGTCAGTCGTTTATGTTTCCAAAATTTTCGTAAAAATCCCAATCATCCCATTATTGCAAATACTGCTAAACAATAACTCAACACGAAGTCTCTCTCGCAGTTGAATTAAACTGTGTCCATATTTCAATGCTATGAAAGCTGCAAGTATGGAAATTGAAAGGGGTGCCATATCACCCAGGGGTTCCATATTACCCGAGGGTGCCATACTTCCCAGGGGTGCCATATCACCCAGTGGTGCCATATCTCCAGGGCTTACCCTACGTTAGCGGACACGTGTGTCTCCCAATGAACTATAATATTTAACACTAAAGGTATGCAACACATTATTTTCGTATACAATTACTAACACTGCAAACTCGCATTGAATATCACAAGAACGTTTTCTCAATTGGCTCAAATATGTCGAACATTTTTTGATTTTAATTGAAAGAATGGATTCTCACCTTTCATTTGTTTATAGTTAAGTAGAAGGCGTAGCTAGACGTTTGAAGCTAACTTAGTAATTTTCCAAGGAAAATTGTAAACGCTGCTTTCATTACGCCATTTTAATTAACGCATATCTTTTTAACCATTTATGCAATCAAAATGATTTTATATTGATTTAAATTAATTAAAAAATAACACTGAGCAGCATCGTACACCAATTCATCTCTCAGACTTGAAAAGTCGTATTTTTCTCTCTAGCTTTCACTCTCAACTTTAATTTTACATTAGTGTCACAACAACAGCACAACTGGATTTCACCACTAGAGTTTGACTCTATATGGGCTCACTTGTTTTGCTCAAAGCATTTCGTGGTATATTCTTGTAACATTCTCAACACTTCTCAATATTTCCTTTTACGGTTTCTCATTCCTTTTTAAAAAAAGTGGGGGCCATAAAAATTATTCTTGTTACTGCATTATTTTGCAAAGCAAACTCATTGCAGTGAGCATGCATGTCGGTATTCACAAGTAATTACATATTTTAAGCTTACGGTTAATGTCCAATTGGTCCTGATCTACAAAGTGTCCACTGAATAAACAATTGTTCAGACAAAAAATATGCCCAGATGGTACAATATAAAACTTAATTTATTACGACAAATTAAAATAAATCTCTTTTAATGAAGTAATTTGAACACATATGTACATAATTCATTCGAATACCCGCCCACACACTGTTAGACGGACGCATTTTTTTCATTTAACCCACAATGGTCACATAAATTTGACAACTATAAATTTATATGCTATTAACTTTCGCACAAATTGCACAGACTCATACACGACGACATTAGCAAAATTAATCAATAAAAACCAAGTGAAAAGGAAATTTTTTTTTACATTTCACAGTCTGGACTGCCTGTCTTCCTTTGGTTGAACCCACACAGGCGACCTCTAAACATTTAAACAGCATGTTATCATTATAATCGGCATATATTTAGCAGAAGCAGCAGTGGCAGTGATGAAGGTCACAAGCGAAACCTTGGGGAAAGCCTATTGTAAAACAAGGAACCCTACTGGGCTACACAACAGGCAGGCCAGGCATCCTCTCCCTCAAGATACGGAATACAGCGAGTAGCATTATGAAATACACAGTGTGCGCGCATATATCCCCAATAAAATTCAGTGAATTCCTACTTTTTCCCCATTTGGTCCTTGTGAAAACAGGAAATAATTTTGCTGTAAATAAAGCAACAAATACCAATTTTTTCTTCATTTTTACACAATTTTTATGCTTTCTTTGTATTTGTTTTTTCTTTCCGACTCACTCTCTTTCTCTCTAGAATGCCTTCGTCAAAATGTAATTTTTTATAGTCGTCGTATCAACGCGTTCAGTTGAGTTCAGTGTTGAACATAACTGAAGTCTATTGGGAAATACCCTGAGTTCCATATGCATTCTCTCCTTCCGTACCGACTGTCTATGGCAAAGATAACAAAATACCAAAAAAACAACAACAGCAACAAAAAAGTGGGAAAAATATTTATTGTGGGCGAAATTCCATGCGACAGTTTATGTTTGGGTTTGGTTTGGTTTTTTGCGCTTATAGTTATTCTTTTACGTTATGTCTTATCCTGCCCAACGCTGAAGATTTATGCTACAACTGGGCGCTTGAATTTGCTTGAGAGTAGGTACATCGTATATTCCAACATTCATCTATTGGGGTGTGCTCTGGCAGGACTTTATTTCATTTTATATTTTGTTGTGTGTTTTATATTTTTTTTTTGTTGCATTCTTTCATTCGTTTTAGTGTCTCTTCTCTATTAACATTTTTCAACATTTATTGCTTTTGCGACACATTTCCACAGGACACTGCTACTGCTCTTGAACAGTGGATTGGTTAGCTAAAAATGTCAGTTAATTTCCATTTCATTGCATAGAAGATAGCAATGTTCCATGTTGTTCCGATTCGTGGCAATTTTTGTGTCATTTGGCGCAATAATTTAAGTATTTACATGATCTTCCCCTGCTTTTGTCTGCCTGGGCAATTTTGCTGGGGTTTTTTCTATTCATATGCCCTATCCTTTCTTGCTTAAGGCTTTCCAAAAAAACTCAGTAAAGATACTAAATGATTGAAGTTTGCGGTTCTGGATCACGCCACATATCCTAATTCTTGATATTCTCAATCACGAATGTTTACATATTTACTAGAATCACCCAATGGTCAAAATTTGACCACAAAAGTATTAAATATTGTAATTTTTTTACTTTTTGGACAGTTTAAGTACTTTTTTGTTATTTGGTAAAAAATAGAAAACCTCATTTATCATCCCTGATACAATGACAAATGTAAAACGAAAAGAAAACAAAAAACATGAAGTCGTTGTTAATATTGAAAAATTTGCATTTAATTTTACCTGCCTTATTGGCAAAATATTAAAATAATTTTAACTTTGTGCATACTTACACACAAGTACCTTTCTAATGGTGTATAATTCAAAGTCTAACATATTGTGGTAAAAAAGGTAGGACAAATTTTTGTCTCGCGTGTTTATTTATAGATGTGCCAAATAAATACATAAATTTGCATATATATGTAGCAAATGTCATTGCTATACGTCAAATAGGTTCTGAGATGATTCAAATTTTGCTTTTTAAGGTCATGGCACCACCCATTTTTTAATGCGTTTCATTAGGTTTGATACTTTTTACATATGCTCGAATTTTCGTCAAAACAGTTTCTGAGATATTTGAATTTTGTTTTCTGGAAAGTGGTACCGCCCATTTTTCTAATGCGGATCATTTGACATACATCATTTGATATACATCAATTTCTTTCTGAGATAATTTGAACTTGGTTTTTTGATGGCTTGGCACCACTGATTTTTCTAATGGATATCATTTGACTTGATGCCTTTTATATATGTGCCAAATGTCATCCCTATGCGTCAAACAGTTTCTGAGATATGTTGAATACGTTATTTTTTAGAAGCTTAGCACAGCGCATTTATTTGGCTAGGTGCCTTTTACATACATATATATTGAATTTCATTTCTATTCGTTAAACATTTTCTGAGGTATGTAATTTGAATTTTGTTTTTTAGGGTCGTGGCACCGGCTTTTTTCGAATTAATGTTATTTGGATTGATGCCTTTTACATATGCAACAAATTTCCTTGCTATGCGTCAAATAGAATCTGAGATAATTCGAATCTCTTTTCTTAAGGGCGTGACACCGCCTATTTTTCTATTGAGTGGCACTGGTCTGGGTACCTTCTATATACGAACCAAACGTCAATGCTGCAAAACTGTTTCTGATATAATTTGAATATTGTATTTTTAGAGCGTGGCATTAACCATTTTTCTAATGGGTGGCCCATCTTTCTAGCACTAAGCCTTTCTCTCATATATACTGATCTATTGTAAAAATTTCATTGAAATCGGTCCAGTGGTTTTCGAGTCCATAAAAAACGAACATACAAATTTTTTTTTTTTATAAAATATTCCCAAAATTTTATTTGCTGCTTTGTTCACTTTTGCATACTGTGCGAATGAGCTCTTCTTTAGAAGAGGGTGTGATGCGCGCTTGTCCTTAGAGAAAAAAAAAAAAAAAACTCAACCTTCCCTGCCACCACCAACTTGCCTCATATTCCTGTTACTACTACTGTTGTTTTTGTTGCTGCTGTATTATTGTCCGCCATACCTCTACTCATTTCCAATTCATTGGTCTCGCACATTCTCGCATTAATATTTAGATTTGCTTTATTCACAAGCGATTTGTTTTCCAACGATTTACCACCATAATAATCATCATCATCATCGGCATCATCATTCCAACAATTGAACTCGTTTGATGCTTATTTGAGACATCTGTTGGACTTCTAATACGAACTGACTGACTGACTAGTTGGCTGACTGCCTTACTGCATGCAGTTCAATTTTAATATCAATCTTCTCTAATTGCACTCTTATCTCTATGTGTGGTTAACGAGGGTGTACTGTACGGCATTGCATTGTCATTTGCTCGATCTCACATGTGTGCATTTCACATTCATCGTTGTGTTGTTTGAATTTGCAAGTGGAATTAATCGAATCGAATTGAAGCGCATTGCATTGATTGTCCTTCGCGTCATTCCCCCTGAAGTGTTGCTTTTTGGCTAATTGAGTTTTGTGTTGGATATTTGTTTTTAAGGTTTTACAATCAGTTTATCAAGGGAGTGCCATCATCGTTAAAGATTGATTTCTCAACTGAAATTATTTTATTGTTGTTCTTTTTTGCGGAGGAGTCGCAAATTCGAACAGCTGCAGATTTGGTGAAAATTGTTGATGATTTATTGATGGATTTCAATGACTAAGCGTTGAATTTTTCCTATGTTTGAGGATGACGTTGTGCACCACATTGGCTTCAATATTACTTTGCATAAAAGCACTTAATTTCGAAGCTCAGTTTTCTGTTTTTGTTTAATAGCCATTGCATTGTGCATTGTGCTAACTTTTAGAGTAAATTGAACTTTCTTTGGGCAATGTGTCGAGCTCAAGTTAATCTTCTGTCAAAGAGGTTATGTAAATACTAAGCATCTTGTTTCTATGGAACTGTTTGGTTGTTATTAAGGACTGCGATCGATAAAATTGTCCGATACATTTTATCCAATAACTTGTTTTCAATTAAAGTATGCTTTGAAATGAATGTACCAAAATTATTTATTGTGTTAAATTTTTTTCCCTAGTCCATCATATTTACTTAAAAATGAGAGTCAATAGTAAAAATTTACAAGACCACCCCTGGTGGACTATCTATAGAACTGCTCAGAATAACAAAGTTAATATGAAATCGATATCAAGAGTTCTGAAAAACTCTAAGGAAGAATTGATTGTCTTTCGAAAGCCAGGTTACTGAAAAAAAGGCGTCTTTGACCAAAACAGAAAGAAAAAAATTGTCACAATTTTAAAGAAGAACCACAACATTTCAAGCAGAAAACTGGCACAGAAAATGGAGTGTTCCGAGTCTTTAGTTCGCAAGGCCAAAAAAAAGGCTGGTTTGAAGACGTTCACGGTACAAAAAGTTCCTGATAGAAATGCTGTGATGAACATGGAAGTGAAACAGCGCGCCATAAAATTAAAAATTAATCTTTTTTAAAAATTCGAATGCTGGCTGCATCATGGACGACGAAACGTATGTTTTAGCCGGTTTTTTTGCAGCTTCCAGGCTAAAAGTTTTACACTGCAGACTTGCGGGGGGATGTGAATGTTAAAGTCAAAAAAGTCAAAATTTTCTCGTAAGTTCTTGTTTTGGCAAGCAATCCGCAGTTGTGAAAGAAAGAGCAATTCTTTTGTAACCACAAGAACAATAAACTTCGAATTCTATATTAAGGAATGCTTAGAAAAAAGACTTAAGCCTTTCCTACGAGTGCATGAGGTGTCCATTTTCTTTTGACTAGATCAAGCATATTTTCATTATACTAAAATGGCCTTGGAGTGGTACTCAAAAAATAAAGTGATCTTAGTGCCTCGTGAAGCAAATCCGCCAAACTGTCCAGAATTTAGGCCAATTGAAAGATACTTGGCTTTGGTCAAAAGGAAGATAAAGGTAACAAAAAAAGTAGCCAAGGATGCTAGAGATTTTCGAGATAAGTGGTATTCAGCAGCTAGAAAGGTATCAAATAATACCATAATATCCGAAATGTAAGAAGTGCCAGAAAAGTTACAAAAAATTTGTAAACAAAAAATGATGCCAAAATTGTAGGTACTTAGTAAAAATTGTAATAATATGGTGGTTCAAAAATGAGTTTTATTTTTAAAATTGAACTACTAGTTCCAGAGAATTTTTGAATTTTTTTTGTATCGGACAATTTTATTGGTCGCAGTCCTTAGTAATTGTAGAGCAGTTGTCTTGTTTTTAGAAAAATGTTACTTGAACACAGATTGATTCATAAACTTTTATTCTTGAATTTAAGAGCTAAGTTTCAATATTTTAAGTGTGATTTTGTAACACTACAAAAATTGTTTTGATTGGATCATCATGAATGCTTAAAACTGATGTATCATCTGCAAATGTTGAAACATAGAGGTCAGAAGTATACAATAAATACTGTCCTAGTATTCTTCCTTGACGCACTCCAGCGCTTATTAGATAACTTCTGAAAGTGAGCTTTAATATTTTGCTTAAAATTCTATATTGCTTAAATAGCTATCTAGGACTTGATGCGTGTTTGGAGGCAATTATTTTTAATTTTGAACAAAATTTCTTCTCGCCAGTCATCTAGTAAGATTGCAGTACAATATTTCTTTCCATTATTAGCTACCTACAAGCCTGGATCAGATGACATTGCAAGGTTGAGCTTACTGTTCAGTGTGTTTATGTAAAATACCAGCAAAATTACAAAACAAGGCAATGTGCAGAGAAAACTTCAAATTTGGAATGCTAGTTTTTGTTATGTTTAAAGGCCTATTACAAGTCCAATCATCAGCAAAATTTGCCAACGTCCAGAAGGACTTACAAGCATTTACCTTTTGCATAGATTCGTTGATGTGTAACAAAAAGAAAACAATAAAATTTGAACTTTTGCATGAGCCGTATTTTTCTTATTGCTGCGATTCTCAACAAATCTATGTTAAAGGTTAAATATAGTATGCTTGTAAGTTTGTCTCTATGTTGGGAAATTTGTTTGATAGTAGGATCTGTCGTAAGCTTTGAAGCGTAACAAATACCAGCCCAACTGATCAGTAAGCTCAAACCAACAATGTTATCTGATCCATCCTTGTTGGAAGCAAAACAATGTTTGGATAAAGAGATCTATTTCGCAGCAGCTCCTCAAGAAGTTTAGAGAAGAGTTGCAAAAGGCTGATCGGTCTGTGTGACGCCATCTGCGTTGGGTCTTTATCTGTTTAATGGCACATTGATATTTGCAGAATTTTACGCGAGTTGAGGAAGTAGCCTTGTCTTAAAATATGTACCATTATAAATATGCAATAGATGCTTAAGAACAACTAGCGGGAGGAAGTTCTTTTAGCATTTTTCCCGAGAATTTATCCAATTCTGTCTTGTTAATGTTACGCCTACTTCTTCATCACTTTTCGCCCAGTTATTGTACCATCAGGCAATCTGATAGTCGTTCCATAGTAACCGAACGTTTACGTACTTTTGTGGCCTTCTATAAGTTGAACCTAGTTGGAAACTTGAATCTTTTACTTTAAGAAATATTCATTAAAATATTACTGGTCTGATGAGTCTACGATCATTTAGAACAAAAGCCTTATTTCCAAGTAAGAGGTTCTAATTTTTCGCATACTCTGGCAAGCAGAAGAGTTTTCGTTAGCAATATCGATGAGGTTGACAAAATCATAATGCCTCTGTCGTTCTGCTATAGCTGTAAGTCGCATTTTCTAGTCTTTAATAGAAATGTAGCTAAATTTTTGACATTTGTCTTTTACTTCTTTGTTGAAGAAGTTATGGCTCTGGCCGCCTTCTTCTGGTCTCTTGTACAAGAATAAGCTCTAGCGTTTTCTGCAGCTCACATTTTGACTATTTTTAGCCCAGTTTCGAAACTCGTCAAGGGAGTTTTGTATAATCAGAATTATAAAATATTTTTCACGTTTATTAGAGTTTGATTTCGCCCTGGAAAGTATAAACACAAAAAATCAAAAGATTAAATTATTCTAAAAAGTTTTTCTAAGAGTGTTAACAATGTCTACGCGAATTTTTCGAAAGACATCATCATTTTAATGTTTTCTTTACTTTTAAAGTATTCTCAAATGCATATACGAGTATTTTCTTAACTTTTCTTTCAGTGTAATTTTTATCACCTTTATCTTTTTTAATTTAGTCGCCAAAACAGTTCAGCATTGTCTTTATTTCATTCGTGTTTTGTTTTTAATGACTTCAAACACTTAAAATGCAGCTCATTAGCTGGAGATGGTTCATGGTGTGATGATTCCTGCAACAGAAGCACAACAGCAACAACAAATTGTTTACATCATGAAAGAATATTGGATTTTTCTTATTTTTGTTGTTGTTCTTAGATAAAATGGGGTTTGGGGCGAAACAAAAAAACATTTAATGATTGGCCTGCAGCACAGCTTGATTTATGAAATTTTGTTGATCGTTCGTTGACATTGTCAATTTTGTAGAAAATTGATTTGGATTGAATGCATTTTAGTATCTGCCACATGTTGTATGTATGTGTGTGTGTGTGTGTTTTTTTGTTAATGGTGTTAATAAATGTTTGTTCGTGTTGAGTTGCATAAATTACGTGGCATTAACAATGTAAAATATTTGTTCTTTCATGGCTTTAATGTTTATGTTTACAGTTGCGAGGCGTTGATATTCCATGTTTTATGAATCAATTAGGGGGAAAAAGCTTTTTTCTTGAAATAAAAAATGTTTTTATGTATTTGATTTTCCAGTAAAAGTTTTATAAAATTTCTGCAGTGAAAATCTCTAAGTTTATGCTTAATGAAAATCAGTATTTAATCCTTTTTTAAGTCAAGCCAAAATCCTTTGAACACAAAAATTACTAATTGCTCTAAAATGAAAAATTGTAAAAGGCAACATTGTTATTGCCAGTAGGAAATTTTTAACATAATAGTTTAATGCAAGTTTTATTGGATTTTATCTAGCTTAAGGATATTTATTTTCTTAAGTGTTTAAGGCTTTTAATTAGTCTTATTAAAAAAAAAGATTTTTAGAAATTTCACGATTTTTATTCAATTTTGAGCATATTTCTTAAGTTAGTGAAATTTTCCGTAAAATTTTTTTCTAGAATGCTTTAACACTTTATAATCCAGTTTTGGAAAAAAAAGAAGCCGAAAATGCCAATAAAACCGTAGATAATGGGCTTAGATATTCTGGAAAAATGTATCTTGTGTTATTTCAATATACCTTTGGTATAACAAAATTTAGTTTCAGAGTTTTACAATGGCATAAAATTTCTAAAATACCTTGCTTTTGAAGATTTTATACCGTCGCTATTCAAGTAAAAAACACTATGCCAGTTTTTTCCAGTGTTAAATCATCTGGTATTTTTGATCCAAACTAATATACCATTAGACTCATTGAGCCATATTTCTGTTAAAAATGGTTATATCATGCAATAAAGCAAAACAACAATTTGTATACAAAGACCAAAAACTATTTTTTTTGACTTCAAATCAGATCTTAAAACTTTTAAACTATTATTCAAAAAGTTTAACAAATGAAAGTTTTTTTGCATAAATGTTTATAAAAATCTCGATGACAAAAGTTTGAAAAGATTTTTTAAACTTTTATTTTTAAAAGTTTTTTAAAACAGTTTTTAAAAACTTTTATTTTTAAAAGAGTTGCCACGCTCTCTTGTCTGAGTTCGCTTAGTTTATGATCAGAGCTTGCAGTAACTGCTTTTAGTTTCGGAGTAAAATTTTGTTGGATTATCTTGAAAAATGCTTTCAGTATGGGCGGTAGGCGTGTCCGTTGACCGATTTCGCTCATTTTCAAACCCACGAGCTAACTTTTATGACGAAGCAACTGTGCTTAATTTCATCGAATTGTCTTGCTTAGTTTTCCCGTGAAAAATATTTCCACGCACAGACAGACATCCAGCCAGCCAGCCAGCCACGGCCATGACTATATCGACTCATGAGGTGACGCTGATCAAGAATATATATATGTATATACTTCTCCATACCTGCCACGCCTCCTTCTCTGCGTTACAAACTGAATGACAAATTGAATGTACCCTGGGTGTAGGGTATTAAAAATACTTTGAAAAAAGATTCCGTGACTGAATTATAAGAAATTAAATACCGTTTTGGGCTCATTTTTGTAAAAAAATTTTATTGCACCAATCGATGCGGAAAGGTCGAAAATAGAGTTTAGACATGACCAGAGGAGTCCCCGAACTATGCACCTATCGATGACGTAAGGTCGAAAATAAATTTTGGACCTGACCACAGTTGTCACCGTCCGCTCTAAGTGACCGTTTTGGTCCCATTTTTGAAAAAATTTTAAAGCACCAACCGATGTGGAAAGGTCGAAAATATTTTTGGGAGAAGTTCCCGACTCTTCTAAGTGACCTTTTTGGGCCCATTTTTGTAAAAAAAAATTTAACTCCACCAATCGATGAGGTTAGGTCAAAAATATATTTTGGACATGACCAGGGGTGTCTCCGACCCCCCTAAGTAACCGTTTTGGGCCCATTTTTGTAAAAAAAATTAACTCCACTAATCGATGGTGAAAGGTCAAAAATAGATTTTGGGTATGACCAGAATTGTCCCCGACCCTTCTTAGTGACTGTTTTGGTCCCATTTTTGTTAAAAAAATTTTATTGCAACAATCGATGTGGTAAGGTCGAAAATATATTTTGAGGAGAGGAGTCCCGACCTCTCTTTTATTAAAAACTTTTATTTTTAAAAGTTGTTTTTAAATTTAATACTTTAATGTAAATTTTTTAACCGTTATAAAGATAAAACCATATGCTTTTAGGAAAAGTGCCTTATTTTGCATCTATGTATTTGTCAATGCTTAATCCGAATCTGGCATCAGAATTGGTATGTAACGTTTGGTTTTGAAGATATTCTACCCTAAATGTTCAAAAATGTTTAAAAACACTTTTTTTGAGGTTGTGTAGAAGACGCAAGAAATTGTTTTGCACATTCTTTACTACTATTCTTTGCTTTTAAAATGAGCTATGAAGTGTTCTTGTGCGATTTTTCGTTTAAAAGTTATGAGATATGGCAATTCTGATACCAGATTCAGATTTAGACAAATACGTAACATGAAAATGTCTATTTTTAATTGATTTGTTGTGAAGAACATTTGGTAACCGAAATTCAACCCGGTAAATCCATTAGCCAGTCGGACGATTTCAAGAAAAACTTTTTCTGTGTATTTGGACCCCAGTGAATAACTTTACAAAGAAAACCTGGACTGAGTGGACCCCTGGGCTTAGCAGAGTTCAAACGACCCGTGTATTCCACAAAGCTTACCAAATCATAAGGTTTCAGTGTTTAAGCCTCAAACATAGCTTAAAAGTCATTCTCAACTTGAATTCCAAATGGGTCTATAAAAAAAGCTCATACATACATATACATATATAAACACACACTCACAAACACAAAAAAGAAAACGTTACTCTTAGCAATTTAATTTGCAGCTCTGAATGCAAATACCAAAAGAAAAATAAAAACAAAAAAGAAAACACAACAAAAAAAACGTTTGCAACAAAGATGACGGAAAAAACATAAAAATGGAAATAGAAAAGAAGAGGAAGAAGGAAAAAAAGAAAATAGTTACCATGCAACACTTTAGCAAGAGCTTAAGCTTTATCTTTGTCTGTGTGTGTGTGTTCATGAATTTAAGTGCACGAGTGTCGAGCTTTAATTAATGGCGTCTGTTCAATGCCAACGACCAAATGCTTGCAACAAGGACTAAGACTGTTGTAGTTGACTGTATGCACGAGTATAAGTGTGTACAATTGTGTTTGTGTGGGTGTGTTGCGTTATCCTTTTTTGTAACCGTTGGCAACAAAGACTGCTTACGACAACAACAACAACTACGACAACTACAACAACAGCAGCAGCCATAACAACTTGAACAAAATGTAAGCGGGAAAACATAAAGAATTCTATACGCGAGTAAAGGATAATGAAAACGACAGCCATGAAGGATGCGCACGCTGTTTTTGGTTAAAAACTCAAAAATCCATGAAATAAAAAAACAACATTTAAAGACAAAAAAATATTAATTCAACCAAATATAGTAATAAGAACCACAACAACCAAAATACCTCGCATTCATTGAGAGAATTGACTGTGTGGTTCGTGCTGGTATTGTAGTAAAAACGAAAGTCATTCTTTTTTGGTTGGTATTGTAATGAATTTTCACACTACTTTTTTGGAAGTTGAGAAAGATTGCAGCAAAATGGTACAAAACATTTGTTGAACATAATTAAAAGTTAGCACCATTGTAGCATAATTTAAGGCCCCAAGGGGCTATGAGTTCATGCAGAGGTTTTTTTTTTTTTGTTCTTCATATCTATTAAATTCAATATTTCAAACTCTTTAAAAAATGCAATTTTTTCCCTGCTTCAATACGCTGTCACCTATAGCTGCAAAATATGATGAAGTACAAAGAGAAAGACAAAAAGCAAAGCAGTTGTTTCATGATTTTTGTTTTGTTTACGTTTCGCTTTACATTGTGCCAGGGATGATGAATGAACTTTTCTATTTTGCATCAAATAACAAAATAAAGTACTTAGAATCTGCTTTTCACTTGGAATCGAACTCACAACTCACGTGTTACTATGCAACGTTTTAACTGAGTTACTTAGCTAATTTTTTTTAAGTTAATTATGCTACACCGTTTATATGAATTGCTTTGTCTGTAACGCTTTGTTGCCAAACATTCTGTACCGAATTAAGAACATTCATTTTTTTTTTTCCAAAATAGTGCGAGGAAAAAGGTATTTACACAAGCGCAAAAATTTTCATTCTTCTTGACTTCTATGTAAGTAGTTATTCCTCTTTCACTTGCACTAGTTGAGTTTGGCTTTGAATTTTGTTTTTGTTTTCATAAAGAGATATCATAAAGAAAGATGTAACGAGAGTAGATATTGTATGAAATATACAGGGTGTATCACATAAGGTTATGAAGCTTCTGGCAGATGATAGTGCAGGCCTAGACTAACAACAAATTGCATCTGGATTGGGAGTTATAGGGTGAAAACTAATTTTCTAAAACTAACGTTTTAGAGAAAACATTTCTATCGCAAAGTTTTAGTAAATTGTGTAAGCTTTCAGATAGTGCATATGGTTTATAGGGTTTAAAAGGGTTTTGGAAAGTGTTGGACCTTTAAAGTTGATATTTTAATTTTTATCTTATTTTTTGACTTTGCTGGCCATTTTGGTATGAAAAAGGTCTTATTGACATATCCTTTTATATTTTTTTTTTAAATCCTCGTTGAATTTCTTTACCAATTTGTTTTACCATATTGATAGTTTGAGGTCAGAAAAAAATACTTTTCAAGAGCAATCCGTTTGAAGGCTCCACTATATTAAAGGCATGTGATACATTTATTATTTTTTTTTCCGACCTCAGATTAAAAAATTGGTATGATAAATGTGCTACCAAATTAGAGGAAATTTAAATGGAATTTAAAACTAGTAAGGGTGTAAATTTTGGCCTGACCAAAAAATAAATACCCTACACTGCAGTATTTTGTAAATTTTGCTTATATAGGAGGTGCCACGCCCTCTTGTCCGAGTACACCCAGTTTTTGTTCAAAGCTTGCATTTATAGTTTTTAGTGTCAGAGTGAAATTTAGTTGGATTATCTCAAAAAACTCTTTCAGTATAGCATTTTGAATCTTTTGCTTATATGGGAGGTGCCACGCCCCCTTGTCTGATTTCACCCAATTTCTGCTGAGAGCTTTCATTTATAATTCTTAGAGTCTGAGTCAAATTTGGTTCGAATATCTCAAAAAACGCTTTCAGTATAGCGTTTTGAAGCTTTTGCTTATATGGGAGGTGCCACGCCCTCTTGTCCGAATTCGCTCAGTTTTTTATCAAAACTTGCGCTTACAATTCGAAGTACTTATGTGTACTGTGGTTGCATTGTCCTGAAAAATATTCCTAAAATTGCATTTTGAATATATTTTTTGTATGGGCGGTAGGCGTGTTCGTTGACCGATTTCGCTCATTTTTAATCCCCCGAGCTAACTTTGACGGTGGAGGCAGTAAACCAAATTTCATTGAATTATCTTGCTGAATTTTCCCAAAAAGTGTATATTAACACACAGCCAGCCACCCAGCCAGCCAGCCAGCCAGCCAGCCAGCCTGCCAGCCAGACAGACGGACATGGCTATATCGACTCAGGAGGTGACGCTGATCAAGAATATATATACTTTTCTATACCTGCCATGCCTCCTTCACTGCGTTACAAACGGAAGGACAAAGTGAATATACCCTGGGTGTAGGGTATAAAAAAATTATAAAGGGGTTATGTTAATGGCACCTTTTTCCAAAGTCAAAAATAGGAAAAAAAAATTAAAATATCAACTTGAAAGGTCCAGAACTTTGCAAAATCCTTCTAAGCCATATACACTATCTGAAAGCCCATACAATAAGCTAAAACTTTGCCATCAAAATTTTTTCTCTGGATCGTTAGGGTAATCCAAGAAATTTTTATACCCTACACCCAGGGTATATTCACTTTGTCCTTCCGTTTGTAACGCAGAGAAGGAGGCGTGGCAGGTATGGAAAAGTATATATATTCTTGATCAGCGTCACCTTCTGAATCGATATAGCCATGTCCGTCTGTCTGGCTGGCTGAATGGGTGGCTGGCTGGGTGTGTGTGGAAATACATTTTATGGGAAAACTAAGCAAGATAATTCAATGAAATTTGGTGCACAGCCTTCGTCGTAAAAGCTAGCTCGGGGGATTGAAAATGAGAAAAATCGGTCAACGGCCACGCCTACCGCCCATACAAAAATTATATTCAAAATGCAATAATAAGAGCATTATTTGCAATAACAGAAGCAAAATACACATAATTACTAGAGAAAGTAAGTATAAGGTCTAAGCAAAAACTAGGCGAATTCGAACTAGAGGGCGTGGCACCTCCCATATAAACAAAAGTTTCAAAATGTTATACGGAAAGCGTTTTTTGAGATAACCCAACCAAATTACACTCATACACTCGGATATATAAATGCAAGCTAAACGCAAGATCTAGGTAAACTCGGACAAGAGGGCGTGGCACCTCCCATATAAGCAAAAGTTTCAAAATTATATGATGAATGTGATAATCCAACCAAATTTCACTCAAACACGAAGAACATTAATTGTAAACTCTGAGCTTAAAGTAGGCGAAGTAGAATTAGAGGGCGTGGCACCTCCCATACAAGCAAAAGTTTCAAAACTTTAATACTGAAAGATTTTTTTAAGAAAACCTAACCGAAATTTACTCAAATACTCAGAACAGTAAATGCAAGCTCTACACAAAATCAAGGTAAGCTCGGGAGAGAGGGCGTGGCACTTCCCATATAAGCAAATTGTTCTTATAATCTCCTAATAATATACTTGAAATGCAGTGTAGGGTATTTAGTTTTTGGCCAGGCCAAAGATACCACCCTTACTAGTTTTCTTGTAAAACAAGTCAGATAATCAGTTTTAACCCTATAACTCCTCAGGGATACATTTTAGACCCCCGCAGGTGCAATTTATTTGTTGGCCTAGGCCTCTTCTATCACCTTCCGGAAGCTTCGTAACCTTATGCTATACACCCTACCCTACCCTACACCCAATGTTTGCGCCAAGACTGAACATACTTCAGTCTTCGTCAAGTTCGACCGACGACGGCAACACTGACGGTTTGGCGCTCTCTCCTAGGCTTAGTTTTAAGTTTTTACTGAATTGTAATTCGTACAATAAAGTACATAGAGTTTTTTCAATCGCCGTTGTTTTTACTTTCAACCCCGCTCATCACCCATTTTTATTTTATTTCGATAAAATGAAGTTTACCCATTTCCCTAGGGAAATACCTTTAAGTTTTCAAGAAAACACCCAATAGAATGTGGTGTTACGAGATTAACTACATGAAAAAAACAGTACATTGTCAGCTATGAAAAAATATATGCATGTATGATTGCAATAAATCGGTCATTTCAAAATCCACTCAAGTCTAGACAAATACCACTCAACCCAACACATTTGATTCTCTTCAATTAAATAACCTTGTTATTTGACGTCCATTGAATATATGTAGAATAAGTCCCTAAATAATTTAGATACCGGAATTAGAACTCGCAAAGAAGTTCACATTTTAGCAACTAAAAGCTGGCAATAATTTACACTTAAAGCACAGATAACTTTAGTCAAATGAATTGAAAATTTCTACTACAACCACCTTAATACTAAATGACTAATCGCGATGCCAATGTGTGCAGATATTAACAAGCTGTCAAATTTTTGCACATAAATTTCAAAAATATTCAAAAAAATAAAAATTGTCACAACAACATGAAGGTGTGATACAGCAGAAAAACTGAAACTCGTTCGTGACTTAACACACCGCCGCCGTTGTCATTGACAAATTATTGAACATTTTATTAAAATTGAACAATTTTTAATTGATACTTTGACACAGACACAACAACAACAAAAACAGCAACAACAAGAACATCAATGTCAAAACTAATGCGTGCAAAATATGCTGTTTTGACGTAACATATTGACAGCAATTAACATGCTTATGACACCAAAGTCAATTGCATGAAAAATCATTGCTGCAATTTGGTGAAAATTATTGCTATTTTTTTTTAATGTTGTTGCAGTTGCAACGAATAAAAAAAAATTGCAAAAAAAACTTTAAGTTTTTATACCACAGTGTCATTTTGTGGTTTTTGGTGAAAGGCAAATTTTTGTTTTTATCCCCTTAGCAAATTGCAAGTTAGACCGTTGGCCACACTCACTGTATGCAAATTAATGAACCTTATAGCAGACATCAGAACAACAGTACAAAACATAATAAGTATGATGTATATAAAGAAGTAAGCAAGAAAAAGGCACATTTACTTAAATTTCGAAATGATGTAATCAAAAATTATCTGTACAGATGGATGGACATACCTATTTGCATCATACATGCATGCAAAAGTAATATATGATGACGAAATAAACCGAATATTTACATAGACTTTTTGCGTTTACTTTGTTATAAAATCTTTAAAAAAATAAATACTTTGGAAAGTAGGCATTTATCTGATTGCACTCGCTTTTCGACCAGTGCAATGTACTTATGTTCAGCATCTACCCATCAAATTTCATTCAAATAGCTTGTGTAGCTCACGAGATAAAACGTATTTAAATTTCGGAAAAAAGTAGGCGTGGCATTTTATTTTTACGCATACATTTCGTTCAGATGGGGAGTTGCGTACAAAATTTCATCAATATAATTTGTACAGCGTCAGAGGTATGACGTACTTACATACGTTTGTATTTGTTTTTATACTCCAACTCAGCGTATATTTACTTTGTCCTTTCGTTTGTTGCGTACAAAGAAGGAGGCGTGGAAGGTATAGAAAAGTATATCACGCCTGTCCTGTGGGTGATTTGAATAAAATTTTCGAGTACCCCATTTTTTTACGGAATTCTTTTAAACATCGTATTTCGACATGTTTTCAATAAAAAATTTCAAAATCCTTAGAGCACTTCGGAAATGATCGGCTAACGAACGATTTATATGTTGCTTTAGCCGAAGCAAAAAAGGATAATTCTGAAAAATAGTTCCAAATGAATGTTTTTTTTTCCGGAATTGTATTCACTAATGCATAAAAAATAACGTGTGAAAGTACATTGCAAAATCGTATGCCCAAAAAAGTTATTCAATGACAAAAGTTGCGAAAATAAATTTTTTTCAATTATTTCGTTTACGGCTGCAATTACGAAAAAATAGTGGTCGACAGTAATTTGCCGAGTCAACAGTTGTTCATCTTCAATGATTTTCTACGAAAAAGCCTCAAACATTTTTTTCTCATGGTTTAGGAAGTATGTCAATTTAAAAAGTTTTAAAACTTCGCGATACTTATATGTTGTACTTTTTAAATTGAAATAACTCTCGAACGACTAATCGCACAAATAAAGTAAATACATACTTGTTTGTAGAAAATTATCGTTAAATTATTTGTGAGATTTCTTTAACTTTTGAATAAAAAATTTCTTTGAAAGAAGTATGATGAATTTTGGTCTAGTTTTTATGAATTTTTTATTAGATTTGAAGACGGGAATGTTCGAAATTTTTACGTTTTTTTTTTTTATACCCTACACCCAGGGTATATTCACTTTGTCCTTCCGTTTGTAACGCAGAGAAGGAGGCGTGGCAGGTATGGAAAAGTATATATATTCTTGATCAGCGTCACCTCCTGAGTCGATATAGCCATGTCCGTCTGTCTGTCTGGCTGGCTGGCTGGCTGGCTGGCTGGCTGGCTGGCTGGCTGGCTGGCTGGCTGGGTAACGGCTGTGTGTGGAAATACATTTTTTGGGAAAACTGAGCAAGATAATTCAATGAAATTTGGTACACTGCCTTCGTCGTTAAAGTTAGCTCTGGGGATTGAAAATGAGTGAAATCGGTTCACGGACACGCCTACCGCCCATACAAAAAATATATTCAAAATGTGATAATAAGAGCATTATTTGCAATAACAGAAGCAAAATACACATAAGTACTAGAGATAGTAAGTACAAGTTCTGAGCAAAAACTAGGCAAATTCGGACTAGAGGGCGTGGCACCTCCTATATAAACAAAAGTTTCGAAATGTTATACTGAAAGCGTTTTTTGAGATAATCCAACTTAATTTCACTCAAATACTAAGAGCATTAATTGCAAACTCTGAGCAGAAAGTAGGACTAGGACTAGAGGGCGTGGCACCTCCCATTTGAAAATTCTATACTGACAAATTTTTTTAAGAAACATTATCCGAACTTTACTCTAACACTCAGAACAATAAATACAAGTTCTACGCAAAATCTAGGTAAGCTCGGAGAGGGCGTGGCACTCCCCATATAAGAAATTTGTTCTTATACTCTCCTAGAGGTTACGGAAGAATTCAACAGTTTATTTTATTAAAAACTTGTATGTACAAGAATACGTATATTGGATAGTATTTATCAACTAAATGTTTAATAATATCCGAGTACTTGAAATGCGGTGTAGGGTATTTAGTTTTTGGCCAGCCCAAAGATACCACCCTTACTAGTTTTTTTTTTTTTTAAGTAAAAAAATTTCACGATATGTAATTATTTAATTACTTCGTACATATGCGACTGATTCCATTTCAATTCATACGGTGAGTGTGCACTTAGGTTTGCAAATCAACTTTGAACTAGCAAAATATTTTTTCTACAATCAAAATAAGGGAACACGTATTTTTTTTTTTTTTTTGGTTTGGACCAAAATTGGGGATTTTATGGCGTTTTGTAGAAATTTTGCCGAAAATTTAATTTTGAAAACTTCATGAAGTTTTATCGGTTTTTTCAGCCGCATTTCTTTATTTATCAACTGATTTACATGAATCAAATTTATTTGGTGCACAATAAAATTCTTTTAAGTACCTAATAAATAAAAAAAAAATTTTTTTAACCCTTACTTTCCTTAAAATTGATGTTTATATTTTAAATAAAAATGCTAATTTTCTCAAAAACACCATCTTTTTTTTTCTCGAAAATTTGCACAGTGATAATAAAGCATGTCCTCTTTATTCCAGTAATGGCGGTTTTCTTGATATTTTTGTTATAAGAATATTGAGTTCTTCTATACAAAATGAATAAAAAAAAATACACAGTTCAGTTTTCACTTTCCAAGACGGTTTTGCGATACTGATTCCGAAAATGGTATTTACATTCTTCTACCATTTTTGGTTTTCAAGATATCTTGAAAAACTTGAATAAAACCCATAAATTTGAAAAAAACCGAATTCTTTATTTTTGAGACACAAAATTCATTTATAGTAAGTTAGATGGAACTTAAATATACTCACGGTATAGAAAACCAAGCATTGTTTGTGTTTTTTGCGAATTGACCGTACCTTGGCTTTTGTTTTTCTTCGAAAGTTCTCGGGATTTTTATTAGTTTCTTTTTCGATTGCTTCATGTTATTTCGCGACACATCATAGTCTGTGAAATGACCACACGGATGCTATCTAGACTGCTTGTGAGTTTCTAACTCAAGTGCTAAAACTGACACCAGCTATTCAATTAAAAATTTTGCTGTTGATGAAATTTATTCCTTTAGAATAAACAAAATTGAACAGTGGAAAAATACAAAGAAATGCAAAAGTATTCAAAAATGCCATGTTTAGAAGAGTGAGAGAACCAGTGGGTTAACTTCTTGTTACATAGCCAGAACAGCACAACACAATTACACGAAAGTAATCGAAAAAAAACTAATAAAAATTCCGAGAACTTTCGAAGAAAAACAAAAGCCAAGGTACGGTCGAATCGCAAAAAACACAAACAATGCTTGGTTTTCTATACCGTGAGTATATTTAAGTTCCATCTAACTTACTATAAATGAATTTTGTGTCTCAAAAATAAAGAATTCGGTTTTTTTCAAATTTATGGGTTTTATTCAAGTTTTTCAAGATATCTTGAAAACCAAAAATGGTAGAAGAATGTAAATGCCATCTTCGGAATCAGTATCGCAAAACCCTCTAGGAAAGTGAAAACTGAACTGTGTAATTTTTTTTATTCATTTTGTATAGAAGAACTCAATATTAACGTTAAAAATTACAAATTTTGAACTTATAACAAAAATATCAAGAAAACAGCCATTACTGGAATAAAGAAGACGTGCTTAACTATTACTGTGCAAATTTTCGAGAAAAAAAAGATGGTGTTTTTGAGAAAATTAGCATTTTTATTTAAAATATAAACATCAATTTTAAGGAAAGTAAGGGTTAAAGAAATTTTTTTTTTAATTATTACTTAAAAGAATTTTATTGTGCACCAAACTAATTTTAATTCATGTAAATCAGTTGATAAATAAAGAAATGCGGTTGAAAAAACCGATTAAACTTTATGAATTTTTCAAAATTAAATTTTCGGCAAAATTTCTACAAAACGCCATGAAATCCCCAATTTTGGTCCAAACCAAAAAAAAAAAAAATACGTGTTCCCTTATTTTGATTGTAGAAAAATATTTTGCTAGTTCAAAGTTGATTTGCAAACCTAAGTGCACACTCACCGTATGAATTGAAATGGAATCAGTCATGTAAATGGTAATAAAAAAGATCCCGTTAGTTTTCATCAAGCGAAAACAGCTCCAAAGATTTCCTTAAAAACTAGTTTTTCAAAATTTGAGCAGTTTGTGAAAAATATCTCCTAAACCATAGGTACTACGAAAAAGAAAAAAGCTTGGAATAATTTGTAGGAAATATAATTTTCTACAAACAAGAATATAATTACTTTTTTTGTGCGATTAGTCGCTTGAGAGTTATCTCAATTTAAAAAGTTCAACATATAAATATCGCGAAGTTTTAAAACTTTTTAAATTGACATACGACATACGTACTTCCTAAACCATGAGTAATAGGAAAAAAATGTTTGAGGCTTTTTCGTAGTAAATCATTGAGGCTAAACAACTGTTGACTCGGCAAATAACTGTCGACCACTTTATCTTCATAATTGCAGCCGTAAACGAAATAATTGAAAAAAATTTATTTTCGAAACTTTTGTCCTTGAATAACTTTATTTGGGCATACGATTTTGCAATGTACTTTCACACGTTATTTTTTATGCATTATGAATACAATTCCGGAAAAAAAACATTGATTTGTAACTATTTTTCAGAATTATCCTTTTTTGCTTCGGCTAAAGCAACATGGAAATCGTTCGTTAGCCGATCATTTCCGAAGTGCTCTAAGGATTTTGAAATTTTTTATTGAAAACATGTCGAAATACGATGTTTAACAGAATTCCGTAAAAAAAATGGGGTACTCGAGAATTTTATTCAAATCACCCACAGGACAGGCGTGTTTATATATTCTTGATCAACGTCACTTCCTGAGTCGATAAAGCCATGTCCGTCTGTCTGGCTGGCTGGGTGTGCGTGGAAATACATTTTTTGGGAAAACTGTGCAAGATAATTAAATGGAATTTAGTACACTGCCTTCGTCGTCAAAGTTAGCTCGTGGAATTGAAAATGAGCGAAATCGGTCAACGGACACGCCTACCGCTCATACAAAAAATATATTCAAAATGCAACTTTAGGAGTATTTTTAACGAAAATGCAACCAAAGCACACATAAATACTACGAATTGTAAGCGCAAGCTCTGAGCCAAAACTGTTTGAACTTGAAAATAGGCCGGGGCACCTCCCATATCAGCAAAATTTTCAAAACACTGCAGTGTAGTGTAGTAAATGTTTGGCCAGGCCAGAGGTTATATTGTTTTTTATACATCTCAGTGATTGTAATTGTAATAAATGCCATAGATGTTTTCCCTCTACATAGTATATCTCTCGTTTTAACAACAAAGCTTTCAGCTGATCAATCAAAGCTTGTTGATACTCGTTTTGTCTATCAGTCCTTCATATGACTTTCTGAAGCGTTCGAGTGTCCCATTAAACTTTCGATAAAAGCTTGTTGATAGTCTGCCATATCTGTTTTTCCCCTAGTACACCTAGATATTCTTGGTTTTGAATATGAAGCTCCCTGGAGACCTTCGGGAATCTTCAACTGTCCCAGAAAACTATCGGTTAGGGATAATTGATAGTTATAAATGTTTTTCTTCTAGTATTCCTAGATATTTTTCATTTTAAGCAAGAAGCCTTTGGGTGACCTTTGTGTGTTCCAGAAAACTATCGATTAAGACTTGTTGATAGTCCGCCGTAAATGTTATCGGTCTAGTATATCCAGGTATTCTTCGTATTGACTATGAATCTTTCGGATGATCTCCTGACACCATTGGGTGCCCCTGGACACTATCAATTGAAGCTTGTTGATAGTCTGCCAAAGCTGTTTTCTCTCTAGTATACGTAGATATTCTTAGTTTTGATTATGAATCCTTCGGAAACCTTCGAACCAGAATACTATAAGTTAAGGCTTGTCTATTGTCCGTCATAGATGATTTCCCTCTTGTGTACCTACATAGATATTCTTCGCTTTGACTTTGAAGCCTTCGAATGACCTTCGTAAACCTTCATATATAGCATAAAAACCATCCCATATACTCACTGACAAATTTTGTCAAAATAGCTTGCTAAGCTTGCGAAATGCAATAGGATGTAATGGAAAGCGTCCCCAAAAAATGTTCGGATAAAAAGTGTTATCCTAAGGCTTAAAATCTGACTTTAACCTTAAAAACAAAAACTTCTAAAAAATATTATTTAAGGTTCTGAGATCAATATACCGTCGGAACACGTTGCTTTAGTGTTACTGACATTTGAAAACACTTTTCATCAGCTCTTTTTCGGAAAGGTACATTAAGCATAGTCAAAGTTCTCTTTCTACGAAAAGCAGAGCCTGATATACTTATATTAAAAAAAAAAAAAAATGGCCTTTTGTTTTCGAAAGTAAAAACTAAAAGTTCAGACAAAGAAAACTATTTTAAACTGAATTTTTAAAACAATCCCATGTTTTTTTTCTTTCTCTTTGCAACTTTAGTTGTTTGCGTTAAAGTGTTAAGGCAACAATAAAATTATTCTTCAAAGAAGCGTTGTACATTTTTTGATGACAATTGCAGCCATGGAATACAAATGTTTTCACAATACGACTGACTGCATTGTCCATTTGCTGTTGCTGTCAACCGAAGTGCCGGTTTCCCTCACTGCAGCTGCTATCCAGTGTAGAATCTGCGAACTCACTTGACTCACTCACTCACTGCATCAGACTAAAAAACAGCATCTTTGAAGGGAGTTGTGTAGCGTATTCTTGAAGTTCGAAGTACTCGAAGCATTGTATCTTTTTTCGTTGCTGCTTTTGTTTCAAATTTAATTCACCAGCTGTTGCTGCATTTAAGTGGATTGTATTGCAATGAGCACAGGTTGAATAGGTGGTGGTAATCGAATCCGTTTGTTTATGCTTTGGTTGAATCACAACTTTTTGAACTTTTTTCTTTTCTGCGATTTGCTTCTACTGCTTTTAACGCTTTGCTGTGAATTCTCGTAGTTTTCTTCATTCGCTATTGCTGCTGCATTTAATGTGCTTTCATGTGGCGTTGCTTATTTTTATTTCAATTTTTACTTTCAATTTTTATAGCATTTTTCGCATTTGTTCGCTTTTATTTTATTTTGCTGTTCTTGATTTCATTAAAACTTAATTAAATTGCATTGCAAAACATTTGTTGTCCTTCTGCTGTTAATCCTTTGTTCATCGATTCTTTGCGTTAAATTTATAGCCAAGATTTTGCTAATCTCTGGTATAAATTTCTCTGATGGGTACTTTCGGTAAATATGTTTTTTTGTGTGGATATCTCACTATAATACAAGATATTTAGATGCTACACTTTTGAATGGGGAGATTTGCTTATCTTCTGGCTTTTTTTTTTTTTGTTTTTGCATATTTGTTTTTTTAAGGGCGACTCGAAATTCAATTAACTTAACTTTTGCAGGGCATTATGTGAATAAAATAAACTCAAAGATTTTGACGTAAGCAACCAGGATAATTTAATCAGAATTGTGTGCATTTTGTTTTGATATATGTACAATAGGAAGGGTCGAAATTTAGACTCATCACACCGACTCAAAAGTTAGACGGACTCTTAAAAGGATAATTGCATAATTTTTATTTCGTTTTGAGAAAAACCTGAGGATTCTCCTGAAGTTCCATTTTCGCAAAAAAGCATGTTCTATGTTCATAACTATTTTTCTTCACAGAGTGGATGCCCAAATTTGCTTGAAGCTTAAAGCCTATGCTCTTGCAAAAATTTCGGCGTGAAAAAAATATGTATTGCTTTTGCAGTATATATAATATTCGGTTCCATAAATCGATTTTTTACGTTTTTCAACTACGTGGTCGGAAAAGTTATTTTTTACTCAAAAGCCAGGCATCTAACTAACAAAGTTCTCAAGGTAAACAATGCTTAGAATCGTCCAAAATTTTTACTATCCAAATATTGAAATTTTTCCTTCAAAGCAACTTTGAAATTTTTATAAAATTTTTAGGCAGTTTTTAATAAGTATATAAAATGAACGAAGATTTACTAGAGTTCAGTAATTTTTGTAATTTTTGATCGATTTTTGCTTCAAAAATTATAAAATTTTTCATTTCGTGTATTAGTTATATGTGAAGTCATGTTAAATGGTCGTAAATCGGATCTAAATGTCAAAAAATAACCCCCTATTTTCTTCACATTTTTATTTAGAGCTCCGATTGCCACTGTTGGTCCTTCTGTCTATTAAAATCATGATTGCAGCATGAAATTTGGTACAGATGATACTAAGGGTCGTAATCTGACTAAAACGGTGATCGATTCTTGATCAACGTCACCTTCTTATGTCGATAAAGCAATGTCCGTATATCTGTGTGTCAATCCATGGAAATAATTTCTAGAGGAAAGCTAGATAACTCCTTGAAATTATGTATATTAGCCGTGTTTTTTTGACGCGTATATACAATTGTGGATATTTTTAAATTGCGAAAACTCATGAACAGTGAGTCGCACAATAAAACTCTAAGGAATGGAGAATCACGTTCTCTACAAAAACTTTTCATTTTATTTTTAAAAAAATTTATCTTTTAGGAGTTATTCTATAAAAACTGGTTAAGCGCAGATAAACGGCAAAAAATTAATTTTTTTTAAATAACTTCCAAATAAATATTTTTTTTTTTTTACAAAAGATTAAAATTAGTTGTAGAGCATGTGGATCCCAATGAAAAAGACCCTTGAACTTTTTATCGTACGACTCACCATTCATAAGTTATCGCAATTTGAAAATTACCACAATTGTATATAGAAAATAAGCGAAATCGGTTAAAAGACATGCCTGTGGTCCACACAAAAAAGAAAAGATATTTTAAACGCAATATTGTCGGGTTAAAACTACAACTAGACATCTACATTTTGATTGCTTTGAGAAAAACGCTTATTAAGTTTTTTGAAATTTGGTTTTTGTATGAAATTTTGAAGTTTCCTGCTACTTACTTTTTATATATAATTAGAAAGAGACAAGATTTCAAAAAGCCGATTTTACTGAGGCGTAATGCAGTTTTTTCTTCATATTTCTGTGTACTTAAGTCAAAACCTCAAAAAATGTAGATATTAAGACCATAATTTACGATAATTTATCCTGAATACCCACCAGTTCTAGAAACACAAACAATCTCGAAAAAATGTTGTATCGAAAAGATTATTTAAAATAAATGTCAGAAAGATAGTTGGTGCAAACTCCGAAAAAATCTAGATTATATCGGACATATAAGGAAACGTTTCAAAATGTTTTAACTCAAACATTACTTCGATGACCCGGACGGAAAGTAAGATGTTTTATTTCTCCCACGAAACTAGGATATTTTATATATTTGGACGAAAGCAGGATGTTTCATACTGAATAACCACATTATGAATCAACCTAATTGCAAGGCATCGAAACGTCCAGGTTTTCGTCCAAAATGTTAAGACATCCTATTATTCGACATAAAATCTTTAACGTCCTACTTTTCGTCATAAAACTTCGAAGAAACCTACTTTACGTCTTATATAATGAAACAACCTAGTTTTCGTCGAAATTAGTTTGAAACATCATATTTTTCGCCTAAGAATCACTGATAACTTAGTTTTCGTGGAACAAATGAATTATCCTACTTTTCGCCTCAGGCACCGATTTCTTGTTAGTATAAATTCGTTTAATATTTACAAATCTTTCAAGAAATTTTGGGTATTTTCTATTACGCATTTGATTGCTTAGAATACATTTCTAGTACGATTTTCGGCAATTTTAGAAAATCGCTTCCTAGTTTTTCGGTCCATTTTTGTGATAGAAGGTATCTAATTTTTTCGAAACATGAGAATTTAATATTTTTTTTTAAGTTTTCTTTAGTGCTTTAAATGTTCTTAAGTAACTTAAAGTATTAACTGAAGATTCTCAGTAAATTGCTTGCAGTTTTATTTAGAAATTTTTCAAAGAATCTTGAGTTCTTTTATTGTACGAGCATTATGTAAAATTATTAAAAAAGGTAGGCTAGGAGTTAAATAGTAAGGTCTACAGTTAAAATTGCCTTCACGATTTTAAGTGCAAAAAAATTTGTTTCAATTTTGGTATTGCTCTGCTTTCTTATTGTATGTATGTATCTACTATCCTGGAGTTTTTAAGTGGAGGATGGGACAAAATGAAAAGTCTCCATTTGTCATGATCCTTTGCAAAGACTTTTATCTTATACCACGACTTGTCCGATTCTTGGATTTCATTATCCAGCAACATTTTCTAGGTTGTTGGTCTACCACGTCCTTTACCGCCTTGTACATTCCACTGAAAGCCCTGGAGGACGACTGGATGGTTTGCTGAGGGTATGACCTATCTATCCCCTTTTGCGTAGCTTGATCTCGTTTGCTCGTTTAGAAATTTCGAGTATTTTTGCTAAAATTTTTTGCATTTTAATGTATCATCAAAAACCTCTTCACCTGATTCAAATTTTCTGCTACTTCTCATATTGTTTTGAATTTAATACATAATAATTTTTGGGGAATTTTTTTAAAAATTAACCTTTATTGTTTAATTACAAATAAATGACAAAGCAAAAAATAACGCGCTCATTAAAATCATCAATAATCAATTTGATTTATTTTATTTAAAATGTGAAATTATTTTCCAAAAATTAACTATTTATCGTCATTTAAAAATAAAATGCAAATTTTCGCACTGATAATAATTAAGTTTTTATGGCATATCAAAATATTCATGTGTTTTGCGGGATACAGAGCATACGACCAACAAGCGGTTAATCGCACGTCAAATAATCCCGCGCTCAACCACGGCAGTCAATGCACGCACTCTAAGCGTGGATGGGCGCCACTTCAGTGATTTATTTGAATTTAAATTGACAAATTACAATAAAAGCTGCACAATACAGGCGCTATTGCGAAAACCCAATTATGTAGTATAAAATAACCTAATAAAAGCGCAGATACATGCAAACAAATGACACATACAAACGTACTCATACTAAATTAAAGAAAAATAAATAGACAATGCACCATTTGAATAAAACAACGTAACGTAACGCATCTATATATAACAGACAGCAATTATAGCGTACATTTTATTGCAAACAATTTCACGGACAATTTTGACATTTTTATGGCACAATTTCATAGCAAATTTAAACTGAAAAATCGTTGAATAAAAGTGTGGCGTGGCGGGGCAAAAGCTTCATCTCTGGCAAATGAGCGGTGTATTGTAAATATTATACGCCATAAAAAAGGAAGAAAGCGAAAAAAAAACGACAGTTGGCAATGCGCGACAACTACAACGATGGCGACAAAATCAAATTAAATGCTTTGCATAATCCAAACAATAAAATTAAGTCTATTTTTTCAGTATTTTTTTTTTTTTTATTTCAAGGATTTTATATTGAGGCAGGCAGGCATCCATCCATCCATCCAGGCATTTAAATAAGAAATGTAAGCAACGCTGTGAAAAAAAGTTTTAAAAATGGGCGTCATTTTGGGTGGAGTTGATAGGGATGATGACTGAAATGGAGAAGCTGAATTTGATTCGATTGTATTTTGGGTTGGACCTTATTTTTTTTTTAGAAAAATTATTCAAAAAATTTAGTTTTATGTTTTTTTTTTACTTTTATAGCTCTTTAGATTTTCTAATGGGCGTTGCCGGTTTTCACAGTGTAAATTGGTATTTTTTTTATATGTAAAATCAGTTTTGAAAACATGTATCGAACCGATTAAAGAAATTCTTTCAGATTTAAAGTCACCGTAATTATCTGCATGGAACCTATTATAAGAAATGTTGGTCAGAAAAAATACTTGCTTCCATGATTATCTTAGCTATTTAAAAAGTTACTTCTTTTGAAACTTACACCGCATGTTATTGATAGAAAAAAAAACACTAAGCCATGCCATTAGTTCGACCTTTTTAAAAAAACATGAAACAGATGAATCGTTTAACCCATTTCCTGCCGCTGTTCGAATTTTCGAACAGCAAAATTGGCCATTTTCAATAAATTTTTAAACTATGAAAGTAAATTATTAGAAGGAAAATTGGTGCCTTATACCTTTGATCTTTTGACTGTTCTAAAATATTATTAACCACTTCACCATCCCATACCAGTTGTATGAGGGGGGGTGGTTGAAAAATACCTTGTTGATAGACTTTTCTTTAAAAAATTATTTAAAATATGAGGAAATGCCAATGAGAAAATTTAATGATGAGGTTCTATATCCAAAAGAATAATCTATCATTTACATTCCCAAAATCAATACCTGACAATACAGCTATCCTCAGTTGCAGAAAATGCCTTAATAAAACTTCCAGAGTAGTAGAAGAACACTAAAAACTTATAGCACATAGATATAGCTGTCTGACTATAAAAGTTAACAAACAAAAGTCTAAACATATTATGTTTACTCTCAGAGTGGATACATATCCCACAGTTAAACTTAACTATGCTCTTATTCCTCAGGTAAATAAAGTTACTTATTTTGGTATTCATCTGGATAGACGTCTGGCGTGGAGAAGACACATTGATGCTAAAATAATACAACTTAAGCTAAAAACTTGAAGTCTGCTCTGGCTTATTAATCATCATTCGCCGCTGACTTTAGAATACTAGAATACTTGATATATGGTATAAAACTATGGTGTTATGAAAGTAAAACCAATATCGAACTCATACACAGGGCTCAGTGGAAAACACTCAGAACTATTACCGTGATATTAAAATAATGAAAATATTCATATGGATCTTAGTAGGTATACCTTTGGTCAAAGATGAAGCCTCCAGTATAAGAAAGTTTTTCCTTGAAAAGCTCCAAAGCTTCCCGAACCAGCTGCAGCGTACAATAATTCAATGGTGTCAGCGTTCCAAAATCACTGAGCCAAGCGTAATCAGCGTAGAATTTTGGCTCGGTCACAACAAACAAACAACACCTATGAAAAGTTGTTGTGTTTTCTATACACACAAGAATTCAACACAAAGTTGATGCAAAGTAGCGGATGATCAGTCGTTGTTGTTATTTTATGTCGGTTGCGTGAAAAAAAATGCAACATGGGTGTTGTTATTCTGAGAAATTTTTCAAATTATTGAAATATTGTGTTTGTTGTAGACTAACAAAAAAAAAAAAAGCCACAAAACAATTTTCATGTATATAGTTCCGAGAAACTTGGAAAATATCGTAATATTGGTCCTTATCGTAAATAAATATTCTCGAGAATTTATTCACTAACTCCCTGGCTTACAATCGCAAAAAAAATTTCGTGGAAAGGGAAAATTCACTGGAAAAATTATGTAATCGGCAATAAGTTGGGAGCGAGTTTTTTCACTTTTATTTGTTAAATTTGCTCCTCAACTTTTTGCTAGGGAGTATTAATGTATAAATGAATAATTGTAAATAACGTTTGACAGATTAAAAACTTTAGTACAACAATTTTAAAGATTATTGAAATAGCTTTCATATGACACTAAAGTTTTTAATATCCATCCAAGCGTTTCCAACTTATACTGGTTCTGCTAAAACTACTTTTCACTTAAATTTTTTATTTTTTTTTTTAAACTTTTTGGTGCAAACTTTTGATTTTTCAAATCCACAAAAATGATTAAAAAAACATTTTTTACTTTAAAAAGCATAGCATTAATTTAAATTTCACTGCTGCAATTGCTTCTTTTTCTTCTTTTGCAATTGCTGCTTCTTGTTTATCTTTTTTTTTAAGTCAGTTGTCAAAATCCAGTGGAAAATGGAAAAAAATGTCAACGATTTATGGAAAAAAGCGTTGCCACGTGTTTTTTTTTTTGTGCAAAATGTCTACGAAATTGGAAAAAATCAGCGTTCAGACTGGTGTTTGCGCAAAATGTCAAAGATATGGGAAAGACACAGCGTTGCCATATGTTGTTTTTGTGTAAAATGTCAACGCTCTTGGAAAAACGCAGCGTTGCAAACTGGTTATTTCTGAAAAGGTCAACGGTATTAAAATAAAAAAAGTATCCCTGCAGGAAGGGGAGTTTCCATTAATGAAATATTCACTACTTCCACTGCTCCTTCCCCGGGAGGGAGAGAATGGAACTCCCTTCAGATTTACGATAAGGCCCATTGTGATTGTTTCAGTTCATTTTCATTTTATAAGTGCCACTCTGGCATAAAGTGTAAATAATATGAGAAAAATAAATAAAAATATAAAATGCCAAAAAAAAAACCAAAAATCTTAATGAAAATAAAAATTTCATTAAAATGCGTGAAAAGTGCGAATATAAAGCGAGTAAAAGCGGAAAAAACTAATTTTAAAGCTTTAAATGAGAAAATCCAAATGACAAAGAGGGGCAAACCAAAAAAATAGAAAAGGAAACATAAAATAAAATACGCCACAAGGCGTATGTTAATTTAAGAAGAGAAAATAAAAATAAACAAAAAATGTAACGCTGGACATTTTAAATTGAAAATAAATTTGGATTAAATAAAGTTTACACAATTTTGTTAAAAAAAAAGACCAAACTTAATTTTTGTTAAATTTTATGGAACATATAAATTTTAAGATTAAAGTGGGTAACCAACCACTAGGGTTTTTATACCAAAAAGCAAATGCTGCCTTGAATTTCGTTTAATTAATTTAGCCGTAACTTTTCATTTTAACTTTTGCCATTCAAATTAATATTTATATGCTTTGGCAAACAAAGAACAAAAAACAAGGCAAAACAAAACAAAAAAACATTTAATACTGGCAACACTGACAGCAGCCTTGTACAGTAAAACAATGCGACCTCATTTTCCGAAAAAAAAAAGAAAATTTTAAATGAAAAAATATTAATTTAATTCAAAGCGAACGCTTATGCCGCCAAATGCCAACAAAAATTTGTTATTATTTCATTATTTTCATAATTTTTAGTATTATTTTTGTTGTTGTATTATCATTGTTGTTATTGTTGTTGTTGTTGCTGTTGTTGTTTCACAAACTTCATTGTGCGCTTGAAAAATGCGTGCAATATAAAGAAAACTCAGTGAAATGGAACCTCAAAAGTGTAAACAAAACCCAAGGAAGAGTATTATGGCAGGCAGCCGGCACCAGCACCGATATCAAAATCAAATGGAGGCGGAACACAAAAAAAAAAAATACCAAAAAAATACCAAAAAAATTTTAAATGAAAAGCAAAATGTCAGTTAAGAAAAAATGGAAATGGAAAAAAAATACAACAAAAATAATGAAACAATTTCGCGTATTTTAATTTTAAAATCGTTTTAGGGCATAAAACAAAACGTATGAAATAAATTCAAATAAAAAAAAAAAAATGTGGAAAATTCGAATTTTGAGGAACTGCGGATACTTTCTTGTATACTGCGGTTCAACTTCCCCTCCCACGCCCCTTCGCCGATATCTTTTTAAAGCATTAACTTTTCCCTTTAAGTTTTCTGTGCTTTTTGTCTGTGAATGGCAACAGCCGCAGCAGCAGTTGCAGGATGAGATGAAAATTCACCTGGAGGCGATAATGAAATTAAGCGTCGTAGCACACAAAATCACTCAATTGAAGAAGCGACACACAGCCAGACACAACTTGATATGGGATAGAAATGCTTTTTTTTTGTTGTTCTATGTAGGGGTATGAATTATATGTATGTAAAGGTAAAAAGGCTAAATAAAGTTAGGGGATGAAAATGGTGTTATTGATTTTTATGGCTGTATTACGACGGTTACATCTAAAAATAATTTCATCACACAGAATTGGAGCAAAATAATCAATAAATATTTAATTTTAAGCTAAAGTCTTAAATTGAAAGTTGAAATTTATGAAAACCGTGAATAAATTTGATCCTGAAAATAGAGAGATTTCACACATTTCTTCAAAAGGATTTTTTATTTTACTAAACCTCGTCAGATGAAAAGTTTATTAAAACTCCGAGAAGAGAAAACTAACTTCGAATGTTATCATGCAGGATAAGAAAAAAAAAGCAACAAGAAAAGGAAAAAAAATATAGAAAAAATTTTGTGAAAAATAAATGTTGACCAGTGTATGTATTTTATTTTTGATGTTGATGTTGCTATTTTGTTGTTTGTTAGCAAAACATTAAATAAAACTTTGCAAAGCAAATATAAGGATGGACAGTTGAATCAAATGCCAAGAACAACAAAAAGTAGCTAAGCTGATGTACACAACTTGAGAGAAAAAACAATAAACATATAAAAGTATGTATGTTTGTTGTTACATAGTATAGAGATACTTTTGTTAAAAATAAAACAAAACGAAGCCACAACAAAGATTTAAACAAAAATAACAAAAAAACAGGAGAAAATGTTCAACATACCTTTACAGCTTTTATTCATTTTATTTCAATTTATCCCTGTAGATATGCTAAATAATTGTGCGAACAATTGTTTTTGTTGTTGTTGCTGTCCTTGTTGATGTTTTTCTTTGTACACACTAAAAATTTAATCTGAAAATAAAAAACAGAAATCGGATAAGCTCACAACGCAAAAAAAAATTTGTTTTTTTTAATACCTAAATCTTATTCAAATGAAATAGCTTATTCCAAAGTTAAAAGTATCGAAATTTATTGCACAGACATGAAAAACATGTTGACCAGACCCGTGTTTATACCTTTATATATACATATACAAGACTGAATTCGAACCAAAGTTAAGAGTTAAAGAATTCAAGATAACCTTGCTCCGAACCACAACAAACTATATTTTCAGGCATATGGCGCTGTTTCAGGAAACAGTGTTGCTGATTTTTTGAATGACATCAGAAACATAGATACAATCTTCCTTAACAAATTATACCTTCGATTTTTTTATATTCCACCTTTTTCAAAAATTATATTCTATGAAATAAATATAATTTTTTCTGCATACATATCACACCGACCCCCACGTGTTTTGAATAAAAAGTGCTTGCACCCAAAATGTTTTTTTCGGCAAAATGTGTAGTATGACTATAGGATGAAACATATATAGCCCTTTTTTCAAAGTGAACGGCACTTTTCAAACCCCATTTTTAGCCCGGGGCTCTGTACTAAAACAAAAAAAAAAGTTTTATCAAAATGGTGTTCGTGGTTTTCCAGTTATGGAATGGTAATTTTACTTACCAGTGGGCTCATATATATAGAAATTTCGTTTGATGAATTTAAAGCTTTATATATTTTTATTGAAAATGTGGACTTTTGCTTAAAATAACATTGCATAAACATGGGAACTATACACAAAAAGAGGATTCTTTACAGGGGCGTATATAAAGGGGGATTCCTCAGGGGTCATCCCGCCGAAATTTGTAATTATTTTGCAAAAAGACGTATGAGTAACTCTTATTTCCTCATACGTGAACAAAAATAACAAAGCTTGTTGACCCCTTCTGAATAAAAATACTATGGTGTGAGCATGTATTCTCCTGTAAATCCTAGGAAGGGCATAGGACCAAAATGGTTCTTGGTCTACCAAAATTTTTATGAACAATATTTGTTCTAATTATAGGCGAATCATTCCTAACTACGCATGTTTCTTGCACCTCCAAATCTGATGTGCATGCTGCCGGGGCAGGTGGATTAACCACATTCTGGTTAGTACCACTTGGAGAGTTAGTTTCCATCGTTTTTGATCCATGCTGCATTAGTATAATTATCTCAGCAACGCCCACGCAGTAAGCGCTGCAGATAATAGTGGCAAAATTCACTATGGAGTTATGCGTAACTAGACTATGTTGATCAATCGATTGTGGATATTAATTTGTAT